>CM059430.1:49026125-50226125 GCA_030390025.1 Squalus acanthias
GGTGAGGTGAGAGTGACTGCCCTTGACATCAAGGCAGCATTTGACCAAGTATGGCATCAAGGAGCCCTAGTAAAACTGAAGTCAGTGGGAATCGGGGGGGAAAACTCTCCACTGGCTGGAGTCATACCTCGCACAAAGCAAGATGGTTGTGGTGGTTGGAGGTCAATCATCTCAGCCCCAGGACATCGCTGCAGGAGTTCCTCAGGGCAGTGTCCTCGGCCCAACCATCTTCAGCTGCTTCATCAATGACCTTCCCTCCAACACAAGGTCAGAAATGGGGATGTTCGCTGATGACTGCACAGTGTTCAGTGCCATTTGCAACTCCTCAGATAATGAAGCAGTCCATGCAACAAGATTTGGCGACATTCAGGCTTGGGCTGATAAGCGGCAGGTAACATTCGCGCCACACAAGTACCAGGCAATGACTATCTCCAACAAGCGAGAGTCTAATCACCGCACCTTGACATTCAATGGCATTACCATCGCCGAATTCCCCCACCATCAACATCCTGGGGGTCACCATTGACCAGAAACTTAACTGGACCAGCCACATAAATACTGTGGCAACAAGAGCAGGTCAGAGGCTGGGTGTTCTGCGGCGAGTGTCTCGCCTTCTGACTCCCCAAAGCCTTTCCAACATCTACAAGTCACAAGTAAGGAGTGTGATGGAATACGCTCCACTTGCCTGGATGAGTGCAGCTCCAACAACATTCAAGAAGCTCGACACCATCCAGGACAAAGCAGCCTGCTTGATTGGCAGCCCATCCACCACCTTAAACATTGACTCCCTCCGCCACCGGCGTACCGTGGCTGCAGTGTGTACCATCTAAAAGATGCACTGCAGCAACTCGCCAAAGCTTCTTCGGCAGCACCTCCGAAACCCGCGGCCTCTACCACCTAGAAGGACATGGGCAGCAGGCGCATGGGAACGCCACCACCTCCAAGTTCCCCTCCAAGTCACACATTATCCTGACTTGGAAGTATATCGCCGTTCCTTCATTGTCGCTGGGTCAAAATCCTGGTACTCCCTCCCTAACAGTACTGTGGGAGTACCCTCACCACAAGGACTGCTCATCACCACCTTCTCGAGGGCAACTAGGGATGGGCAATAAATGCTGGCCTTGCCAGCGACGCACACATCCCATGAATGAATTTTAAAAAATTAAAAATTTTTAATCCCCCCCCATCCCAGGAACCAGTCTGGTGAACCTTCGTTGCACTCCCTCTATGGCAAGTATATCCTTCCTTTGTAAGGAGACCAAAACTGTACACAATACTCCAGGTGTGGTCTCACCAGGGCCCTATATAATTGCAGTAAGACGTCTTTACTCTTATAGTCAAATCCTCTTGTAATAAAAGCCAATATACCATTTGCTTTCCTAATTGCTTGCTGTACCTGCCTGTTAACTTTCAGTGATTCGTGTACAAGGACAACTAGGTCCCTCTGAACACCAGCATTTCCCAATCTCTCTCTGGCGGTGCGATGTTTGCAAGCATGGGCAGTCAAGGTGTTGGTGTCGATAAAAGCGTACCGGTGATAATTCTCATAGCATTCGGCTGGACACCAACGGATTTGACATGCAGACTTGATAGCCATACCGGAGAGCCAGTACTCCGCTGTAGAGTACACCAGGGCGAGTGCTGCCGTACAGAGGGTTTGAGCGTTTTTTTAGCCAATCCTCATTCCATAGCAGGTTTATTTCAATTACAACGCTCCGTTATTGTCCTATTTCCTTCCTTAAGATGTACTTTTGTGCTTCTATTTTAATGTATAGTATGGTCTACTCCTGATAATTCCAAGCCCTTTTTTTGCAAAAATGTTTTGAATCATACAAGAATAATTAAGCAACATAACTAACACAGTAAAGTGGGAATTTAGTGCTAAATTTAATTTGGATAATTTGAATTAAGCAACTTTGAATTAAGAGTAGACTGCACTTTTTATGGAGAAATAGGGCTTTTTTGCTTGTGTAGTAAATAGAAAATGTCACTGGGCAGCAGCTGGACACTTGTATTTATGAGATTCAGGTTAAAGTGCATTGTTGGCAAACAGTACAGCAAGCTTTATTCCTATTTGGATTACTTTGAGGCTAATCTGCGAGTGTTCTGTGTTGACCCTTGGGTGACAAGTGGAGTATTAATTTTCTTAATCCTGATGTCCCTAATCTTAAACACAGTGCTCTCTCCCAAAAAATAATAAGGGAAGTTTATCCACTTGCTATATACGAGAGATCTCTGGTGCAAATGCCATCAGAGGTTTTGATTCAGACCTAGGGTTTCAGTGCATTCGTATTGCAAAACTGAATCATGTTGCAGATTCATCCCAAATGAGGCATGTGATCATGAAAAACTGTATATATTTGAAATATCTGATCTGTGGAGTGAATTATGGTAAAGTGTTGAACTTGACGGTGGTTGGAGAGCCAGAAACCTTTTCACGTCCCTGCCATTGATGCAAGCAGGTGATTCTGACATCAGCTCAATAACCATGTATAATTTTAAAATACCATCATATGGCTAATAACTGAAAGGGTCTAGCTTGATTGGTGCCAGATCACCATGCTACTTAAACCACAGTAATTTCCTAACTAAGTTTAAGCTATCTGAAAAATCTTTCAGACATTTGCAGGAATTTAGAAAGCAGCTGTTCCAGACCTTGTATTAAATTTTGGGAGTTTCTAGTGGTTGTGTTTTAGTTCTCTGAGAGCAACTGTTATTTTCTGAGTATCTTCTGAGATAGTTAATGCACAGATTTGATTTCTTGAGTGTATTTTTGTTTCAGATTGACGCATCATGCCTTTCTTGGGAAGGACAGCAGTTCCAAGGTAAAACTGCTATTGTGGAAAAAATAATTGTAAGTATATTGAAAAAAATAACTCTGTTCATAGCATTAATAATGTTTGAACAGACCCTCATTTGGACAGCTGTGAATTTGAATGAAACTATACTGACAAATTCAATTTATCTGCTTCAGATTGATCAGTGCCAAACCAAGCATTTAAAGTTTAAGCTTAACAAAACCTAATTAGTTTCTTATGGTATATTGTTGGGTTGCTTCTTTGATATTAGAAGAGATTTACTGATAATGTAACAATGCGCTGTAGTATAACAATTTAGAAAATAATGAGGGGGTGAGTTTCAGTTTTTACCCTTTTTTTTTCTCCCTGTTGAATTTTAATCTAAATTCTGGTAAACAGTGTGCATTTTTCACTCAACATATTTTATAGCTCCCAGATGACTAATGGGTAGAGACAATTCCTGCTGTTGAACTAAATCATAGAATGGTTACAGCACGGAAGAAGGCCATTCGGCCCGTCGAGCCCGTGCCAGCTCTCTGCAAGAGCACCTCAGCTAGTCCCACTCCCCCGCCCTTTCCCTGTCGCCCTGCAAATGTTTTTCTTTCAGCTACTTATCCAACTCCCTTTTGAAAGCCACGATTGAGTCTGCCTCCACCACTCTTTCAGGCAGTGCATTCCAGATCCTAACCACTCGCTGAGTAAAAAAGTTTTTCCTCATGTCGCCTTTGGTTCTTTTGCCAATCACCTTAAATCTGTGTCCTCTGGTTTTCGACCCTTCTGCCAATGGGAACAGTTTCTCTCTATCTACTCTGGCCAGACCCCTCATGATTTTGAACACCTCTATCAAATCTCCCCTCGATCTTCTCTGCTCTAAGAACAACCCCAGCTTCTCCAGTCTATTCACGTAACTGAAGTCCCTCATCCCTGGAATCATTCTCGTAAATCTTTTCTGCACCTTCACATCCTTCCTAAAGTGCGGTGCCCAGAATTGGACACAATACTGTTGAGGCCGAGCCAGTGTTTTATACAGGTTCATCATTATTTCCACGCTTTTGTACTCTATACCTCTAGCCCAGGATCCCGTAAGCTTTTTTAACTGCTTTCTCAACGTGCCCTGCCACCTTCAACGATTTGTGCACACATACCCCCAGGTCTCTCTGCTCATGCATCATCCCCCCCCTTAGGATTGTACCCTATAGTTTATATTTCCTCTCCTCTCATTCTTTCTACCAAAATGTATCACTTCATACTTTTCTGCATTAAATTTCATCTGCCACGTGTCCTCCCATTCCACCAGCCTGTCTGTGTTCTTGAAGTCTATCACTATCCTCCTCACTGTTCACTATACTTCCAAGTTTTGTGTCATCTGCAAATTTAAAAATTGTGCTCTGTACACCCACATCCAAGTCATTAATATATATCAAGAAAAGCAGTGGTCCTAGTACCGACCCCTGGGGAAACACCACTGTATACCTTCCTCCAGTCCGAAAAACAACCATTCACCGCTACTCTCTGTTTCCTGTCACTTAGCCAATTTCGTATCCATGCTGCCACTGTCCCCTTTATTCCATGGGCTTCAACTTTGCTGACAAGCCTACTGAACTGTATAGACCACAAGGTTGCCGGTTTAATTCCTCCTAAAAAAAAAAATGTTGTGTGTGGATATTGGAAGAGGACAGGCTCAGGCTTGCCTGTGGTGCCCTCCACAGTAAATTGCCTTGCTCTGTAGACTCGTACATGAAGAGTAGTCATTTAGACAAGATATCTAAAATCATTTGCCCTTTTCATGGCTTTTTCCCACCTGGAATCCTGGTTCAAAGGTCTGTATATCAGCACCATAGATCACTGTTCCTCCACTGTATTGAGAATTTTATAGTTTTCCCCAAAAATACTGGGCTGGGGACAGGAAAATTAGCCAGGATTCCCACTCCTGGTTGCTAATAAATTAATCCTGCACATGTGTGGATATTAGATAAGGACAGTATCAAGGTTGCCAGTGATTTCCCCATGATATAATAGCCTGCTTATACCCACTGTCGACATTCACACGTGAGCAGTGATCACTGAGGCAAAGTATTGGAGAATATGCAGAACTTGTGGAACCCTTTCCTCTGAGGAATCGATGCATTCAGGAGAGAAAATTGGTGTGAAGGAAATAATCCAAAAAAAAGGGCCATAATTTGCTGTAGCAGGGCAACGAATGGCATCCTGCATTAGTTCGTTTAATCGCATGATATTTTGCGCTGTAAGTTGCTGAAAGTGCGAGCTGATGATAATGCAGTGAAGAAAATCGGGCATGTGGTACCTGAGTGAACAGGGAAAGCAACTGCGCATTTCCTTACTAAACAGATTGAAGGATTGTGAAATTAACAGTGCAAGGACTGAGAAGGAAATGTAATTTAGAGTGGGTGAATTCAATGCCAAATCAGGCACAGAAAGAGAAATAACGAGAAGGAAAGAAAGATTGGATTAAGAGAGAGAGAAAAAAGAGACAAAGGAAAAGTTTAAAAAAAAAAGTATTTTAAATTTGACATTTTGAAAATCTCCAACAACAATTAACACCTGCAGGAATGAGACTCCACACTTATAATAGTTAATTTTCAGTGCTAGGGGTTGTTTGGCAGTAATTAACACTTACCACGTTGGTAAAAGGGTACCTAAGCTGAAATGGACAAGACTTCACTTTCTGTGACGAGTTTAGTTTGTATCTACCGCGCAAATACAGCAACCTTGCGCTATTCAATGCATTTCAATGAGGAGCCAGACAGCGAGATTCCGTATTCACGAAGCTCATGCTGGAGCGGCGCATCTCGCACAGCAGCTTTTGGATTTTGGTGTTTAACCTCGCATCTGCCCTCGCCTGAATTTGCTGTAGCATTTGTGCATAAATAATGGGGAGCGCCATTAGCCTCACCATTATTTTGACAGCACATTATGGCCCAATTATATAAATAGAATTCATAGACGGAAAACTGGTTCTTTAGGGCAATCATTTAGTCTAATACATTGAAAACAGAACATATCACAAAGTTGCTTAACTACTGGGCATTTGGAGCTTCAGGCAGTTTGGTTCTCTTGTACTGTTTAAATATCCAATAGTAGCTTCCAAACCTGAAGAGCAAACAATAGAATTTGTACTGTGAATAATGAGCTGTGTAAGTTTTTTTTAGGGTAGGCCCACCATACAGGCAAGTTTTAGAGCAGAGTAAAAGGTAACTGAGCATCATTTACGTTCAGTGATTTATAGGTTGCTGTCAGGATTCGAGATTTTTGACTCTTTGACCTAGGAGGAATTTCGGGTACTTTATGTTGAGATGTTGATATTAAAGTTAATTCAGCTCACAAGGGATTACATCCACTTTCTGAAATTTCAAATTAGTTCCACTTGAAGCATATTTTTCTTGCATATCACATCAACTTGAGGCAATGAAGTTCATTTAACACATTCCAGAGAGAAAAAGGAGTGTTGGAAGGGCTTCATTCATACAAACCTCACGGGGGGAGGGAGGTGGAGGAAATGTTCTAGCTGCCAGGACAGCCCACACCTAGTTGATTTGACTAGCAGCTTAACTGGCCAATCCTGAATAAGGGCAGTTGGAGGAAGGTCAGAGGTCAAATCTATGGCTTCCTGTCTAGCTGGAACAAACTGACAAGACAGTTTACAGTAATCTGCAATAGAAGTCAGGCACAGAGAGTGAGAATGCATCTTAAGTTTAGTGCCAACTAGTTTGAGAATTGCTAGTCGGAAGTGTGAATTTAGCCCGCTAGTGGATAATGTGGCATGCTTTGTTTTTCTATGTCATGAGCATTATGAAATAGATTCAAATTCACTAAACATTATTCTGTTTGCTCAGTGTCTAGTTTACACAATGAGGCAGTTCATTACTGCAACTCCCCCCCCCCCCCCCCCGTTACGCTATTCTATGTCTAGACATTGGGAGTTAAACTCTTGATCGGAGGAGTCACTGGCTTGACATCACTAGAATACCCGATGATGCTGAACTTGAGAATATCTAGTGCCTAAAATTTGTAACAGCGAATTTGTTTTTTTAACTGAAAAAATAATTCTGCGCAAAATGATTGTTTTGTTTGCTTAGAAGCAATTTATTACTGACATTTTAAAGCAATAAGGGCAAATTCTTGTCCCCTTATATGGTCCACATTAACTTAACTTTCTTTTCCGTCTTCCTCAGTTGAGGGCCTGTTCTGTAGACTTCAGAAGAGATGCATTTCAATCAAACAGAAGTGAGGGTAATATGATGTGCTAATGGGGGAACTCTTGAGGAATGTGCCCAAGCTCTGTGAAGATCCCCAATGCCTGATGTGCATCAGCAGAGTATGTCAGTTTCAATTCCACTTGTTTGATACGTATCTCTTCTTGGCTGTACAGAGAAGCCCTTCAACTATAATTTATCTGAAAAGAAAGGAAGATGTTTAATAATGAAAATAAAATGTCTGCATAAGTCTTGAGATGTCTTAGAAGAACATCATATCATTTTAAAAAGGAAAGAAAAGGCATTTTTCTTTTAGAAGTTTATTCCTGTGTAGCTGGCCTTTATCTTTTTAGGTTTCTAAAGCCATGCACTGAAGTATCACATTTTGTTACACTCCACAATCACATTTTGTTACTTGGGTGATAATGACGGAGAAACTGTCAGTGTTCACTGTCATTACCCCTCTGATACTGACCATAACTTCAAGATTTAGTGTATGTGCCGATAAATGCGGAAATCCTGAAGTTGCGGTCAGTCATTCCCTGCTCCGCCACAGGTTGCGCTGTGGAACTCCCCAGAGCCGGCAATCAATTCTAATCACTTGAACTGACGAAAACTTCCCCTTTTACGTTGGAATAGCTGTTAAAAACCCTCTAATACATTAAGCCTTGTTGAAAGAGGTGAAACTGGGTTTTTAATGACTTACTGACTGCTGAATAACCGTTCTGGCACTGAAAAACTTTATATTTGTGGAATTTCAAATTTTTCCATTAATATGATTACGAATTAGACTGTTTTAATATTTTTTTAAAGTTTGATATTTCAGCTTCCAGCTTAATCCTATGTGTATGTCCCAATCTTTACTTCGCTCACTGTAAAATTTATTAAACATAAATTATAATCTATGTATTTTACTTCCTGGTTTGCTGTCTGTGAGAATTCCACAATGTGATTGGCTGCTTAGCCAGCTTGATGACATCACTGTTGCTGGACGCTGGTGATTCGCTTGATTTCACCCCAGATTCAAACTAAGGTCGGGAGAGCTGAAATTGATGCCACAGAGACCGCTAGATCTTTGTAGGCAGCTTTCTTTAAGGTCAGCAGCGATTGCCTTCGCTTCGCCACTGACTGCAAATTCCGGGCTGAAGTGTTCCTGGTGTACAGTGAGCCATGAAGTTTTCTCAGCCAGTAAAATTGGAGTTGCTCTTCTCAATAGGTTTCTCTTTATTTAAACACAGGGCCTTCCATTTCGAAAAATACAGCACAGCATAACTGCACAAGACCACCAACCCACCCCAGATAGTTGCATCCTGAGTATGGTAGTAGGACAACTTCAGGTAAGAGAGTTTCTGTTAATGGTCTTGAATTTTATTCAAACCTTTAAACTCACATTGGTTTCAATGATCCTGCAATGTTTAGTCTGATATTTATATCCATTTCCTGTTATGCAAAGAGAATAGTATCTAAACCATTTTTTAAAAAAATGTTTGCGTTCACTTGTACAGATGCACAGTAAGAAATTCAAACAACTTTTCTGAAAATGTCCAGAAACAGCAGGAAGATAGGAAAGCATAATAAAACCTTTAAAGTTGGAGTGTTCTGCATCCAACCTTTGGGTTAAATTCAATAAATAACTAATGGAAATTCACTATTGCTAATTGTTAGTAAGTCATTGCAATAATCTTTTAAAAAAAAAAACTTTTAAAATTCTCTTACTATGAGTTCTTGGTTGCTGATGGGCAGCCTGCTTCAAGCCTCTGCCACTGCCATTCTGGAACTCTCTGCTTTCTCTTTCTCACTTTGGGGAAACCGAACTTAATGAAATGTGACATTCTGTAGATTAGCATTTAGTGCACCAACAAATTTCAATAATCTATCAAAAGTCCAGTATAAGATCACTACTCGTGTTACAGCCCTTATTCATGTAACAGATGCTGCATATTCCTGCACAAGCAAGAAAATGTGGTGTTTAGAAGGGACGGAAATGGTGTGTATAAAGTTAACTTCAGTTATGCTCCATAATTGGATATGGAGGTGTTTTGAAAAAATTGAATAACTAAAGGAGTTGCTGACTTTCTGTATGTGTAAAGGGATTGGTAGCCATGAGTACTATAATGGACCTGTACTAATACAATATGTCATGAAGTGGTGGAACTGCTTTTGCCAGAATCCCCACTTGGCAGGTTCTCGTTTTTTTTTGAGTATTGGGAGTTGGGGAGAAGAATAAGATGCTGCTCCTGAAGTCATTTATACTGGGACCAGTGAGATGGAATGCAAAGGTCTTTCGTGGCCTGGTGCATTCCTCTGTTCCATTCATGTTGTGCCCTTGGCAGAGGCCCTTGAACAGTTGTCTGCTTGCTGTCTATTTTCAAAATATAATGAGAACTACAGTAAAAAGGACAGTGTAGAAGAGCGTACCTTACAAAAGGCTTAAAAATGAACTGTGGGATGACAGATACTGTGAAATGTGCATCAAACATAACCGTATCAAGCTGGGGAAGAACACTCCACTGTAATTGGAAATAAGGTCCCAGAAAGGACTGAACTGAAAAAAAAAAATCATAAATGAATCCAACTGGGTAAAGTAAGAAAGGATAGACAGATAAATTTAACTTTCACAAGAGCCTGTCACTTAATAGATCAGAACAAGTACCTGCCACTGAATCAGAAATGACCCAACCTAATATCCCAGGAGAGGGAATCAAACCTGTAGGAAGGAAAGAGGGGAAGAGTAAAAGGAAAATGTTGTAGCTGGAGTAACAGAGGAACAAAGCACGGAATGCTTTACATCTGAGGAAGCCTGTCTTCGCAAGTGAGTATTGCATGGTGTCGGAGATCTAAGGGGAGGGGAAGAGGAAAGTAGTCAGTAGGTGTGTGTGTGAGTGTGTGGATTTGAGGAATTGGTGGTAGTGGCTATTTTCAGTGCAATAGCATGAATAGAATGATTCGGCGTAAACTAAGGGCGAGTTAGAAAATACTGCCATCTTCCCTGACTAGGGTTAGCTATTTGTTTTCTTCTATTTATCCGTCTATATTTTTTTGATGGTAAATGAATAATTTAAGAGTCTAGGTACAAGACTGTAGCAAAATGTAATTTGATATCAAATAAATGTTCAGTACTTCAGCTGTACAATCCGCAACATCTGATTAACCAAGGAGATGCATTGTGAGCAGTGTTCTGGTTTGATGCAGGTAAATTCTGCTCAACATAATTTGTTTTAATAGTACATAGAAATTGTTTACTTGTGTCATTAAAATTTTGTGTTCAATTATCTTTATGTAATTGCTATGTCACTCAAGGTCAGTTAACAGTTACATATTGGAAATAGTTTTGATTGTACCATGTATGATTAGCTTGTGCACATTGCCAATAAAGTGTTTGATCCCTACATTTTCTGATCTGGTTACTGTAGCTCTTTAAGTCACCTCGAAGAATCCAATGGAAATGGACTGAGTTGGTGCGTTGTTTCTGAAATAGTTTGATGTTCGCCATTTCCTCGAGTAAAATAAAAAGTAAACCATACAGTTCAAGCAGTTTCTTTTTGGGTCACTTTTGTAATGAGAATTTCTTTTCATTTTGGTATATTTTTACATTTTATGTGAAGTAATGTCAGGTTTTATGCCATAGTCTTCTGAGGCCAGATGCTGTCATTTGAACTCAGCATGTACATAATCATAAACATTTTAGAACAGGAGCCATTCCGAGTGATTGATGCCTGTGCCTTTCAACTGGCGCAATCTACCCTAATCCTTTTTTCCCTGCCCTTTCCCTCTATCCTTCTACATTCTTCCTTTTCAAATACTTACTCAATTCTACCTTTTTAATGACGTTTCAGCCTCCGTCTCAATAGATGTTCATGGTAAAGCGTTCATGCTAAAGCATCCACGCTTAATAATCCACTGTGTGAAAAAAGTTCCAACTTCCTTCCCTCCTATTGTAATAATACTGAGTCCATGTCCCCTTGTTATTGAATTCCTGACCTGTAGATACAATCTTTCACTGTTTACTCTCAAACATTTCATAATCATAGAAATCGTATGAAACCTGTTAGATCCTCTTATCCATTTCTAGTTGTAAAACAAGCCCCAACTTTTCGAGCCTTTCTTCATAACTATAATCTCTCATTCCTGGAATCATTCTTGTGAATCTTCACTACTCTTTCCATGGCACTAATGTCCTTCCTATAATGGGATGCCCAGAACTGCACACGATAATCCAACTATGGCTTAACTAATGTCTTGTACAAATTTAATATCACTTCCTTGCTTTTATATTCAATGCACCTATGTAAAAAAAAAAACCCACAGAATTCCTTTTGCCTTTTTATGTTTTCTATGTGCATTACCTCCTTTTTAAAAATCTGCATCTACATCAGTAAATTTCTCTTTTCTTGCACTCTGTTGTGTATTTGCATAGATTGAATGAAGTTACCCCACTTTGACTTAATGTTTGTGGTAGGTCAGCCACACACCTGAAATGTTATTCTAATTTTGCCTTGTGCTTGTTTACCTCCACAGGCAAATTAGTTAACTTTCTTTGTTAATTGAAGCAGCTGCAATTGGGGAAGATGGCATATAGTCCGGGTGCAGAGTGAGAGAATTGGCCAAGTACAGCGGGGGCAATTCATTCTTGACTTCCATGCTAGTTTTTTATTGTGTGCATGTGGTAGCTCATCTTTGGATCATTTGTACCAATTTAGTGTGGATATATTGGTCAAAATGTACTGAATCTCAGGTCAGATTTTGGGGTCAGCTAGACCTTCAAAACCATGTTTAGTATCGTCAAACTGGTCATGTGAGGGTTTTACACTTCCTTATTTGTTTCTGCTTTAGATTATTGTTAATACTACTTTCAAAATATATTTTGGTGCTTACAGAAGGCAAAATCATAAACATGTTAGTTTTTGTAAAATACAGGAATATGAAATCAAACTTGGTAACCATTTGTTATTTCATCTTTTGCTCAGGCAGATGACGACCAAGTTATAGGCTTCCAACAAACATTTTTGTTGAAATGTCTTAGTGATACCTGGGTGTGTACCAATGAGGTCTTCAGGCTAGCACTTCACAACTTTTAATAAATGAACAGCTCTTTTTCCTCAGTTTGTCTTTCCTCCTCCCCAGTAAGCATTACCTTTTGCAGTTTTGCACGTGTGTGGCCTTTGCAGGAAATTGCAGCATGTTCTTGCTGTAAGTCCATGTGGGTTTTGCTTGTCTTGAATGTTGCACTGAATTTAATAGATTGCCCCAATTTTGTGAATATAACTGAATATAATTCGCACCTACAATGTGCAAAACATAAACCTTAGGATGTGTACACCCTGTGCCAATTTAATGCCATTGCACCAGCACAATTCCTTCCAGTTCAGCTAACTTGCAAGTGCTTGTTTGTATGGTTGCTGACTGTGTGTTAGCTGTTTATTGCTAATTAGACTGGGCCATTCATTTTGCAGTAAACTAAACCTTGATCTTGAATAAACTGCTATAGGTATACTATACAGTACTAGGTTTTTTCTGGCAGGTGGGGAGACTTTGCAGGCATGCAGTGTTTTGATATTAATCATGTATATTAATTTTTTTAAGAATCCAATTGTCGACCAACCTAAAATAATTAACTAGTTTACCTGCAACACCCTGGAGTTTCCTCCTTGGGCGCAACCCAAAATTGTGCCCACTTTGGCGATGTCAAGTTACACCCATGTATTCTCCAAATCTCATTAGAATATGCTCAAACTTAAAATGAGTGTAAATAGGCATAAATCAGTGTTGGCAACCACACCAGTATATTTCTGAGTCTTAAAATTAAAAGTTTCAACTCATTCAACCATCATTCATGCACATCATTTATATCATCAGTCACAGCATTTATAAGAACATGCAATTGGAAGCTTTTCATTTTTTAATGTGATTTATGCTTTGTCATAAAGATGCATTAAAAGAAAATACAGAGTAGGTCTCGGTGAGGGTACAATTTATTTTAAAAAACGCTCAAAAAATTGTTTTTCTTACCGCGTGTGAAAATCTGGGCACAATGTTGAGACCACTCCCCAAACAAGCGCAGTTGGAGGATACTCATATTTGTGGCGGGAGCGTGGCCAGTTTTGTGGACGGAGATTTGTTCGGATGGAAGGTTTGATGGACGGGCGTAAAAGACCGAGGAGACTTGGGTGTATTGTACAGGAAACTTTCGTTTATCCGGCATCGACGGGACCGGCGTGGTGCCGGTTTATCGAAAGTACCGGATAACAGAGAGTTATATCTACCGAGGCTATTTTTAACAAAGAGACTCCAAGCAGCACGGGAGAATCTATTCAAGCTACTGCAATGTTTCGGACTTGCGACAGTGCCAGGAGGCCGAGTAGTGGCACTTTTGAAAAGTACCCCTACTGACTAAATCGGCGTTCGCGGACTCGGGATCGGCAACATTGCCGGTTATTTGAGAGTATTTTTCGGAGCACTCGGCGTTCGCGGAGACTCGACTGCGACTCGGCAACATTGCCGGTTATTTGAGAGGAGTTTTCGGAGGCTGATTTTTGCCGGTTAAGCGAGAATTCCGGATATTTGGGTGCCGGATAAACGAAAGTTTCCTGTAGTTACACGCATATCCCACTTGTGCCCAAAATTCCACGATCTTTTAAGCCACGTAATTGGTTTGCCCCTAGATTATTTGTGTATCTGGGTGCGAATGTGGAGGAAACACCAGGCCAGTGGATAAAATTCCTACTCTATTAGCTTTGTCGGTTCATACTTTCTATACTCAGCTGTTCGCGGTAGAATTTTTTGTCAGCCGTAGAAACCATTACAACAACAACTTGTATTTATATAGCGCCTTTAACGTAGTAAAACATCCCAAGGCGCTTCACAGAAGTATTATAAGACAAAAACATTTGACATTTTTAAAAAATTACCCATTTGTAAACATTGTAAAAGCATTAACTATGAAAATGAAACATAATATCAAACAGCAATTTGCAGTGTCAGCAGCAGTTCTATCTTGACAGAATGGATACCAGTTGTTACAAAACTTAAAATATGTATAGAAGACAATGACCTTGTAGTAATGGTGTTAGCTTCATAACCAAATGGTCATGTGTATTTCAGGACTGTCCAGTTCTCAGAATTCATCTGTTTTTCTTCTCGATTATCACTCCTCGACTCCTCAAATTATCTGGGGTAGAGTTTCCATGGTTGCCAGGTGTCGTCCAGTAACATACCTAAGGGGCCGCTATTCATGTACGAGCCTTGAAAGTGAATTAGGTGACTCTGACCAAGGAGGCCATTGCAGCAGAACATGATCTTGTCCACCTATGTGTACTTTCAGTAGGGGTAGCTGCATGGTGATCAAGTGAAAGCCTTGGTTGATTTTCCCTCTACTGACCTAGGAGGGCTGAAGCCATTTGTGGAGCTCCTATGCCTCAAATCAACCAACTCAGCATAGATCGGGATCCTTCCAGCTGCTCACCAGCTAAAATTGCTGAGTAGTCGGACTGCAGCTGTTCTGGCTTTTAAGAGTTCTTGAGCAGGCTAAGAGGTGAAACATTTGAAAAATTAAAGCATTATGCTTCTGGGAGGAAAAACTGACCGGGTTGAGAGTTCTCACTAAACAGATTCCAGCCCAGTGGCCCTTTTAAGAAATGCTAACAGATTTTTTTAAAACAGAACTGTAATCATATGATTGTCAAATTTAATTATATATTTTTATTAGGAAAATATCTGTCTAGGGTAATGGTATCACACTGTAGTGTGTGATTTCTTATGTTTCTGAAATTGGGGAAATTGCTATGCTGTGCAAACAAGGGGAGGTGTTTCACTGGTTGTGACTATTTCCTGGTATGTTACGGGGGTGGGGGAAATAGAGAACTGAGCACTCTGATCATTTCAGGAGCCTCTCAGCAACCAGCTCATGAACAGCATATGGAGAATGATGCATGGTGACCTAAAAGAGAGGACGCACAGGATAAATGAACATTGGTTTACTGGTGTGTCACAAGTTCCTCTGTATCTACTATACATAAAATCTCCTGGTTAGAAGTAATTTAGCAGCTGATAATTTGTGATTCCCTACAGTGACATTAAGTTCTATTCTTGTGGTCATGAATGGGTTGAGCAGTGGTAGTTGTGAAGGAATTTTTACCTTTATTGATGCTCAGATCTTATTTTCTGTTGAATGAATCCTCCCCATTCTTTATATCACTGTGGGAGAAGCCAGACACACTATCTAATATCCTAGGTGCAGTATGCAGAAGAGCAGTGAAGTTCTCCTGGTGTCCTTGCCAAATTTTCCCTCAACCAACATCAATTTAAAAAAAAAAGATTATCTAGTCATCTTATTGCTGTTTGTGGGACTTTGCTATGGACACGTTTCCCTGCATTTCAAATACTTCATTGGCTATGAAGCACTTTGGGATATCCTGAGGTTGTGAAAGGCACCATACACAACAACTTCTTCCTCCTCCTTAGTGTCTCAAATGGAAGAAGGGGGAAAAAACCATCAAATTTGTTGAGAAAGGTTATGAAGAAGGGCCAATAAAATTACCTCAAGTACAAAAAATGTGATCTGGCTACCTTCTATTGCACTACATTTTATTATTATGGCATATCAGTAAGTTCAGTATTTAAATTTTAATTTTTGGTAGTTCATCTGTGATATTTTACCTCTGGAAAGCTACAAAGAAAGAACGAACTTCAGAGAGAGTTAACAGAGGTTCCTGGGAGCAAAATGAAGGCATTTCTCCAAAGCCGCGTTGGCCAACCTCAGATGATTGCGGGGGGTCACGACCCCCATTGAGTTGCCAATTCCAACAATACACACACAATATGAGACCCATCCATATGCAAAAGCAAGATCCAGTACACACAAAAAGAGATGGCAATGGACAAAAAAGGAATCCCCATATTCTAAAAAGTGAGACAGCACCACGCTCATACAATCAAGGCCCCTATATACAAAAATTCCTGATTCCCCCTGCACAAAAAAAATTAATGCCTCTTCGGTCATCCTTCCACATTTTACTATCCATACTGCCCCTATCTTCCTGTTCCCCAAAAGTTTGAAGACTTGAAAACTTCAGCTTTTTAAATTTCCCAGACTTAGAGAGGTAAAGGTTGATTCCTGATTGGGACAAAAGTACAGCTCCCTAATTGGCACCAATCAGAGAGCAGATTTTTCAAGTGCTGAAGCTGAACAGAATTTGGAATAAGCTTTGCGCACAAAAAACTAAGGAACTGGTGTGGGTTGATAGGCCAGGTAAACCAGATTTGGCCTGTGGACTGTGTCTTCAACATCCCTATCGTAGCTTGTGCCTTTCCCCTTGTAGATTGACTTATCCTGCGCACTCCTAACCATTTTCCCAACCCTCCACGAATTACACTCTCATCGGATACATTACACCTATCGCCTGTGTGCTTTGAGCTCCACTATGTTGGACATCCTGGAGCGATGTATGTTGGACATCTCGGGGAGTTAAGGATTAATAATCGAACAACTTTCTCATGGAGCAACAGGTTTTCCAATATAAACAGGATGGTATTAAAGTATCATGAGGGGAAAGCATAGCCTGTCTTCTGATGTGTAAAGTGCTTCTGCAAAGAAATACATGACAGTAATGGCGTCAGGCATGGGTGATTAAAGTGTACATTTAGAGGCTAGGGTGATAAAACGGAGGTATTTATTAGCGATAGTATAGAAAGATAACAGCTTATAAAGCCTATTCAAATGGTTTAAGGACAGTTACGTCAGGACGTCTTGTTTAGGGGAAGTAACTTTGAGATAAACAACTACAAATGTTTACATGAATAGACTATCTTCAAAGGATTTGAGAATAGATACGTCATGCAGTCTTATCTGACATTTTCTTTTGATGTAGGCAAAATATGGTGTATAAAGGAGCATGGTTTTCAGCATTTCTTTGGAGGGCTCGAAGATACTGAAACGGGAAAGCCACTATGTACAGTTAGGCTGATCACCTGTACAGTGTATCAATAAAGTCTGTTCCATATACTACACTACGAAGTGTCTCGTGCTTACTCGAAACGTGTTGTGAACCAGAGGAGGAAGGAAGTTGACTGCTAACACACTAGCTCCCTGTGCCCCAGTGAATTAACTTTGCGATCCTTGTTCTCGGTTTCACATCTCTTCATGGCCTCTACCCACCCTTCTTTATGGATCTGCTCCAGCCATATGTCCTTGCATGCATCCTCTGCTCCTGTGACATTTGGTTACTCAATGATCCTGCAACCTCCACTACCCCACTGGTGGCCATATTTTTAGTCACCATGTCCCTGCCCTGGAACACCCTCCCTGGGGCCCTCCATCTTGTCACTTCTCTACTCACTTTTAGAAACCTCTTGAAATCCTTTCTCTTCAATCATGTCTTCAGTCTCTCCCACTCCCCCAGTCTTTTCTATTTTTTGCTTTTTCTCTCCTGTATGGTGCACACAGGTTTTCTCCACTTTAAATGCCTTGAGAGTTTTGTTCCTGTATGCAATGAGCTTTGTAAGATTGTAAGTTTCATTTTAATGGTTGATGCTAGAAATTCATAAATAAATGGGCTTTAATTGCATTTTTGACCAAATCTCTACTAGGCGATACCTGCCCCCCAATCAGGAATTGTAGCTGTATTGGGATCTTGAAGTCCAGGTTTCTTTCGATTTGAATTCCTGTTTATTGTGAACTATTATGTGTTGTCAAAACTGACGTTTGAAGGATGGAAGATTTTGTGGTGGTGTCTTTGCCCTTCCCTTTTGTGTGACTCTCATCTCTGAGCGGGCAGGAAATTGCATCATAAAAGTGTCCATTTTTGGTAAAAGATGGCAATTGACTGGTAACCTCATTTGACTGTGCAGGTGGCTAGCATGGGACATGTAGCAGTTCCACAAGGTTGCAGTAGGAGTGCTCTTCAAAGGTTACAGTTAAAATGCATTAGTAGCGTGGAGAAGAAAGAGTTTTAAATTGATTGATAGTTTCAGAGACTACGAATGGCTGGTATGAGAAAGAAAGAATTTGTATTTATATAGCGCCTTTCATGACCTCGGGACATCTCAAAGCACTTTATAGCCAATAAAATACTTTTGAAGTGTAGTCACTGTTGTAATGTTGGGAAACATGGCATCTAATTTGTGCACAGCAAGGTCCCACAAACCGTGATGAGATAATGACCAGATAATCTGTTTCAGTGATGTTGGTTGAGAGAGAAATATTGGCCAAGACACCAGGGAGAACAACCGTACTCCTCTTCGAATAGTGCCATGGGATCTTTTACACCCACTTGAGAGGGAAGACAGGGCTTCAGTTTAACATCTCATCCGAAAGACAATACCTCTGACATTACTGCACTGAGGTACCAGCCTACATTATGTGGTCAAATGTCTGGAGTAGGACTTGAACTCACAACCTTCTGACTCAGATGGCAGTGTTCCAATGAGCCACGGCTGACACCTTGGAAGTGGCAAAACTTTTTGATTTCATTTATTTTTTGGATGAGCTGCACGTCACACCAGTTTATTAGTATGCTGTGGTGTAGGTTTTTACTTGCAGTCACTTTACATGAGTTTCCACAAAAGGTGTGTTGAACTCGAGCTTGGTGCTCCTTTCTGGGAAGGAGGCAGGCAAGATCTTTGAGTCAGTGGGTCTTGATTTCTCTTGTGCAATTTTTATGGTGGTTACAATGCAGTTGCTATAGGGGTTTGAAGAGAGGTTACTTATCCACTGTTGGTTAGGGAACACAGTGTTACACAAAGAATGCCCAGTGTTTACACAAAGCATCCCCAAAGCTCCACAATTTCATAACTAGAAATTGTCACAAAATGTGTTCACTACTGCAGAATTTCTCTCCTCCCATAGAATTAGGAGCAGAAGAGACATGCGAATTGGGAATGAGAGAAATAGGTGGCTTTTACAGTGAACCTTGAGTCCTCCCCTTCTGCTGGTAACTGGCTGGTTGCTGCTGGCTATGCTGGCTGCTCCAGGTTCTGTTTCCCGTTCTGTTGGCTGCTGCTGTCTTTTGTTCAGCCCTCTGTCTTCTTACCTCCTCATTAGGTACTGTAAGTTCATAATTTAAGTGCCATTCTTTGATCCCGTGCTGCTTTATAAGGTTTAAAAATTGTTATTCTTGCATTAATGGCATAAATACGTGTAGACCACTTAGTAATATGCCGCAGAATCTACGTTCTCTTGCTGCAGAATTTGGTTGATTGTTGCAGAAATTGGCCTTGAGATCATAGAAACGTACAGCATTTGACCCGTCGTGCCTGTGCTGGCTCTGTGAAAGAGCAGTCGTGCTTTTGTCTGTAACCCTGTAAGTTTCCTCATCCTCAAGTACCTGTCCAACTCCCTTTTTAAAATTATTTATGGAATCAGCTTTCACCACCTTTTCAAGTAGAGTGTTCCAGATCCCGACAACTGAGTGAAAACATTTCTCCTCATCTCCCCTCCAGATGATTTTAAATCTATGACCTCTGGTTATTGACCCACTTGCCAGAGGGAATAGTTTTTCTCCATCTACTTTATCAAAACCTCTGAGATGCTGCAGAATTCTAGGGACTTTGGTTATAAAAGTGGGGGGATGTTAAAAGGAGAGATTTTTATGTAAAGGAAGGGGGACTAAAAAAAGGAAAACTTTTGTACACATCAATATTTTCTCTCTTCAGTCAGAATTTTATGAATGGTTACAAGTTAGTTCATTTGACTTGTGTCTATATGACAGTCAATCTCTTCTCCCAAAAGATTACTTGAATTGGTTGAATTATGAATGCACTCAAACATGAAAGCTGAGAATAATACAGCTGGCCATTTGGCAATTAATGACCGATGCATTTAGATTTATTCTCTCTCCCCTCCTGCTCCCCTAAAAAAAAATATAATTCTGGTTGCTAGTTACAGATGACAAGAAATGCACGTCAAAATTATTAAAGACTGCTGCAGCAACAAAAAAAAGCTGTGTTCGTCCATCAAAATGAATTGGAGAAAGCATTAAAACATGCAGGATATTTATATTGTGTTAATAAAGATGAATTATTTTTATAAGAATGAATGAAACATTGGTTAAGGATAGTTGAGTCAAACTCTTTCAATTAAAGTAAATGGAGTTGCAGTTACTGATACTAAAAGGTCAGCATAGATGTTAAAATTAACTGTTTCCCTGAAAGTTCTGGTACTCGCTGTGTACACACACTTGGGGGTAGCATTTGCAGGAATATGAGATTTGGGTGTCGGCTTCACTGATGGCACTCCCACCTTTGAGTCAAAAATTTGCGGATTTGAGACCCACTCCAAAATTTGAGCATGAATCTTAGCTAATACTTCAGTACACTACTGAGGGGGTGCTGTATTCGAAATTTTATATGAAACGATAATTGATGCCCCGTCTGCCTGTTCATGTGGACATAAAATATTCTATTCCTCTATTTGAAGAAGAGCAGGGAGTTCTCACAGCATCTGGGAAACATTCCTCTCTCAATCAGTGCTACAAGAAAATAACCACTAGCTGGTCATTTTTCTTATTTGCTGTTTATGGGACATTGCTGTGTGCAATTTGGCTGCGGTGTTTGTCTACATACAGTGACACTCTTCAAATGTAGTTCATTAGATGTGTGGAGCTATGAGACATCCTAAGGATGTACGGTTATGTGTAAATACAAATTATTTTTATGTTGGCTGGGCGGGGGAAGGATATGGAAGCTGATGGTTAAACTACATTTAAAGATTTCTGCTGCTCTATGTATACAGTGCACTGTCAAGTCTGATGACCAATGGGCTGCTAATCCAGAGTAAATAAATATTATACTGATCGGGCATAGGAGAAAAAAGGGGGCAAAAACGTGAGGCTGCGTATGTATATTTGGTTTAAGAATATAATTAAGGAAAGGGGTGAGGTTTGGTAAAGTGCAGTGTGGTAGACTTTTGACATTTCGATGTAAATAACGTGGCAGTTTGATGTAAACATAAAGGGGACTGCTGGACAGGAGCAGCATGTACATGATAGCAAAGCGGTTTTGCAATCACTGATTTGTACGGACATTCCAGCTTTTAGGGAGGATACCACTACCAGCTAAATAGGGGTCAACAGAAATTTTTGAAACTGCACTTGTACTGCTGTTCTAAAGTAGAACTGACTGCTGTAGAAATTGCTCTGCAATATATATACAATAGGGAGGCAGTATTACAAAGCTGTGTCATGAAGTGGCAATAAGTTAAGACCATTACTACATAATATTAAAACATAGTAACAAGGGCTTGTTCAAAATTTTCCCAATTCAAATATTTCAGCTTGTTTCAGTTAAAGGGTGCAATAATAAATGTAAATGCACCTAATATTTGGTGGGGTTCAGTTAATGGACAATAATGAATCTGTTTACCGCAATGCTTCCAGCCTTTTGGAGAAAGGATCCGGATCCATATGGCACAGCAAATTAGTGGGCTGTACTAAAAATTTAAGCCCCACATACACTCAGTCAAAAACCCCTAAGCTCAACTTCTGTACCCATCATATTATGAGGAATGTGGCAGCACAGATAGAGGGCAAAAAGCAAAGAATGAAAATAGATTTTTTTTTTTGGATTGGTAGCTCTGTGTTCCAAGGATCTGGAGTGTGACCTTTTTTTCCATTTATATAAATAATTTGGACATAGACAGAGACAAATAATAATTGGAGTATTAGTGTATTTATGTCTGCCTCTTCCCCACCCCAGAATGCATCACCTCATTTCTCTGCATTAAATTTCATCTGACAGCTACCCAATCTATTAACCTGTTGATGTCCTCCTGAAGTTTCTTGCAGTCATCTTCACAATTAACCACACTCCCTATTCATGTCATGTGCAAATTTTGATATTGAACTCCCATTACTAAATCCTGATCATTTGCACATGTAGAGAAGAGCAATCATCCCAACACTGACTCCTGAGGGACACCACTTTTTAAAACATCCATTAACTACCACTGTTTTCTGTCCTTTGACCAAATTCTTAATAATACTGTCATATTTCCTTTAATACCATATGCCTTAATTTTAGCAACAGCTTCCTATGCAGCACCTTAATAAACACCATTTGAAAATAAACGTGGCTATTCCAGTAAAGACTATAACATTTAAAGTAGAATTTGCTAAGTATTTGAAAAGGAAGAATATAAAAGGACAGAGAAATGGCATTGGATTACACAGCTCCAGTTGAGGAGGTGGTGCCAATACCTGTGATCAGCCAATTGGCACCCCCTGTGCTGTAATTTCTATGATTGTAACCAGCATAACCAAATTTAGTTTTGTAGTGGAACCTCCAATTTCCACACTCCAGTTATCCACTAGAATTTTTGCGGGACACGGCATTGCATAAAACCCTGAACATGTGCCCTCCCATCTTGCTGCCCCAGTGTGTCTGAAAGTCTTGTTCTAGGTTTACTTTCTCTGTCTGCATCCTTCAAATGGCCCGCCAAGGCACTCGTCGCTGCCTCCTAGCTAGCAGCAACCCAAATTGCCCTATCTTACACTCTTCCCGTCTTAAGCGTCTGCTGTGAGCTAATCTCGCCAACCTCCTCCCTGTCCCTCCCTGCTCTGCCCCTATGGACTAGGCCAGTAAATTAGGTATCATTACCCTGCTCCACGTTTCCCTTCAAAATGTACGTTCACTTGCAAATAAGGGCCTTGTCATCCATGACCTTATTGTGGACGATCAAATTGACAATATGGCATTGACGGAGACATGGTTGAGGGGTGATGACACCTTTCCCCTGAATGAAGCTTCCCCACCTGGCTATACTTTCCACCATATTCCACGCCCAAACTGCCGTGGTGGTGGTGTAGCCCTTATATCTAAATTACACCTTGGTCTGTCTCCCTACTCCTCCGGCAATTCTCCTCCTTCGATCATCTCACCTTGTTCCACCCCTCGGTTCTCTCTTTTAAAATCCTTATTCTGTACCGCCCACCCAAATACCACCAATTTTCTCAATGAGATATCTTCTCTGCTTTCCTCCCTCTGCCTCTGCATCGAGCTACTTCTCGTCCTCTGATTTTAACCTCCATCTCAACTCATCTTGCTCCCTCTCCTCTGAGTTCACTGCCCTCCTTTCCTCCCTTAATCTCTCCCTTCATGTCAACTCCCCCACCATATACATAGCCACCCCCTCGATCTTATCATCTCAGGTGGCCTCGCTATCCCCTCCGTAACCAGCATCGATAAGGCAATCTCCGACCATTTCCTTATATCACTCTCTACTCTTATTCCCCTTCCTAAACCCACTTCTTTTCATATCCGCCCCTGGAAAAAACTCCCTCAAGTCCCTTACCACTGCACTTTTTAATTCCCAACTACCTCGCCTTTGGCCTACTATTCTCCATGACATCTCTGCAGCTACCGACTTACTAAATCACACCCTCTCCACCACCTTTGATGCCTTTGTCCCCACTAAAATCATTACACACTCTCATCCTAGTAGTTCCTCCTGGTATACCCCTCATCTCCGCTCCCTTAAGTCCAAGGGACGCAGACTTGAATGTTTTTGGCAGACAACTGGCCGAATAATCCATCACCAGATTTGGCACTACCGGGTTCTGCTCTCCATCACTAAAACTGCCCACTATTCTAAGATCATCCAGGATGGCAAAAATAACACCAGGCTTTTTTTCTCCACCACTAACTGTTTTCTCAAACCAACCTCCCCTGCCTCCTCTTCCCTCACCTCCAACAATAAATGTGAGGAGCTCATGGACTTTTGTTTAAAAAGATCGACAACATCCGTTCAACTGCTTCTGCTTTCAATTCCCTACCTCCCCCTAGCCCACTGGACCTTACTTGCTCTCCATTTTCCCCCTGCCCTAACCATAAATTTACATATTTCTCTAATTTCTCTCCTATCTCCCCCCTTGTCCTTTCAAAGCTCATCTTGTCAAGGAGGCCGACCTCATGCGCTCTCGACCCTATTCCTACTAAATTGCTGACAACCCAACTTTCCTTCCTGGCTCCCATATTAGTGGATATTGTTAACAGTGTTCTCTCCTCCAGTATTGTCCCCCTTTCCTTCAAATCTGCCGTCATCAGCCCTCTCTTCAAAAAACCAACCTTCGACCCCTCCGTCCTTGCAAACTATTGCCCCATCTCCAACCTCCCTTTCCTCTCAAGTTCTTGAACATGTTGTCCCTTACCAAATCTGTGCCCATCTTTCCCAGAACTCCTTGTTTGAATCCCTCCAATCAGGCTTCTGCCCCTGCCACTGTACTGAAACGGCTCTTACCAAGGTCACAAATGGCATCCTAATTGACTGCGACAAAGGTAATCTATCCCTTCTCATTCTTCTGGACCTGCCTGCAGCCTTTGACATGGTTGACCACAAAATTCTGCTCCAACGCCTCTCCACCGTCGTCAAGCTGGATGGGACTGCACTCACATAGAAACATAGAAGAATAGGAGCAGGAGTAGGCCCTTTGAGCCTGCTCCGCCATTCAGTATGATCATGGCTGATCCTCTATCTCAATACCAGATTTCCGCTCTCTCCCCATACCCCTTGAAGACTTTTGTGTCTAGAAATCTATCTCCTTCTTAAATATGTTCAGTGACTTGGCCTCCACAGCCTTCTGTGGTAGAGAATTCCACAGGTTCACCACCCTCTGAGTGAAGACATTTCTCCTCATCTCAGTCCTAAATGTCCTACCCCGTATCCTGAGACTGTGACCCCTCGTTCTAGACCCCCCAGCCAGGGGAAACATCTTCCCTGCATCCAGTCTGTCTAGCCCTGTCAGAATTTTATACGTTTCAATGAGATCCCCTCTCCTTCTAAACTCTAGTGAATACAGGCCTAGTCGACCCAATCTCTCCTCATACGACAGTCCTGCCATCCCAGGAATCAGTCTGGTGAACCTTCACTGCACTCCCTCTTATGGCAAGTATATACTTTCTTAGGTAAGGAGACCAAAACTGTACACAGTACTCCAGGTGTGGTCTCACCAAGGCCCTGTACAACTGTAGTAAGACATCCTTGCTCCTGTACTCAAATCCTCTTGCAATGAAGACCAACATACCATTTGCCTTCCTAACTGCTTGCTGCACCTGCATGTTTGCTTTTAGTGACTGGTGTACAAGGACACCCAGGTCCCTTTGTACATCAGCATTTCCCAATCTATCACCATTTAAATAATACTCTACCTTTCTGTTTTTCCTACCGAAGTGGATAACTTCACATTTATCCACATTATACTGCATCTGCCATGTATTTGCCCACTCACTCAACTTGTCTAAATCGCCTTGAAGCCTCTTTGCATCCTCCTCACAATCCCACCTAGTTTTGTGTCGTCAGCAAACTTAGAAATATTACATTTGGTTCCCTCATCCAAATCCTTGATATATATTGTGAATAGCTGGGGCCCAAGCACTGATCCCTGCGGTACCCCACTAGTCACCGCCTGCCACCCCGAAAAAGACTCATTTATTCCTACTCTCTGTTTCCTGTCTGTTAACCAATTTTCAATCCATGCCAGTATATTACCTCCAATCCCATGTGCTTTAATTTTGCACACTAACCTCTTATGTGGGACTTTATCAAAGGCCTTCTGAAAATCCAAATACACCACATCCACTGGTTCTCCCTCATCTATTCTACCAGTTACATCCTCAAAAAAACTCCAGTAGGTTTGTCAAACACGATTTCCCTTTCATAAATCCATGTTGACTTTGTCTAATCCTGTTGATATTTTCTAAGTGTCCTGTTATCACATCCTTTATAATAGACTCTAGCATTTTGCCTACTACTGATGCTAGGCTAACCGGTCTGTAGTTCCCTGTTTTCTCTCTCCCTCCTTTTTTAAATAGTGGGGTTACATTTGCCACCCTCCAATCTGCTGGAACTGTTCCATAATCTATAGAAATTTGGAAGATGGCAACCAATGCATCCACTATTTCCATGGCTACCTCTTTTAGTACTCTGGGATGCAGATTATCAGGCTCTGGGGATTTATCAGCTTTCAGTCCCATTAATTTCTCCAGCACTTTTTTTACTAATACTAATTTCCTTTAATTCCTCCTTCTCACTAGACCCTTGGTTCCCTTGCATTTCTGGCAAGTTATTTGTGTCCTCTTCCGTGAAGACAGAACCAAAGTATTTGTTTAATTGCTCACCCATTTCCTTTTTCCCCATTATAAATTCTCCCGTTTCTGACTGTAAGGGACCTACACCTGGTTTACTTCCTACCTTTCCAGCCGTAACCATAGAATCACCTGCAATGGTTTCTCTTCCCGATCCCTCACTGTCACCTCTGTTGTCCCCCAAAGATCTATCCTTGGCCCCCTCCTATTTCCCATCTACATGCTGCCCCTCGGTGATGTCATCCGGCAATCCAACGTGAATTTTCACATGTATGCTGATGATACCCAGCGCTACCTCTCTGGAACCCTCCACTATCTCTACACTATCAGACTGCTTGTCTGACATCCAGCACTGGATGAGTAGAAATTTCCTCCAGTTAAATATTGGGAAGACCGAAGTCATTGTCTTTGGTTCACGCCACAAACTCCATTCCCTTTCCACTGATTCGATCTCTCTCCCCGGCAACTGTCTAAGGCTGACCAAGTCTGTTCGCAACCTTGGTGTCATATTTGATCACGAATTGAGCTTCCTATCTCATATCCGTCTTATCACTAAGACTGCCCATTTCCACCTTCGTAACATTGCCAGTCTCTGTCCTTACTGCAACTTATCTGCTGCTGAAACCCTTATCCATGCCTTTTATCACCTCTAGACTTGACTATTCCAGTGCACGCCTGGCTGGCCTCCCTAATTCTACCCTCCATAAGCTGGAGGTCATCCAAAGTCCGTGTGCTAACTCGCACCAAGTCCCGCTCACCCATCTCTCCTGTGCTTGCTGACCTACATTGGCTCCCAGTTAAGCAACGCCTTGATTTTAAAATTCTCATCCTTGTTTTCAAATCCCTCCATGGCCTCACCCCTCCTTATCTCTGTAATCTCCCCCAGCCCTATAAGCCCCTAGACCTCTGCACTCCACCTATTCTGGCCTTTTGAACATCCCCGATTTTAAATGCTCCATCATTGACAGTTGTGCCATCAGTTGCCTAGGTCCTAAGCTCTGGAATTCCGTCCCTAAATCTCTCCGCCTCTCCACTTCTCCTTTCCTCCTTTAAGACTCTCCTTAAAGCCTACCTCTTCGGCCAAGCTTTTGGTCACCTGCTCTAACATCTCCTTATATGGCTCGGTATCATTTAAAAAAAAATATAACACTCCTGTGAAGCGCCTTGGGAAGTTTTATTACGTTAAAGGCGCTATATAAATATAAGCTATTGTTGTTGTCTCATTTGGTATCCATAAAGTCTCCTGTTGAGATATTTCTTTGCAAGCCTGAAGAGCCCAAGCTCAGCAAGTTGTTGCTCACAGTTCATCCCTTTTAAAAATTGGAGATCTTCTGCACTGCCTCTAGGATCTGGATGGCCACCTTGTATCACGATGACTTCAAATTATATTGTATATCAAATATAGCTGCCACCAGGAGGTTATTGTGTATTTTAAGTTTGGATATGTTTATACCATGTTGCTTAGGCCTGTTTTGGAAGTTCCTCTAAGCATTGTGCTGGCAATACAATTGCTTGAACATCTTTTAACACAAACATGTAGGAAAAATTGCATAACATTTGTCTGTCTAGTGTTTTGTGCTGATTAGTTCAGGTTTGGAGTTGCCCTATATAGTCTGACTCAATTTAAGTGGCAAGTTGGCTCAGTGATAGTCTTCTCACTTCTGGGTCAGAAGCTTGTGGGTTCAAGCCCCATGGCAGAACTTGAACATAAAAGCTAGGCTAAAAGTTCAGCAATGAAGGGGTGCTACATTGTTAGAGGTGCAGTCTTTTTGCTGAGACATTGAAAGTGTCTGCCTATTCTGGTGGACACAAAAGATCCCATGGCACTATTTGAAGACGAGCAGAGCTATTCTCCCAGTGTGCTGGCCAACATTTATCCCTTAACCAACATCACAAAACAGGTTAACTGGTCATTTATCTCATTGCTATGTGCAGGATTTTGCTGTGTGCAAATTGACTGCCGTGTTTGCCTACATTACAACGATGACTGCACTTCAAAAGTGATTCATTGGCTGTAATGCAATTTGAGACACCCTGAGAACATAAGAGATTATATAAATACAAGTTCAGTTCTTTCAATTAAAAGATAAGTCAGAAGCAGGAAATGAGCATGAACAGTGCAGCACCAGATTTCAAGGACTGGACAGGGTCTGTTTGAGTACGGTACTACTGACTACTTTATATCCACATATGCAATTGTATTCATTTTCAATGTAATCATTGGAAACGTAACAAAACAGTTTCTTGGATTGCAGCAACACAGCATAACTCAATTTCCATGAACACTGCACTCAATATAGTCAGATAAATCGTGCACTTTCAGCATTCTCTAATAATGCAAATAACTTGTTACTGTGTGTCACGTCTTTGAAAGAAAGTGAATTGCTTTTCAGGTCACTTTACTGTGTCTCCTGGTCAGTTAACTGAGGAATTTCTAATAAGGACACAGGTGGCTAAAGCTGGGGGAAGACAGAGTTTATAAATGAGAAATTTTGCCAAGTGTAATTTTATAATGGTATTGGATGGCCAGGTATGATTAGTGATTGAACAGTTCGTAATTTTGGTGGAATTCATAGTGTATGACTCCACCGATTTGTTTTTACTGCTGAAGTAGCTAATTAAGTACTGGGAAAAAAGTTAATTGAAATTAAGATTTAATACAATAAGTCTTCCTTTCAGACCTTTCTTAATGGTCTTGTTATACTTGGAGATAATTAGATATCTCGAATGAGTGAAACGTGCGGTTTTAAAACTGATCATGGGATATACACCAAATTTACTTTGAGAATGTGAAAAATCTTTTGAGCTAAATTTTTTTCCAAAGTTGACTGATGTATTGACGAGCAGTTCAGCCGCAGCCATTTCAAAGGCTAGAGTGTGAGCAGCACTGAAAGGAACAGCAGTTTTTACTGTAGGAATGTATTTTAGTAAATATTGTTCTTAAGTTATATGATTCACTGTTTTCGTGTCTACATAGTAGTAGCTAACTGTAATTGAGCTGATTCGAACCCTTTCATAGTGAGATCTTGTTTGCTGAAACAATGTTTCAGTGCATCAGAAGCTGACTCAACATTATTGACCTTACTGAAACTATGTTTGAGTACAGTGATGGTAGTGTATGTTGAGGCATCCTTGGAACTATGCCAAAACAATAATTAAATGAGCTTCTTGTGCTTTTTGAGAGTCTGATTAGGAACTACTATAACTGGAAAATAGATCACAGTCCTGCAACTCACCATGTCTTGTTAGTTGAACTGAGAGAACTCACTCTGTAGACACTGATTTAATGCTTTATAACTCAACATCAGTTTTTGACGCGAGATCCACTGCTGCTTATGGGCTAAATAGTGGCGAATTAGCACTTAGATTTTCACTAATCAGTGATTTAAATAGACTAGGTAGCTACAAAATCTGCATGCCACAATCCTGGTGGAGTCAGCAGGAGGGTTCCTAATTTATATGGGGCTTTGGGCTCCCACAGCACTATGATCACGTCTCTGGTGCCTGCCTGCCATGGCAGGTGTGGGATTGCCCAGACCCCATATTGCCCCTGGTCCTTCATGCAAGGGGACTGATCCAATAATTTACTTTAGAAAATATAGCTATTCAAGAGTCTAGGCTGCTCTTCTCACCAGCCCTTTCCTGTGTAGCCTTGGGAACTCTCAGCAGGAGGACATCTTTGGCCTTGTAATGGGTAGCAGAGGCTCTGCTTCCTTACAAGGCCAACTGGAAAATCCCAGAATCCGCAGGAAGGCTGTGCAACTGGGTCCCTGATGTTTTCTGGTAGGTTCTGCCAGGAACTCCAAAGGACCAATGTATTTAATTTACTTAAATGACTGAATTGGGATATCAGAATTTTTTCATTAACCATTTTAGCTGTTCACGCTAAGTGTAAGTAGAAAAGAATAAAGGAAACATTTGCTTTTTCAGAACCTAAACCTATTTTGTTTCCTTTCAGGCTGATGATGATCCTGTCATGGGATTTCACCAGATATTTCTACTGAAAAGCATCAACGACGCTTGGGTCTGCACCAACGATGTCTTCAGGCTAGCACTGCATAACTTTGGCTGAGACTTCTGCCTCAAGCACATCCCTACATCCACTCTTCTAGTCTGCTATTAATCACAATAACTGGATTCCAAATATCATACACAAGCGTGTACACAAGAGTAAAATCTGCAACCTGCGTAGTCTCTAATCACAGTTTGCTTGAATTTAGCTATTTGTGCATGATGTTTGGAAATATGTTAGTCTAGCTGAAATGGGCAAGACAGTACCCCAGTGTGTGTTGTACCAGCATGCCTTAGAAGATAAGTCATACCACACTTCATTTTTTTTTCTATGTACTGGTAAGTTGCTATAGCAATCCAAAGAACCGAAATAAATAACAGCAACTACCTGTCCAACTTTTTGATTTGTTCATACCTTTTGTTGACTCATGATACAATAAACCATGTACTTTTCTTAAGATGGAAATGGTTTCATTTGGTTTCCTGGCAGGTTTAAAGGTGTTTCTTTTATATTAAAAAAATGTATTTGACCGTATAATCCAATTGGAGGATAAATTGCTGTTGGGTATTGTTTGTGCTGGTGCAAAGGTTTAGGTCACTTGTCTATCAAAGGGACAGTCATAACACAAGTGAACTCAAACATAGTTATTCGGGCCCTGCCTTGTATATCATGATCTAACTTTGTTTCAGTTCTACTGAAGAATACACTTGCCTCGTTCTTGACAAATTGAGGCTATAAAAGAGTAAGATGGTGACTTAAGTCTTTTATAGCTGTGATGCACAACATTCAACATGATGTGTAAACTTTGAATCAGTTTAAATCTACAATTTTATCTAATGTCTGTACTTGAACTTGAAAGTCACATTGCTTAAACTTTTCAAATTTTGAAGGTTTCAGTAAAACAAGCCAATACTTGGAAAATTAGGTTGGACTTGTGGATGCTCATGCATTATATTTTAATTCTCCCTCTTTCTCCATTCCTCCTATCCATGTGACTTCCTTCAGCTTGAAGGGTGGAGCAGTGTAAACTGACCTTCTCCATGACTGCTGCCAGTGCTGCACTGTGATCAGTTGGCAGTTGAGCTAGAAGTGGATAAAGAATGTCAGCTTTTCAACCCTGGAAATGCTTCACAGTTGTGGATTCCAATGCCGTGCTACCCTAACATTTAAGCGTAAGACCACAGAGATGGAAAACTAGTGCTGTATCTGTTAGGCTACTGCATCATTTCTGTTTCTTTTCTGAAATTGGTGGTTGAAACAGATCCAAGTAACCTGTCAAAATTTTAAAAGGAAAATGGAGTCCATCCATTCATATTAGACTACATATCTTGGTACCAGAGCTGCAGATTATAATGCAAAAAATACTAGTGATGCAATAAGCATTTGTGAACAAAATAAAAATTAACACTCATCTTAAAGAATTATATGTGATTGTTACTGGTACAATTGTCTTTATTAAGAATGCTGGATTTTTTTTCCTCCTAATATACTTAGTCTGCATAAGTTTGGCATTGCAGGTTTTGGGTTTTCTTTTCTTGGGTAGTGATGCATGTTGGGAATACAGTTCCATGATTGCCAGGGGCACTCAGGCATCTCACCCAAGTGGCCATGCATTGTGTAGGCAGAGGCGTTGAGTGTTATCACAGCCCAACCCAATGCTGCCCTCATCTAAATTCCAGAAATAGTTAATTTCCAAGAGCAGTACTTGTAAGCTATTAGTAGTAGGATTTTCCATTCTCAGCCATGCCATGGTTTGAACCTGTGACCTTTTTAGGTCTGTATGTTTCACTATGAAAGCTGTTCTTTTAGATACAATATTTATAAAGGACTTTTTGACACTGGCTTCATTCACATTATGGTTTTTATGGGAACTGCATCTGTTAGGCCACCTGCACAGATATGCAATCTCAATAACTTGTAAAACTTCTTCACTTGATTTTAACAGGCCAATGTGATTTCTCTGAGAATGTGTTCCTTTTGAAAGTGGGAATGCTGGTTTGTTTTGGAGCCAATATCCTTTCTCTCTGAACTTAAAGGATTAATCCCTAATAAATTCAAAGTAGTGCAAACCCTAGTTGTATGAACACCATTCCTTTTAGTATGGTTATCTGAAACTGAAAACAAAGAAGCAGTTTTAATAGATTAATGCTAGGGCAGTGATTAGAGTGTTAAATCTGAGTCTTGACACGGTGATAAAAAAATATTGTTATTTCTGAAAATTAATATAAAATTTGCAGAATGTTCCCACAACTTGAACATCCTTGTGCAATTTGATGGTAATGTTGTCAGTCGTACTGCAAAGTATTAAGCCTCTTGTTTGTAGCGGTAAGAAGTGAGGCTTAGGGTGATTCTGAACTTGCAAGCAACTGTCTAAAACTGTACAACATAGGTTAGAAAATGCAGTTACATTAACCAAATATGTAATACAGATCAATGTGCTATGAGTTAGAATTTCCTAATTTTGATCTGACATATTACATAATGAAGTATATAGGGGACTGTCCCAAACATAATTCTGAATTTAGATGTCCCAAGGTATCTAATATTTTGTGGACAATAATTTAGTGTCCCATATGAAGTTGTTTGGTTTTCCTAATTGCATGTAAAATTTCTAAAATATATAAATAAAGTCAGTTAATTCTAATTTGATAGCTTCTAGTTCATTGATGTTTTATTCCAATCGAAGATGATGGCTGTCGCAGTTTAAACTCAACTCTCTGTGCCTTGCCCTAAGTTGAATCAGTTCAGGTATATGTTGCGATAATGAACGTGCATACTGAAATTACCATGTTGAGCACTGAGGAGAGTTTGTAGGGAAGTGAAGCAAATACTGTGTCTAATGCAAATCAGAATTTGTCAAATAGTATCGTGAAAGCTGCCTTTTTTTTTAAAAGGCACATGTGCAATGATGTAATTGTGTCACTCATTTACCAAAGGGGCAATTTGTTTTGCGATATATTTCTGATTCAATAGCGTCTTTTTACATTTTATTACAAATCATTTCTTAATTGGTCAAAGCATGGTATATTGCACATGTTACATAGAAGCATTGCTTTTATCTTTAAATATTCACAGTAGTCACACATATAAAGCAACACCATGGCATACTACTGAAAATAGCAATTCAGCCTTCTAGTAAATCCAGCAATCATCTCATTGCTTCTTATAAAACATATTCTTATGTAACAGTTCTTTCTCTGGTTTGTAGGATCTTTTTTCCCATTGAGGATCAGGGAAGAGAGAGGCTGCATTAGCTTATCTTGCATTCTGTTGGGTCTCCCACACCCACTCCGTCTGCTTCAGCCAGGAGGTCATTGATTTCAGTGATCAGAACCAAAATGACTCCATGATTGGCTGATGGGAAGCTTATTTGCACCAGTGTCGAGGCAACAATATCAATTCCTTGTTGTAGTGAGACCCTGTGCATGACAATTTGACTGAGAATTTCCCCGCAATTAAGGCTGACAGATTTGAGTGGCCCACTTAAGAACTTTGAGTGTGGTTGCTACTGGACCACCTAGTTGTTTTTAATGCTTCTTGGGAGATTACTGGTAGCTTAACCCTCAGTGCTTCTATGTCAGTATTTGGAACATAGCCCGTGAAGTTGAAATACTTTTCATAAACTCCACTGTACTTTTGAATATGGATTGATCCCATTCAGAGTAAGGAGCTCCATTAAGTTCCTGTTAGAATATAAAACATCATTAAAAGTTATTGATGTCCAATCTGGCTATGGAATGTATTCAGTCAGTTTGCAGAAAAGGTTCACCCAAGTTTTTGTTAGTCTTACTCTTTAGTGTAAGCTTTGTTTCCTTTCTGATCTTTTTCATTGTTGTACTTCAGTAAATCTACAAGCATACATAAAGATGTGTACCTTTTTATGATATAACAAAATAACTCCTGATTACTTCAACCAATCTTTGGAAACATTACTGCAGTGATGCACAAAAAGCTGACCGTTTAAATGCAAGCATTTAATGAGAGTGAAACACTCGTTACATACACCAGTTGCCAATCAAAATGATAATTTATGAGGATACATTTATGGAATTGTAAACTACATTATAAAGTTTAAGGAACTGCAAAACATGAAGCTTAACATTTATATACGTCAAAAGTGTACATTTTGGAATGTTTTATAGTTGCTGAAAAAGATAAATTAAGATATAAAAATATGGAAATACAGTTTGATGAAGAGGTACATTAAAAGCAGACACATGTACAAAGAATGGATCGTTGAGTGAATTCGTTGACATTGCCATTCATATGGATGTAACTCAAAAAGCTGCCTTCAGCTGAATTCTTGGCAACTGTGTAAAGCACCTGTGTGCAACTTACACCTATTGTACTGTGAATTTGTGTCAAAGGACTTATGTTTGGAAATTATTTAAACATGTTACTTTGTGCCATACTAAGGATATGTTGTTTTGCCTTGGATATTCTGCTGTTTGAAAATACTATTCTTGATCTAAAAATATTTTGTTAGATTTCCAGTTAGACTTTATTCCTCCCGTTATATGGTGTAGGTCATCTGTGTTGACAGGAACGCAGCTCTTTCAGTCCCAGATATAACTAAGAATCTTGGGCCGCCTGATGTTGCTGAAGATGTGATGCTTCATCGGACTTGTGTATACAGAATCTGATTTTTGGTGACCTATTTTAGGAAAGTGAAAGCTCTGCTTTCAGTAATAATTGGTACACATTGATTTCATTGCAGTGTAAAACCATTGTTTTGTTGGTTTCTATAATAAACTTTATCAAACAGCTTTCTCATTGTACTTAAGTTATTGCTTCAGCCAAAAAAGAATTAAGGCATTGTAGCAGGTGGTTTAAGATTAAAGTATTGGCATGACTCCCCAAAGCCATCTACAAGGCACAAGTCAGGAGTGTGATGGAATACTCTCCACTTGCCTGGATGAGTGCAGCTCCAACAACACTCAAGAAGCTCGACACCATTCAGGACAAAGCAGCCCGCTTGATTGGCAACCCATCCACCACCTTAAACATTCACTCCCTCCACCACCTGTGTACCGTGGCTGCACTGTGTACCATCTACAAGATGCACTGCAGCAACTCGCCAAGGCTTCTTCAGCAGCACCTCACAAACCTGCGACCTCTTCCACCTAGAAGGACAAGGGCAGCAGGCGTGTGGGAACACCACCACCTCCAAGTTCCCCTCCAAGTCGCACGCCATCCTGACTTGGAAATATATCGCCGATCCTTCATCGTCGCTGGGTCAAAATCCTGAAACACCCTACCTAACAACACTGTGAGAGTACTTTCACCACATGGACTGCAGCGGTTCAAGAAGGCGTATCACCACCAACTTCTCAAGGGCAGTTAGGGATGGGCAATAAATGCTGGCCTTGCCCGTGACGCCCACATCCCATAAACGAATTTTAAAAAATGTTGTATATTCACGACATTTGAAGATTTCTCATTCAGTCAGCTCATATTTTAAGGGGAATTTTTAAATCTCTAATAATCCATACTTCCAGTTTTTTGAAATTATCTGTCAATTGCCCCATTTCGATAAGTAGAACTGTAAAACTGATAGTATACCATGACTAAATTTTAATTATAGCATATCTTGTATTACAGTGATGGTTTTGACTTTTTAAGAGGCTGGAATTTGTTCTATTTTTTAGAATTAAATTAAGATTATAAAAATTCACCAGGATTTCAAAGTAATAATTGCAAACATTTCAAGATGAAGTCTAAAGGATAATGTGATCTGTATCATTCTCTTTAAATATGCGTGTTTAATCATTTGTTTGTGATGTACAATGTTCGGATAATGGAAATATTGTTTAGGCTCCCCAATGGCCCAGGTTATTACTCACTCAAGACATACACATGCATAATTAGTACATTTGATGCCAGAGAGCAACCAACACCTATGGAATCATATCCCAGTGAGCACCCACTGAAGAGAAAATTTGCAAGGGGAAAAAAATCTAAATTACTTTTTCCACACATACAAAATCAAAATGGTAAGAATACTTTGTACAATGTACAATGTAGAATAGGGTGCAAACTAGAATATGAAACCGAATAGCTCTACTTGGTTTAAAGCGGTTGGCAATTAGGGGTCCCTTTATTTCTGACTTATCCCACAAGGGTAAACTTGCTTATTCCCTTCCAGAAATTATTCTGATCAGTAAATGTGTGTGTGTGTATGTAGCACCAACTTCCCCACAAACCTTGTGTGCTCTTGTAAAAATGCTGAAAATCACAAATAGTCCCTTATGTCCTGTGAAATAAATAAGATACTCATATCTGTATGGAGCTTGCTCAACACTACACTGTTGAACATGGAGTTTATTGAACATGGAGTTTATTCCAGAAGTGAGGAGGACTGAATCATTCCATTGTAACTGATTTGCATAGGTCTACCTTGTTGGCTAAATTCCATGATCAGCATCTAAACTATGATCATTTTTCTTAGATTTTAGTTATGATGTCCAGGTGCCTTATAAATTGCAATTTAATTGTAATCTTTTGTCTTGTATATATAACAAGTTGAAGTGTGGTACAAGGCAGATTTGAAGGGTTCAGTGTATTGCTTGAAACATATTTCTACTTCAGTGTACTAGCAGATCCCTGTGGCATTGCTCAGTGAGTTGGAAGGTATGTTGTTTTGCAGCAGATGTTATGCCATGTAGGGCATAACATCAGGGCCACTGATTTAAGGTGACTAAATAAATCAAATTGTGTTTTTATAATGTGGTATTCTGGGTTTTTCTATTGGTGCTTTGGGAATTGAATTCCATGACCATTATTTTGAGAAAACTGTAAATGAGTGCTGTATTCCTTTACCTATGTATTTCCTTTTTTAAATCCCTTACCATTTTTAAAGCAGAGGATACACAGCAAGGTATATCAGTTGGAGGTAGGTACCTGATATTTAGCAGTGCTGGGTAGGGGGAGTGGGGTTTTGCAGCACTGGTGGGGGGTTTGTGGGGAGAGGAGGGGAAGGGTGTGATCCTGTGCTTTGAACGTACTGGGAGATGGTTTTGGGGTTTGGCAGAACTGGGGTGGAGATCCTGCGGTCTAGGACTTCTGTGGAGGGAGAATCTGTGGGTTGACAGAACAGTGGAGCGGATTATAGAGTTTGGCTGATTGGTCGAATCCTACAGTTTGTCAGAAGGGGGAGGAGGATATGGATCTGACAGCAAAGTGGGGGGGAGTGGGCAGCACTGTGACTTACATTTCTAGGAGTTCTCTCCAAACATTGGCGCACTTTCTGAAGTAAAACTGAATAGTTTCTATTTAAAAGTTTACTTGAAAAGTGGCTCAAATTTATCATCCAGTCAGATTACTTTCGAAAACAAACTAAAGTACTGTTATAGAAAGACACAATTTGACTGCGAAAACAAATGATTATTTTAATTCAACGTTGGCAAAAGCTACAACATATTTGAATCTGACAAACCAAATATGGTTGTAATGTAATCCTTCTATTGTGTTCCACCAAGTCTTTGACACATGCAATGTCTCTAAGCAGTAGACACACAGAGAAATCAACAATATTACCCCATTTCCCCTCTGGATAGAGACATAACCTTCATCGATCCTGACTCTACAAATTGTTATGGAAATCTCAAGCTCTTCATAGGCCTCTAGTCATGCACACTGTCCTTGCTTATTCATTATGACATAAGTTTTATTGTGAACAAGACCCCCAGAATTGAGATACTTCCTACAAAACACCAGATGCCAAATTTTTTACCATCCTGGCCTATTGTCCCACTTCCTATCTCAAGACTGTCTTTTCATAGAATATACAGCACAGAAACAAGCCATTAAGGCCAACTAGTCTGTGCTGGTGTTTATTCCACCCGAGTCTCTTTCCATTCTATCTACCTCCTCTCAGCCTTTCAGCGTGTCTTTCTAGTTCCTTCTCAATCTTAAAGACCTCTATTAGGTCTCCCCTAAGTCTTCTCTTTTCTAAAGAAATAAACCCCAACCTGTTCAATCTTTCCCAATAGCTGTAATCTCTCGGTTCTGGTACCATCCTTGTAAATCTCTTTTGCACTTTCTCCAGTGCTTCAATGTCCTTTTTATAGTATGGAGACCAGATCTGTGCACTGTACTCTTGTGCAGCCTGACCATGTTTAACATAGGTTTAACATAACTTTACTACTTTTGAATTCTATACCCCTAGAAATTAATCCCAGTGCTTTGTTAGCATTTTTAATTGCTTTGCTGACCTGCGATGCTGCTTTTAATGATTTATTCATCTGTATCCCTGGATCCCTTTGCTCTTCTATCCCATTCAGTTTCTTACTTTCTAAAGTGTAGCTGATGTTTCTGTTTTTCATACCAAAGTGCATCACCTCACATTTATCTGCAGTATGTTGAAGTTCATTTGCCACTTAACTGCTCAGTCTGCAAGTTTTCTAATGTCTTTTTTCTATTATGTTGCATTCTTCCTCCGTGTTAGCAATAACCCCCAGGTTAGTATCATCTGCAAATTTTGATATTGAGTTACTTATTTCTAAGTCCAAATCGTTAATGTAAATTATGAATAGCAATGTTCCCAGCACTGATCCTTGTGGAACAGCACTTTCTACCTTCCTCCAAGTGGAAACATCTTATCCGTCTACCCTATCAAACCCTTTCATAATCTTAAAGACCTCTATCAGGTCACCCCTCAGACTTTCTAGAGAAAAGATCCCAGCCTGTTCAATCTTTCCTAATAGGTTTAACCTCTCAGTACTGGTATCGTTCTAGTAAATCTTTTTTGGATTTTCTCCAGTGCCTCAATATCCATTATATAATATGGAGACCAGAACTGTTCACAGTGGTCTAACCAAGGTTCTGTACAAGTCTAACATTTTCTCTGCTCTTCAATTCTATCCCTCTAGAAATGAACCTCAAAGCTTTTTTTTTTATGGCCTTATTAACCTGCATCACTACTTTTAGTGACTTGTGTATCTGTACCTCCAGATCACTCTGCTCCCCTACCCCATTTAGACACATATTTTCCAAGGAGTATGTGGCCTCCTTATTATTCCTACCAAAATGTACCACCGCACGCTTATCTATATTGAAGTTCATTTGCCAATTACATGCCCATTCTGCAACTTTATTAATGTCCTGTAATTTGTCACAATCTTCTGTATTGACGATACCCCCCAATTTGGTGTTGTCTGCAAATTTCAAAATTGTACTTCCAATTCCTGAATCCAAATCATTTATGTAAATAGTGAACAGTGGTCCCAGCATCGATCCTTGTGGAACACAATTTCCCACCTTTTGCCAGTATGAGTAACTACCTTTAACCCCTTCTCTCTGTTTGCTGTTTTGTAGGCAGCTGGTTATTCAGTCTGCCACTTGTTCCCTGACTCCACATGTTCTGGCCTTAGTCATGCGTCTACCTTATCGAAGGCCTTTTGAAAATCCAAATATATTGACCCGTATTTTCCGATCGCAGGCCTCCCACATGCGGAGGCCTGCGATCTGGAAAAACCTATGCCCTTACCTGAGGGCTCCCGGGACGCGCACACTTCCGATCCTGGGCCTCCCCAAACTTCAAGTGCGCAGGGCCCACGTATCCCAGAGGCGCAGGTAGTTCGCAGCGTCCCTGGGATCACGTGGGCCATGGGGAGCCAATCAAAGAAGGGAATCTCCCTTCATACACTTGACAGGAAGACCTGTCAAATATATGAATGGAGATCACCCCAAAAACATAGTAAAACTTTAAATAATTTTTTTTTTTTAAATAATTTTTTAAAAATGACTTGAAATTACAATAAATTAAATATTTTTAATAAAAATTTAAATTTTTGAAAAAAATAATTGAAGTTTTTTTACGGGGCTAAAAATAAACTTACCTTTTTTAAAAGTATTTTTAAATGATAAATCAGTGAAATTAAAAAAAAAAAAATTTCAATTCTTATCCTGGTAAAAGCAGTCCCTACGCCTGCTTTTACCAGGCGTAAGAATTGTAAGGGTTTTCTGCGGGCGAAGGGTCTCCAAAAAGCGGAACTATCCGCCCGCAGAGGCCCTTCTCCAGGGCAGGCGGAGGATCTGTCAAGACCATTCTTGACAGATCGGAAATGCCGGTTTTCAGCACATGCGCTGTGCATGCCTGAAACCGGCATTTCCGATGTCCCTACGGGTGGGCACACAGCGCGTACCCACCCGTAGGGATCAGAATATCTGGGCCACTATGTCTACTGCATTACCCTTGCCTACCCTTTCTGTTCTTCAAAGAATTCAATAAGGTTGGTCAAGTCTTTTGAAATCCATGCTGACTATTCTTTATTATATTTTCAGTTTCTAGATTTTTTCAGTTACATCTTTGAGTAAGGATTCCATTATCTTTCTGACCACCGACATTAAGCTAATTGGTCGTCTTCTATCTCTGCTTTTAAATTTAGGAGTCACATTAGCTGTCCACTAGTCCTCCGGCACTATTGCCCCTTCAAACGAATTTTTGTATATATGTAATAGTGCCTCTGCTATCTTTTCCATAACTTCTTTTAGTATGCGCGGTTGCAATCCATCTGGACCAGAGCTTTATCCGCTCTGTTTGATTAGTTTATCAATTATCTCCCCCTTTTCTATCTTAAATATCTTCCTATCATTTTGATCTCTTCTTCTAATGTCATGCCCACCATGTTAGTCTCTGGTAAATGCTGGGGCAAAGTAATTATTTAATATTTCTGCCATTTCGCTGTAATTACCTGTGAGTTTATAGTGTGTATCCTGGCTATCTGTTTCACAATGTGTGACAAAAAGTAGTCAACATACATGAATCACACATTCTGCACTTTCAGCAAAAGCTAAACAGCACAGACAACTAAATTCTACCCTGACACATTAAACACTAAAGCATCCTGGGAATGAACAACTTTAACCATTTCATTATTTCATGCCACAGTGCACATCCACAAGCCATTTATAAGTAAAAAGAAAGCAAAAGCCTTAATCATATAGAGAATTTTAGCTATGAGGAACGATTGGATAGGTTGGGGTTGTTTTCTTTGGAACAGAGGCTGAGGGGAGATTTAATTGAGGTGTACAAAATTATGAGGGGCCTAGATAGAGTTGATAGGAAGGACCTATTTCCCTTAGCAGAGAGGTCAATAACCAGGGGGCATAGACTTAAAGTAATTGGTAGAAGGATCAGAGGGGAGTTGAGGAGAAATCTTTTCACCCAGAGGATGGTGGGGTGTGGAACTCACTGCCTGAAAGGGTGGTAGAGGCAGAAACCCTCATCGCATTTAAAAAGTACTTGGATATGCACTTGAAGTGCTGTAATCTGCAAAGCTATGGACCAAGAGCTGGAAAGTTGGATTAGGCTGGATAGCATTTTTGGCCGGCACAGACATGATGGGCCAAATGGCCTCCCGCTGTGCCATAAATTTCTGTGACTCTATGAGATTAAACCAAATCCTAAACCTACGTATATATGTATACACGACTAGGGTATCTTACAGTCCCCTCTTTGAGGGCGAAGAAATAATTTTCTGATCCCTTGCTTACGATTCAATAACCGCACCATTTTTAATTGCCCATACTAGAGTTTTAAGCTTCTCACTAGCTTTCAAAACCACCAAACACTGATCAATAATGCTACACTTGCGCCAACAACCTCACCCAAGTAAGTTTTAAGCAACCTGCTTTCTTTTTACTTCCTGTATTAACCGTTTAAGTACACATAATGCTTTTAACACCAAAATTTACAACCACCTGTAAGTCTTCTGTCTAGAGGGTAATCTTTACTTGAATTTCTGTGACATTGTGGGCCCTAACGGGCACTAATATTTTATCACCAAATTTTGTAATTCTTGTCTTTGTTTTTGTTGGTGCAAGGCAAAACCAAACCATACAAATGGTGTGAAACGCAATATCTTCCTTGCTCTGAACATTGATTCTCTTTACATTCCATCAATAGACCTGTATAGTGCAGTTGGAAAATTCTTCACTCAGGGTGAAACCATATACGGACGATGAAACTCTACAGCACATCACAGCTGCAAAGGCAGGCACCACTTCTCCTGAAACTGTGCATGAAGTGTCTGGTGCAATCCAGAACCCTTCTTTACCCCCTCACTAATATCTTCAGATAGTTCACAAATTCTTTGTGTATATTGATTCCACTTTAAATACTCCCATCAGTTTATCATCAGCAGATAACAATTGTATTGCCATTATCACAGGAAGACTCACAAAACAACATCACTTTACTTGCAAGGCTTCCGAGTTTTACACACCAATCCAAATCTTCTCACCTTATGCCAAACCATATTCCCATCTGATTTTACAGATTTTTATTTAATATAAAAGTTGAAATTTAATTGTTTATACCATCTAACCCCTTTTTGAACTAATTTAAGTTGAATATCCCTCCATACATACTCGCCTTTGAGATCAGTTCTTAATAATTTGTTGTTCTGACATAACATCCAGTCTGCCTATTCCTTTAAACAATCCCTTTAATTACTTGCACATTGATTTATCATTTGACCACACTCTTTTAATATCAATTCACCTGATTCTCTTCCCAAATTGCTCTTAGTAAAATCGTGTAGCATTTCTCTTAGCAGTGCATGATTAAATTTTGCATATATTAAATTCTATAAATTGGAAGGCAAAGGTACTAAAAAGAAAATTTAACAGTAGGAAAATTCCCAAATCGCAAATTACTATCCGTCCTTTATTTGATCCTTCTTGTGTCGGACATTTCATTGATTCATTCTGGTCCAATTTAATTTTGTTATCTTTGGGATCTTGCCTTTGTCCTTTAACATGTGTCCACAGTTCAAACAATTACCACAATTGATGAACGTTAATTTGTTTATCTTCATTTCGTCGTATGAAAACCGTTTTGCTGCATCATTCTGCCAGATAAATATCAGTTCATCCTGAACCACCAATTGTCATTAGTAGGAGAAGTATTCAAGTACTCTGGTATCGCCTTCCTCAGAACAGCAAGGAGCATCCACGCCATCCTTTCAATCTAAAAAGAAATAACTCTCCATATAGGTTAAAATTTAATCAGATATCAACCAAATTTAAGAACTGAAAAGGAGGGGCCTTTCAATGGTTGGTGTCCCTCAAAAGATTCAGTAACACTGGTTTGTTTTAACATATCAGTCACTGAGGCAACATACAGATGCTTCAGAGACGCTCTTTCATGACCTGTTATGGCTTTAAAATTCAAACGACGTTAGTTCTTTTAAACACAGTTCCTCTAATTACTATCAAAATCCAAGGTACTTTAAGACCTCACTCTCACTCGGACTCACTGACTACTTTCTTCAACATTTGTTCCGAGTGCACATTTCTTTCATGAACTAGTCCACAAATCATTCTTTATTATCGCTAATAATCACCTTGATCTCCCTACCTCGAAAGAAATTGTTCTGCAAGTACTTTTGCAGTAATAAACATGCAGCTATCACTTTAAGTTGGCACTTAATCAATGTAATGTAGCAAATAGAAATAAAGGTTAATTACTCCTTCACTGAGGAAAAACAACATTGGGGTTGGGGAAGAGTTAGCCAGCACACGAGCAGTTTCAGACATGCTGCGAAGTCAATAAAAAACATTGCAAATGTTCAAACTGTAACTTTGTAATTCTGCAATGCTGCTTTTACCTTTTCCAAAAAAACCTTTCTGTGCATTTGAACTGTGGTATAATGTAAAATACATTCAAAATAAATCCATACCCAAAAGGTATACAAACAAACACTTTTTATGAAAGCACAAAGACTTCCTTAAATCTCCTATTTCTTTGGCGACACAATCTTAAATTAAAATGAAGATAGAATATGTTTAACAACTACATTCACGCTCTCATAACAACTCCAGGTACCTTAATCATTCAAGCCTTATTTGCGCTCGTCCACCTTAAAATATTAATTCCTTGTTACGAGTTGATTAACTCAAAAGTACCAAATTTTATGTAACAATCCCAAATCATATGCACAAGGAATATCAACATAGTTTAGATAACTAGCTGTCTGTGGTGGTCACGGAAAACCAGTATTCATAATTTGATAATTTGATCAGACACTTGGTCTGTTAATATCAGTTTACAAACCCAAAACCAGAAGAGCTCAATATCTCATTTGTATACATATACAGAGAAAGCAATTAACAAATGTAAATTAACATTTGCTCCTAGAAAAGACACTGATCAAAACACTTACAGAACTGTTAATAGCAACAACGAAGGGTTAAACTGCTTTTAGTTCTGTAAAACACTATAATGTTTAACAACAGGAAGGACACACATTTAAAGAGACAGTACATTTAAAGTATATGCAACACAAAAAGAAAGGCTGTAAAATTGGAGCCTTTAGTGCCGGCCGTTAAGGGCAGTTTGGAAGAAAAAATAGCAGCCATCCCACTTCCATTTTGGGCAGGTTGACAGCACTGCTGTTGTCTGCGCTCACTCCAGATATTTAGATGAGGCAGATCATAGAAACATAGAAAATAGGTGCAGGAGTAGACCATTCGGTCCTTCGAGCCTGCACCGCCATTTAATGCGTTCATGGCTGAACATGCTACCTCAGTACCCCATTCCTGCTTTCTCGCCATACCCCTTGATCCCCCTAGTTGTGAGTATTATATCTAACTCCCTTTTGAATATATTTAGCGAACTGGCCTCAACAACCTTCTGTGGTAGAGAATTTCACAGATTCACCACTCTCTGGGTGAAGAAGTTCCTCCTCATCTCAGTCTTAAATGGCTTCCCCTTTATCCTTAGACTGTGACCCCTGGTTTTAGTTTTCCCTAACATTGGAAACATTCTGCCCGCATCTAATTTGTCCAAACCAGTCAGGATTTTAAACGTCTCTATAAGATCCCCCCTCATTCTTCTGAACTCCAGAGGATACAAGTTCAGTTGATCCAGTCTTTCTTGATATGTCAGTCTGGCCATCCCAGGAATCAATCTAGTGAACCTTCGTTGCACTCCCTCAATAGCAAGAATGTCCTTCCTCAAGTTAGGAGACCAAAACTGCACACAATACTCCAGGTGTGGCCTCACCAAGGCCCTGTACAACTGTAGCATCACCTCCCTACTCCTGTACTCAAATCCCCTTGCTATGAAGGCCATCATGCCATTTGCTTTCTTGACTGCCTGCTGCACTTGCCTTCCCACCTTCAGTGACTGATGTACCATGACGCCCAGGTCTCGTTGCACCTCCCCTTTCCCTAATCTGCCACCATTCAGGTAATAGTCTGCCTCCCTATTTTTACCACCAAAGTGGATAACCTCACATTTATCCACATTGTACTTCATCTGCCATACATTTGCCCATTCACCCAACCTGTCCAAGTCACTCTGTAGCCTCCTAGCATCCTCCTCATTGTTCACACTGCCTCCCAATTTAGTGTCATCCGCAAATTTGGAGATATTACAATTAATCCCTTCGTCCAAATCATTAATATATAATGTAAACAGCTGGGGCCCCAGCACCGAACCCTGCGGTACCCCGCTGGTCACTGCCTGCCATTCTGAAAAGTACCCATTTACTCCTACTCTTTGTTTCCTGTGTGCCAACCAGTTCTCAATCCACGTCAACACATTACCCCCAATCCCATGTGCTTTAACTTTGCACACCAATCTCTTGTGTGGGACCTTGTCGAAGGCCTTCTGAAAGTCCAAATACACCACATCTACTGGTTCCCCCCCGTCCACCCTATTGGAAACATCCTCAAAAAATTCCAGAAGATTTGTCAAGCATGATTTCCCTTTCACAAATCCATGCTGACTTGGACCTATCATGTCGCCACTTTCCAAATGGTCTGTTATGACATCTTTAATAATTGATTCCATCATTTTACCCACCACCGATGTCAGGCTGACCGGTCTATAATTCCCTGCTTTCTCCCTCCTTTTTTAAAAAGAGGGGTTACATTAGCCACCCTCCACTCCTTCGGAACTGATCCAGAGTCTAAGGAATGTTGGAAAATGAATGTCAATGCATCCACTATTTCCAAGGCCACCTCCTTAAGTACTCTGGGATGCAGACCATCAGGCCCTGGGGATTTATCAGCCTTCAGTCCCATCAATTTCCCCAACACCTTTTCCCGACTGATAAGGATTTCCCTCAGCTCCTCCCTCTTACCAGATCCTTTGATCTCTTTTATTTCCAGAAGGTTGTTTGTGTCCTCCACAGTAAACACCGAACCAAAGTACTTGTTCAAATGATCTGCCATTTCTTTGTTCCCCATTATGACTGCCCCTGTTTCTGACTGCAGGGGACCTACGTTTGTTTTTACTAACCTCTTTCTTTTTACATATTTATAGAAGCTTTTGCAGTCCGTTTTAATGTTCTCCGCAAGCTTCCTTTCATATTTTATTTTCCCTGCCTTAATCAAACCCTTCGTCCTCCTCTGCTGAGTTTTAAAGTTCTCCCAGTCCCCGGGTTTGTTGCTACTTCTGGCCAATTGGTATGCCACTTCCTTGCTTTTAATACTATCCCTGATTTCCCTTGTTAGCCATGGTTGAGCCACCTTCCCTTTTTTATTTTTACGCCAGACAGGGATGTACAATTGCTGTAGTTCATCCATGCGATCTCTAAATGTCTGCCATTGCCCTTCCACTGATAACCCCTTAAATATCGCTTGCCAATCTAACCTCGCCAATTCACGCCTCATACCCTCAAAGTTGCCCTTATTTAAGTTCTGGACCATGGTCTCTGAATTAACTGTTTCCTTCTCCATCCTAATGTAGAACTCCACCATACTGTGGTTACTCTTCCCCAAGGGGCCTCGCACCACAAGATTGCTGATTAGTCCTTCCTCATTACACAACACCCAGTCCAGGATGGCCTCCCTTCTAGTTGGTTCCTCAACATATTGGTTTAGGAAACCATCCCTTAAACACTCCAGGAAATCCTCCTCCACCGTATTGCTTCCAGTTTGAGTAGCCCAATCTATATGCATATTAAAGTCACCCATGATAACTGCTGCGCCTTTTTTGCATGCACCTCTGATTTCCTGTTTCATACCCTCCCCCACCTCACTACTACTGTTTGGAGGTCTGTACACAACCCCCACTAACGTTTTCTGCCCTTTGGTGTTCTGCAGCTCAACCCATATTGATTCCACATCCTCCAAGCTAATGTCCTTCCTAGCTATTGCATTAATCTCCTTTTTAACCAGCAATGCTACCCCACCCCCTTTTCCTTTTATTCTATCCTTCCTGAATGTTGAATACCCCTGGATATTCAGTTCCCAGCCTTGATTGTTCTGGAGCCACGTCTCTATAATCCCAATCACATCATATCCGTTAACATCAATTTGCACAGTCAATTCATCCACCTTATTACGGATACTCCTTGCATTAAGACACAGAGCCTTTAGGCTTGTTTTATTAACACCCTTTGTCCTTTTAGACTTATGATTTAGTATGGCCCTTTGTGTTTCTTGCCTTTGTTTACTCGGATTTCCCTTATTGTTTCTCACCCTTCTAACATTTGTTTCTGACTGCATATTACTTCCCCCTGTTTCGCTACATAGGTTCCCATTCCCCTGCCATATTAGTTTAAATCCTCCCGAACTTCCTTAGCAAATATTACCCCGAGGACATCGGTTCCAGTCCTGCCCAAGTGCAGACCGTCCCTTTTGTACAGGTCCCACTTCCCCCAGAACTGGTTCCAATGCCTCAGGTATTTGAATCCCTCCCTCCTGCACCACTGCTCAAGCCACGTATTTAATCTTGCTATCCTGTTCATGCTACTCTGATTAGCACGTGGCACTGGTAGCAACCCAGAGATTACTACCTTTGAGGTCCTACTTTTCAATTTAGCTCCTAGCTCCCTAAATTCTGCTTGTAGGACCTCTTCCCGCTTTTTACCTATATCGTTGGTACCTACATGCACCACGACAGCTGGCTCTTCACCCTCCCTTTCCAGAATGTTCTGCAGCCGCTCCGAGACATCCTTGACCCTTGCACCAGGGAGGCAACATACCATCCTGGAATCTCAGTTGCGGCCACAGAAACTCCTGTCTATTCCCCTTACAATTGAGTCCCCTATCACTATAGCTCTACCACTCTTTTTCCCGCCCTGCTGTGCAGCAGAGCCAGCCATGGTGCCATGAACCTGGCTGCTGGTGCCTTCCCCTGGTAGGTCATTTCCCCCAACAGTATCCAAAACGGTATATCTGTTTTGGAGGGAGACGACCACAGGGGACTCCTGCACTACCTTCCTGATATTGCCCTGCCTCTTGGTCACCCATTTACTGTCTGACCTAGCCTTTACCCGCGGTGTGTTCAACTCACTAAATGAGTAATCCACAAAGTTCTCGGCATCGTGGATGCTCCAGAGTGAGTCCATCCGCAGCTCCAGTGCCGCCATGCGGTCCGTCAGGAGCTGCAGCTGGACGCACTTCCTGCACACATAGTTGTCAGGGACACTGGAAGTGTCATGACATCAATGAGTGTGCAACACTGATTTGACGCACGATCTGCCATTTTCGATGTCATCACTCCATTTAAATGCCCTCTCCTAATCACGACCAGTTGACCATGCGTTCAGCAGCAGGAAGGAACCCCCAGCAGAGCTATTTAAACTTATCATCAACAACTTGCAGCTGACTTGCTTTTTCCATTCTACTGTCTACGTGTAAGTTTGTGCAACTGTTTGGAGTTTTCTAAAGTTATTTAAAGTTGCTGCGGTGACGGGGAGTGTTGCTGCAAATGGAGAACGCGTTGCTTCTCATTTAAAGGGTTCTGCTCACACCACTTGCTCCCGGTCATGGGGGCTCTACTTGCAGTCCATCTCCCGCTTGAGTATGACAGGGAGATGGAGCAGAAGCAGCGAAGAAGAGGACAAGATGCTTGCAGAGGGAGGAGGAGGAGGTGCAGGAGGGCTCTCAGCAGGAGTGCTGACCAATCTAGGGTCTTCAGGGAGCACTTCTCCTACCTGCACTTAAGCCAGGAGCAGTGTATTAGGAGGCTCCGCTTCACCAAGGAGGTGATCACAGAATTCTACCACTTCCTGCAACCAGACCTGCAGCCTCAGAGCAGGGCGACGACGGCTCTCCAGTGGCTCTCAAGTCACTGTGGCCCTTAATTTTTTTCGCCACCGGATCCTCCCAGTCTGGAGCAGGAGACATAGCTAACATCTCCCAGTTTGCCATCCATCGCTGCATCCGGGAGGTCGCAGAAGCTCCGTTCTCCAGGAGAAAGGTCTTCATTATCTTCTCTAAACAGAGAGAAGCAGGAGGAGCGTGTTAGTGGCTTTGCCAGGATATCGGGCTTCCCCTTGGTGCAGGGTGTCATCGACTACACACACGTGGCTTTGCAGGCACCGCATATCAATCCTGAGATGTTCCGTAACCGCAAAGGCTACCACTCACTTAATGTGCAGTTGTTGTGCGACCACGCCCAGCGCATCATGCTGGTGATTGCATGGTATCCTGCGCCAATCCGGTGTTTTTTTTATTTGTTTATGGGATGTGGATGTCGCTGGCAAGGTCAGCATTTATTGCCCATCCCTGTTGCTCACCACTTCCCCACCTTACCATCCCTCTAGTCACGGAACATCTCAGCGTCCTCCTGGGCAGAAAGCTAAAATGAGAGCCATCACAAAACACACATTCCAAACATAATTTATAAATTTATTAAACGCAAATCAAAAGAACAAAGTCAACTAATCACCCTTGTGCATTCCCTTAGTGTCTGTCTTTCGTGTACTTTTTCCTACTCCAGTGCTCCTACAAAGTGCTCCCCCAGTGGTTGCAGCATAGCTGGTGGAAGGCTGCTGACTTTTAGTAGGGGAGACTACAGATGGCTTTGCAGGACGACCTTGAGCAGCTATGGGCCTAGAAGGCCCGGCTGTAGAATTCACCAACTCGACATGGGCGGCGGCAGTCTGGGCTGGCTGGATGACAGGCAGCAGCAAGGGCACTGGCGGAATGGCAGTGGTGGGAGTAGGAATGCTGTCATCCTGAGAGAGGACAGCAGGTTCTTGCTCCACTGAGCCACTGCCACTCCCCCAGGGCGGTGCCTCAGCGTTCTGAAGTCTGGCTTGCTCTCTACCCATCTGCTGGTGCTCTCGACAGTTGTGCGCCATCTTTGCCTGCAAGAGAAAGGGAAGTGTGTCGGTGAGTGTGGTGCACAGGACTGTTCCCATTAAACATTTCGACAGCCCCTTACTTAGAACATTCTCTTGGGAATACATAGCTTTTGATCTGGTTGTTCCTGTTAAGTAAATGCCATGACAAAGTATCTGTAATGATTTACAGTAAAGTATTTTGTATGTGGCCAAGAAGTAGCTATTAATCTAAAGAGAAAAAGAAATAACTGCAAATGGTGGGAATCAAATAAAATCAGAAAATCATGAAAATACACTACAGGTCTATCAGCATCTGAAAAAATAGGTTAATGTTTTGGGTGGAGTCCCCTTCATTGGAAATTGCTTCCACTCAAATGTTAACCTGTCTTTTCTCTTTGTATAGGTAAAAATCCATTCTCGTCCTTCTGGACCTGTCTGCAGCCTTTGACACAGTTGACCACAAAATTCTGCTCCAACGCCTCTCCACCATCGTCCAGCTGGATAGGACTGCACTCTCCTGGTTCCATTCCTATCTTTCCAGCCGTAACCATAGAATCACCTGCAATGGCTTCTCTTCCAGATCCCGCACTGTCTCCTCTGGTGTCCCCCAGGGATCTATCCTTGGTCCCCTCCTATTTCTTATCTACATGCTGCCCCTCGGTGACATTATCTGGCAACACAATGTGAGTTTTCACATGTACGCTGATGATACCCAGCGTTACCTCTCTTCCACCTCTCTCGAACCCTCCACTATCTCTACACTATCAGACTGCTTGTCTGACATCCAGCACTGGATGAGTAGAAATTTCCTCCCATTAAATATTGGGAAGACCGAAGCAATTGTCTTCAGTTCACGCCACAAACTCCGTTCCCTTTCCACTGATTCGATCTCTCTCCCCAGCAACTGTCTAAGGTGACCAAGTTTGTTCACAACCTTGGTGTCATATTTGATCACAAATTGAGCTTCCTACCTCTTATTCATTATATCACTAAGACCGCCCATTTCCACCTTCGTAATATCGCTCAACTTATCTCAACTTATCTGCTGCCAAAACCTTATCCATGCCTTTATCACCTCTAGACTTGACTATTCTAACGCACTCCTGGCTGGCCTCCCTAATTCTACCCTCCATAAACTTGAGGCCATCCAAAACTCTGCTGCCCGTGTGATAACTCACACCAAGTCCCGTTTGCCCATCTCTCCTGTGCTTGCTGACCTACATTGGCTCCCAATTAAGCAACCCCTCGATTTTAAAATTCTCATCCTTGTTTTCAAATCCCTCCATGGCCTCGCCCCTCCTTATCTCTGTTATCTCCTCCAGCCCTATAATCCCCCTAGACCTCTGCACTCTCGCCTATTCTGGCCTTTTGAACATCCCCGATTTTAAATGCTCCACCATTGGCGGTCCTGCCTTTTAGCTGCTTAGGTCCTAAGCTCTGGAATTCCCTCCCTAAATCTCTCTGCCGCTCTACTTCTCTTTCCTCCTTTAAGACTCTCCTTAAAACCTACCTCTTTGACCAAGCTATGTATGGTCAGCTGCCCAAACATCTCCTTATAACACTCCCATGAAGCGCCTTGGGACATTTTATTACGTTAAAGGCGTGATATAAATATAAGTTGTTGTTGTTGTAAATGCTAACATTTAATGATTTTATTTCAGCTGTTAATCTCGTTGTGACTAGATTTTTATCATGGTTAAAATGAGCAAGAAAAAAAGATCAAATAAAAAATATTTACTCATTGTTTTCCGTTTCATGTACATTGCATGTCCTTGTACAGTCCACTTTAACAAAGATCATAGTAAGATCTAAAACTTCATAGCTGCATGATGACCAAAAAAAGGTATGGCTCAACTGAACTGAGTTGCCGATATCTGCTGTGTGAGCTGTCCCCTTCCAGTCAAGGGTGCAATGATCGGCATACATCATATACCTACTTTAAAGTTTTACTGACAAGTGTATTCTCACTTCTGGAGAACCAGAAATGGTGCCGTACGCTCATCAACCGGCGCCAGGGCTGCCGTCTGGTTTTGTTTCTTATCCGGGTCCTGCTGGCTACCAAAATCAGTCCAGTCCTGTTCCCTACCTGAGTCCCATTGACTCCTGGAGTCAGTCCTACCCCACCCCTACCAGAGTCCTGCTAGCTCCTATTGAATCGTGTTGCTGCCAAAGCAGAAATGATTGAATGCGGCTACATACTGATGGGGAAAAGGACACAGTGTCAGTGTGGACTGGGGGGTTGGGTGGGGTGTGAAGGATGGACAAAGTGCCACCATTGATGGGCAGGTGGGAGACAGAGTTCCAGCATAGGCTGGGGGTGGGGAAGCAAAAGGGTGCTTGCTTGCTCTGTCCTGGTTCCCAGAGCCTCTTTTTGCAGGATCCCTTTCTTGTATAATGGGCTACATTCAACTGGAGGTGCAACTGTGCACTCTCTGTACTCCACAGCGGTCCACTAATACACCAAGCTGTTTCCAGTATCCCAGGAAGTTGTAATAATTACAGATTTTTTTTGCCATCTGTGTTTTAATTTATTCCACAGATTAGGTCCAAAGCTCTTTCCCCAGGCCTCCAGCTTCTTTCTCTCTTGATTCTGCCCCCACCCCCCGCCCCCCCCTCCCAATTCCAAGGCTTCTAGTTCTATCATGGCCATTAGCTGGCTATGGTTTGGCTGGCTGTTGGTGGTGAATGGGTGGCATCTGGTGGCTGGGTACAGGTTGTGCATGGATGGGTTCTAGTGACTGGCTACTGACAATTGCTGTCGACTACTGGTGGTGACTGGTTGTGATGTTGAATGGGTACCTTCTAGTCGCTGGCTGTTGGTTATGGATAGATGGCTTCTGGTGGCTGCTGCTGTTGTTTGCTGGCTGGTTTCTGGTTGCTGCTGTTGGGCTGACAGTGGTCTGGTGGGGTGGCTAGCCTTCCTGGTCTGTATTTTTTAGCTATTCATGAGATAAAATAACTGAATTATCAAGGGAGAATGTTTTGTGTGCTTTAATCTTAGTTTATTTTTACACAGCTTGAATACATACCTCAAATGTATATATATTTTTTTATTCGTTTATGGGATGTGGGCGTCGCTGGCAAGGCCAGCATTTATTGCCCATCCCTAATTGCCCTTGAGAAGAAGGTGGTGAGCTGCCTTCTTGAACTGCTGCAGTCCGTGTGGTGAAGGTACTCCCACAGTGCTGTTAGGTAGGGAGTTCCAGGATTTTGACCCAGCGACGATGAAATACGGGGATATACTTCTAAGTCAGGATGGTATGTGACTTGGAGGGGAACTTGGAGGTGGTGGTGTTCCCATGCACCTGCTGCCCTTGTCCTTCTAGGTGGAAGAGGTCGCGGGTTTGGGAGGTGCTGTCGAAGAAGCCTTGGCGAGTTGCTGCAGTGCATCTTGTAGGTGGTACACACTGCAGCCACAGTACGCCGATGGTGGAGGGAGTGAATGTTTAAGGTGGTGGATGGGGTGCCAATCAAGTGGGCTGCTTTGTCCTGGATGGTGTTGAGCTTCTTGAGTGTTGTTGGAGCTGCACTCATCCAGGCAAGTGGAGAGTATTCCATCACACTCCTTACTTGTGCCTTGTAGATGGTGGAATGGCTTTGGGGAGTCAGGAGGTGAGACACTCGCCGCAGAATACCTAGCCTCTGACCTGCTCTTGTTGCCACAGTATTTATGTGGCTGGTCCAGTTAAGTTTCTGGTCAATGGTGACCCCCAGGATGTTGATGGTGGGGGATTCGGAGATGGTAATGCCGTTGAATATCAAGGGGCGGTGGTTAGACTCTCACTTGTTGGAGATAGTCATTGCCTGGAACTTCTGTGGCGCGAATGTTACCTGCCACTTCTCAATCCAAGCCTGTTCGTCGTCCAGGTCTTGTTGCATGCGGGCATGGACTGCTTCATTATCTGAGGAGTTGTGAATGATGCTGAACACTGTGCAGTCATCAACGAACATCCCCATCTCTGACCTTATATAATAAAAAGTATTCTTCTTATCACTGGAAAATGCATCAAATAAAGTGTAAAAAAATCACAATTTCTGGTGGCATGGGCCCAGAGCTCTTCCACCCAACAGAAAGGAAGTGTTGTCTATGATGTACAGGATACCCACTTCTAAACTGCCTTCAATGTTGCTCTTATAGACTCAGCAAGTTTAATTGACAGTTCTGGACATGCACTCATTACTTTCTGGTTGGGAGTAGAAACATTGGCCGGAATTTTCTGTACCTGTGTGGGTCGGGTGTAGCCGGTCGCCGTGGTAGGTTGCGACCCCATTCCTGATTCCATCCCACTCCTGAGATCAACTTTCCGTTAATGGAGCCTATTAAGGCCACCCTGCGCGTTACCCGGCCCTATTAAATGGTGCGGGTCTGATGACATCATCGATGACGCGTCTTCAGCCGGGATATTTAAAGGAGCCATGGCCACATTGCATTTGAAGGTTCATCTAGGAGTGTGCAGGCATTGCACTGCACCATTGGAGTGTTACAAAGAGTTTTAAACATGACTGCACAGAGACAGAGGGCTGCACCCAGGTTCTCAGATGACTCCATCCATATGCTAGTGGAGGGAGTGAGAGCACACAGGGAGGTCCTCTTCCCTTCCGATGGGCGGAAGAGACCTCCCCAGCAGACCAAAGGAGCCTGGCTCCAAATAGCAGAGGAGGTCAACAGCAGGGATGTTGTGAGGAGGACCTGGGTGCAGAGCCGGAAACGTTTCAATGATCTCATTAGATCAGGAAAGGTGAGTGCAAAGCCACACTCAACTTCATCCTGCTGTGCCTCTCATCACATCCCCATCACTCTGCCTTCCCAAGCCTGCTCCTGCATATCGTTACTCACACCAACATACCTTGCACATCCACCTATCCCTCTCTATCTACATTATCACATCCCCATCTGACTAGCCACCCCTCACACTCACCCTCATCCTAATGCAATCATACCAACTAACACATAATGAGGCCACTGGGCATTGCCACCCACTCCATCATAGTCACCCTCTAAAGCTGTAACACATCCATTCCTTATATTCATTCCATCACTCTCACTCAACCTTCTCTTCTTTCCCTCCTTGCAGGAAAAGAGAGCCCATAATAAGAGGGAGAGGGAGCAAACCGGAGGTGGTCCTTCATCACTGGCCACCTTAACAGCAGTAGAGGAGGTTGCCTTGGAAGTGTCTGAAGTCGCAGAGCACTTGGAGGTGGGAGACGGAGAGAGGGGGACATCTCAGCAACCTGGCGACAGAATTACATCTCATACAGCCACATGGCATACAGCAGTCACTCATATGGGGATTGATGTCAGCAGCCACTGAATGGTCATCATTTGCATAATGGTATCTGTACCCATTCTTCATATGACATATCCAACTCATCTCTTTACTCTCCCACAGGTCTATCAAGAACCCCCCCCCACCCCCCCACTGTCCAGGAGGAAGAGCAAAACGACTCCTCAGAGGAGCCTCCAGCCTCTGAGGGCGCACCATCACCAGACATAAGCACACCCAGCACCAGCGCAGATATGCACACCTCTGTGGGTGCAATGCGAGATAGAGTAGTGTTGTCACCTGGGGAGCCAGCCAGAGCGGCAAAGGCCAGCACCCACTCAGTATCACTGGCTTCATCAGTGGCAAAGTTGATATAATTGGCTGACTTGTCAAAAAGGGCATCGGTGACCTGTGTGATGATCTGTGGGCGGCCGACTGTGAGATGCCGCCAATGTCTGCTGCAGATCCCTGGAAGGAGCCTGAGGTGAAGAAGTTGAGGGCGCTGGTGACTTTGACAGCCACTGGTAAGGCGTGTCCACCCGTTCCTCTGGGCTGCAGGTCTTGCTCCAGCAATCTGCAAATGTCTGCGACAACCTGGCATGATAGGCTGAGCCTCCTTTGGCACTGCTGCTCCATCATGTTGAGGAAGCTCATCCTCTGCCTGTATACCCTGTGTTAGGGATATCGCCTCCGGCGCGGTGCAGCCCTGCGCTGATGCCCTCTGTCCTGTGCAGCATCAGGTGGTTGAGGAGAAGGTTGGTAGTGTTGTTGTTGGTGCTGCTGGTGTTGGGGCTCATTGTGGTCTGATTCTGAGGACCAAGGTGAGAGAGTACAAATGGCACCCATGCTGATGTAATAGATGGTAGGTCAAGTAGAGATGACAGAAGCAATCTGGCAATGGTGTGATAGGTTGTACCAATGAGGTGACAGTGGATCCTGACTTTGCTGGAAACACTTGCAGCCTCTGGAAAGCTAAATCTGTGCTGACAGTGCACTCAGCAACAGCATCTGCTTTAGGAAAGTGGCCAGCTGTCAGGTGGGATTTTTTTATTGTGCTTTCCATACTGTGCACTAATGAGGTGCATCAATGGCCAATGAACATCTGCCTCAGGTTCACAGACGTGGTTCCCGAGCTGCCGTGGTCATCCAGGGAAATTTGAAAGGTAGGGTTAAAAAGACTCTTAAGGGTCTGACAAGTACCTCATAATGATCTCAATTACCTTGGATGCCTCTGCCATTCGGGTCACTGAGGCGCTGACAAAATGCGCCCGAGGAAAAGGCGCGTGACGGCGGGTTCCCCACCCGCTCCAAGGTTTATCAAATTTCCCTCCCGACACGCCTCCAATCGCACCCGCACGGACCCCAGAAAATTCCTGCCATTATGTCATTTGATCCACAAGGCTGGCAGGACTAATTCATTGATGATTTGCTGCAAGTTCCCTATTGCCACAGAAGAACATGATTCTTCTGAACTATGCACAGACTATGAAGTCATCTACATGAAAGTCAGAGTCTATTATTTATCATTCCTTACTTAGAAAATGCAAACAGAAAGAGGAACAGTTTTAACAATATGAAATGCAAGGCTGAAATTTGGTCTGCAATGTCCTATCATGCTAAAGGTGCCCATCAGAAAAATAATATTACTACAACTACCACTTGTATTTATATAGCACTCTTTAATGCAGGAGAAACATTCTTGTAGCGGGGGTGTAAGAAAAAACACAATGCCTAGCCAAAGAAGGAGAGATTAAGAGGGGTGACTGAAAGCTTGGTCAGAGGTGGGTCTTAGGGAGGATCTTAAAGGAGGAGAGGTAGAGATGGAGAGGCAGAGCTGTTGAAGAATGGAATTCCAGAATATAGGGGCAATGTAGCAGGGATGGCTACCAATGGTGAGATGAAGAGAGGGGCGCATGCTCAAAAGGCTAGAGTTAGAGTTAGAATTTGTAGGGGGAAGTTTGTAGGGCTGGAGAAAGTTACAAAGATAGAGACAGGCATGGCTATGGAGAGATTTACACACAAGGATAAGAATGATAAATTTGAGGCATTGGAGGACTGGGAGCCAATGTAGACCAGTGAGGAAAAGAGTGATGAATGGACAAGTGGAACTTGGTGTGGAGTAGAGTTTGCAGAAGTTGCAGAATTTAGGACAGATGACATCTGTGATTTACATATGTTTGCCACTCAGAGGGCAGCACATCTTCAGCCCACCTGAAAACTGCCAGAATGTATGTTTGGGCGCTTCTGGGTGGATCTGGGGTCTGCTCCACATTACCCCCCTCCCTCCAACCCCCGCAAAGGTGCACATCCTGACTTACGCCCTCTTCCAACCGAGGAATTTCAGGGCTGATATCTTCTGGTTCAGACAGAGAGAGCGTGCATGATTCGTCCCACCTGTGCATCCAGAGAGTACACATTGGCTGAGCTATCAGTTGTTAGGGGTCACCTCCTAATAGTGGTCACAAGGTTGTTAACTGAACCCAGGTGACCAGAAGTGGCAAGTCTCTTGAGAATGGTGAAGGTCTAGGCCCAATATAATGCCACAGGGGAGGACAAGAAAAAGTGGGATGACATAAGAACATAAGAACATAAGAAGTAGGAGCAGGAATAGGCCATATGGCCCCTCAGGCCTGCTCCGCCATTCAATAGAATCAGCAATTTGTTCAAAAAGTCTGAGTTAATTTTGTTACTATTTTGTTCTCATCTTGGAAAATTACTGTTCAAACCATTTAATCCAATTTAATTATTATATTAATTTGGGAGGCGGAATGTGAGATGTGCCTTAGATTTATGTGCTAACATTCAATTGCATTCACCAACAAAATATCTCTTTTTCTCAGAATGCCTGGAATTTTTTTCAGTGGCCCGTAAGCCAACCGATCATATCTTCTCTCACTAGATGGCAGCCTGAGAATAGGATTCCAGCTCGTTCTTCCTCCTCAAGATCACTTTAAAATTTCTAGTTTATGTTTCTAGTAACAGTTACAGTATTATTATATTGGATCAAGAACAAGAGATTATAAGTAAACATCTCGGGATAAGCAAAACCAAAACACCATAAGGACAGTTTAAGCACGATAGACAATGTAGAACCAAATAGAAATGACTTAGAATTAGTATAATGTAGGTCATAGGTTTGGACCAATAATGTATTACAAGAATAATATAATCTTCCAATTAATAATAGAGCTTGTTTCTGCAATCAGACTTAATTGATAGTAATAAAATAACAAGTACAATTATACCGACGAAACATGCTCTGAGGTGAAATTGCAATAATCTATAAATTATCCAGGGTTAGAAGCATTGTATACTGTTGCTGATTTGGATGAGAAATGGCATAAGGAAGTTATAGTATGCGTTGTAAATTTGTATTTAGACAGCACTCATAAAACTCATGTCCCACTTCCTGTTGGTTATTCACTGCTTTTTCCAAAATATGTATTTTTGTGGCTTTCTTCATTTGAATTCATGAATTGACTTCAACAATGACTCAGTCTCTTGCTCCCTAACAATAAGTATCTCAAGTATTATTCCATTAATACTATCTGAGTGCCTGGGCACGTAAGGACCAGACGATGACAAGACCTGTCTAAGCAGTGTTTAACGACTAGGTTTGTACAGCAGGGGGATCCAAAGTGCTTATAATCAGTCTGTGTTGGACAAGTTCAAGCTCAAGCTGATGAACCATGTGGAAGGGACTTCAGAAAATCCTGAAGGTCAATTGTTTGTTTACACCCAGAGATCCTAGGATTTGATGGAGATGCTTGCATAGTAATATTTTTAGCATCCAAGTGTGAATTAATCAATTAAGTTTATACCACGATGCGATGCCTGGAGACTCACCAATAATAACTAGCCTGAACCGCTACAGTGTAATCAACTTTAATTACAACAATTTTTTTACCAGTTTTTACTATCTGTTGATAGAATTTCACAACATTGCACCACCCAATTTGCTTTTCCACAATCATACTTATTTTAACGGTTACTCGATCTTCCTTGGCAGTACCAACATGGGGAGCTGGTGTAAATGGGATACAGTGTACAATACAATCTCATTCTTATCAGTAGTGTTATACGTTCCCACCGCAGTAGTAGCACTCTGGTTTCCTTCAAAACTCAAAACATGTGACAATTATGTCAGACACTTACTTCAGCATGTACAATAGTGCTCCAAGTTTTGGAAGAAACTGACGTACTGAGTACACACACTTAATCTATTTATCGATTTGAATCTTTTGGTTTAAAGAGGTTTGGACTTTGTGCCAATTAGTAAATCGACAGATTTGAAGGCATGCTCAGACATCCTGTTGGATTTTGGGCTGCTATGCTAGCCCACCTGTTACACTGGAACTGGCACAAGATTCTAACATCAGGCCAGTCATTTGGGCAGCTCATTGGAAATAATTTGGGTGTGCAAATTTTGTAGAGTTACAAAATTGGCACACCCAATGGACTGGATTTTCATTGACCCGTGGAGGCGGGTTTGGAGGCGTGTGGGGGGGGTTAAAATTGTGAAAACTGGCGGGTGGGCACAAGTCCGCCTCCATCCCGCCTCCACGCAATTTTCATGAAATCGTGTCTGTTGGTCCCGCCTGCGTCCCGCCTTTAAGAGACGGGATAGGCTGTTAAGGCCCTTAACAAGCACTAAATTGGCTCTATAATGCCATTTTGAAAGGCCTTTGTGATTTTAACCCTTGTTCTACGTGAAGCACGCCTGTTCTGAACCACGATTGTGAAACCTGGCGGGAGCTGACTATCAGTGAGTGAGTGAATGGATGGCTGGCAGGCATCTGGGAGTGGTGGTGGTGCAAAAAAATCTCTCTCACTCTCTCTCTCTCTCATTTTGCATCCAGGTCCTCTCACAGCAAAGGCCAGGCAGTCTCTGAAGACCTTCAATGCAGCAGCAATGATAACATCATCAGAGGCGACTTTCAGACTGAAAACACTAAGTGGTTCATGGGTTCCCACATGCTGGAACTCAATTGCCCAATTAGGTGAAAATCACATCAATCTCCCACATCCAATTGCAGTCGGGTGGATAACACGAAAAGCGGATGACACGACCCCAACCCGCCCCAGTATCAAAATCCAGCCCAATGAATCTGGTGCCAAAATTATAATACAACAATAATATTAGAAGGCCCACTTTCGTTTACTCAATGACCTGTCTAAAATCTTTTTTGCAGGACAGTAAGAAAGCTTCAAGCTGTGGTGTGAGATGTGTAGCTGGGTGTCATTAATAAACACAGTACCGGGGTTGAAAATCTACGGCAGCTGCATCCTGGTGTAAGTGCTGGGATGTGCCTCTCCGAGACTACTGGCATTGACTCCACCAAGGTTGGCGAGATCCTTTCATTTCAGTGCCTTGGGCTAGCACGTGCACCACTCGGGATGCATCTGGGGTGCCTGCCTGCCTGTTGAAGTGCACTGGACTGGGTGGGGTGAGTGTCCCCTCAGAAGCAGCCACCAATGTCCCCTCGGCCCCCTTTAAAAGGGGACTGAACCAAAAAAAAATCCTCTTCTCTTCTTGGGTAAGTGCCTATTCTTGCCATTCGATGAGCTGGTATGCCTGGTCTCACTCAGTGTACCATCCACTGATGATCCACCAGCTGACTGTGAGGCCGGGGAAGTAAGAATTTCCGGCTTTGGAAGTCCCTGGGCCGATGGCCTAGTTTGGGGTGGGCAGAGGCTCTGCCCTGATCTGCCATCAGGAATCTCCCGTGCAAGACTGGGATTTGGATACGGCCTAATTTGCTGAAAAACCATTGCACTCCTGCTGGAGTTATGACAGGAATGTGCCGAAATGGCTGCGAATTTTCAGCCCCAGTGATCATTGTTTCCTGTAAGTTTGAGTTGCCAGTTAAGCATAGTTAGCAACAGCAGTGAAGCAATGATAGATCCCTGGAGTAACCTGTAAACTGTGGCCTAGGCTGTGACAATAACCTGTACAGTTTCATAACTTAGTTTCTGCCCAGTAGATTATCTATAAAATTAGCCAACAGCAATATCTTCTTCTTCTTAGGCAGTCCCTCGGAACCGAGGATGACTTGCTTCCACATTAAAAATGAGTTTGCAGGTGACTGATGAGTCCAATGCAGGACCTACAGTCTCTGTCACAGGTGGGGCAGACGGTGGTTGAAGGGGCGGGTGGGTGGGGTGCTTGGGTTGATGTGCGCTCCTTGCGCTGCCTGCGCTTGGCTTCCACTTGCTCCCGGCGAAGAGACTCGAGGTGTTCGGCGCCTTCCCGGATGCTTCTCCTCCACTTTGTGCAGTCTTAACATAGAAACATAGAAACATAGAATCTAGGAGCAGGAGTAGGCCATTCGGCCCGTCGAGCCTGCTCCACCATTCAATACGATCATGGCTGATCATCCAAATCCAGTACCCTGTCCCTGCTTTAATCCCCACAGTACACATATCCCACCCTACCCCCGTAACCCCATGTATTTAATTCCCCCTGACATATCCCATCCTATCCCCATAACCCCACATATTTAATCCCCCCCTAACACTAAGGGTCAATTTATCATAGCCAAATCAACCTAACCTGCACATTTTTGGACTGTGGGAGGAAACCGGAGCACCCGGAGGAAACCCACGCAGACACGGGGAGAATGTGCAAACTCCACACAGACAGTCACCCGAGGTCAGATTCGAACCCGGGTCCCTGGCGCTGTGAGGCACCAGTGCTAACCACTATGCCACCGTCTTGGGCCAGGGATTCCCAGATGTCGGTGGGGATGTTACACTTTTTCAAGGAGGCTTTGAGGGTGTCCTTGAAGCGTTTCCTCTGCCCACCTGGGGCTCTCTTGCCGTGCCGGAGCTCCGAGTAGAGCGCTTGTTTTGGGACTCTCGTATCGGGCATGCGGACAATGTGACCCGTCCATCGGAGATGGATGGGTCACAGCAATATACCTACATTTGGCTAGGATAACAGTGGTTGATACAGTTGAATGCTTTACTAAGATTGAGAGTAGGGAAATGAGAGTGATTTCTAGTGGTCTGTGTTTTGTAGCATTTGATTCACTCAACACTCCAGGGATAATTCTTTAGACTTTCTCTTCTGTTAATGGCTGAGGTGATGACCTGTGGCCTCAAATTTCCTCCATACATTACATTTATCCCAGAGGCAAAGTCACAGTGACTACATGGCTTTGGCTGTGCGATAAATCTAACACATGGAGCCATTCATTATTGAGGACTGTTCCTACAGTTTTGCTAATGTGGGCAGTAAGCTTGTGGCATGGTAATTAATGTGATCTATTTTGTCCCTACTTTTGTAGCTAGGCATGATTGTGACAAAATAGGGAGAAACAGCTAAGTTAAACTTGAAGCTGCCTTTCCTTAATCAGTTTTAAAATGGAGACTGGAGACAAATTTTCCATTCCGGACTTCTGCTAGGAGCCAGGCAGACACAGTGAAATGGAGATGCATCATACATGACGAGACTCCTCAACTTACCTGACTTGGGCGATTTCCATGGCCCAGCAGCCTCCGGGTGCAAACTGCCCCCTGACAAGGCAAATTGGGGGGCAGAAGGAGGAGCATTGTGGCAGGCCTGTGAGTGTGCTCCCGGCCACTGGCATCAGGGCCTTCTGGCTGATGCTGAAGATAGTGCTGGAGGCAGGAAATAATAAACTAACTTTACCTGCCCTTCTGCCTTGATTTATCTTTGGGATGCCCCCAGGACTCCCCGTGGAACATCTTTTTCGCAGAGGGTCCTGGTAAAAACCCCCTGCCAGCTTTTTTAATGCCCCTCCATTTGGGCATCCCATAGATGAACTCAGAGAGAAGTGAGATGGAAGGGCCGGTGAAACCAATGTTTCCCCTAAATTTTTTTCTGGGTGCACGGCCCCTTTAAGGGGCTGCGTGGCCCATTCACAGTTTCCCGCATGTGCGAAATTTAACATTGGAAAAGCCGGTCCCGGGAACATTGGGTGAAACCCCTCTTGACTCATCTGCAACCTAATGCTGGGCTTGCAGCGACCATCAACACAACCCAATAATTGTGATTTGGGGAACCCCTGGAAATCTAGGGCAGTGTCACAGGGGCAGAGACCTGATACAATGGGTCTCCACCCCCATTTCCCATCTGCTCCGCCTGGCAACAGAACTGTGGAGTCTCATTCTTGCCTGTAGTAAATTGTTCTTAAAATTTTTTTAATTTAAAATTTGTAATTTTTAAATTTGTTTCTTGCTTTTCCTTTCTGTCTCTTTTTTCTCTCTCAATCCAATCTTTCCTTCCCTCTGGTTATTTATTTTTTCGTACTTGATTTGACTCTAATTCACCCTATTTCCTTCTCCATCGTTCCTCTGTTTCTTTCTCAATCCTTAAATCTCATTGGTTAAGGAGATACACTGTTGGTCCCATCATTCACCAAGGTCCCAGATGCCCCGTTATCAGCTCACACTTCCAACAATTTGCAGGGCAAAACATTTTCGAGCTGAAACGTGAGGGAAAAAGTCTAACTAACAGTACATGCTGTGAGATGTCCCGCTCCAGCAAATTCTGTGCCAAAAAGTTTCCATTATTGGAGTGCATTTTTAACTTCAAGATCAGATACAATGCAAAAAAGCTCTCTGTACCGTGTCCCCAAAGTGTGCCATGGCCCCAAGCACACAGAAGCTTGTACATGGACTTTCAAAAGGCGCTTGACAAAGTACCAGATAATAGACTTGTTAGCAAAATTAAATTCCATGGGATGAAACGGACAGTGGAAGCGTGGATACGAAATTGGCTAAGGGACAGAAAGTAGAGAGTAGTGGTGAACGGTTGGTTTTCAAACTGGAGGGAAGTATATAGTGCTGTTCCCCAGGGGTCGGTATTGGGACCGCTGCTCTTTTTGATATATATTAGTGACCAAGACTTGGGTGTACAGGGCATACTTTCAAAATTTGCAGATGACAAGGAACTCGGAAATGTAGCCAGCAATGAGGAGGATAGTAACAGACTTCAGGAGGATGTAGACAGACTGGTGAAATGGGCAGACACATGGCAGATGAAATTTAACACAGAGGAGTGTGAAGTGATACATTCTGGTAGGAAGAATGAGGAGAGGTAATATAAGATAAATGATACAATTTTAAAGTGGGTGCAGGAACAGAGATGACTGTGGTGTATGTATACAAATCTTTGAATGTGGTAGGACAAGTTGAGAAGGTGGTTAACAAAGCATATGGGATCGTTGGTTTTATTAATAGAGGCAAAGTGTTCAACTCTGGGCACCACACTTTAGGAAGGATGTCAAGGCCTTAGAGAGGGTGCAGAAGAGATTTACTAGAATTGTACCAAGGATGAAGGACTTCAGTTATGTGGAGAGACTGGAAAAGCTGTGGTTGTTCTCTTAGTGTCAGCCATGGCTCAGTTGATAGCGCTCTTTCCTCTGAGTCAGAAGGTTCAAGTCCCACTCCAGAGGCATAAGCATAAAAATCTAGGTTGACACTCCAGTGCAGTGCTGAGGGAGTGCTGCACTGTCGGAGGTGCCGTCTTTCAGATGAGATGTTAAACCGAGGCCCTGTCTACTCTCTCAGGTGGACGTAAAAGATCCCATGGTACTATTTCGAAGAAGAGCAGGGGAGTTATCCCTGGTGTCCTGGCCAATATTTATCCCTAAATCAACATCACTAAAACAGATTATCTGGTCATTGCTGTTTATGGGAGCTTGCTGTGTGCAATTGGCTGCCGTGTTTCCTAGATTACAACAGCGACTACCCTTCAAAAGTACTCCATTGGCTGTAAAATGCTTTGGGACATTCTGAGTTTGTGAAAGGCGCTATATTAAATGCATATTTTCTTTTTCCTTGGAGCAGAAAAGGTTAAGAGGAGACTTGATAGAGGTATTCAAAATCATGAATGGTTTTGATGGAGCAAATAAAGAGAAACTGTTTCTAGTGGCAGAAGGGTCGTCAACCAGAGGACACAGATTTAAGGAGATTGGCAAAAGAACCAGAGGTGACATGGGGAAACATTTTTTTACACAGTGAGTTGTTGTGATCTGGAATGCACTGTCTGAAAGGTTTGTGGAAGCAGATTCAATAGTAATATTCAAAAGAGAATTGGATAAATACTTGAAGGGAAAAAATTTACAGGGCTATGGGGAAAGAGCAAGGGAGTGGGACTAGTTGGATAGCTCTACCAAAGAGCCGGCACAGGCACAATGGGCTGAAAGACCTCCTTCTGTGCTCTATCATTTTATGAATCTATGATTCTAAGCACCTTTTGCACCAAGCTGATCCTCCGCCAATCTTTATGACTTTTACACTAAATATACAGCGCAGAAACAGGCCATTCGGCCCAACCAGTCTATGTCGGCATTTATGTTCAACTCGACCCTCCTCCCATCCTTCCGTATCTAACTCTATCATCATAACCTTCTATTCACTTCTCCCTCATATGCTTATCTAGCTTCATGTGTAGGTGTGAGCCTCAGGCTGTGGACTGCCATGGACACTATCACTGAAAAAAGAAAGGATAAAAAAAGCTTACAATGTTAACAGAAATTATCTTCAAAAAAAAAGCACAGGGTTGCCCTCCCTCCCTCCAATCAGGTTTTTGCCCCTGCCACAGTACCAAAACAGATCTCATCAAAGTCACAAATGAGATCCTTTGTGACTGTGACAAAGGTAAACTATCCCTCCTCATCCTTCTCGACTTGTCTGCAGCCTTGACATGGTTGGCCATTCCATCCTCCTCCAACGCCTCTCCACCGTCGTCCAGCTGGGTGGGACTGCACTCGCCTGGTTCCATTCTTATCTATCTAATCGTAGCTAGAGAATCACCTGCAATGGCTTCTCTTCCCATTCCTGCACCATCACCACTGGTGTCCCCCAAGGATCTATCCTTGGCCCCCTCCTATTTCTCATCTACATGCTGCCCCTCCACGACATCATCCGAAAACACAGCGTCAGTTTCCACACGTATGCTGACGACCCCAGCTCTACCCGAGCACCACTTCTCTCGACCCCTCCACGGTCTCTAAATTGTCAGACTGCTTATCCAACATCCAGTACTGGATGAGCAGAAATTTTCTCCAATTAAATATTGGGAAGACCGAAGCCATTGTCTTCGGTCCCCGTCACAAACTCCGTTCCCTAGCCACCGACTCCATCCCTCTCCCTAGCATCTGTCTGAGGCTGAACCAGACTGTTCGCAAACTTGGTGTCATATTTAACCCTGAAATGAGCTTCCAACCACATATCCGTGACATAACTAAGACCGCCTATTTCCACCTCCGCAACATTGCCCATCTCCGATCCTGCCTCAGATCATCTGCTGATGAAACCCTCATCCATGCATTTGTTACCTCTAGACTTGACTATTCCAACGCACTCCTGGCTGGCTCCCCACGTTCTACCCTACGTAAACTTGAGGGCATCCAAAACTCTGCTGCCCATGTCCTAACTCACACCAAGTCCCGTTCACCTATCACCCATGTTCGCTGACTAACATTGGCTCCCAGTTAAGCAATGCCTTGATTTCAAAATTCTCATCCTTGTTTTCAAATCCCTCCATGGCCTCGCCCCTCCCTATCTCTGTAATCTCCACCAGCCCCACAACTCTCCGAGATATCTGCGCTCCTCTAATTGCAGCCTGTTGAGCATCCCTGATTATAATCGCTCAACCATTGGTGGCCATGCCTTCTGTTGCCTAGGCCCTAAGCTCTGGAATTCCCTGCCTAAACCTCTCCACCTCTCTCTCTTCCTTTAAGACGCTCCTTAATACCTACCTCTTTGAACAAGCTTTTGGTCATCTGCCCTAATTTCTCCTTATGTGGCTCGGTGTCAAATTTTGTTTGATAATCCTCCGGTAAAGCGCCTTGGGATATTTTACTACATTAAGAATATAATGAATAGTCAACATGGAATTCAAAAGGGAAAGTCTTGCTTGACCAATCTCATTGAATTTTTTGAAGAGGTAACAGAGAGAGTAGACAATGGTAATGTAGTAGATGTAATGTATCTAGATTTTCAAAAGGCCTTCGATAAGGTACCCCACAATAGACTGATGAACAAGGTCAGATAATGTAGAGTCAGGGGACACGTAGCAGAATGGATAGCTAGCTGGCTTCAAGACAGAAAGCAGAGAGTAGGGGTAAAGGGTAGCTATTCACAGTGGCAGAACTTTTGTTCACAATTTACATTAATGATTTAGACTTTGAAATCAAAAACACAATTTCTAAATTTGTGGATGACACCAAATTGTGGGGGATAGTCAATACTGAGGAGGACTGCAACAAATTACAGGAGGACATTAATAAACTTGCAGAATGGGCATATAACTGGCAAATAGAGTCATAGAGTTATACAGCACAGAAAGAGGCCCTTCGGCCCATCGTGTCCACGCCGGCCATCAAGCCCTGTCTATTTTAATCCCATTTTCCAGCACTTGGTCCGTAGCCTTGTATGCTATGGCGTTTCAAGTGCTCATCTAAATGCTTCTTGAATGTTGTGAGGGGTCCTGCCTCTACCACCCTCTCAGGCAGTGAGTTCCAGATTCCAACCACCCTCTGGGTGAAAAAGTGTTTCCTCAAATCCCCTCTAAACCTCCTGCCCCTTACCTTGAAACTATGCCCCCTGGTTATTGACCCCTCTACTAAGGGGAAAAGTTCCTTTCTATCTACCCTATCTATGCCCCTCATAATTTTGTACACCTCAATCAGGTCCCCCCTCAGCCTTCTCTGCTCTAAGGAAAACAACCCCAGCCTGTCCAGTCTCTCTTCATAGCTGAAGCGCTGCAGCCCAGGTAACATCCTGGTGAATCTCCTCTGCACCCTCTCCAATGCAATCACATCCTTCCTATAGTGTGGCGACCAGAACTGCACACAGTATTCCAGCTGTGGCCTAACTAGCGTTTTGTACAGCTCCATCATAACCTCCCTGCTCTTATATTCTATGAAGTTCAACAAAGATAAATGTGAGGTATTACACTTTGGTAGGAAGAATAGGGAGGTCACGAGTCTAGGTGGGGTAGAGGAACAAAGGGATCTTGGAGTACAAATACACAAATCACTAAAAGTTGCGACGCAGGTTAGCAAGGCCATAAAAAAAGCAAACCAAGCACTAAGGTTTATTTCTAGAGGTATAGAATTGAAAAGTAGGGAAGTTATGCTAAACCTGTATCGAACCTTGGTTAGACCACACTTCGAGTACTGCGTACAGTTCTGGTCGCCATATTATAAAAAGGACATAGAGGCACTGGAGAGGGTGCAGAGAAGATTTACAAGAATGATACCAGAAATACGAGGGTATACATATCAGGAAAGAATGAACAGGCTGGGTCTCTTTTCTTTTGGAAAAAGAAGGCTGAGGGGTGACCTAATAGAGGTCTTTAAAATTATGAAAGGTTTTGATACAGTGGATACAGAAAGAATGTTTCCACTTGTGGGGAAGAGCATAACTAGAGGCCATCCATATAAGATAGCCACCAAGAAATCAAATAGGGAATTCAGAAGAAACTTCTTTACCCAGAGTGGTGAGAATGTGGAACTCGCTACCACAGGGAGTGGTTGAAGTGAATAGTATGGATGCAGTTAAGGGGAGGCTAGACAAGCATATGAGGGAGAAGGGAATAGAGGATTACGCTGATAGATTTAGATGAGGAAAAATGGGAGGAGGCTCGAGTGGAGCGTAAACACCGGCATGGACTGGTTGGGCCAAATGGCCTGTTTCTGTGTACTCTTCTGGTTGGGTGTTTAAACAAATGGACTGTAACTTAATAAACCTTTAAAAGAACCTTAACAAATTAAATTAAAATTTCATTGGCCAGGGCGATGATGCACTCCAGTCCCCGCGGCGCCCACCGGTCGCGGAAGGGCTGTTTCTGTGTAATGTGAAGGCGCTATATAAATACAAGTTGTTGTAGTGTACCTTTATAAACAAATACCAGTGTAACCTTTCCTCTGTGAAAGAAAAATCAATGGGTTTGCAGTGTCTTCCTTAATTTCTCCCTTTCATCCAATTTCAGTAATTTTAACAGTTTAGTTTAGCTATGAGCGGGTTTGGGATCTAGCGGGTGGTCATGTTGCGCTGGGGTTTGGCAGGGAGGGAGAGTTTCAGTTACACCGGAAGGGACTCTATTACCGGTGGCACTCCTGGCAGTTTCTCGGGGGCGGCTGCGCGCGCACCCTCTAATTCTGGGGCCGCCGCCATGGCGTCGCCACCGCCGAACTCCGCTTCCAAGATGGACATTCAGAACGCCACGCAGCACCTGCGGGACATGCTGAAGCTGGACCGGGTCTCCGGTAAGGAGGGAGCCCGGGGCTGAGGCGGTTACATTAAAGGCCCCCCGGCCCCGGACACAGACGCAACCGAGGCGAGGGGGAGGAAGCGGAGGTTCGGCTGGGTCCCGGGGCGGGGGCAGAGGGTGCGGGATTCACTTTATACCGGGGCCCGGGCCTCGATTACCGGTACCACTGCAGCCCCATCATCCCGGGGTTGGACCTTCCCCCGGGGGGTTAGTTGCCATGTGAGGGGGTTGTTCCCCCGGGACAGGCGGCTGCCCTCCACCAGTGTCGGGGAGCCGTTCCCGGCCGCTTGTCATCCGCCGGCAGGTGGTCGAAGAACGGCTGTTTGGCGGTGGCGGGATCGCGGCGCGAACTGGCGCTGGGGTTGGGATCGGACCAGGCGAGGCTCCGGGGCGGTGGGAGCAGGGAGACGATCTTGACTCCGGCTAGGCCGCGGGTTTCTCGCTGCTCTCAGTCACTTTATATCTGGAATTGCAATTTGTGACTCGGTTCAATAAAATAATTATCTCCTCACACCACTCATTGCCCCCCAACCCCCCGTTACTGAAAAACACTGACTGCATCGGGAGGCTTCTTTGCTGATGCTGGTTAGAGTGAATACATTTAGCTCGTTGGACTTTTAGTTTCGTTTCCTTGAGTAGTATAACAGTTGATATGGCCAGAAATGTCACAATATATTCAATGAATTAATATTTTTGGTATTAAGTAAAAATGTGCGTACACATTTCGTACACAAAATCGACATTTGGCAATCTTGATTATTGTGTTACTAGGTGGCTTTGTTAAAGAAAAGAGCTAACAAACTAATTATTGGTTCAGTTTGTTACTTTGCTTGGAACAGATCATCATAAGCTGTACTTATACCTTGCTATATCTGAATCAGTACTGTAAGCTTTTCTGCAAACTCTCACTCCTGATTTCCTCTCCTCCTAACTTCTGAAAGATAATGTTATCATTGCAGAAAATCTTAATTATTATGTACCAACACACATAATGTAGGTTAACAGTTAAAGAAATAATACAGAATTCTCATGGTTGTTCAGCAAGTTTAATCTTGAGCCCTGCTGGAAATGGTTATAACCAGTAATGGTTTACTTAATATTTGAAAGCTTGCAATCTTGTTTTAATATATGAGGCTGAACCAGACTTTGCAATCTTGGTGTCATATTTGACCCTGAAATGAGCTTCCGACCACATCCGTGCCATAACTAAGACCACCTATTTCCACCTCCGTAACATCGCCTGTCTCTGCCCCGTCTCAGCTCATCTGCTGCTGAAACCCTCATCTATACCTTTGTTACCTCTAGACTTGAGTATTCCAATGCGCTTCTGGTTGGCCTCCCACGTTCTACCCTATGTAAACTTGAGGAAATCCAAAACTCGGCTGCCCGTGTCCTAACTTGCACCAAGTCCCGTTCACCCATCACCCCTGTGTTCACTGACCTATATTGGCTCCTGGTTAAGCAACGCCTCGATTTTAAAATTCTCATCCTTGTTTTCAAATCCCTCCATGGCCGAGCCCCTCCCTATCTCTGTAATCTCCTCCAGTCCCACAACCCCCCGAGTTATCTGCGCTCCTCTAATTTTGCCCTCTTGATTATCACTGATTTTAATCGCTGAACTATTGGTGGCCATTCCTTCAGCTGCTTAGACCCTAAGCTCTGGAATTCCCTCCCTAAACCTCTCCTCCTCTCTACCTGTCTTTCCTCCTTTAAGACGCTCCTTAAAACCTACCTCTTTGATCAAGTTTTTGGTCATCAGGGTAGTCAGGAGCAATGTTGGCCCCTTAAAAACTGAAAGCGGTGATATTATCAATGATAATGAAATGGCGGACATGTTGAATAATTACTTTGCGTCAGTATTTACAGTAAAGGAAGAGGATAGCATGCCAGAAATCAGGGACAGGGACTCAATAAAATTAACGTAAGTAAAATAACAGTAATGAAGAAAATAATGGCACTAAAGAGTGACAAATCCCCAGGGCCAGGTGGTTCCCATCCCAGGATTTTAAAGGAAGTAGGTGAGTACATTGCAGATGCCCCAAGTATAATCTTCCAAAGTTCTCTCGATTCAGGAACCGTTCCTTTAGATTGGAAAATTGCACATGTCACTCCGCTTTTTAAAAATGGTGAGAAGGAAAACGGAATTATAGACCAGTTAGCCAAACATCTGTTGTCGGGAAATTGCTCGAGTCTATAATTAAGGATAGGGTGACTGAACACCTGAGAGAAAGCCAGCATGGATTTGTGAAAGGTAGGTCCTGTGCCTGACAAACCTGATTGAATTTTTGAAGAGGTGACTAAAGTAGTGGATAGGGGAATGTTGTTTATTTGGACTTCCAGAAGGCATTCGATAAAGTCCCTCATAAGAGACTGTTAACTAAGGTAGAAGCCAACGGAAACTAAGGAAGAAGCCCACGGAATTGAGGACAAATTATTGACCTGGTTAGCAAATTGGCTGACAGAGTAGCGATAATGGTAGGTACTCAAATTGTCAGGAGGTGACTAGTGGTGTCCCGCAGGGATCTGTGTTGGGGCCTCAACTATTCACAGTATTTATTAATGACTTAGATGATGGCAGAGAAAGTCATATATCCAAATTTGCCGATGACACAAAGATAGGCGGCATTGTAGGCAGTGTAGATGGAAGCATAAAATTACAAAGGGATATCGACAGATTAACTGAATGAGCAAAACTGTGGCAAATGGATTTCAATGTAGGCAAATGTGAGGTCATCCACTTTGGACCTAAGAAGGATTGAACAACAACTTGTATTTATATAGCGCCTTTAACGTAGTAAAACGTCCCAAGGCGCTGCACAGGAGTATTTTAAGACAACAAATTTGACACCGATCCACAAGGATAAATTAGGGCAGGTGACCAAAAGCTTGGTCAAAGAGGTAGGTTTTAAGGAGCGTCTTAAAGGAGGAAAGACAGGTAGAGAGGCGGAGAGGTTTAGGGAGGGAATTCCAGAGCTTAGGGCCTAGGCAACAGAAGGCACGACCGCCAACAGTTGAGTGATTTTATAATCAGGGATGCTCGAGGGCAGAATTAGAGGAGCGCAGATATCTTTGGTGGGGGGGCGGGGGGGGGGGGGGTGGTTGTGGGGCTGAAGGAGATGACAGAGATAGGGAGGGGCGAGGCCATGGAGGAATTTGAAAACAAGGATGAGAATTTTGAAATCGAGGCGCTGCTTAACCGGGAGCCAATGTAGGTCAGCGAGCGCAGGGGTGATGGGCGAACGGGATTTGGTGCGGGTTAGGACATGGGCAGCCAAGTTTTGGATGACCTCAAGTTTATGGAGGGTGGAATGTGGGAGGCCAGCCAGGAGTGCATTGGAATAGTCAAGTCTAGAGGTAACAAAGGCATGGATGAGGGTTTCAACAGCAGATGAGCTGAGGCAAGGGCGGAGATGGGCGATGTTACGGAGGTGGAAGTAGGCGGTCTTTGTTATGCTGCGGATATGTGGTCGGAAGCTCATTTCAAGGTCAAATATGACACCAAGCTTGCGAACAGTGTGGTTCAGCCTCAGACAGATGTTAGGGAGAGGGATGGAGTCAGTGGTTAGGGAACAGAGTTTGTGGCGGGGACCGAAAACAATTGCTTTGGTCTTCCCAATATTTAATTGGAGAAAATTTCTGCTCATCCAGAACTGTATGTCGGACAAGTAGTCTCACAATTTAGACACCGTGGCGGGGTCGAGAGAAGAGGTAGTGAGGTAGAGCTGGGTCTCGTCAGCGTACATGTGGAAACTGACACTGTTTTCGGATGATGTCACCAAGGGCAACATGTAGATGAGAAATAAGAGGGTGCCAAGGATAGATCCTTGGGGGACACCAGAGGTAACGATGCGAGCGGGAAGACAAGCCGTTGCAGGTGATTCTCTGGTTACGAGTAGATAGATAAGAATGGAACCAGGCGAGTGCAGTCCCACCCAGCTGGATGATGGTGCAGAGGCGTTGGAGAAGGATGGAGTGGTCAACCATGTCAAAGGCTGCAGACAAGTCAAGAAGGACGAGGGGGGATAGTTTACTTTTGGCACAGTCACAAAGGATGTCAATTATGACTTTGATGAGAGCCGTTTCGGTACTGTGGCAAGGGCGGAAACCTGATTGGAGGTATTCATACATGGAATTGCAGAAAAGATTTGGGTGGCGACAACACGTTCAAGGACTTTGGAGAGGGAAGGTAGGTTGGAGATGGGGCGGTAGTTTGCAAGGACGAGGGATCAACGTTTTTTTTTGAGGAGAGGTGATGACTGCAGATTTGAGGGAGAGGGGGACAGTACCTGAGGAGAGAGAACCGTTAACAATATCAGCTAACATGGGAGCCAGCAAAGAAAGTTGGGTGGTCAGCAGTTTGGTGGGAATAGGGTCGATGGTCTCATAGACAGATGAGCGCAGAGAGATCATGAGGGGAGATCGGAGAGAAACTGGAGAAAGATGTGAGTTCAGGGCTAGGGCAGGGGGGAACGTTAGAGGAAGTTTGGGCTAGGGGAAGGCAGGGAAGTGGCAGAGGCAGCTGAACAGATGGTCTCAATCTTAGAGACAAAGAAGTCCATGAGCTCCTCGCACTTGTTATCGGAGGTCAGGGGAGAGGGGTTTAAGAAGACGGTTAGCAGTAGAGAATAGGAGCCGGGGTTTATCTTTGCATTCCAGAATGATTCTGGAATAGTGAGCAATTTTGGCAGACGAGAGCAGGGCCCGATAGTTCTTTGTGGTCCAGCCAGATCTGGCGGTGAATGGCTAAACCAGTTGTCTGCCATATCCATTCAAGTCTGCGTCCCTTAGACTTAAGGAAGCGAAGATGAGAGCCGTACCGGGGGAATAGCCAGGGTGAGAGAGGGTAATTGTTTTAGTAGGGACTAGGGCATCAAAGATGGTGGTGAGGGTGTGGTTGAGCAGATCGGTAGCAGCAGAAATGTCACGGTGAATGGAGGGCCAGAGGCTGGACAGTTAGGATTTCATAAGTGCAGTTGTAAGAGAGTTGGGAGAGAGTTTTTCCAGGGACGGACACAGAAGGAAGTAGGGTTGGGGGAGGTGGGTGGAAGGGGGATGTGGGTGGAGAGTGATACGAGGAAATGTTCAGAGATGGCCTTATCTGCGATTGACATAATGGGAGTAGCAAGGCCACGAGAGATGGCAAGGTCGAGGGGGTGGCTGTGAATATAGGTTGGGGAGTTTACATGGAGGGAGAGATTACGGGAGGATAGGAGGCTAGTGAACTCAGAGGAGAGAGAGCATGATGAATTGAGATGGAGGTTGAAATCACCGAGGATGAGAAGTCGTTCGGTGCTGAGGGAGGAGAACAGTGAAGATACCTCAGTAATAACATTTTTATGGTACTTGGGTGGGCGGTAGAGAACAAGAATTTTAATGAGAAGTGAGAGAGGTGGAATAAGGTGAGATGCTCAAAGGAGGAGAAACTACCAGAGGAATAGGGGGACAGACCAAGGTGTGATTTGGTGATGAGAGCCACACCGCCACCATGGCGGTCTGATTGGGGCAAGTGGTGGAAGGTATAGCCAGGTGGGGAGGCTTCATTTAAGGGTAAGGTGTCATCACCCCTCAACCAAGTTTCCGTCAGGGCCATGATATCGATACAGTCAAGCTCATGGATGGCAAGGGCCTTGTTCGCAAGTGAACGGATATTCTGGAGGGAGATGCAGAGAGGGTCGGTGATGGCTGCCCCACTGCCAGCATCCACAGGGTCAGTGCTGGGGGGGATGAGTTGGATGGGGAGGAGATTGGCAAGATTTGCCCCCAGCGGGCGCGCTGGCCGGGAAGGTCGGCGAGAGAGTAGGATGGGACAGTTGGGGTTGCTGCTCGTAAGACGGCAGTGACGAGTACCTCGATGGGCTGTTCGTAGGATGCCAAGAGAGGCACAGAGGGAAGCTGTAGGCTTATCTAAGAGGGAGTCAAGCCTGGGACGGCGGCAGGACAGTAGGAAGGTCGAATCGTAATGAAGGATTGGGGTAGGGATTTGGGAGGGCAGCGTATCCGAGAGAGGAGAGATGAAAGGAGGCATGACGACAGGAGAGTGCGGTCAGAGGGATAGAGAGAAAAGGAAAATAGGGGGGAAAAGGGGCGTGGCTCGGGTCCGGCGCGGCAGCCAAAGTGCGCACGCGAATGGACGCGGGAAAAGCTCAGGTTACAAAGGCCTGTTTAAATGTAATAATGGAATACATATTTCCTGGTAGCAGGGACTAGGTTGGGGACAATAGTAGGGAGACCAGGGTCAAAGTCAGAGGTCCCATGGAGTGCCAAGCCGACGTAAGCAGGATGGGGCCGGTACGGAGCAGGGTACTTTCTAAATGGTGAAAGGCTAGAAACAGTGGAGGTCTGAAGAGACTTGGGGGTCCAGGTACATAAATCATTAAAATGTCATCAACAGGTACAGAAAGGCTAATGGAATGCTGGCCTTTATATCTAGAGGACTAGAATACAAGGGGGTAGAAGTTAGGCTGCAGCTAAACAAAACCCTGGTTAGACCACACCTGGAGTACTGTGAGCAGTTCTGGGCACCACACCTTAGGAAGGATATATTGGTCTTGGAGGGAGTGCAGCGTAGGTTTACTAAAATGATATCTGGACTTCAAGGGTTAAGTTACGAGGAGAGATTACACAAATTAGGGTTGTATTCCCTCGAATTTAGAAGGTTAAGGAGTGATCTGATCGAAGTTTTCAAGATATTAAGGGGAACAGATAGAGTAGATAGAGAGAAACTATTTCCACTGGTTGGGGATTCTAGGACTGGGGGCATAGTCTAAAAATTAGAGCCAGACCTTTCAGGAGTGAAATTAGGAAACACTTCTACACACAAGGTGGTAGAAGTTTGGAACTCTCTTCCGCAAACGGCAATTGATGCTAGATCAATTGTTAATTTTAAATCGGAGATTGATAGCTTTCTGTTAACCAAAGCTATTAAGGGAAATGGGCCAAAGGCGGGTATATGGAGTATACGCAGATCAGCCATGATCTCATTGAATGGTGGAGCAGGCTCGAGGGGCTCAATGGCCTACTCCTGTTCCTATCTGCCCTAATTTCTCCTTCTGTGGCTGAGTGTCAAATTTTTTTGTCTTACAACACTCCTGTGAAGTGCCTTGGGACGTTTTACTACGTTAAAGTGCTACATAAATGCAAGTTATCTCATGTTACGTGCTATAGAATTATGCATCTCAAAATGTAACTCCCATTATAAGCCAAAGTAGTCGATTTGCATTGCAGGATAGATGCCTTTTCTGGTAGGGGACAAAATGTTATGTTGCAGTAAAGCAAACTATTAGAAGTTTCAATACCACTGAACATTGAGGCATTATACCACATTGGTATGGCCTATATCTCTGGATGGGGGAGAATAAACTTGCAGTTGACAATTAAAAAAAAACTACATCTTGTATGCAAGTCAGTATGGTATTGACACGAGTGCCAAATGGTGTGTGCGTGCGTGTGGTTATTACTTGATGTATGCCAGTTAGAAGTGACTGAATGGCACTGGATACATTACATGGTATGTTGTGCTTCGTACTGCGTTTGAGATTTGTAGAGACGATGCAGTATTATGGAACACCATTTCTCAAGCTCCTGTATGAAGTAGTTGCGTGTGCTTTAAATTAATGGCACCCTTGAGTATAGTTCCAGATGTATTTTTAGTAAAATCAGGGCATCAGTTCCTAATTCAGCTAGTCCCTGCCCCCTTCCTAGTAAGAAGGAGTGAGCGATGTGATAGGCTGTTGAGTCTGTCATTGTACCGTGTACTGATGCAATTTGAAACACGGCTACTGGTGGGTGGAAATATGCTGCTTCAGTGGCTCATTCTGCTCATCTGTAAAATGGTGCCTCTGGTGTAGGAGACATTCCACTCTCATCACAGTTTCATTTTTAAAAAACTTTTTAATGGCTTCCAGTCCAACCACTTCAGCTTACAGACATTGGTGCTATACTCCGTAACTGTATCTTAGCAATAATGCTGACTTGGAGGTCTCTGGCCAGTCCTCTGACAACCTCTTCTGCTAGCACACGAGGCTCAAATCCCTCCTGGATGTCCTCGCAGCTCTCCTATCTCCAGGTATCCTCTGCTGTGGCGCAAGCCACCATCTCTCCCAGAGCAACAACCTAAACTAGCTCATGCCCCTTTTCTGGCAAACATTCTGTTAACAAGCGGGAAATCTCCCGAGGCTCCTCTTCATTCCCTGGTCAAATAGTGGATAAAATTGAGAGGTCGCACAACACCAGGTTATAGTCCAACAGTTTTATTTGAAATCACAAGCTTTCGGAGCTATCACTCCTTCCTCAGGTGAAGTAAATTGGATACAGAATCGCCAGAGCATATATAGATGGAAAAAAAAGCATGTGTACTTTACAATTAGTGGATCCCACTGCTGCAGCATTAGCCTCCAGAATGTTGCAAATGGTGTCTGCCCTATCCTATACAAGACCACTGCCATCCTGGGTCTGATGGAAACCTGGCTCACAGACGATAACTCCTTCGTTATTATGGCAGCTACCCCATCTGCCTACATGCCAACTCATCATTGGTAAGTTCCATTTGCTCTGCTCCCTCTGCTCTTCCAACACTTTCTCCTTATTTGAGAACATCATCCTCTTCCACATATCTCCTTCAAGTCCTTATCATCTACCATCCTTGCAAGCCTAATGTTGATTTCTTGGCTGAGATCTGCTCTGTTAGCCACAGCAATGTCACTTCTCATCCTTGGTGATTTCAACCTTCATCTCGACTCGCCTAGCCCCCTCTGACTTTTCTCCCTTCTTGTACTCACTCACTTAGTAGGAATATAGGAACGGGAGTAGGCCATTCAGTCCCTCGAGCCTGTTCAGTTATTCAGTGAGATCATGGCTGATCTGTATCCTAACTCCATCAACCCACCGTGGCTCCATATTCCTTAATACCCTTGGCTAGCAAAAATCTATCAATCTCAGATTTAAAATGATTAATTGAGCCAGCATCTACTGCTTTTTATGGGAGAGAGTTCTACATTTCTACCACTCTTTGTGTGAAGAAGTGTTTCCTAACCCCTCTCCTGAATGGCCTGGCTCTGATTTTAAGGTTATGTCCCCTTGTCCTAGACTCCCCCATCAGTGGAAAAAGTTTCTATCTACCCTATCAATTCTTTTCAAAATCCTAAAAACCTCAATTAAATCACCCCTTAACCTTCTATATCACAGGGAATACAAGCCAAGTTTATGTAATCTCTCATAATCTAACCCTTGGAGCTCTGGTAACAATGTTTATCTTTCTATTGTATGAGGCCTCACCACTTCTGAGAGTTGATCATTGATGAGGCCATTTCTGGTCACTACTTCATCTTCCTCTCTGTCCAGTTTCCCCACTACCCTCATCAGCCCCTGGAAAAGACTTCCTCCCAGCTCCATCAGTATATGCATGACACCCTCGACCAATAAGAACATCAAGATCTCTCTACCGCTGCTCCCCTGGTATAGCTCCCACATATTCACCTTCAAATTCAAAAGCTGCCGACTTTACCATACCTGGCCTTTGAGTGACCTTGTTGCCAAATGCCAGATCTGTTTTGAACACCTAAAGAAATCAACGTCCAGTTTTGGAGGATGGCAGCAACAAGGACTTTGAAGGAGAGGTGGGAAGGAGTGGAAGAAGGGTGATGTGCTCAAATAAGGAGAAGCTACCAGGCACGGGTGCAGATGGACTTAGCAATAATGAATGGTGCATGTAGCCAGGTGGCGTAGCTTAAGTAAGATGTAAGGCATTATCACACCCAAATCCTTCTACTCCAGAATATACCTCAAGGACAATGTCAGGCTCTCCTTCTCAAAAACAAACTGTCTCCTTAGATCCGTACCCCTGCTCACCATCTTCTCCTTTTATGCCAGTCAAGGAGCTTATGGAATTCTTTGTCTCTAAGATCGAGACTGTGTGGCTACTATAGCCTTTTCTGCCTCCTCCCTTCCCAGCCCCTCTCCTAGCTCAGTCCTAACTCTATATATTCGACAAATTCTTATCCATTTCTCCCTAACTCATCACCTGCTCCCTCAACCCCCTTCTCACCCATGTCCTGAATACTCAGTTAATCCCACTAAACTGTTGATTACCCAACTTGCCTTCCTGTCCCCATGCCAGCTGACAGTCAATGGCTCCTTTTCCTCAGGTACTGTTCCCCTCACTTTCAAAACCGGCATCATGATCCTCAAAAAACCCACCCTTGAACCCTTTGCAAACTAGCACCCTATCTCTAATATCCCCTTCCTTGCCAAAGTCTTGAACATATTGTGTCTCAAATTAAATGCCCATCTTTTCCACAACGCTCTGAGTGAAGAAATTCCTCCTAAGATTGAGATGAGGAATTTCTTCACTGAGGGTTGTGAATCTTTGGAATTCTCTCCCCCAAAGGGCTGTGGATACTGAATCGCTGAGTATATTCAAGGCTGAGGTCGATATTTTTAGACTCTGGAATCGAGGGCTATGGGGATCGGGTGGGAAAGTGAAGCTGAGGTCGAAGATCAACCATGATTTTATTGAATGGTGGAGCAGGCTCGAGGGGCCGTATGGCCTACTCCTGCTCCTAATTCTTATGTCCTTAAGTCCCTGTTTGAATATCTCCGTTCAGCTTTCCACCCTCTGCCACTGCACTGAAGCAACCCTAACCAAAATTACAAATGACATCTTCTGTGACTGGTGTATTATCCCTCCTAGTCTTCGACCTGTCTGCAGCATTTCACTTGGCTGACTACACCGTCCTCCTCCAATACTTCTGTTTTCCTGCTCAGTGGGACTACCCTTGCTTGGTTCGAATCTTGCTTATTCAATTATCGGCAGAGTACCTCCAGCAATGACTTCTCTTCCCGCCCCTGCACTGTTACCTCTGGAGTCTCCCACAGAACCATCCTTGCCCGGCTCCTCTTCCTAATCTACATGCTTCCCTTAATGACATCAATCAACTTTCATGTGTATTCTGATGACACCCAGCTGTACCTCTCCTCCACCCATCTTGACCCCCTGCACGGTTTGTGTTGTTGGAGTGCTTGTTTGACATCTGGTTAGTCTCGAATGAGCTGCAATTTCCTCCAGCTAAACATTGGCAAGACTGAAGCCATTGTCTTCAGCCCCACCACAAACTCCATACCCTCGCTACCAATTCCATTGTGGGAACAGTGGCTGATTTTCCTCTCCTTAGCTTTATTTGACAAAATGTATTTTATGTTGCCATGGCTGTGCTGTTACAATTTGCACTAATATTCTGAGTGAATTTTCAAAACTGTTATTAATCCATATTCAGTTCCATGTTGTAACTGTAACCCTCTTGATTCATGGCAAAATGGCATTTTAAAAAATAATGCTGCTTTTCATGCTTTGAGGTTTACTAAACAAAACCTTAAGGTGCACAGTGAGTTCTGATCATTTAATGTAATTCCTTCTGTTTGTTAGAGTCAGCTGTTGACGGCCAAAAGAAATCTGCATCCTACAATGGAGAACTGAATGGATTGCTGGTACCAGATCCCATTGCAGCTGGAGATGGGCCCATTCTCAGAGAGTCAAACCATGCAAATGTGGACAAGCTGAACCTACAGGAAAATCAAGAAATGTAAGATGCTGTACTAGCTATATATTTTGTATTTAATGTGCAATTTTCTGTTAGAGAAAGTATCTCTTCTAATTATTTTATAATTTGTTCCCTACTACTTCCCCTGTCCTTCCCCAGAAAATGAGGTACTGTATATAAATCTCCAACAGAATGGATGCACAAGAGACCTATTATTGGGCTTTTGCTAGTGGCGCCTCAGGTATGCAAGAGCATTTTGTGCAGGTTTGGGTTCCAATGTTTTGCTACATCCTACCGGGGAAAGATATTGTCCCTGTCCAGGTCTGACTTGTGATCATCTGTGTGAAATGAGGAATTACAGGCACAAATGAAAATTCTGCCATTCTGTGGAGAATTTTCTTAATGCATCAATCAATGCACTGCACCACTGGGAAGCATGTTAGTTTTGTTTTAAGGATACAGGGCTGCACTGATGATTTGATTCTGCCTTTCTCTAGATACCTCTCTGGTGATGACAGTTCAAATTGTGTTATATCTGCCAAAGAAGTGGAAATTGTGGCAAGCAATGATTCTAGCATCAGTAATAAGGCCAGGGGTAGCAACAAGGTAAGGCAGACTGTAGCTAAAGGGCACGAAATGTTTAAAATGTTAAATAGCCTTTATGTCTGTTATCAAATTAAGTAGTGCTGTAATGTACTTAAACTTTCTAATGAAATTTTACTTGGGCATTAATCTTTGAGGGTGGAATAGCGGCATGAAAGATTCTTTTCACAAATGTGTTAATGTTGCAATCCAATCAATACCAGTCTTCCAAACAATCAGTGGACTTGCATATTGTACATAGATGTGCATCTTCAATGTAAAGTTAATATTGCTTCATAGGATGTTTGCATCAATACAATGCATTCTTGGTACAATACAGCCTTTTTTATTATTCTACACAGCCTGGCAGCTAAATAGTAACAATATGTGTTGACAAAAACAAATTGAGGTCAGACATTAATCTGCCTTTCTTCCTGTCTGATCTCAACTTGCTTATGTCCAATGAAGCATTTGCAGAGAATGAAGTGTAAATGTGTAATACTTGGATTGTACTGCGTGCTGGTGTTGATTCCAGCTATTGAATGTGGATTGTCCTGCTCATGCTACAGCTTATACTGGAGAGTCTACCGTTGGAAAATATTTTATTTATACATTACAATGAACTTGGAAGAAACTATGTGATTCTAAGGGAGGTTGCTGTGGAGATAGATTGGTATCTCCTATTTATCCAGATCTCTTCAGTTTTGTACTTGATGCAGGATGCTATTTAACCAATCTCTTTACATCTGATCTAAAGTTTAGGAAAAGTGCTTGGGCGAATAAAATATAACAGCTAACCCTTGAATTATAGCAGTTTAAAATTTCATGCCCTTAAATTGTTGACAAAAAACAAGAATTCAGTCCAATAGTTTTATACTGCAGTACCTCGAATTAAACTTCCTTTGCTATGACTAGATCCGCAGGTTTTTCACCTGTAAGTTTGCGCTGGAGTGCAAAGTGTGTGTTAGATTATCTCAATTGTAAACCTATCAGTATGGGTGTGGTGATGATGGGAAAAGGCAAGACGGTAGAAATATTGGTGGGCTGGAAAGATGAGATTGAACAATGTGAGGTTGGGAGGTTTTAATTGTAACCGACAAACTAACCAGTCTATTATGTTTTTAGGTAAAAATACAACCTGTAGCAAAATATGAATGGGAGCAGAAATACTACTATGGCAACCTCATAGCAGTGTCCAATCAGTATCTGGCATATGCCATTAGAGGTGAGCATTCTTCATATCCAGCAGATAAGCAAGGCTCTTATAAAAGAACCTTGCAGGATTTAATGAACTGCAGGTTACACTCTCTATTTTAGTGGCAACATTTAGGATTATGTAAAGTAAAATTCCTTTGCTGTTGGACCAAAGAGTGATACCCCAGGAAGCTATATTTGAACATTTTTATTTTAGAAAACCATTAGGTAAGAGTTGTATTGTCACTGTGAACCATTGTTATCAAGGTTCTTTCTACTTGAACTGGCATAAGTCATGTGTGGTGTGGCATCTATGACCTTTAGGCCTTTCACACGAGGTGTGGGGAAGAACCCTTGTAAGTAGGCAACCACTTGTTCATTTTATAAAGGAATCTCAATAAGTAGATTCATTTAGTGAGCTGTGTAATGTGCAAAATATATATTTGAGCAATTTTTGATAATTAGTTGTTGAATAATTGAGAATTGGGGTAACATTTGGATTTGTCCAAAATGTGTGAAAGAACCTGCCTGTTAGTGTTAGAATCTGTGCATACATATAATTACAGCTGTATTTAAAGCAAATTGCTTTGTGTACTGAATTACTTTTTGAAATTCAATACAGGCAAAGTGTTCATATCAAAGTACAACTTTTAAAGACATTCAGCATTACTTCATAGATGTACATGGTTGAACAGATTTGATTTATACATTTACGTGGAACCTAATACCTTTTATTCTCTCTGCACAGGGGCTAATGGCGTTGGCATGGTACGGGTGTTGAGTGTTGGCATGGCTGAACGGACTTTACTGAAAGGATTTACCGGGGGAGTTGCTGATTTGGGCTTTGCACACCTCAACTCTAATCAGCTAGCATGTGTTGATGAGGCAGGCAACTTGTTCGTCTGGCAACTGAATGAAGAAAATGGAAAAATACAGTATCCTTGTAGAGACAATGAACTTCTGTTGCTTGGTTAAAATATTCATTTGCAATGCGTTCTTATAAAGTTGATTGTTATCATTACCGTGCAAAGTTAGTGAAGTATTAATGCTGAAAGTAGATGGGTTCGTAGAGAGGCATTGTGTGACAGCTAGGAAGTTCAGTTGTTGAATACCGAATTACATGTTGATCTAATTTGTGTGATGATATAAGTAAATTATTAGGTACCATTTGAGAACGGAGAGCTGAGATTGTTTCTGATACAATGTAAACTACAATTGAGTTAGAAATATTGGTTTTCAGAAACAAAATGAAGTTGGGAACATCGAGCAGGTCAATCAGCATCTGTGGAGAGAACAGATGTTTCAGGTGTGTACCTTTCTTCAGAACTGAAGCTAGTTGCTGATTGACCTGCTGTGTGTCTCCAGCTTTTTCTGGTTTTTCTTATTTCCAGCATCTGCAGTATTTTGCTTTTTATTGGTTTTCAGAAGATTGCTTTCAAGATTTTTATTTTCTTTACTTTAATTTTGTTTCCAGATTTGATTATCTTATGCTTTGGATTTCAATTTACTATTTTGTTCTTTTGTTCTACAACCAAGGTGGTGACTGAAGTTTGTAGGTGGCTCCATGGGCACTCGCCACTCTCCAGGAGCTTGCCTAATTGACCATGTTAGACCCATGACAGGTTATATGACCCTGAAGGACATCCTAGCTGGGCCTGATCTAATTCTCCTCTGGCATCCATATATGCTCACTTTGCAGTGTTCGCTAGATACCGATTAGGAGTGGGAAGCTGTATTATTATTTTCTCTCTTCCCCAGCCTGTGGATGCAGAAACTGATTGTAGTGCCATCGTTGCTACCTTGGCTGGGAGCAGCTAATTTAGCACAGAATGGGGATTAAAGCTGTTTCTTTCCTGGTCTTTGTACGTCTACCACACCAGGTGGTGCACTTACCTACTGAGCGATCAAGGTAGTTCAACAGATTTATTTTTAAATGTGAAAATATATACCTTCAAAAGTCTGTACATTTGGGGAAGGAAAAAAAGGAGGGGGTGGTAGTATTGATTAAAGAAATTATAGCAGCACTGGAGAGGGATGATGTAGTTGAGGGGAGGTCAAAGACGGAATCAATTTGATTATATTAAGGAACAATAGAGAAGCTATTGCGCTACTGGGTATATTCTATAGGCCACCAAATAGTGGGAAGGAGGTAGAGGAGCAAATTTGCAGGAAAATTACAGAAAGGTGCAAGAATTAGATTAATAATGAGGGACTTAAATTCTGCTAATATGGACTGGGATAGTAACAGTATAAAGGGAAAAGAGGGGGAGGTATTCCTGAAATGTGTGCAAGAGTACTTTCTTGATCAGTGTGTTTCCAGTCCAATGAGAAAGGAAGCAAAACTGGATCTAGTTCTGGGGAATGAAATGGGGCAAGTGCAGCATATTTCAGTGGGAGAACCTTTGGGGAACAGTGATCATAATATCAGGGTTAGCATAGTTATGGAAAAGGACAAGGAACAATCCAGTGTAAAAATACTTAACTGGAGGAAGGCTAATTTCAATGAGTTGAAAAGGGATCTGGCCCAGGAATCAAAAATTGGTAGGCAAAACAGTAATTGAACAATGGAATGCCTTCAAAGATGACATGGTTCGGGTACAGAGTAGACACATTCCCATGAGAGGGAACAGAAGGGCATTCAAAGCCAGAGCTCTTTGGATGATTAAAGATATAGAGGTTAAAATGAGACTGAAAAAGGAGGCTTATGACAATTGTAAGGTTCATAATACAGTAGAGAACCAAGCTGAATATAGAAAGTACAGAGGAGATCCAAAAAAGGGAATAAAAGGGGTAAAGAGAGAGTATGAAAATAGATTCACGGCTAACATAAAAGGAAACCCCAAAGCCTTATAAACACATAAATAGTAAAAGGGTAGTCAAAGGAAGGGTGGGTTGATTAGGGACCAAAAAGTAGATATTCTTGTGGAGGCAGAAGGAATAGCTGAGGTATTAAAGGAGTACTTTGCATCTTTCTTCACTAGAGAAGAGGATGTTATCAATGTAGCAGTAAAGGAAAAGGCAGTAGCACTTTGGATAGGATAAAAATAGATAAAGCAGAGGTACTTAAAAGGTTGTGAGGCGGAGATGCCGACGTTGGACTGGGGTGGACAAAAATGAAAAGTCGCACAACACCAGGTTATAGTCCAACAGCTCCGAAAGCTTGTAATTTTAAATAAATCTGTTGGACTATAACCTGGTGTTGTGCGACTTCTCACTTAAAAGGTTGGCAGTCCTCAAAAGTAGAAAAGTCGCCCAGTCTGGATTGGATGCATCCTAGGTAACTGATGGAAGTAAGGGTGGAAATTGCGGAGGCTCTGGCCGCAATCTTCCAATCCTCCTTGGATATGGGTGTGGGGGGGTGTGGTGCCAGAGGACTGGAGGATTGCAAACGTTACACCCTTGTTTAAAAAAGGTGAAAGGGATAAACCTGGTAACTACATGCCAGTTAGCCTACCGTTGGTGGTGGGGTAACTTTGAGACAATAATCTGGGACAAAATTAATTGACATTTGAAAAAGTATGGGCTAATAAATGAAAGTCAGCACAGATTTGTTAAAGGCAAATCGTGTTTGATTAACTTGATTGAGTTCTTTGAAGTGCTGGAAAGGGTTGATGAGGGTAGTGCGTTTAATGTTGTGTATATGGACTTTCAAAAGGAGTTTGACAAAATACCAGATAATAGACTAGTTTGCAAAATTAAAACCCATGGGATTAAATGGACAGTGGCAGCATGGATACAAAATTGGCTTGGGGACAGAAAGCAGAGTGTAGTAGTGAATGGTTATTTCAGACTGGAGTGAGATGTTCCCCAGGGGTCGGTATTAGGACCACTACTTTTTTTGATGTATATCAATGACCTGTATTTGGGTATACAGGGCATAACTTCAAAGTTTGAATATGACACGCAACTTGGAAATGTACAACAGCATGCATTTATATCACCTTTAGCAATGTAAAACATCCCAGGGCACTTCACAGGAGCATTATCAATCAAAATTTGACACCGAGCCACATAGGGAATATTAGGGCATTGGCCAAATCGCTAAGTTTTAAGAAGCGTCTTAAAGAAGGAAGAGAGGCGGAGAGGTTTAGGCAGGGAATTCCAGAGCTTAGGGTGTCGGCAACTGAAGGCGTGGCCGCCAGTAGTGGAGAATTAAAAGCGGGGATGCACAAGAGGCCAGAAATGGAGGAGCGCAGATATCTTGGAGGGTTTTAGGGCTAGAGGAGGTTACAGACATAGGGAGGGTTGAGGCCATGGAGGGATTTGAAAACAAGAATGAGAATTTTAAAATCGAGGCGTTGCTTAACCGGGAGCCAATGTAGGTCAGTGAACAGGACTTGTTGCGAGTTAGGATACAGGCAGCAGGTTTTTGGATGAGCTTAAGTTTATGGAGAGTGGAAGAGGGGAGGCTGGCCAGGAGTGCGTTGGAATAGTTAAGTCTAGAGGTAACAAAGGGATGGATCACAGTTTCAGCAGCAGATGAGCTGAGGCAGTGGCGGAGTCGGGCGATGTTCCGGAGGTGGAAATAGGCAGTCTTGCTGATGGCTCGGATATGTAGCCGGAAGCCTATCTCGGGGTCAAATACGACACCAAGTTTGCGAACAGTCTGGTTCAGCCTCGGACAGTTGCCAGGGAGAGGGATGGAGTCGCTGGCTAGGGAACGGAGTTTGTGGCAGGGACCGAAGGCAGTGGCTTCGGTCTTCCAAATATTTAATTGGAGGAAATTTCTGCTCATCCAGTATTGGATGTCAGACAAGCAGCGTGACAATTTAGAGACAGTGGAGGGGTCGAGAGAGGTGGTGCGGTAGAGCTGGGTGTCATCGGTGTACATGTGAAACCTGACGACGTGTTTTCGGATGATGTCGCGGAGGGGCAGCAGGTAGATGAGAAATAGGAGGGGGCCAAGGATAGATCCTTGGGGGACACCAGAGGTAACGGTGCGGGAGTGGGAAGAGAAGCATTGCAGGTGATTCTCTTGCTCTGACTGGATAGATAAGAATGGAAGCAGGCGAATGTAGTCTCACCCAGCTGGACGACGGAGGCGGATGGTGTGGTCAACTGTGTCAAAGGCTGTAGACAGGTCGAGAAGGATGTGGAGCGAATGGTTACCACGATCACAGTCACATAGAATGTAATTTGTAGTAAAAAATGAGGAGGATAGTAACAGACATAGACTGGTGAAATGGACAGACATTGCAAATGAAATTTGACGCAGGAAAGTATGAAGTGATATATTTTAGTACGAAGAATAAGGAGAGGCAATATGAACTAAATGGTACAATTTTAAGGAGGTGTAGGAACAGGGAGACATGTGTATGTACACAAATCTTCAAAGGTGGCAGGACAAGTTGAAAAGGCTTTTAAAAATGCATATGGGATCCTTGGCTTTATTAATAGAGGAATAGAGTACAAAAGCAAGGAAGTGATGCCAAGCCTTTATTAAAGATTGGTTAGGTCTCAGCTTGAGTATTGTTCTCAATTCTGGGCATCACACTTTAGAAAGGATGTCAAGTCCTTGGAAAGGGTGCAGAAGAGGTTTACTAGAATGGTACCAGGGATGAGGGACCCCAGTTATGTGGAGAAGCTGGGGTTGTTCTCCTTGGAGCAGAGAAGGATAAGAGGAGTTTTGATAGAGATGTTCAAAATCATGAACGGTTTTGATAGTGTAAATAAGGAGAAACTGTTTCCAGTGGCAGAAGGGTCAATAACCAGAGGACACAGATTTAAGGTGATTGGCAAAAGAACCAGAGGCGACATGAGGAAAGATTTTTTTAATCAGCGAGTTGTTGTGATCTGGAATGCACTGCCTGAAAGGGTGGTGGAAGCAGATTCAATAGTAACATTCAAAAGAGAATTGGATAAATACCTCAAGGGGAAAAAAATTACAGGGCTATGGAACTAATTGGATAGCTCTACCAAAGAGCTGGCACAATGGGCTGAATGGCCGCCTGTACTGTATCATTGAGTTTGCATTGACAGGGTCCTCTTTTGTGAAATTCAGACTCATATTTGCATGTGATATGAACTTAAGCAAGTTAAGAAGTTATTAGTCAAAAAATTGCCATCCTGCTAAATACTTCTGTAAATAAAGTGGTTCCTATACTGAATGTTCAGGGAAAAAATTGTAGTGCACATCAAGAGACCCGAGGGAACCCCTTTAAATACAAGCAGGCGGATCATCTGGTGCCCCTTTATTCCAGAGGAAAATGATGAAAATGAAGAAGGAAGTCAAACACTTGCTGTTTTACACGAAGATAGGGTAAGATGGATGGGAATATTTCAAAGTCAGTGGGACTTTACAGTAATTAAAAAAAAAAAATTAAACTAGCTGATCTCCCTGCTGTTGCTTATGGGTAGTTTGGGGTCTGGAGCGCAAACTTTTGTGTTAATCAAGATGAGGGAAAAAAATTGTTGCGATTTATTGACTGCTACCCACTCCCTGTTTTGTGGTAACTTTAATAACAGGTTATCTGTTAACTAAGGAAACAAAATTTTTTACTGAAGTTTGAACAGGTAAGAGCTAAGATTTGGGATGGTCCTGATTCTCATGGCTCAGCATCTCCCCATGTGCATTTATCCAATGAGCCATCAGAACCAAATTAATATCACTGTTTGATGGATGGATGAATTTTCATTTCTTTTGAGGTTTTAAATGTTTTATACTTGTCACTTTATACAGGCTGAGGTTTGGGATCTGGATATACTAAGAAACAGCAATAGTGTCTGGCCCGTTGAAGCAACAGAGATAAAAGAAGGCTTTATCATTGTGAAAGGGCACACAGCAGTAAGTATACTCTTAAATGAAAAAATCTTCAGAAATTGAACCTGTGCACAGTTAACTTCCATATTAAAACATTTTTCAAAATGAATGGTTTAGGGTTTCTGGTAACTTTCTGACTACTCAGTGCTAATCATGTGTTGTTGGTTACATGTTTAGCAGCGACAAATCCGATTACAAAAGCAAAAAAAAGCTATTACACTTGAATGGAGTCCTTTTAATTACAATTGCTTTTATATATCGCCATTAATTTCACTTTTGAAAGATCTCAAATCTCTTTTAGAAAAGCTTTTATAGAGGCATTTCCTGGGCGTTGTTTATAGATCTCACTTGAATAAAACAGTTAACACAAAACAAAGCTCAGACTCCTTGCACTTGTGACAATTTTTCAAGTGTTTTGAGTAAGTAACATAACAACAACCACTTGCATTTATATAGCACCTTCAACGTACTAAAACATCCCAACGCGCTTCACAGGAGCATTATCAAATGTAAGGAGATATTAGGACAGGTGGTCAAAGAGGCAGGTTTTAAGCAGCGTCTTAAAGGAGGAGAGCAAGGTAGAGATGCGGAAAAGTTTAGGGAAGGAACATGGTAACAGTTTCAGGCAGGAGAAGACTGTTGGTCCATCTCACTCATCTATCCACAGTATTCCCTTGGTGAATTTCTAATAAAACTGAATCCCATTTGAAAAAAGAAAGATAGACTTGCATTTATATAGCGCCTTTCACGACCACCGGACGTCTCAAAGCGCTTTACAGCCAATGAAGTATTTTTTGAAGTGTAGTCACTGTTGTAATGTAGGAAACGCGGCAGCCAATTTGCGCACAGCAAGCTCCCACAAACAGCAATGTGAAAATGACCAGATAACTTTTTAAGTGATGTTGATTGAGGGATAAATATTGGCCAAGACACCGGGGAGAACTCCCCTGCTCTTCTTCGAAATAGTGCCATGGGATCTTTTACGTCCACCTGAGAGAGCAGATGGGGCCTCGGTTTAACGTCTCTTCCGAAAGACGGCACCTCCGACAGTGCAGCACTTCCTCAGCACTGCACTGGAGTGTCAGCCTAGATTTTTGTGCTCAAGTCTCTGGACTGGGGCTTGAACCCACAACCTTCTGACTCAGGTGAGAGTGCTACCCACTGAGCCACAGCTGGCACTTCTTGTTGACAACATGTCTAGTTCCTTCTTAGTGTCAGCCGTGGCTCAGTTGCTAGCACTCTCGCCTCTAATTCCACGCCAGAGCACATAATCTAGGCTGACACTCCAGTGCAGTACTGAGGGAGTGCTGCACTGTCCGAGGTGCTGTCTTTCTGGTGAGACGTTAAACCGAGGCTCCGTTTGCCCCCTCAGGTGGATGCAAAAAATCCCATGGCACTGTTTTGAAGAAGAGCAGGGTCATTTTCCCCGGTGTCCTGGCCAATATTTATCTCTCAACCAACACCATTATAAAATAAATAAATAAATCTGGTCATTATCACATCACTGTTTGTGGGCGCTTGCTGTGCAAATTGGCTGCCATGTTCTCCACATTACAACACTGACTACACTTCAAAAATACTTCATTGACTGTAAAGTGCTTTTTCCTCATATGTCATTCCCTTAAGTTCCCTTTGTACCCCCTGCAATAATTGAATATAATTTTTGAAATAGACTAAAACTGCACACAATAGTCCAGATGTGGTCTCACCAGGGCCAAATACAGTTTTAAAATGAAATTTCTGGATTTATATGTTATGCCTCTTGCTATGCTTCCCAAAATTCTGTTTGCTTTTTTTTTAAAACAATTGTGCTGATGGTTCTAGTTATCTTTAAATTGAGTTCAGTCTCTTTTTGGAGGACCCGATTTCATAAGTAACAAGAGGTGTGTGCATTAATGATGGATTGCGCTATTGGAAGTGTTGAGCTTTGATTAATATAGTAGAGGTCATGCGTGCCTTTCTTATTGAACATATAGCACAGCAAGAATTACAGATAGTGTGTAAATCCAGTTTTGTAGCTAGTGTTACCCTGATGAAAATCCTCCCAGTAGCCTTTCCTACAACCTTGCTAGGACTCTTAGTGAACTCTGCATTTTTGTTGAGTTGCTGTTAAATATTTTTTTAAAGTCTTACACATTTCTGAAGCAGAATTGTTTGCAGGCACTCGTACATCTTATAGAATGATTATTTGGTGGTAACAGAATAAAATGAAGTGTCTCATTGTCCAGTCTTAGTGTTGTCTGTGGTGTTAATAGTTCAAAAGCTGTCCAAGCTTCAGTATTGTCCACACACTTTGAAGTGATCGTAACCAGTATTTGCTACATTTCTAAATAGTCTCCTCTTTCCAGCGCATCAGTGAAGGTGCATTATCCCCAGATGGAACAGTCCTTGCAACCGCGAGCCACGATGGATATGTAAAATTCTGGCAGATCTACATAGAGGGGCAAGATCAACCGAGGTACTATATATAATTTTAGTTAAAGCTATGATCAGATTGGTTCATTAATTTAACAGATTCAACTAGTGTGAATTTGTATTAAAAAAAAAAAAATCCACCCAGGCAAACAGAAGTTGTAAAGAAGTAAATAAAGGCCATACTACACAAAGAAATACCTCAGTTTGAACAAAGGTCTTCGACCTGAACCGTTAACTCTGTTTCTCTCTCCACGGATGCTGCCTGGCCTGCTGAGTTTTTCCAGTGTTTTCTGTTATTTTGAACAAATGCATGTTGTGGATAGTTAATTGATTTAAACCCTCTGAGGCTTAATTGTGGTAAATAGCGGCCCGTAATTTCCGATAGGAGGCTTCTTGCGTGAGGATGCCTCCTATCGGGAAAAAATCTACGGCTTTACCTGAGGGCTCCCGAGCTGCGGCGATTTCCGATCCTGGGCCTCTCCGCAGTCGAAATGCGCAGGGCCCACGTATTCCAGGGGTGCATGCGGTTCGCAAACGTCCCTGGGATCACGTGGGCCAGGCGAGCCAATGAAAGAAGGGAATCCCCCTTCATACTTTTGATAGATAGACCTGTCAAAAGTATGAATGGGGATTACTGAAAAAAGACACAAACATTAAAAAAAATTAAAAATCACGTTTTTAAAATGAGTTAAAATTACATTAAATTAAATATTTTAAACAAAAATTTAATTTTTTGAAAAAAGTAATTAAAGTTTTTTTTATGGGGCTAAAAATAAACTTACCTTTTTTAAAAGTATTTTTAAATGAGTGGTGGAAAAATGATTTTTTTACTTTTTTAAACTCTTATGCTGGTAAAAGCAGGCCTTACGCCTGCTTTTACCAGACGGAAGATTTTTAAGTGATTTCAGCGAGCGGAAGTTCTGCAGGAAGCGGAACTCTCCGCCCGCAGAGGCCCTTCTCCCAGGTCAAGAGGATTCTTCACAGATCGGAAATGCCGGTTTTCAGCGCATGCGTTTCGCATGCCTGAAACCGGCATTTCCGATGTCCCTACGGGTGGGTACACACCCGTAGGCATCGGAAAATACGGGCCAGCGTTCTTTGGCTTTTTAATACAATCATATTTTTCTTTTTTATGTCTCTGGGAGCGTGAAATACCAGTCTAATTTTAGCAAAAATGTCAGCATGATTATGAAATGAAAAGACCATTGACCATTATCATGAAGCATGTCTCAGCTACTGAGGTACATCATGGGCAGAGCAACGTTCAGAGATATTTGATATTAAAAATCACGTTATGGTTAATTTTTGATGAATGCTCAGCCCTTGTTTTATTTACTGTAATGGCTGTGTTTGTATCTTATTAAAATTTATTTTTAGTAATCTTAGTTTGGATCTGAACACACAGTGGGTACATGTTAAAAACAGTGATTTCTGCATAACAAAACCTAGTGGCGCCAACTGCATAGTATGAGTTTATTTATACAAAAAATCACATAGCTCAATCAGTCGTTAGTGCATTCTGCCTATGCAATTTGTAGTGCAATTTAGTGTACATAGTAACATTTGCAGGTTTTTTTTTTCCTGTTAACAGCCATTTTCTGTAGAACATAACAGCCGAGCTACATGTCCCTTTATGATCAACTGTGACATCATGTGGTTTGGTCCTGTGTTTCTAGAGCTGGTGTACTGTTGGCTTGAGACTGGAGTTTAAAGAAAGTTTTGTTAAACTCTTGCCAGTGATCATTCTACCTTGTTTCTGTGCATGGACACAAATTTAAAGTTGATATCTAATTCACCCAACTTTCCAGATGAAGGTGAGGTGGAAGCATCGCTTTTTTCTCTACAATGAAATTGGTGCTTGCTTGTTGCAACTGTTGGGAGAGGGTGCAAAAAAATTATTGTGCTTTCAACAACTGTTGTATAAATATTGAATCAAATTGAATTTTGCATCTTCAGAATTCTTATTGTAGCCTGATTTTAACTTTGATCCCTTAAGAATCGATTGGATACTTTTTGAGAAGCTGAACTTTTTTTCTACTGTCTGTAACCCATGTGCAATGCACCTTTCTTTGCACATTTTTTTCCCTGCTCAAGACTGTTCCCAGATGTTTGTTTATAAAATGTGTGGAGTAATTCCTGTTGGCTAGAATCACTTATGCAATTAATATGGGAACTGGTTAGTGCAAACTTGTCTCCTTCATCTCTGCTCAATAATACAACATTATGATGTGGGTTTTGTTTCGGTTTTACACCTACCATGAATATTTAATTGAAGGAGGAAATTCCTTCAATGGAAAGCACTTGTTTCTGTCCACCCAGTTGTTTTTCACTGTCGCCCTATTTGTAGAAGGCTACTGCTGAGTTCTGAGCAGACAACATTTTACAAACATGGATTTGCTGAGGTGAAGTCACATTTGGTTTCTTCAGTGAGCTTATTAGCCAGGTGTCATGGAGATGTTGTAATCTTCATTCCTGAATGCTGATCAGGGGTTGGGATCAATTTTCTCTTGTAGTCGAGATGAGTTTTACACATGCAATTCCAGTATGTATTTGAAATGGAAACCTGAGAGATAAATAAGAATTATCCTTTAATCACTCTTAGCACTCCGAATTCTCCAGTTGGTAAACTGATACAGCATTGTTATACGAAATGTTTTTGAAATGCATCTCCTCTGTTTCCTAATCATTCGTTCCTTGGACCTTTTTTGTCAGGTGTCTTCATGAATGGAAGCCTCATGATGGTCGACCATTATCTTGCCTACTTTTTTGTGACAATCACAAAAAGCAGGATCCAGAGTAAGTTTTGTACTGCAACTTTGTATGTGTAAATGTTTATATTCCATTTGACAGGCACAGCAACATTTCTATACTATGTGCAAGTGTATAGAAATGTAATGCTGTCTGGATCTACAATTTCCTATTGAAATTGTTAGTCCAGTAGATAGGTAGCTGCACAAAAGATCAATATTTTAAACCCATTTTGTTTTTGAGGTGAAATATACTGAATTTTAAAGCAATTCTTTTTGTTTGTGTTGCTTGTACTCAAACCTGTCATTGAAATGGGGGGAAACGGATGAAACTGTCCTGACCGTGACTTTTAAAAAAAAAAACACCTTCTGTTTGCAGGCTAGTAATGGAGCTTTATTTTTGTGACTTTATAATGACGGGCTAAGTGACTGGAAGAACTTAGAAGCAGTACTGCAAAATTATTTTGGGATTTTGTTTTTTTGTCTCTCTTCCCATTTCCCCTTTCTAGGTCTCTGGACCACGCGCCACTTTGAAACTGTCCACTAGGAAGTGTCCGAAAGCAGGTTGGAGTGATTTTCTCCTCTCTTTCCCCGCTTCCTGCAACCCTCCACTGGAGAAGCGTGTGGCTTTTGCTCAGCTCGCTCCTATGACAACGTGGCTGAGATTGGGAGCTGCTATGTGGGGAATCAAGGGTATGAACCCAGGTTCTTTCATTCAGTGTTGGAGCTCCATTGAGCTTCCTCGCTTGGTAATTTATTAAAACTAATATTGGAACAGCTGGGTTTTTTTTAAAAGAAGAAAGCAGTTTATTGATTTCAGCAAACACTATAGAAGTGGACCATTAAAGAAATGTTCTACTTTATAACACTCCTTTGTTAAATGTTTGCAAGATTATTTGCACAGACATTGTATCATGAGGAAAGATCTGCAAAATTTGAGTATTTTCGGTATGCCGAAGGGATAATGTTCTTTAAAAGCAAGTCCAAATTTACCTTGGAAAAGTTTGAGTATTGACTTGGTCATACTGAAAGGACTTGTACTAACTAGGCTCATGTCCAAGCTGCTTGGATTTTTGCCCATGGCATACAGACAAGATGGATTAATATGATATTAGTCATATCACAGTTTATAGAAGTGAAGAATTGCTATATAATATAAACAAAATAACTAACCAAGACTACTAAAGTTACAAGACAGCATGTTACTGACGGTACTAAATTAAGTAATATTTAACAGACGTTGCTGTTTTAAATTATGCTACACATTAAGTTCTGCCTTTTCGTGAAATCTGTTCCTCACAGTACGTGGTTGTATAGAAGGCTTTTAGGGCAAAAAGCATCATTGTTTTCATAATGTTTCAATAGGCGTTGCGGTCTTAAATGCTTTGTATGATGAAAAATTCAATTAAATCCCTAAAAAGTTGTGTTTGAACGTTACTGTCCTAACTGCAGCAATAATCGTGTTTGTTTAAAATCTCAGAGCTCTGCTTGCTGGCACCTCACTGCTGGTGAAAGGCCAATTCCCATTTTGTGTCACTGATGTCAGAACTGCTTCATAGCAATCCAAAATGTGCAGAATGACTGCCAGGTTAGAGAACACACAACCACCACGGCATTGATGGTGCAAAAGTCAAATCCCTTTGGAGCACCTACGAAAAGAGCCCCTGCAACCATGAGAAAAGTGTTTGGCTGAGGTGGTGCCTTGTGCAGTTTTTGCTAGTTTTCTTTTCTCCTCCCCTAAGTTTTAAGATTATTTTGTTGCCTTACTTCCTCCAAGCAAACCAAACCCATTATGGGGACAAAATCTAAGGAAATCAATTTTTTTAATGAAATTGGCACCCCAAGGTATTTGTCATGAATGGTGGGCTGTAGACTTTGCATGGCTTCTGGTGTTTCTACTTTCCTGCTCAGTTAAAGAAGTTGTGCTTTGTGGGGCTTTTTAAATAAAGCCAAATGAGAAGAACAAAACAAAAAATCAACAACTTAACCTCTGGATTAAAACTAAAAAGTCACATCACTAACATGCAGCTTTGTTTCAAAAAGTATTTCATTGGCTGTAAAGCGTTTTGGGCTGTCTTGAGGTCATGAAAGGCATAATATAAATGCAAGTCCATTTGTGTTTTTCATTTTATTGATATTGACAAGTGCTAACTCTAGTTTTGTCCATTGTTAACGCTTTATTTTTTTCTCTGTTCTGTAGTGTCCCTTTCTGGCGTTTCTTGATTACTGGAGCAGATCAGAACCGGGAGCTGAAGATGTGGTGTACTGTGTCATGGACTTGTTTACAGACTATCAGGTGCAAAATAGAATATAGAACAGCTGAGTTTCAGTATATATTTATTGGTTTTAAACTTCAACAATGTCCTGTTTTTAAGCTGCGTTAATGTTGACTTCACCCATTTGCTAAATTGGGCAGTTTGTAATACATCATGACTTAACTTACATTTACATAGCACATTAAACGTAGCAAAACGTCTCGGGCGCTTAACAAGAGCAATATCAATAAAAACATTTTTGACACCGAGCCACAGAAGGAGATATCAGGACAGATGACCAAAAGCTTGCTGAAAGAGGTAGGTTTTAAGGAGGAGAGAGAGGCGGAGAGGTTTATGGAGAGAATTCTAGAGCTTGGGGCCAAGGCAGCTGAAAGCGTGCCCGCTAATGGTGGAATGATTAAAATCGGGGATGAGCAAGATGCCAGAATTGGAGGAGTGCAGCGATCTCAAAGGCTTGTAGGGCTGGAGAAGGTTAGAGATAGGGAGGGGCGAGGCCATGGAGGGATTTGTAAACCAGGATGAGAATTTTAAAATTGAGGCATTTTCGGACCAGGAGCCAGTGCAGGTCAGCAAGCACGGATGATGGGTGAACGAGACTTGGAGCAAGTTAAGATACAGGCAGCAGAATTTTGGATGAGCACAAGTTTATGCAGGGTGGAAGATGGGAGGCTGGCCAGGAGAGCATTGGAATAGTCAAGTCTAGAGGTAACAGAGGTATATGGATGAGGGTTTCAGCAGAAGATGGGTTGAGGCAGGGTCGGAGTCCGGTGATGTTACGGAGGTAGAAGTAAGCGGTCTTGGTGATGGAGCGGATAAGTGGTTGGAAGCTCATCTCGGTCTGGACAAGGCTGCGAATTGGCTGGCTCAGCTTCAGACAGTTGCCAGGGATGGAAACGGTGGCCAGGGAACAGAGTTTGTGGCGGGGACCAAAGACAATGGCTTCAGTCTTCCCAATATTTAGTTGGAGGAAATTTCAGCTCATCCAATATTGGATGTCGGACAAGCAGTGAGACAGTGGAGGGATCCAGAGAGGTGGTGGTGCGATAGAGCTGTGTGTCATCAGCATACATGCGGAACCTAATGTATTTTGGATGATACTGCCGAGGGGTAGCATGGAGAAGGGAAATAGAAGGGGGTCAAGGATGGATCTTTGGGGGACTCCAGAGGCTAACGGTGCGGGAGCGGGAAGAGAAGCCATTACAGGCGATTCTCTGGCTACGACTGGATAGATAAGAATGGAACCCGGCGAGTGCAGTCCCACCCAGCTGGACGATGGAGGCGAGGCGTTGGAGGAGAAGAGGTCAACTGTGTCGAAGGCTGCAGATAGGTTGAGAAAGATGAGAAGGGATAGTTTATCACGGTCACAATCACAAAGAATGTCATTTCTGACTTTGATTAGGGCCGTTTCAGTATTGTGGCGGGGCCGGAAACTTGATTGGAGGGATTCAAGCACGGAATTGCTGGAAAGCTGGGCATGGATTTGGGAGGCGACAGCACGTTCAAGGACTTTGGAGAGGAAAGGGAGGTTGGAAATGAGGCGGTCGTTTGCAAGGACAGAGGGCTCGAGGGTATTTTTTTGAGGAGAGGGTTAATGATGGCAGATTTGAAGGGCGTGGTGGGAGAAACAGTACCTGAGGAGAGGGAACTGTTAATATTAGCTAACATGGGGCCCAGGAAGGGAAGTTGGGTGGTCAACAGTTTGACCGGAATAGGATTGAGGGGAGCAGGAGGTGGGTCTCACGGACAAGCTGAAGACATGACCTTGGGGTGTAGATTTCCTTAGATTTTGTTCCCATAATGGGTTTCTTAACCCTCTAACTGCCATCCACCTGAATAGTGGCAGTTCCATAGAAACATAGAATCTAGGAGCAGGAGTAGGCCATTCGGCCCGTCGAGCCTGCTCCACCATTCAATACGATCATGGCTGATCATCCAAATCCAGTACCCTGTCCCTGCTTTAATCCCCACAGTACACATATCCCACCCTACCCCTGTAACCCCACGTATTTAATTCCCCCTAACATATCCCATCCTATCCCCATAACCCCACATATTTAATCCACCCCTAACACTAAGGGTCAATTTATCATAGCCAAATCAACCTAACCCACACATTTTTGGACTGTGGGAGGAAACCGGAGCACCCGGAGGAAACCCACGCAGACACGGGGAGAATGTGCAAACTCCACACAGACAGTCACCCGAGGTCAGATTCGAACCCGGCCAGTTTGTGGTATTACATCACTGTTAAAACACTTGAATGCTGTAGTTGGCTGCTGGAGTTATAAAACCTTGGTAGACAGACTCGATGTGTGTTCAGGATTGTTTTCTTGTAGCACCTTTTGTTCCTGCTGCTATGACTGTCATTCCTAGTTTAACATCTTTGGTATGACAATATAATTTAGGATATGGTAGCATAATGGTTATATTACTGGACTAGTAATCCAGAGGCTTGGACTAATAATTTGGAGACGTGAGTTCAAATCCCACCATGGCAGTTGGGGAATTTAAATTCAGTTAATTAAATAAATCTGGAATAAAAAGCTAGTGTCAGTAATGGTGACCATGAAACTACCGGATTGTCGTAAAAACCCATCTGGTTCACTAATGTCCTTTAGGGAAGGAAATCTGCCGTCCTTACCTGGTCTGGCCTATATGTGACTCCAGACCCACAGCAACATGGTTGACTCTTAACCAAGTCTGAATTGGCCTAGCAAGCTACTCGGAAGTACTGCAGTGGTTCAAGAAGGCGGCTCGCCACCACCTTCTCGAGGGCAATTAGGGATGGGCAATAAATACTGGCCTTGCCAGCGACGCCCCAAAAAAAAAAATCAAATGGTAAGCCATGGGCAAATCTGGGGGGCAGATTGGTTAACTAAAAGTGGCTTGGTGCAACACTCTGTTTTGCTGCAAGCTTATTCGAGAAACATTCCCTAGATATGTGTACATCTTGTTCGTTTGCCTGAATGCTCTTTAAATAATCCAAAGCAATTGTTTATAACAATCAATAAGCCAAGCTTTCTCCCCCTTTTTCTGTGAGCAGCTCCTAGCAGATTACCGGAAAAACTCACTGGCACTGATGGGCGCTAATTAAATCGTATATTCCATAATTTCAGCTTTTAGCAGTTAGAGGTCGCAATGCAGTGAGTTTTACCATATCTTTCTTGTTTAAAGCTTAGGCTAAAGTACTTTTCCCTCAATTTTTCTCCCTTTGAGTCGTGTGCACCACCAGTGTTTTCCGTGGTAACTTGGGATACGAGCTCCACTTTGGCGATGATTGAAGGAGAATGGGATTACTTTTAATTGTTGTACCATAGTTATGTCATTTTTTCTATATACTTTAGGTTTATGCCTGACTCTTTTAATACCAATGTACACCCAAGTCTGAAAGCTAGCTTGGATCTATCTGCAGAATACCTAATCCTCAGCGATGTACAGAGAAAAGTAAGTTGCTTCAAATCTCTTGCAGTGCATCTCTGCACTCTTTTTCATGAATTTTAATTACAGTGGTTTACATATAAATTGAAGAGATTAGTCAGACTAATAGATCTTCATTTACTTATGGTTAAATCTCATTTGACAATATTCCCACTGGTCCCACAAAAATAGAAGATGGCAGTGTTCATGGAATTGAACACATACTGGATAAAGGCTGTAATAAGTGATAGCATAATGGCAGTATGTAGTGAGCAAGCACACTTGTTGAGCTTGTTAATTGATGTAATCGCTTCAAGTTTAATCAGCATGGATAATCTATTGTTTGCTGGCGGTCTGCTGTGGTGCTTTCCACGGGTAAATAAAGACCCGAAGCAGAACAAAACTGCCTCTGAAGTGTATGTATAACTTTTGAAATATGACAGGGAATGATTTCAGGGTTGGAATCTCATTTTGGATTTCAAATGATGAGAGGCTATTAGGGCTTAATTTGCATGGTTTGTGATTTCCATCCAAAATGCTGCTTCGAGAAGTCATTCCGTCACAACTCCCTGCCCCCCCCCCCCCCCCCCCACCCCACAGATTGGACATCAAATTATATCTATGCAATGTGTTTGATATTTTTGTCTTTTTATGTTGAGCACTGTGGCTTCTTTTTATTATTGTGCGATTAATACTGAACACACAAGTTGGGTGTGAGGAACTCGTGGATATTTTTACCTCAAGATTGAGACTCTGCGCTCGTCTGCCTCAGCTACATCTCCATCGCCGCCACCCATCTAGTCTTGATCTCAAATCACTTTCCAGCTTCTTCCCATCTTTTCTCCCCCCTCCCCAGCCACCGTTTGTCTTTTCTGTGCGCCCCACCTCCTGTTTACTCAGTCCCCTGCTGACCACACAACTAACTCTTATCTCAATGCTCGCTGATGTAGTAGTCCTTAACAGAATCTGTTCCTCTAGCTTTTAAATCTGCGACCATCACCCCGTCACATTTTCAGTTTTTTTACGATAAATGTTTTTCTTCTGTTTGGTGCAACTGGCCACTCCAGTAACCAGACCTTGTGCCCCCAACAATCCGGAGGATACCTTTTACTGCCCAAAAGGTAGGTAAATGATTGTAACCAAGAACCCTGACTGTACACCAGCTACTGGAATGTATTGCGCAGCCATGTGATTCCTGTCTATCAGTGGGCTAAATATGCACTCATTCCCTAAGTGGGGACTCAGACTCTGAACCAACAAATGTTTTGTTTTACCTAAGACAGGTGAATGAACAGTAAACGGTATTTCTCTACTCTCCTTGATGTATAAAATAGTAAAGATGAAGTTAGCTTTCTCTCTAAACATGGTCTCAGTTCTTGCGCTGTGAAACCAACTACTTCTGAAAACCGGTTTGGTGGTTCTGCTTGGAACTTCAAAAATACCTCTGGGTTGCTGGCTGATGACTGAATGTGGACTGTTTACATCAAGCCCAATATAAACCGGTGACTAGAGACCCCTGGTCACCAAGCTGTCCAGCAAAGAAGTCTAATACTGGGAAGAGTAAAGCTTTCCTGGTTGACCCCTACCAGGAACACCACACCCTGGCCCTTCATTCCATCCTCCTCCTCGGCTGCTTGCCCAGGTTGAATCTGGCAGTACACATTCTAGATATCCGATTCCACCCTGAGCTGAGCTACAAACTTCATACCTTTCTATCACCAAAACATCCTATTTCTATCTTTGCAACACTGCCTGTCTCTACCCAGCCTCTCACCCACTGCTGTTGAAACACTTATCCATGCTTTTGTCACCTCTAGGCGCAATCTCTACAATGCCTTCCTCGTTGGCCTCCTAAGCTGCAGCCTACATATCTCCAACTTGTCCAAAACTCCACCACCAATATACTATTGTGCACTAAATCCTGCTCTCCTATTACCACTGCCCTTGCTGATCTCCATTGGCTCCTTTGTCCTGCCAATACCATCAAAATCCTCATTATTTACAAATCTCTCCATGGCTTTGGCCCTTTCTACTTCTACAACATTTTTAGCCCTGCATGCCAGCATGAGCCTTCCATTCTTCCAACCCTTGTCGCCTTTGCATCCTCTCCACCCACGTTTTCATATTCTGGCACTCCATAAACGCCTCAATCTTGCTACCTGTCTCCTTAAAACCTCTCCAACTATGCCATTTGTCGTCGTCATCTATTATTTGACCTTTTTTTGCCTCTGAAACTGCTTGGGATGTTAAAGGTGCTACATAAATGCAGGTTCTCTTTGTATAATTCTTCATGCCATATTGTTCAATTTACCTGTTGCAGGTGTTGTATGTGATGGAGCTACATCAGAACCAGGATGATGGCAAGGCCCATTTTGTCTCCATATCTGAGTTTTTGCTTACTCATCCGGTGCTCAGCTTTGGCATCCTGGATGTCAGCAGATGTCGCCCGAGACACACAGAGGTTCTACCAGCTGAGGAAGAGAGCGACACTTTAAATGCAGGTCAGCAAAACAATGAATGGTATATTCCAGGATGTGTGTGTACTGTTCTTTGCAAAGAGGAATTGAATATACCACAACTTAGTGCTATCTAACGAACACAAAACAAAGGTGACCAGATACATGCTGGGGTTGGATGCATGTTTCAGCATCGAGTTTGTGATCTGTCTAGATTTTGCCCTTTTCATTGCATAAAATTCTCAGACTGAAAAGGCAGGCAGCCTGCTCTTAGGATGCTGTCAGCTCTGCTCTTGAGTCAGTTGTTGTGCAAAACTAATGTTATGCATTTACTAGTGTTTACGTTGTCCTTCCTTGGGGAAAATTCCTCACCCAGATGGGTGGTTGTGATTAGCGATGTCATCACTGGGAGCAACTCGCTGTAAACCTGCAACAGAACACTAACACTCCTTAGTTGTTGATTCATCAGTATTCACTGAAGTTGTGAAGTCACTAAAATCTATGCTTTAAGAAATAAACTCATTCATACATAACAGGTGTATGATTCATAACATTTTTGGTAAAATCTCATCCCTCAGCGAGTTCTGAATGTGTACATGTTCTCGGAACAATGTTATCTGTCCCTGTTGCTGTTGACCTGTTTATTACCTGATTTTTACAAAATTAACTCTTCTGTTTATTTGAAATCTGAAATGTTACTGTTTGTATCTCAATGTTTTAAGTTCTTTATCCCTGATAAATTACAGATCACTTCACACAACTGATCCAGCTTCTTTAGCAGCAGTTGAGTTGTGACTTGCACCACTTCTGTTTTCACAACCCGCTGTTTCTTGACCATTGTCTAAACAATAAGGATGGTACAAGTGCAAATGGAAATGCTGCCTGGAGCACAGCTTATCTAAACCTGAAAATACCGTAAAACCTGGTTTTAAAACTGAAGCAGTTGAAAAAGAGTTCACATAGCTCGCAGTCCTAATGTGAAGAAGATGTATTAAAGGGACACGTTCTAAGGATCTGCTTCATTCAGATGTCACTTGTTTGTGGAGGATGGACTACATTCAAAGAATAAGCAGGACCATATTCTAGATGAGCAACATTTGCTAACTTGCTATGTAGAATTAGAATATCAAAGGGTGTGGGGAGCATGCAAGGAGAGAGAGATTAGACTAGGTGGTTCATGTGGCAAAAAACACTGGCACAGACTTGATGGGCTAAATGGCTTGTTTCCGTGCTGTAATATTCTTATGATACTAATATCTTTGCCTGCATGTCCTCTGTGTGGTGATGTGAAGGTGTTCTTCCTATCATGCACAATTTCTGATGTATTCAATTTTTTCTTGGCAGAAGGAACTCCTGGCCCTGTTGAATCTTCAGTAGTACAGATCAAATTGTTCTGTGTACACACCAAGTAAGTGGCAGAGTTGAGGTTTCTCTCAAATTTATTGGTGGCTTTCTGAGATGCACATGGATACCCAGTTTAGAGCTATTTTATGTACATATTTGTGTTCTCTTGCATTTTAGGCAGATACTGTATTTATGTCTAAGAATAGATTATGGAGGGTACTAATTAATCTTAAAGCCTGAGAAAGCTAAAACGTGCCCTTTAAAAATATTGCGTAAAAAGAGTTTTGTAGTACTTGAAGGGGTTTGGATGTGAGTTCTGTGTATAACTACATGTTTCATCTGCTGGAGCTGTAGTCTTGGATCGTATTTTTGTTTGGTGCTCTACATGTGTTAGAACACCAGTAATCCCCTTCCTGATGAACGGTAGATTTTTTTTTTACACAATCTTTGTGAGAAATGCATTAATACTTCAATACAACTGGCCCTCCTCACCGTTGGTTGGTCATTACTTGTCTCTTCTGCGTTCCTGATTCAGGGCCTGGCTCAAAGCAGGAATGAAAAAAAAACCACTGGTGTTGATGGGTAATTTTAATCAGAATGTTTATCTATTCAGCTGAATTGAAATGCTGCAAGAAGAATTCTTTTGGTTTCCTCATGTCTGATTATTATAATAGAAGTATTTTTTGAATATGCCACTGTTAAATTAAAAAACAATAATCGCAGACTGACACTGTCTGGACAGACCACGCTCAGAAATAAACCGTTTTGTCCTTCTCCCTAACTATTTTTAAGGAAGGATAAATTTATCAGTTTTACCACTTTAGAAACTCAACTTTAACAATTATTTTGACTTGAATGTAGTGTCCTTTCTTGTTTATTTTGCGGGTAAATACTTGTGTTTTGTACTCTCCAATGTTGTCCTAAAGACATCGACTTATGCTGCAATATGGCTCCAGTATGGCCCTCAAGCACCTCACTCAAATGGCCATTCTTCATGATCTAAATTCAAATGATAAGAAGTAAACTAAAAGCACTTCTTTACCTAGAGTGATAAATGTGGAGAATGATCTGCCACGCAGACTAGTCGGAGAAAAATGTTAGAGTTGTTCAAAATGCAGTTAGATACTGAAAAGTAAAGTTAAGAATGATGTGCTTCTGTGGACCAAATGGCCTTTCTTGCTGTTGGCTGTCTGGGCTCACACAGAAGACAAATGTGTTGACAGACTCCTTGTTCTTGAAGTGGGAGGTGCTTTGCAACCAATCCTATTCTCACTTGATGTCTGCACAGTTGCACTTTATGGCAGAAGTTACTGAGTAGCGATCAGACGTGTGAACCCTGGCAGATTTTTCTGATCTCGCCTAGGGCACGGAGACCAATTGTACTACCCTTGTGCCAGACTGCTGAAGTCAGTTAATTCACAGATTGGGAGTTGAACCTGGGACCTTATGATCAGTATCTGAGTCAACTCAACTATTGGCAGAGCTTTCTATATGATTGAGAGAAACTGGATTGATGTTACTGAACCTGACAGTGTGGGGCGGGGAAGAATATTGCACCTAATTGTTTAAATGTATTTGGAGGAACCCTCAAAGAAAGAACCCTAGGATGTTGATTTTATTTCAAACATTTTAACGCCTGCTACTTCCCCCCCCCCCCCCCCCTGTCCCTTTTCCTAAGGGGTTGACTCCTTGTTGGGGTACACTTCCACAGGTGTGGTGCACCCTGTGGTACCTCACCCAAGTGACTATTCTTTAATTGTAACTGTAGACAGTATTTATCAGTAAGTTATTTGACTGCAGGAACATCACAGGTGAACCTTATCCTCTCCCCAGTTGCTCACTTCCAGCAGAGGTTTCTGGGTAATGATCTAGAGCAGGAATCCTGGCTGGTTTTTTTTTCTCTCCTTCCCCCACTGCTACTCCAACATACAGCAACTAACAGCACAGCCTGGTGATTAAACCTGGGACTTTCCTGGTCTGGCTTCAGCTACCAAAAAGAAAAGACTTGCATTTCTATAGTGCCTTTCATGACCACCGGATGTCCTAAAGCGCTTTACAGCCAATGAAGTACTTTTTTGAAGTGTATTCACTGTTGTAATGTAGGAAACCCGGCAACCAGTTTGCGTACAGCAAGGTCCCACAAACAGCAATGTGGTAATGACCAGATAATCTGTTTTCTAATTATGTTGATTGAGGGATAAATATTGGCCAGAACACCGGGGATAACTTCCCTTCGAAATAGTGCCATAGGATCTTTTACGACCACCTGAGAAAGCAGACGGGGCCTCGGTTTAACGTCTCGTCCGAAAAACTCACTTAAAGTTACATAGAAGTTACAACATGGACATTGGCCATTCAGCCCAAGCAGGCTGTGTTGGTGTTTGTTCTCCACATGAGCAGTAGTCCTAATCCCATGTGTGTGCTCAGTTCTGTATCCCTTTAATCCCCTTTCCTTAAACTACCTATGTAACCAGTTGTTAAATGTTGACATTGTCCCTGTTTCAATCACTGACTGTGGTAGCCCATTCCACAGCTTCTTGTGCTGTTTTTAAAAAAAGGTTTCTCCTGCTCTCTGTCCTGACTCGCTTGCATTTAATCTGTTATTTGTGCCTTTGTGCTCGATGCCTCAATCACTAGAAACCGTCTGTTTCTATCTACTCTGGTCTCATCCCTTCATAATTTCAAACACCTCTATTAAATTACCCCTTAATCTCCTAATGAAAATAACCCCAATTTTTCAAGTAAATAGATGAGACATCGTGGAGTGAGTTTTCCTCTGTTTGAAGGACAAGGATATAGTTTCGATGTATAGTCCTTTCATAGTAGGAACACGGATGAGCTTCTTAGTGGCTGGGTGCTTTTCGAGAGTTGCAATTTATCTCTTTATCTAGATTTGGTTGAATGCAAAATCCATTTTCTGGGATCAAGACATGTTTTATTTTGAATATGATGCAATGTTCAAATGCCAGTTTGTAGATTTTCTATATTGTGTTTCCATTTTAAATTCACCATTTTTAGTAAGAGTCTCTAATTATAAATAATGGCTGATATCTGACTGTTTTAATCTAAAGCAATAGATCATTCAGGCTCAAGTATGGTGACAATGAATTATATTTAATTATTGATCATGTTGCAATGTAATTCTCTTGAATACTAATTTGCTGAAACAAGAGCTTTTCTAATCATTTCTTAAGGCCCCACTTGCCTTAAGTTTCTAAATTTAAGGTTTTCTTCTACCTTAAGCGTCAGTGTTGAGCATATTCCTTACCTTTTATTTCTGCTATGAATTGCATTGAATGAAATAATCCACACAGTGAGTTAAGAAGCTCAAGTGATTGGGGATGAGGGTCCATTTCCTTTGAAATAAAGGATATATGTTCATACTGCTTTACAAGCATATAAATAGCAAGGTGGGTAGCAGATACACCTTCACTCTGGTTACTTGGAAAATGTCAAAAGTAGGCTCCCAGAACATGTATTTTGTCCTCACTAATCTTGTGCTGCTACTACTATTCCACTTAAACAATTTTCTTCTTCAAAACCAGTGTGGACATTAACAGTGTTGTTTGTAGTTGCCTTTCATAGGGTCACTTAACATAATGGGGCAGGCTTGGATAGGTATCTTTAGGCAATCTGAGGAAGTGCAGTTACTTCCCTCTAGCATCCCTGGACCATGAGAGACTCCCATCGTAGATGAAACAGGATTATTATGCATCCTGTCAAGTACCCTTTTTTTTGACACTTGTACCTGTTAATGGTATGCAATCTGTTCAGAAATTTGCATTGCATAAAACTGGTGCATCTTTGTGTTTCGGAATAGCCTTAACGGCCTGAGCATCCACCATTCAGGTTACTTGGAAAGTCGTCTTTTTCCTTTATCTCTTCTCTCAAGGAGTCGGACAGGTTGTAGCACGTTGCTACAGAGGAGTTGTCCATTCCATTTGCTTTGGATGAAATGGAATGGACAATTTTCCTTTTGCTCTTGTACGAGCTATGAAGTGTGACTGGAGGACCACTTCAAATACTGTATTTTTTTGTTGTCAGAATCCTTAGACCCTTGGATGCAGGGTGTATGGGTTACAAATTGCTTCTGCTATCTTCAAAGCATGTTCTGAATATTTTTTCTTGTTTCAGAACGCTTCAGGATGTGCAGATTTATTTCCAACCTCGTCAGAATACAGAAGAACCTATTTTAATGCCATCTGCTGTCTCCCATGAAGATTTCAGTAAGTTGTACACTATGACTTGTCACCTAACATTACATCAGGACACTATACAAAACTATTTTATCCACTTAGTTTTAGTTTGTGATTATTTTGCCTTTACCTTTTCTGAATATAGTATTTAAGAATTTTCTTTGTTATAAAGTGGAATATCTCAATGTAGTCTGTCAAATAAATCTCCGTTGTTTGATACTGCAAAACCAAATGGGTGTTAAAATAACTAAGTTCAGGTTAAGGAGAACTTCAAATATTAAAATGGGCTGCAAATATTGTCCAACTGGTCACTTGACCAAAATGACTGTGACATTGTTCTGTTTAAAACAATTGAATTAAAGTCTACATAATTTATCCTGTTCTCAATATCAGACCTACCTATTTTTGTAATACAATTTCTTTTGAGTTGATGGAAATTTAGCATATCTGTTTGATATTAAAAAAAAATTTTTTTTCCTTCAAGTCGCTCCTTAAAACCTACCTCTTTGACCAAGCTTTTGGTTATCTCTCGGTGTCAACTTTTGTCTAATGCTCCTGTGAAGCGCAGTGGGATGTTTTTACTATGTTAAAGGTGCTATATAAATGCAAGTTGTTAGATGTGCAATAGAAATGGACAGCCTATTATCTATTAAATTGATATTTACTGAGTTATAATCAAGTTAAATTCTAAAGAATTTGGAAGGTGCTGTACATGTGCCTCTTGTGATGCAATAGTATTTATATTTTACTGCAGATTTTCAGGCTGACTTTTTTTTTAACTATCAAACTAAAATTGTCAATTTTCATATTAACCATGTGTTGCCCTCTAAAATATCCATTTGTTTTTGTTGCCTTACATAATCTGCAGTTTTTACAGTAAAAAGTGAACATAATTATGCTCAGACTTGGCATATCGGAGTTGTGTATTTTATCTGGAGAGGCTTGTGTGTGTATAAAGCTTCACTGTCGCCATCAATGACAAATTATGATCCTATGGTTGAGGTCATCAGTTGGGGAGGGTCAAAAGTTGTGGATCCAAGTCCGAGCACTGAATCCTTGCTTCAAAACCCAGTGGAATGATTAATGCTTCACATTTCTGTGGCAACCCTGTAGCTTTCAAAGTAAATTGTATTCTTCAATAATATTTTTTTATTTGTGATTTTGAAGCATTTGCAGATCACCTAACAGATGTGAGCATTGAAGGGCCAGCATCCGATAAAGGCTCTGGCAGAGGTTCTCAACATGATCTGCGCCGTATAGTGGATCTTCCAGCTCCCGCAGACTTTCTTTCTGTCTCTAATGATGTGAAACCAAAGTTAATGACCCCAGATGCGTTCATGACTCCTAGTGCTTCACTTCAACAGGTGAGTGTGGTTAATGTTTGTATCTGAAGATAAATTCTGAAATTTGAATTTTCTGGTGAATTTTTGCTTTTTGTCACTGAAGGATATCTGCTGAGGAATGTGACACTCTTGCCTCCTGCCCCACCCCCTCCACTTTACCACTGCCGGGCATGGCCAGATGCAATGTAAAGCTCCTAAACCACTATTTTAAAGCCCCACTTTGGGAGATAACCCATTGCACCTTGACCCCAACTCCAGAAGAGTATATACACCATCGCACCAGTATGAATTTATCAATTCCCGCACCAGTCATTCTCTAGTTCTCATTCACTAGTTTCTCTGAGTGAGACTCAAGAATTTGGAAAGTATCGATAGTTCTGTGCTGTGGGCCTGCATTCATGAGAACGTGGGTAGAGACGACCAAACTGATTTCACGTTAGATCTTTACTGTCACCAAAAAGGAGATTTTCATTCTGTCTGGGCTGGCTTCTGACTGAGTCCCATAGCTGGAAGAATGGTGTGCTAACCCAGTCTCCCTATTGCTGAGTAAGCTACTGCTGGTAAAGTCTTTCAGTTAGAACCTCTTTGTGCTAAAAAGTTTTGCATTTAAAATACATCATCTGCTGCGAGCTTCTGCCACTCAGATCCTCTAGCATGCTTCTAATTGCAACCTGTTAGATTTTCGTCCTCCTGCAGCATGTTAAATGGCTTATGTTCTAATGTGCTGAATGTAAAATAATTACCATAGTGGCAGAGAAGTGTACCAGTCAATTACAAAATGTTTTCATTTACAGCATTTATTAGGGTTTAGGTGACTGTTTGTACTTGTCCACTGCGTGTGTTGTGCTGGTGTAACTAAACATTTTATTGCTGACAGATCTCTGTGTCACCAGGGAGCAGTGTAAGCACTTTGACTGCAGTGACTGGTTTGAGTAACAGCTCTGCTAATGAGACTGGAGCATCAAGGTAGGCAACTTGCATTACCTACAGAAAAGTATCCGTGCCCATTTCAGAGATCAATTCAGTATAAGTAATTCTGCTTAATTTCAAAAATTTTTATTCTGGATAGTTTAATTTCAATGTTGAGTGCTGAGGAAGGTTGAACTGGTCCCTGTCTCTCTCATTTCTTTCCCTCCTGTCCTGGTCCCCACTATCCTTCCCTTTTACTCTTTCTTGCTCTCTGGAGTCAAGTTGGACAAAAAAAGAGCTTTGCTCTGCATCATGACAAAAATGGATAAATGTTTCATTCCCAAGCTTCAATGTGCTTCACTTAAAGTATGGGGGGAAAAAACGCCAACAAAAATGCTTTTTTTTGGGTGGGGGTGGAAGAAGGAGTTTGAATGGGGCTTATTGATTAAAACCCAATTGTGGGAGGAAAGTGAATATTACCATCATCAGGGGCAATGTTGTTTCAAGTTGCATGTAGCAACGCTACACCTAGCTAGGAAGTATAATTGGTACCTAACGTGAACGCACTCGAATTGTAAGCCAATTGACCACTATTTTCAAGCCCCACTTTGGGAGATAACCCATTGCTATAGTCTGCAAGACATGTCCATAGTTTGTTGGGCCTTTTGAATTGAGGTGTTTTTCAACACGACAAAATAGATTGTTCTTACTGGAGATGCACTGTAGCAGTCCTGTAATTTTAAAAAAATGTGTTCTTTAGATATAGGTGACACTGGCATGGCCACATTTATTGTCCAGCCTTAATTGTCCTGAGGTGCTGCTGGATCTCTTATTGTAGTACTGTAATTGTTTTGCGACTGAGTCACTTGCTGGGCCACTGCAGAGGGCTTTAGGAGTCAACCATGTATTGTACGACTGGAATCACAGGGCCAGACTGGGTAAGCTTACAGCATTCCCTGAGGATATCAGTGAGCCATTTGGGTTATTACAGCAGAACGGCAGCTTTCATTCTTGTGCTCGCCACAAATTGCTATATTTTATTGAATTTATTTTCACAACTTATGTGGGATCTGAATTCGAGACCTCTAGATTCCTAATTGAATACCATAACCACCACACAACCATACTCCTTAACTTCTGTATATAAAAAGTCTTGTTTCCTTGCAAAGACAAATGGATGACTGGCTGCTTCTGTATTTACCTCCTGATTGAGAACAAGAGAACAAATGTACATTGAAGTCCCCTACCCAGAGTGCATTCTGTGCCCTTGCTTCCCTCAGAGAGCTTCCTCCAAGTGATGCTCAACATGGAGGAGTACTGATTCGTCAATTGAGGGGGCGCACTAAGCAGTGATCAGCAGGAAGTTACCTTGACTCTGACCCGAAGCCACGAGACTTCATGGTGTTTGGGGTCGATGTTGAGGACTCCCAGGGTCACTCCCAGCCAACTGCACCCACGTTTGGCAGGTGTATCCTGCCAGTGGGACAGGACATACCCAAGGATGGTGATGGAGGGGTCTAAGGTGTTAGCTGGTAATTAATTCTGAAAGTACAACGATGTCAGACTGTTGCTTAACTAGTCTGGGACAGCCCACTCAACTTGGGCACAGCCTTCAGATGTTGGTAGGAGGGCTTTTCAGGGTTAACTGGGCTGAGATTACCTTGGTCTAATCCTTATACGATGCCTGGGTTGTTGTGGATCAGTCCATCCGATTTCCTTATTGCTGTACTTCGTAGCATAGAAACATAGAAGATAGGAGCAGGAGTAGGCCATTCGGCCCCTCGAGCCTGTTCCTCCATTCAATGCGATCATGGCTGATCATCCAAATTCAGTACCCTGTCCCTGCTTTCTCCCCATATCCCTTGATCCCCTTAGCCTTAAGAAATATATCTGACTCCTTCTTGAATGTATTTAATGAATTGGCCTCAACTGTCTTCTGTGGTACAGAATTCCATAGGTTCACCACTCTCTGGGTGAAGAAATTCCTCCTCATCTCAGTCCTAAATGGCTTACCCCTTATCCTTAGACTGTGACCCCTGGTTCTGGACTCCCCCGCCATCGGGAACAGCCTTCCTGCATCTAGTCTGTCTAGTCCTGTTAGAATTTTATAAGTTTCAATGAGATCCCCTCTCATTCTTTTAAACTCTAGCGAATATAAGCCTAATCGACCCAATCTCTCTTCATACGTCATTCCTGCCATCCCAGGTATCAGTCTGGTGAATCTTTGCTGCACTCCCTGACTCATGCATTACAACTGAATGGCTTGTTCGGCTTGGAAAAGAAGGTACTCTGAGGTGACTTAATAGGAGTTTTCAAAATTATGATTGGGATTGATGAAATTGGTCCAGATAATTTCAGACTGTGCGTTCAAAAACTAGAGGCATAATTTAAAAAATTGGGAGTAAGGAAGAATTTTGAACATGGTAGTAGACATTTAGTTACAATTGTAACTAAATAATACCTATGTGTTTAAGACAACTTAACATGTTTCTGCATAAGATGGGGATTTCCGGGTTAGTGAGAAGGCAGTACCTTGGGGTTGTGATTAACAAAAAAAGAGGTAGCCCTATTGGTCCAAGTGTTTTTTCCTGTTAGTAAATTTTCCCTGTTTCTAGGTGACCTATTTTTTCATAAATTGGCATACTATTGGTATATTGGTATATACGGCTGATCCAATTGGATATGTAAGCATCAGTTATTTGAGCTGCTCGTATTCATGCTCGCAAGGAGCATACTGTACGTTAAGCTTGACTTGTTGCTTGCTGACCAGTAGATGGCAGAATCCTTTGAAGTGCACAGTTTTGAAATTGTTCGTGGAAATGAGATTGCTTGACCCATTTTGCTACTTGCACTGCTGCGCATTTATTTGTGAAAATCTAAATTGCTAAAAGTGACTATTACATTTCATAATCTTAAAGATCTCTAACAGGTCACCCCTCAGCCTTCTCTTTTCTAAAGAAAAGAACCCCAGCCGGTTCAGCCTTTCCTGATAAGTACATCGTCTCAGTTCTGGTATTATCCTTGTAAATCATTTTTCCATCTTCTCCAGTGCCTTTATATCCTTTTCATAAAATGGAGACTAGAACTGTGCATAGTACTCCAAGTGTGGTCTAACCAAGGTTTGATACAAAATTAACATAATCTCTGTTTTTCAATTCTATCCCTCTAGAAGTGAACCCCTGTGCTTGGTTTGCTTTTTGAAATTGCCTTATTGACCTGTGTCGCTACTTTTAGTGATTTGTGTATCTGTACCCCTAGATTCCTTTGCTGCTCTACTTCACTTAGACTCTTATCCAAGCAGTATATGGCCTCCTTATTCTTCCTACCAAAATGTAATACTTCACACTTATCTATATTGAAATTAATTTGCCAATTATACACCCATTCTGCAAGTTTATTAATGTTCTCTTGTATTTTGTTGCCGTCTTCCTCAGTAATTACTATGCCCCCAATTTGGTGTCGTCCACAAATTTTGAAGTTGTACTTCCAATTCCCGAGTCCAAATCGTTTATGTAAATTGTGAACAACAGTGATCCAGCACCGATCCTTGTGGAATACCACTTCTCACCTTTTGCCAGTCTGAGTAGCTACCTTTAACTGCTATTCTTTTCTGTTCTGTAGCTAACTTGCCATCAATTCTGCTACTTGTCCTCTGACTCCACATGCTCTGATCTTACTCATGAGTCTACTATGTGGTACCTTATCAAAGGCCTTTTGAAAATCCAAATATATTACATCTAATCCAAATATATTACATCTAAGAATATGCAAGCCACAATTCTTGAAGTTTACTGTTTATTTGGGGCTGTCACATTTTAAGTGCTTTTAGATCTCCAGTGGCTCATAGTAGTCGAGGGTTATGATGTTGCAAAGAGAATTGCCCAGAAGGGAGGGTGCAAATCTTCACTGAAAGAATTTTAAAATAAGTTTGTAAGAAATCTCCCCAGAGACGGTGATGAAAGTATTTTTCGATTGCTTCCTGGAGGGAAAAAAGTATCTTGTCCACTGCAGATAGATTGTATAAATGAATTTGTACCCTTGCAAACTCGACTTGCATAAATAAATCTTTGTAGTACAGGTAAATAGAGTGGAGCAGTTCTTTATCTTAGTTTCCATCTGTTCAGAGCATGACTTTTTATACTTAAATATATAAAACTTCAGAAATGATTAGGTTGTTTGCATCTTTTCTTGTTTAACCAAATATCCCTACAGCAATGCGTAATGTTATATAAAAAAAATTAAATTCAGAATTTGTATTCAGACCCACCATCCAAACTTGAATAATGATACTATCTTTCAAGAAGTTATTTATAGAACAATATTGTGTGAATGGAATATAAACAAAAAATGCAACAAGTGTAATTGTTTTAAATACATTACAAAATATAAAAACCACTTTCACTTACTCCCGCCTGAGTCTTTTCTCACTCGCTGCTTTTCTCCTCAACTCTCTCTGTGCTCTGCTCTCCTACTGTTTGCCTTTTTTGATGCTGTGGGAGATCAGATAACACATAGTATGCATATATTTGCTTTGAGTTATTTCAGGGAGAGGGAAATTAAGATTTCATGCTTTTACCTTATTTGATTTATATTAAAGAAACTAATTACTTTCAATTGTTTCACTGGAGTTTTAATTCTCAGCAATTTTCTATTGGAACCGGGCTTACAAAGTCTTGGCACATTCTGTAAATGGCTAATCTTGCTGCCAAGAATGAAGGCATTGGTCCATGCTGAGAACTGCAGTCTGTTGTCTCTTCAGCTGATAGTGATAGTTTGGGAGCTTGTGTGAGCTATAGACTCCAGTTACTCACATCAGCACAGGCCTCTGACGCAAAGCTTTGGCATTTCAAACACAGAAAATGTTGTTGTTTAATTTTCTTGTAAATGTTGTCAATTTTATGTGTATTATGTTATAAATCTTATCTCCAGTAATGTGCACAGCTTAATGGGGAAACCAAGATGGTGGCTAAAAGGATTTTCAAAAAAATATTTAGTGATTTGATTCTTTCCCCTTCACCTTTTATGGGTAGATTTTGCTGACTGCTCATACTTTTTGATGTTTTCATGTCATTAGTGGTTCCTCAATGGCAATTTATCTATCTGTTTTCCACAAGTTTGATTTGTACACACCCTACTTCAGTTGCCATTTATTGATGGCTTATGAATATGAAGCTTGAGAAAATCAGGTGAAAGTATGATGCCTACTTTACATATCAATGTATTGCCTGATATCGTGAGAGAACTTTTGTAGTTGTACACGTTTTTAAGTTAGAGCTTTGTGACGTAAATGATTTTAAACATTGCTGCCAAGGTTTCTGGCATCTGCGTCGGCAGTTACATTGTCTGTAATGATGATTTATCTCCTTGTGCAATTTCTTTTTTTTTAGACCTGCTGAAGACCTGTGTCTAAGCCCAAAGATGACATTGGAGAGTGTCACTCTCAGTAGCAGCACGAGCAACAGTGTCCAAGCTAGTCCCAGAAACAACTCTGTACAGCTTATCCCAGGGCTCTCTGATCAGCTGCCTACAAAACCTCTTCAGGTTTGCCCATTACAAAAGAAGGGGTCCAAAAAATGGGTGTTCGTTTTATTGATCTTCATAGAAATAACATGTACTGTTTGGATAATGGGCAGAACGTTTGTGAAGTACAAATTGGGACAAAATAAACTGACATAAGATACTGATACTGGTGCAAAGGTTAAAAGGGAAGGAAAGTATAGAAAAGGTGCACTTTCCAATGAAATTATGCAAAATATCAGCTTATCAATATTACTTTTCTATAATTTTTATCCATGTTAAAAATAATTTTATTTAAATGTCCAAGTAGGTTCCTGGGTGACGGCATTTAATTTAGTGTCCAGGCAGATTATGTTAACAGAAGCGAATGTGAAACATTCCTACTTAACGCACTGAAATCTCACTGACTGCTATTAAAGAACTAAAAGAGCAGTGAACACAGAAAAATAATGTTTTCTTATAATTTCCTGCTAAAATCCAAAGATATGTTTCAATTTAATAGTGTTCATCCTTTGTGCTTAATTTACCAGACTCTCTTTAGACTGTTAATCATCAAGAGTGATGCCAAGTGCTTTGATTTAGATTTTGCACTATCAATTTTCATCCATGCTATTCTGGATGTGTGTAACCCCAGACTGCAGAAAGTTAACAGACTGTTCTTTGAGGAATGTAGTAATATTTTCGGCCATGTCTGAAAAGTCTATATTAGAATATTTTTGTTTTTGTTAGAATTGACTAAAATTGTAGATTTTGTTTGTGTGTACTCTCCATAACATCGCCCCTCTCTGCCCTGCTTCAGCCCTTTTGCAGCTGCAACCCTCAACCAAGCCTTCAGAGTCAACTTTTCCAATGATCTCCTGGTCAATCTCCCATCCACCACCCTGCATAAACACCAGCTCACCTAAAACTCTGCTCCCCACGCCCTAACCCGCACTAAGTCCCATTCACACATCACCCTTGTGCTTTCTGCCCTACATTGGCTCCCAGTCCCACAACACCCTCAATTTAAAATTCTCATCCTTGTGGTGAAATCCCTTTTATGATCTCACCCATCCCTATCTCTGTAACCACCCCCAGTCCTCTGAGAACTCTTGCTTTCCTCTAATTCTGGCCTCTTATGCACCACCCACTCCTTTCGCCCCAACATTGGCTGCTCTGCTTTCAGCCGTCTAGGTCCTAAACACTGGAATTCCCCCTCTAAACCATTGCGCCTCTCTACTTTACTCCCCTCCTTTAAGACTTACCTCTTTGACAAAGATTTTACTTACCCCATCTAATATCTTCTCTTGGCTTGGTGTCAATTTTTGCTTCTGTGAAGCACCTTGATACGTTTTCCTATGTTAAAGGCTCTATCTAAATGCAAGCTGTTGATGTTACATTCTGCTTTATGGTAATCAATTAACATTTAGCACTGGTTTTCTCAGAATATTGGCAGGGTTTGTCTGGAACAACTCCTAATCTACTTCGTAATACTGTACAGGAAAGAGGAAAAATAGATTTGCATTTATATATTGGCCCATAATTTGCGGTCAGTGGCAAAGCGATGGCGATCGCCACTGACTTCGAAGAAAGCTGCCTACAGAGATCTTGTGATCTCTGTGGCAAACTTACGGTTTCTCGATGTGTAATTGATTGCAGCGCTGTGAATAGGGGATTACTAGTGCGATGCAACAGTGACATCATCAAGCTGTCTAAGCAGCCAATCACATTGGTGAATTCTCACAAGGCAACAAACCAGGAAATAAAAAGCAGTTTTAATCCTCACTTTTTAAAAATGTTAGAGAGCAAAATAAAGATTGGGACATACACATGCGGTTAAGGTAGAAGCTGAAATATCATGAACAAACGTTAAAAAATATATATACTTTTTAAAAATTGGAATTTTTATTGTAATGGAGAAATTTGACATTCCACAAATATAAGAATTAGTTTTTCAGGGCCAGAACAGTTGTTTAGCAGTTAATACGCTGTTAAAACCCCAGTTACACCTATTCCAACAAGACTTAACATTTAATGGAGTATTTAACAGTGATATTAGCGCGGAAAAGCTCACATTTTCGTCAGTTCCACTGATTTCACTGATTGCTGGCTATGGCAGGGTGGGAGGGGGGTGCGCAGTGCAGTCTGTGTCGGAGCATTGAATGACGGGGGACAGGTTCCGCAGCGCAGCCTCTTTTGGAGCAGTGAATGACTGACAGAAACTTCTGGATTTCTGCGTTTAGCATGCACTAAATCCTGAAGTTGCGGTCAGTTTCAGAGGGGTAATGACGGCGAATGCTGGCAGTTCACCACCATTACTCACTGCAAAATCTGGGCCAATATCTTGTGTCTCATACCTCCGCTTCATATGCAATGAACTACTTGGAAATGCAATGACTTATATAGGAAATGTTGGCAGCCATTTTGCACACCAACAGCAATGAGCTAAATCTGTTTTTTGTTGGCATTGGTTGAAGGAGAATTGTTGGCCAGATACTGGGTAAAATCCTTGATCTTTGATTAGTGCCATGTGATTGACGTTCATTTGAATGGGCAGATGCTACCTCAGTTTAATATCTGAAGGATGGCACCTCTGACAGTGCAGCACTCCCTTAGTGCTGCACTGGAATATCAGCTTAGGTTATGTGCTGAAGTCTTGTTATGGGGCTTGAGCCCACAGCTTGGGTGAAAGCAGGGTTTCACAATGCAAGTTAATCAGTCTGTTCAATTAGAGGTGGGATAGCATTGAATTAAGATTTAATTTTTAGATGATATTTAAGTGGAATACATCTGAACGAGGTTGTTTTTTTTCCTCTTTCAGGTTACTGGTGCTAACTCATCGCTTCCTTTGGAGCTTCAGTCTGTGGACCCACTTTGTGTGCCTCAAAGTTCACCAACGCGGGAGCGTTCCCCTGACGTGATCTCCTCAGCCTCCACAGCAATGTCGCAGGACATTCCTGAAATTGCATCAGAGACCCTTCAGCGTGCATTTGCAGGCTCTGTGTTACCCACTGAGGTCCTGGAGCCTACCCATCATATGGATAGCATGGCCTCTGCTGCCTCAGCCCTGCATCTATTATCTCCAAGAAGTAGGCCTAACTCAGAACATAGCCATCACTCTCTAGATATGCCTCAGGTGGAGGTGGAACGGCTAAGTACTCCATCGCTATTAGAAACTGTCTTGTCTCAAGAGAATACAGCAGGGGATAACATCACCAGCCAACCTTGGCCAGCAGCACCTGACATTACCAGAGAAACTCGTAACAGCATCAATGAGAGGTACAATCAAATATTTTACAATACGACAGTGGGTCAATTAATGTGTTGGTTATTTAAAAAATCCAATCTATTGCATTCAAATTAGAGTCTGCTCCTTCCCTTTCCCCTCTTAGCTTGCTGGTTCATCTGTCTGCACTGTGCAACATTCCTTGGATGAGACACTGGGAAAGCAATCTGTTCCCAGGCCTCTGCCAGTCCAGCTCTGTAAACAACCGCTAGACCATGCACAACAGAAGTTTTTCTGTTTTAGCTGAGGGGTGGGGGGGGGTCGGGAGGGGTTCTTGCTTTCTGCTGGTTTGTATTTCGTGCAGAGGATGATCTGAGACAAGCGATTCTCTTTCTCTCTCTCCTCCCCCCCCTCCCCCCCCTGCCCTCAGCACTGTAGAGGAGAAATTATTCAGTATATTCATCACTCTAAAAATTCTGAAAGGTGAAGATGTAACTTGTTTAATGTGGTGGTTGCTACAAAAAAATCTTAGTAGCTTATCTTCCCTAGTAGACTTTACATTTGCTGTTTGGTGTAGAGTTTTCTTCAGATGAAGCTATCTGGGCCGCTGAATACTTTGTTCCCGGTTGATAGGAGGTAAACTGGCTGTTAGGAAACAGCAAGTTGGTGCATCTTATTGAATGGCCTGGCCTTGGACTGAAGTAACTAGTCATTTCAACAATGGTGGGCAGACCTGTGTGCCAAAAAACTCCAAGCTTGAGCTGTTGGAGATAAAAAGAGAAACTCCAACTGGAAGTTTGAAACAGTAATAGAACGTGCTGGAAATACACAGCAGGTTCATCAGTACCTGAAAGGAAAGAACAGGTTCGTGTTTTGGGTGAGAAGTGATCTCAACCCCAGATGTTAATTTACCTCTTTTTCTTTTCACAGGCTGGTGGACCAGCTGGGCATTTCCACCTTGGGTATTGGCCCAAAATTTATCCCCATTTTGTAAGATGGCAGTTCCTCTGTTGCCCACACAATCCGTTCAACTGTGAACAAAAATGACTTCATTCAAGTGTTTGGCCATTTAAAATAGTGCACACATTTTCATGCCAAAATGTATCTGCCATAAGAAATAGGAGCAGGAATAGGCCACTTGGCCCCTCGAGCCTGCTCCGCCATTCAATAAGATCATGGCTGATCTTGGGCTCAAAGCCACTTCCCTGCCCGCTCCCCATAACCCTTCACTCCCTTATCTTGCAAAAAATCTGTCTATCTCCACCTTAAATGTATTTAATGATCCAGCCTCCACGGCTCTCTGGGGCAGATAATTCCACAGATTTACGACCCTCTGAGAGAAGAAATTCCTCCTCATCTCAGTTCTAAAAGGGCGACCCTTTAATCTGAAACTATGCCCCCGAGTTCTAGATTTCCCCACAAGGGGAAACATCCTCTCTGCATCTACCTTGTCGAGCCCCTTCAGTATCTTATGTTTCAATAAGATCACCTCTCATTCTTCTAAATTCCAATGAGTATAGGCCCAACCTGCTGAACCTTTCTTCATAAGTCAACCCCCTCATCTCTGGAATTAACCTAGTGAATTGTCTCTGAACTGCCTCCAATGCAAGTATATCCTTCCTTAAATATGGAGCAGGTTATCCTAGGATAAAATACTTCTATTTCCGTATTTGATTTGGTGATTTTTTTTGTTGTTGTTGCTTTGTTCCTAACGTGATGCTTCCCCTACAAACATTCTCAAACTTTCTGTAATTTTGTGTTCCATATATGTTTTTTGACCAAAGATGGCAGTACCACAATGCATAATCAAATTTAATTTGAATTGATGGCAAATTTTCAAGATTTTACTAGCCAATTTAAGGTGAATGTTGCAAATTACGTAACATAATGGTGAATGACATCTTTTAAAAAAAAAAAAAAATAGTTGTGTAGTTATCCGTGTCATTTGAGCTTTATTTGTCATAAAATTGGTTAAAGTGAGTTTACTGACTGGACTAGATAATTTATGAAGTGATATTCCAAAGAATTTAGGGTTAATTTCTAATCGAAATGGTGCATATTAGTATAGTTCCACCAATGTTTTGACAATTTGTCCAGTTTCAGAAATACTACATTTTGTCCTTCAAAATAAAACTAGAAACACTTAGTTTTGTGTTTTAAGACATTCTTCTCTAGGTGCTTTATCAGTTGTCATAGGTGAACTGCATCCCTAATGACGAAGGTGCACCTTTTCTAAACTATATCTTTGTGGAGGGGCATAGCCAAGGGATTAACAATTAACCCACTTTCAGTAATTTGTTTGCTGGATTTAATGAAGTCTCATGCAATACTGCCAAACTCTTCAAAATTAAATTAGCAGATAGACCAGAGGTTTACAGATTAAGGAGCTAATATTTATTCACAATTAATTAGTTCGTGAAGCTCTGTTCTATTTGGAGGGGAATGATTACCGCAGTCTGGGTGGGGAGTAGATCAGAGGCCGTGGTGGGAGGGGCGCACAGATGGGAAGTCTCGGAACGGGGGGCAGGAGTGGAGATCGGAGGTTGGGGGGGGTGGGAAAGGGGGCAGATCGGAAACCTCGGGCGAAGAGGGGACAGGTTGGAGGCTTCGGTGGGGGGGCAGGGTGGGCAGCGGATGGGAGGTCTCGTGGGGGGCAGCTGGGAGGTCTGGGGGCGGGCGGGCAGATGGGAGGCCTCTGGGGAAGATCGGAAGGGTTGGGTGGGAGTCCGATCGCGGGGGATTGGCAAGGCAAGAACGCTGGATCCAGTGAAAAGGCACTTATCTCCTGGATCCAGCAGTCCTTGTCTCCCTTTAGCTGACAGGTTCCCCAAGGCCTGGGAAACCCAGCCAGCCAGAATTAAATTTGAAATGGTGGATCACCGTGAGGCACAGAGCCTCATTATAATATTTAAATGGCCGACCCGCCAACCTCCGTTAAAACCGGAAGTCGGCAGGTTGGGGTCAGGATTCGTTTTTTTAACACTTTAACCTCCCGTCTGATCCCAACCCACTTGTTTTTTAGGGATAAAATTCCCCCCATAAACTCCACCACCCTCTTCTGCTTTTCAGACCCTCCTTAAAATCAAGCTTTTGGTCACTCCTCCTAATCTCCTCCTTTGACTTGGTATTTTTTTTTCTAAAGTGCGTTGGGATGTTTTTCTACATTAAGGGCACTATATAAATGCAAGCACAAAAATCTAACTATACTAAATGTACGGTATAATGAAAAAGACCATAGTGCGTTGATTATAATTCGATCATGGCTGGATTGGATGTGAAAGTCTTTAGATTCTGTATAAAGGCTTTGCTTCTGCCGCAATGAATTCCGTGGTTTTGTCTTTTTGTAAAACTTTCTGTATCAGCATATATTTCTCAAGTAGGAAGTGAAATAGCATCTTTTATCTATTCATTCATAAGAATTCAGCAGAAGTGCAGTCCAGTTTTGAACTCCAGTTCATATGACTGATACACAAAATCTGTACAATAGAATGAAACAGATCTTTCACATCAAAAGAATACTGTTGCCTTTCAGCCAAGCAAAACACCCTATTAGATCTTGTGATCAAAGGATACAGTCCGGTTTTTAAATCAATGAAGCCACATTCATACTTTATTACATGCTGTTTAAGATTTTGACAGGGCTAAATTCCATAGTTCTGAACTAATGCCTCTAGATGACAGTTTGCTTTTAATTGCAGAAATATCTGTCCTACCAAAAGTTTCAAGTAGCTGTTGCTTTGTTTTTAAGCTCCAGGGAGGATATGCAGGAGAAGCATAAGAACTCCACCTTCCACAGGCATCCATACCAGCTACACCAGCACGACAGCCAGGATGCCAGTGCTGAACAGAGGTAATGCAGAGCTACGTGCAGTTGAGAATTATAGAATAGTTACAGCACAGAAGGAGGCCATTCGGCCCGTCGAGCCCGTGCCGGCTCTCTGCAAGAGCACTTCAGCTAGTCCCACTCACTCACCCGCCCTTTCCCCGTAGCCCTGCAAATTTTTTTCCTTCAGGTACTTAGCCACCTCCCTTTTGAAAGCCACGATTGAGTCTGCCTCCACCACCCTTTCAGGCAGTGAATTCCAGATCCTAACCACTCGCTGCGTAAAAAAGCTTTTCCTCTTCTCGCCTTTGGTTCTTTTGCCAATCACCTTAAATCTGTGTCCTCTGGTTCTCGACCCTTCTGCCAATGGGAACAGTTTCTCTCTATCTACTCTGTCTAGACCCCTCATGATTTTGAACACGCTATCAAATCTCCTCTCAACCTTCTCTGCTCTAAAGAGAACAACCCCAACTTCTCTAGTCTATCCACGTAACTGAAGTCCCTCATCCCTGGAACCATTCTTGTAAATCTTTTCTGCACCCTCTCTAAGGCCTTCACATCCTTCCTAAAGTGCGGTGCCCAGAATTGGACGCAATACTTCAGTTGAGGCCCAACCAGTGTTTTATAAAGGTTCATCATAACTTCCTTGCTTTTATACTCTATGCCTCTATTTAGGAAGCCCAGGATCCCGTATGCTTTATTTAACCCCTTTCTCAACCTGCCCTGCCACTTTCAATGATTTGTGCACATATGCCCCCAGGTGTCTCTGTTCATGCACCCACTTTAGGATTGTACCCTTTAGTTTATATTACCTCTCCTTGTTCTTCCTACCAAAATGTAACACTTTGCACTTTTCTGTGTTAAATTTCATCTGCCACGTGCCCGCCCATTCCACCAGCCTGTATATGTCGTACATAAGAACATAAGAAATAGGAGTAGGAGTAGGCCATTCGGCCCCTCAAGCCTGCTCCGCCATTCAATAAGGTCATGGCTGATCATCGACCTCAACTCCACTTTCCCGCCCGATCTCCATATCCCTTGATTCTCCTAGTGTCCAAATATCTATCTATCTCAGCATTAAATATACTCAAAGACTCAGCATCCCCACCCCTCTGGGGCAGAGAATTCCAAAGATTCACAACCCTCTGAGTGAAGAAATTCCTCCTCATCTCAGTCTTAAATGGCCTACCCCTTATCCTGAGACTATGCCCCCTAGTTCTAGACACTCCAGCCAGAGAAACAACCTCTCAGCATCTACCCTGTCAATCCCCTTCAGAATCTTGTATGTTTCAATGAGATTCTCTTGAAGTCTATCACTATCCTCCTCACTGTTCGCTATACTTCCAAGTTTTGTCATCTGCAAATTTTGAAATTGTGCCCTGTACATCCAAGTCATTAATATATATCAAGAAAAGCAGTGGTCCTTGTACTGATCCCTAGGGAACACCACTGTGTACCTTCCTCCAGTCCGAAAAAGAATCGTTCACCACTACTCTCTGCTTCCTGTCACTTAGCCAATTTCGTATCCATGCTGCCACTGTCCCTTTTATTCCATGGGCTTCAACTTTGCTGGCAAGCCTATTATGTGGCACTTTATCAAATGCCTTTTGGAAGTCCATGTTCACCACGTCAACCGCATTGACCTCATCAACCCTCTCTGTTACCTCATCAAAAAACTGGATCAAGTTAGTTAAACACAATTTGCCTTTAACAAATCCGTGCTGGCTTTCCTTAATTAATCCATACTTGTCCAAGTGACTGTTAATTTTGTCCCGGATTATCGTTTCTAAAAACTTCCCCACTACTGAGGTTAAACTGACTGGCCTGTATTTGCTGGGTTTATCCTTGCACCCTTTTTTGAACAAGGGTGTAACATTTGCAATTCTCCAGTCCTCTGGCACCACCCCGTATCTGAGGAGGATAGGAAGATTATGGCCAGTACCTCTGCGATTTTCTCCTTAACTTCCCTCGGCATCCTAGGATGCATCCCATCCAGTCCTGGTGACTTATCAACTTGTACTGACAGCCTTTCTAGTACCTCCTCTATCAATTTTTATACATCCAGTATCTCCACTACCTCCTCTTTCACTATGACTTTGGCAGCATCTTCTTCCTTGGAAGAATCAGTGCAAGTATTTTGTGGTCCACTAGTTTAGTGAGTAAAATCCTTACTTCATAATCCATAAGCAACTGGTTTAAGTCCCGGTTCTGCTCATTCGTCAAGTTTGTCAGTTTTAATATGTAGCTTTGGGAGAGGGTTGGGACAAAGGAGCACTGGCCATTGCCCGACCAGGGAAGCAAGTAGATAGGTGTATGGGAGTGGTAGTGAAGTGACTTGTGTTCTAGTGTTTACCCCAATGACCTGACTGAGGATGGAAGCTCATAGAAATGTCATTAACTCCATGGTGAGGTGCCTCATGGAAATGGTGTCCCATCTTGCCTCAAGCTATCTCTCATTACAAAATAGCATTAGCAAAAATGGAGAAGCTATTAATGGAGTGACTGCCGTTCTGGTTAAAAAAGATTGGCGGTGAGTGAAGGGGGTGGTAATAAAACACGGTGCATGTGATTAAAATATATATTCCAATTTTTTGTTAATGCAGTGATCATGATGATGAAGTAGCGAGTCTTGCTACCACGTCGTGTAGCTTTGGTTCAAAATCTGCCTCTCATCGACTTCCAGTTAAAGACTGGAAATCAAAAATATCTCCTCGATCCTCTCCCAAATTGAAGAGAAAGAGCAAAAAGGAAGATGGGTAAGAATTTTTCTATTTACCCAATTAAAATGCTGCTGCAAGCAACATAAGATGCAGCTATTAGTGCAGTTAATATATTAATGTATTTTAAAATAGGTTAACTTTGACTGTTGGTCTTTCTTGTGTTAGTAATACATGCTATTGATTACCAAATCCAAAGACAACATTTAATATAGTGTGAATTTAGTTATGTATTTTAACTGCTCTGACCATGCGCGATCATTTTAATACATGTTGGAATCTGAAAACGAATCATTAAAGAACGTTTAGGTGTGCTTCAAGCACTTGAAACTGTGCTTCCCAGAAAATCAAATGCAATTTAAATACTGATGGGAAGAGTAGGTAGAAGGAGGATTGTGAGAAGCATAAACACTGGCATAGACCTGTTGGGCAGAATGGCCTGTTTCTGTGCTGTCAAATTCGATGTAATTCTATGATGTTTTTCCACAGCCGTTATTCTATAGTTCCTCAGTAATGTGACTTTAAATGTTGTTGAGCGGTGAAGGATGCCTGAAGTAAATCTCTCCCAGTCCAAATGTAAACTGACTGTCCAGCAGATAGTAACTATTCTCACGATGTAAAAACTATTAGTGTTACTAAGACTATGAAGTGTTACTTAGATGGGATGTCCTTTTTGACAGCATGTTTATAAGATGGATTAAATGTATTGGCAGAATTTTCTCTTTTACATTAAAATCAGGGTAGACAGTTTGCATTTAGACTGGCATTTTAAGCATGTATTAAGGTTTCTAGCTTCCATAATTTTTATTTTTTCTGTTAAGGAAGATGTCCTTTTTTTGTAGGAATGACAGGTGCCATTGCCTGAAGTGGTGAAACTGAGCCTTTGAATAAAGTGAACTGTTACTTGGCATTTGTTTCACGGTTGAAATTCTATACATATTGTTGTAATGCCCATTTATTTGTGCATTGTCAACACGTTTCTGTCTCTAAATAACTGGAATCTCTTGTAGTCTAGTTGTAAGCCTATTATGCCCTCTTAATGTTCCTTGCTAAACTGTAAATTGTGATTTTTTTTGAGCTTTCGGTATTGGCGGTTAGGGAGTAGATCATTGGGTGCGATTTATTATATATGAATGAATGCATTTTACATTTTGGGCGAACAGATTATAGGGCAGCTTGTGGAAGTCTACCCTCTATTTACAGCACTCCTTAATTCAAATGATCTGATCACGTTTTTAAGCACTAACTTTCTACTTTGCTGTTCTATTTACATAATTCAATTATTGGATTATTCAAACTTTTTAGAGCAAAAATAACTTTGAATTATCAGAGTAAAACTCGCTCCTGTTCACAGCCTATTAAGTACTTTGAAGCACAGTCACTATTGTAATGTAGGGAAATGCAGCAGCCAATTTGTGCACAGCAAGGTCCCACATAGAGCATTAAGATAAATAATCAGATAATCTGTTTCAGTAACGTTGGTTGAAGATAAATATTGGCCAGGACACCGGGAGTACTCCCTTTGTTCTTTTTGAGTAGTGTCTTGGGATCTTTTATGTCCATCTGAGGAAAGACAGGGTCTCTGTTTAATGCCTCATCTGAAAGATGGCACCTCTGACAATGAAGCACTCCCTCAGTACTGCACTAAAATGTGAGCCTAAATGATGTGTGTAAATGTCTGGCGAGACGCTTCAACTCGTGACCCGCTGATTCCGAAGCGAGAATGCTACCAGTAGTCATAAGTACCCCCTTCACTGTTTAGTATACTGCCACCAATAGAGCTGCTCATGACATTAACTTCTCTCTGTATAGAATAGTTGTATGAGTACATTTATAGACCTGAGTGTTTAAACTAGTTCTACACCACCTCGTCTATTTTGGGCACCTTTCTGTTTTGTGAAAAAATTGTTGTATTGAGTATGGATGTGTCAAAGCTTTTAAGTATGTTGTCAATGAAACATTTGTTGTTTAGATTGATAAATGTTACTAATGTATGAAGTAGAATATTTATCTGTATAGCATGCACTGGAAACAACACCTAGATAAATTAAGTATCGGGAAGACCAAAGCCATTGTCTTTGGTCCTCAACAAGCTCCGTTGCCTAGATACCGACTCCAGCCACTGCCTGAAGCTGAACCAGACTGTTCGCAACCTCCGTGTCCTATTTGACCCTGAGCTGAGGTTCCGACCCCATATCCTCTTCATGACTTAAGACTGCCTACTTCCACCTCTGTAAGATCGCCTGTCTCTGCAACCGCCTCAGCCCATCTGCTCCTGAATCTTATCGATGCGTTTGTTACCTCCAGACTTGACTATTCCTATGCTGTCCTGGCTGGCCTCCCACCTACCACCCTCCGTAAACTTAAGCTCATCTAAAACTCTGCTGCCCATATCCTAACTCGCACCAAGTCCCGCTCACCCATCACCCTTGTGCTTGCTAACCTACATTGGCTCCTGGTCTGGCAAAGCCTCGATTTTATAATTCTCATCCTTGTCTTTAGATCCTTCCATTTCCTTGCCCTTCCTTATCTCTGTAACTTCCTTCAACCCTCTGAGGTATCTGCGCTCCTCTAATTCTGGCCTCTTGTACATGCCTGATTTCTTTCACTCCACCATTTGCGGCTATGCCTTCAGCTGCCTAGGCCCTAAGCTCTGGAATTTCCTCCCTAATTCTCTGCACCTCTTTCCTCCTTTAAGTCGCTCCTTAAAACCTACCTCTTTTGACCAAGCTTTTGGTCACTTGTCATCATATCTCTGTGGCTCTGTTGTATTTTGTCTGATAATGCTCCTGTGAAGTGCCTTGGTACATTAAAGGCACTATGTAAATGCAAGTTGTTGTAGTTCATTTGCTCAGATTTCTACTTGAAGTTTTGAGTACAGAGTGTACTGTTGCTAAGCTAAATAATACAACTTAACTTTTTAACTAAATCTGGTCAAAAATGCCCCTCAATTCAACGTTTTGATTCATTATACTTAAGTTTTTCTAGAAAAAATATTTTTTAAACTAAAGTAGCAAAATTAAAAAATGACCTAATTTGTTGAAACTGCCTATTTTTGGAAAAAAGAAACTCTTTGTGGTTCCCTGGTGACTCAGTTGTGTTAAAGACAGTAGGTAGCTGAGCCATACAGACACATAGTTCCTATGTTCAGAGAGCTAACCTCAGCTGGGGTGCAGGTAAGGTACTGAATTGGTCTCCGTGCTCATAAATTAGGGACAGTAAAATCAGCCAGTGTTCCCTTTCCTGATCACTATCCACTAAATCCTGCTGGAAAATACATGCGTGTGTGGATGTTGGTTGAGAATAAGATTGGGTTGGCTGTGCTGCTCACTGGAGGGTCACACATGAATGTTTTTTTTGTCTAACTTAAGTTAGCTGCTAATTTATGTTGACAGGTTGTGGGTTCATTGCCATATGTGAAGGCTTACACTAATGAGTTTTATTTTTCAAACAAATTTTAAATGTGGTAAAGTCATTTTCTTTGTTTTTGTTCAGGGAGACCACACAGTCCCCAAGGTCAGAGCAGCAGGTTGGTACATGCAAAACATTTCCAACCGTGTACAGTCTACTCCTGATCATAGTTGTTTCTTTTGCACTTAAAAGAATGAATTATCCAATAACTTGAATTAAGCAATGTAAATAGCACAAAGTAGGAATTTAGTGCTGAAAATTGAATTTGAATAATTTGACTTAAGCAACTTTGAGTTAAGAGGAGTAGTCTGTATTTGGTAAAACTCTAGGAATTTTTAAATCTGTTTTTGTCATGCACATTTTTGTGGGGGTAGCTGAGGTTGCAGAAGTTCACTTGGGTTTATTCAAATTTACGCTGTTTGTCCTCTATTTAAACAGGAGCATTCACACCTGACACCTTAACAATCTGTAAAGTTAAAATCTGAGCTGTTCAATGAAACATTCTATCACAATTTTAATTATCTCTTTATTTTTTCATTCATGCTGAGGAGTTTTAGAACATTCTGTTGTATGGTTCCAGGGTGAGTGGACTTGGATCAATGGGGTAAATGATTGAAATTTAGAGATCTTTTGAAGAGATGACTTGTGTTGATGTGGTCATTGATATTGCTGCTGTCTTTTCTACATGGTTTTCACCCCATTTATAAATTAGGTTTTAAACTCTCCATGTTACAATAACGAGTGACTGAGTTACAAGTTGTACAGGGGAACTCACAAGTGTGCAACTAGCACCAGAGTGAATTTAAGAATCCTACTTCTAAATACTTCGTAACAGGAATTTGAAGAAGCAGAAATGTATAATGTTAAATTTGTTAAGTCTACATCATATTTGTGCTAGATTATAAAAAGTGGACCTTAAGATGGCTAGAGCTTGCTTTTTACTTCCTCTGTTGGAGAATAGGGAGAAGTAATTTTACATATTGGCCAGTAAGGTTACGTGATGGTAGTCAGAGGGCTACTGTCTATCAATAGATGTATCACTTTTGTTCTTTTGGTGATTAACTTTCCAAAGTTGTGAAGAGGGGGTCGGAATGCCCTCTGAGCCTTTCTTGTGAAAAGCAGACCAAAGTTGTGCCACCAAGTGTAATCAAGTGCCTTACTTCACCCCATTTCACACTTATTTTAAATAAATTAAACACTGTCAATTTAATGGAAATTGGATGTAGTTTCAAAATCATTCTTGATTTGTTCATTTAAAAAAAAAATTCTAATACCTTTTCCCATGAGGAGTGGGGAGCTGACAAATTTTCCCCTTCCTTACACAAGGGTTTTGGGACCATCTGTAGCGCCCCTCCTCTTCCCTGGCTGAGACCAGCTGATTCCTCACTTCCTGGTCTGCATGGCTTGGCTACTCACTGGAGCCATCCCCCACCCCTCCCCCTGCCCAATAAAATTATTTTTACCCTTCATACAAAATAATTACATTTGTGTCAAAAGAAAAGCACCTCAGGACTTCCTTGATGGCATGTAATCTAATCTATGTCTAATTTCATCTTAATTTTAAAAAAAAATACTCTTAAGATTTATATTATTTCTCCAGCAGCAATTCAACACTGACCAACAGGAAGAGTTGCTGTCTCTGTTACGCAGCCAACAGAGGGAGCTCTGTGAATTGAGACAGAGCCAGTTGGAGCTTATGCAGAGGCTCACCGATCACATGGATGCAGTGCAGGGCTCCATTATGGGTCATGTGGAACGAATTATGGTCACACAGCAAGAACAAGAACGTATCCTTTTGTCCTACATAGTGGCAAAAGCACACCAATGTTTAGCTTAATAGAGCAAGTGATGTTTATCCTGTTAGAAGCAATGGATTTCAGAAATAAATGCATATGATGATATCCCGGGTGTTCGTGTGTGTAACATGGTGAACATCTGTTAACTTGCTGAAAGAAATAAACTGTCTTCTCTGATTTAAATAATTCTGTCCAGAAAGCAGAGTATTGGCAATAGTAGTAGATCAGATCCTCACAACACGACTGACCACATTATAAAGGCCAACAACTGACTTCGTTGTTAACAAGTTATACAGTCTAAGGTTCCAATAACTGTACAAACTGCGATAAGATAGTTCTTGAGATTTATCATCTCCAGACTCCCTTGATTGTGTTACATCAGTAGTGCTTCAGAGAAAGATTCCCCCCTAGTGGCTTTGTAAGCTTGATCCTCCTCCTTGATCCAGACCTCATTACAGCCTTGGTCCAAACAGGGGCAAAGGTGCTAAATTCCAGAAGTGAGGTAAGAGTGACTGCCCTTGACATCAAGGCAGCATTTGACCAAGTATGGCACCAAGGAGCCCTAGTAAAATTGAAGTCAATGGGGATCAGGGGTAAAACTCTCCACTGGCTGGAGCCATACCTAGCACAAAGGAAGGTGGTCGTTGGAGGCCAATGATCTCAGCCCTAGGACATTGCTGCAGGAGTTCCTCAGGGTAGTGTCCTAGGCCCAACCATCTTCAGCTGCTTCATCAATGACCTTCCCTCCATCATAAGGTCAGAAGTGGGATGTGTGCTGATGATTGCACAGTGTTTAGTTCTATTTGCAATTCCTTAGATAATGAAGCAGTCCATGCCCGCATGCAGTAAGACCTGGACAACATCCAGGCTTGGGCTGATAAGTGACGAGTAACATTTGCGCATCGCAAGTGTCAGGCAATGACCATCTCCAACAATGTGCATGATGTAAATTGTGATGGTTCAGAATAGTCCTGTGACAGTGGTATGGCACTGCTCCTCAGGAGACCAGTCGTAGCAAAACCTTTTCCTGTCATTCCAGTGGGGCCTACCTTGATCATGATGTGGATTGTTTTAATATCTGTTTTTCAAGCAGCACAGCTGGGTGCAGCTTTTGATTCCTTCTCCAGGTATAGCCTGATGATGAATCCTATGAACACAGCAGTGTTTGATATCTTTGATCTGTTGAGTTAATTATTTCTCACGTGTTTTGAATTCTTCCATTTTCCTTTTCTCAAATGCTTCACCATTAGCCTTCCCCCCTCTCAATTTGCAGCTTTTAAAACCTGACGTCACCTAGATACTGCTTTTTGCTTTACTTTTTCTTGATTTCTGCTCTTTTGAACCTTGGGGTCCTGTATTATGGACTCTTCAAGTGCAGCAAATTTGTTTCCCCTTTTTCTGCTTTTCCTTCATTTTATTAAAAGCTCGCTGAATGTCAGTTACCTGTCTGGCTGTTGAGCTGGTGTGGTGATACAAAGATGCTACATCACTGGTTTTCTTCACTATAATAATCTATGTAATTTGAAATGGTTTGCCTTAACTTAACCCTTTAGAGAGGCGAACAGATAGGCTCTTGGCAGAAGGACATGAAAGAAGTGGGCAGTTTCAGGAACAGCTGTCTCATCAGCTCTCTCAGACTTTGGCGAATTCAGTCAGTAACCGTATAGAGAAGACTGTTCGGGATGAGATGAAGAAAACTTTACCACAATGTGAGTACAGACTGAGAACAGCTTTACTAAATGTTGAAGCATGTGATCTATAAAATTCACCAGAAAAGAATTTGGTCACAATTTCAACATATGTTCCAATTCTCAAATTTATTGATGGTACATTAAGTGTCCAGAAAAAATTCAAGATGTATATCTTCATAAACTAAACAAGGCAACAGTGCCAACCAGACTGACATGTAGTTTCTTTATTGCCACTTAAAGCCCCCATTTATTTGTCTCAATGACCTTGTAAGATGGGATCTTTATTGATCGTTGATACTAGCAGTAAATCTCCTCCTTGCTGAAATATTGCACTCATTGGATGATATTGTGCACCATGCCACCATTTATCCAGCTGGCAGGGAAATTATTGCAAGTCATTAACACTTCATGCTCAAAATTGGCATCAGATGACTATTTCAAGCATGGCAAGCAGAATGGTGCTTGCTGTAGATGTGACCTACATGTGGTGTAGTTTATACAATCATTTTTTTCATTGCTGGTGTAGAAATCCCTACGTATGTGGATGTCTTTGCAGTCTTGTCACGTAATACATGTCTAATCTGTTGGGACTCTAGATTCCTGAGTTGGTCTTATCCGAGGTAACAAAGTGAGTCACATTTTGAATCACTATTGGCAATTAGTTTAATTTGGCTGTTTGACTACGTCAGCAAATAAGCTGCTCAGCTCGCTGTGTGCTTCCAGTTGCGTTCTAAGATTACTGTAAGGAATCGGGTTCAAAGGTTTAAAAGTCTTCAGCCATTTCATTTCCTTTGGGGTTTTTTTTGTCACATTGTGCTGCCTTCAGGTTAACTTTAATGGACCTCTCCCTGGAACCTGCTGTATCACTCCTTGGGTGGCCTACCAGCAGATGTGTGGGTGGGAACGTGGGTATAGAAAAATACGTTAGTCTTGTACAAATCGACTATTTAAAACTTTGAATATTTTTTGGAATATAGATGGCAAGGCTTGAAAAAATATAGACATTTAAGTCACACAGAGGCGCACCATGCAAGCTGGGAAGGAGAAGGGGTTCTTGTGTGTTAGCTTTCTTGTTTTTTTTTATGTTGGTATTACTTACACTGGCCAGTACTTTCCACAGAAATGTTGTTGTGGTTTGCACAAGTCTGACTCATGACCAAATGTCCAGCAAAAGTTGAAACTAATTCAGTAAGAACATTTGTGATGACAGGTGAATTTCTAGTGTATGGCACTGGCACCAGTTTTTGAAATTTTGGACAGAATTGACAGTGGATAGTGATGAAAGCTTTTTGACATATTTCATGGACACATTTTTGACATATCCACCCTTTATGGAATAATTTACAGAATTGCATGGCAACATTGTTTGACACTTTCTGAAACTACCTCTGCTCTGCACAATCAGATGATCAAGCAATTTCAGCAATTAATTTCTTCTGGGCTGCCCCTCTAGGTTAAGCAGGGGTTAATCATGCTCAGTCAGCAATTTGTGAAATACATTTTAGTGGGTGTCTGTTTCTGACAAAAATTACACCCACCAACTCAGAATACTTGAAAAACTGGGGAAACTGTAATTATGTAAACATGTGCAATTGGGCAACAACTTGAGGCTAATTTGTTATCTTCCTATCAACGCTCTGTAAACCCAGCTTTTTGGCGATGCAAGTTCTTTTTATTTTTTAAAAAACCCATGTGACTCAATTGGGGTTTTTTGATCCCTTGTCTAATGAGGCATCCTGTTGGTTGCAGAGATATACATTTGTGATTAGCAGACATTTAAGCACATTATGTACTTGTAAAAATTGAATCTGAAACTATATTATCGTGACAAAATCCCAATTCACTTATCAGCCTACTGAATGAGAAGACTTCCTGGAGTACTGAAATGAGCCACTAATTGTGAAACATTTTGACTGATAACTGTCCATTGTTTGTCCAGTAATGGTGGTGTATTTCTCAATTTGTTGGAAACTGACACGTCCAGTTACAAAATACTCGTGATTCGTTGTATATTGCAGGAGCATCTCCAATATATAAACGCTCCTTGTGTTATGACTTTGCCATTTAACGTTGCAGGGTAGATTTGGAGCACCACTGGCAACAATGAAGCAAAGATGCACTCATAATTTTATGTCCCTGGCTGCAACCCAATGCTGGGTGAGGGTAGGGGGAAGGGTGAAAGAGGTGTGTATGGGTCGGCAATGTAAAAAAGCGTATGCGTGAGAGCTCAGGCAGAAGAAATGATGTCCCCCAATGTTACCAGTACCACTTGTTTGCCTCTTGTAGTGCTTTGCTTGTGGAGGCTTCTTGAAAACCCACCTGTTGATGTGGGTCTTTTTGCCCCTTTGGTTATATTACAGAGCTCCCTCTTGATTTTGCAATTGGTATTTGTGAAGCATGGTACCCATTTAAAGGCAGGTTAACAACTTAAGCTTTGAAGAATTACACATCCTTGGTTTACAAGCCAATTGAAGTTTAACTAAGGGTTTACTCTAATGGGAGCAATGAACTGTGGACCATAACACTCGTGTCCTGATTCATCATGAAATGGTGTTGGCGGAAATCCACATTTCTGTTGAGAAGGGATTTCAGAATGCATGTTGAAGAATCATTAACACAAGGTTCTTCAATCTTTATTCAAAAAGGTATTTCCAAAAGTTTGGAGCCAGTGTCGGGTCAGCTGAATAACCACATTGCAACCAAGCTTGCAGCAATTGAAGGATATTAAAAGAGAACATAACAAAAATGGTAAAATCGAAGGTAAGATTTTTGAAAATTTAAACTTCAAAATATTCTCAATTTCTAACAGCCCATGGCATGGATTAAAAAATTAAATTGATGCGTGAGTGTTTTTTAGTACTCATATAATCTATTTCTGCAAGTTTACATATTTCACCTCCCGATCATGTTGCCCCCTCCCCCCACCATTAGATTTGCTTCCCTCATTTTTTTTCTCTGGGGTCTCCGTTCCTACTGCCAATTGCCTCCTCCATATAGGCTATCTAGGTCATTGACCTCTCCATGGCCGTTGTCAATGCCACCCTGAACTAGGGCTCTGTTCTTCTAATGCAGGCACCAATTGTATTTCATTTTTCCTTCTGGAAAGCACTTGCTGTGCAGTGATTCATCTTCACTACAGCAAGTCCTCCAACTGGAGCAGCTGGCCTGCCTCAGAGTGGGCAAAGCTCTTCAATGAAAACAGGTAAGTTCAAAGCTCAGCCAGGCATAGGATTTGAATGGTCGCCCTTCAGATGCTACAGTCCTGTGTTCTACTACAAGAGCTGCTCGATTTCCCCTGCTTAGTTCGTGCTGAGTTCATATCGTACATCATGTTTGTATCCATATTTATCATCAGCTGTATTTCTGATTTTACGTTGCCCAGCTGTACTAGTTACAGTGCCACTTTAAATGAAGATGGCACAATAAATCGATGTCCTTTTTAAAATTGGTCTTTTTTAAAAACTGAATAGAATTACGAAACTCAAACCGTATTAATGTACGGAGCCTGACCATTTTATTCTGAATTGAGATGTTTCTAAGAGACTTGGTAAGATGCTATATAAGTGCAAGCCTTTCTTTCTTTAAAGTGACTGTTCCCCCATTTCTTATCTGAACTTTTGTTTTTTTTATTGAAGTATTGATGCCATAAAGCTATAAATTTTCCTGTTGAAAGTAATGTTTGTCACCAATGAAAAAGCTTGGTACAAGTAGTGAGCTAAGAGACTACTGCTGTAGTAATGTTCAATTTCAATCAATCTCCTTTATGGAGTTAATGTTGCATCTATTCCTATTTTTTTATTTTAAAGTTCACAATATTTTGCCTGAGTGAGGCCCAGCTCTCGGGCTCTTGCCGGTGCTTCTAACTGTTCTTTGGGGGTGCCAAGAGTGACTGGCCAAAGTTAATTCCCCCTCTTGTGTGGGGATGAGGGGATGAGAAGTATATTTGTGTTTGTTTGGGGGGAAGGAGAAAGGAGGAGGAAGTGCTTGTACTGCAAGCTTGTGCATGGGATGGACTAACATCTTGATGTGCTGAAACAACATGTTGGAGCCCCATTACACTACCTTGGAAAGCTGGTAGTATTGAATACTTGAGAACTTTCTGCTTGTTTAAAATGTTAGGTGAATGCTTGTTTTTGCCATTTGAGAGCATCAAACCTGTTGAATTAACATACTTTTCTTTTTGGCATTGTGGTTGCAGAACACTGCAGAGAGTATTGGAAGAGCTGCAGCAGATGCTTTGCAAGGACCGATACAATCTACTTACAGAGAGTCATTCCAGAGTATAGTTGTACCTGTATTTGAAAAAGCATGCCAGTCAATGTTCCAGCAAATAAATGACAGCTTCAAGCAGGGAACACAAGAATGTAAGTGTTGTTTTGATTCTTTACAGTCACAGTGAGCCATAGCTTTTCCTATTTTTTTAAAAAGCTTGATATTTTTAGCAGTGATAATGAAGTTAGTTTTTTTGTACTTCAGTGGATAAATATACTGGGTGATGTGGTTTCTGAACCATACAGACCAGGAAGGTCCCAGGTGTGGTCTGGGCTGAATTTGCCGATCTTTACCACGGTGGTGGTTGTGGGAGGGATGGGGATCCTGTGAGCTAGGGATAAGGCGGGGGGGAGGGGAAAGGCCAGTCAGAGTTCCTGATCCAGACTGCTCATCAGTTGTGTGTGGTGCCAATCATTGTCTAGACTTGTCCATGAAGAATGACACTTGGGTTGGGTATCAGAGGGCTATCTCGAGGGGAGGAAATCAGAAAAGATTGAAAGAAAAATATAAATTTTTTTGCACCACTTTTGGATGAAATATGAAAATTGCAAATTTCAGCCCACTCACTGATCAAGGGTAACTTCATTTTTTTTAAAAACTCAGTGATGGTTTAAAAAGCTCATGTTTTGTGATTTCTCCATTTTTGACATTCTTTGCTTTGAGAACATTGGTTGGGGTTCTAGTACATGCTCTGCTAAAGGACTGGCAAACGTATCTTACTGAGTAACTGTGAACTGTGCAATTCAGCAGCAAACATTACAATGAAAATTGTACATAACAGCACTGAAAGCTGCAGTATGTATTCCATGTTCACAGTTTTACCTTTCAGTAGAATTAGTATGGATTGACTCTCGTGTTCACTCTTTTATGACTATTATGCAAATATGTACATTTCAGATTGTTAACTAACTCTATTACATTGACCTCCATCTTACTTTAAAATATATATAAACCTTTTGAGGCTTTCCATTTCACCCACACAGATATCCAGCAACTGGAGATCCACTTTCAGTCCAAGAAGGCCCAAGAGCAAGAAATCAGAGATCCTATGATTAGTCAGCTGCAGCAAATGATTGACCGCTTCCATAATGCCACAGATCACCTTGCTGCCACCATCACAAACGGCATGCGTTCGGAGGTGCAGCATCAGCTTCACATCATTGTCGGCAAGTGAGTAGCAAAACACCCAACTGTTATGGCACTTGTCTCTTAGTGTTGTGCTGTAATGTTAGCAATATGAACTTGGGTACCTGGCGTACAGTGGGTTAACTTACTGTCCTTGCACCTCGGGGACCGAGGCCTGAATTGGGACAAGAAAGTTGAGATGTAGGTGATCTTTGGTTGTAAAGGCTTTATGTGAAATCAGGTTGAGTAATGCCAACCAAGTTGCTAGGGGTATGGGTTAGTATAGAAAATCATTTTGTACTGCTGCAGTAGGGAATGCTTTTGAGGTTGGGGATATGGTTTTTCAAAGCAGAAGAAGTTTTACATTGCAATTGGCTCTGCAAAACCTGACCAGAGCGTGCTTCATGCAGATATTAAGGGATAGATTTTCAACTTGCTTATCGGGCATAAAACTAGTGTTGCAGACTGTTGTAGAAACCACCTGGTTTATGCCCGTTAATTTCAATGGGAATGAAAATTGGGCAGATTCCAACGCTAGTTTTATGTCTAGGCGGTAAGTTGCAAATCTACAGCTAGGTGTCTGAAATGGGGAAGTCTTCCATTTCCCAGCACTAATTCCTACATCTTGATAACTGGAATCATTCATAAAAAAAACTTAAAATGCATTATTACAAAAGGGAGCAAAGAATAAGGTTTTAATTCTATTTGCTCATGCTTGTGTTGGTGTGCTGCACTCTATGCTATTCTGCACAACCAAAGCAGGTGGGTTCACACTTGTGTCTTTCCTTTGTGCAAGTCCCTCTGTCACTGGGAGGTGCAGAACAAAATCTTATGTTTCTGCGTTGGGCTGAAAATTAGACACCACAGGGGCATATCATGTATGACCGACAGAAGGGAGAAATAAAGTTTATTTAGAAAATGGAAGGGTGAGAAATATTCATCGAACAGAAACTGTACTAGCTGTTTTCCTGATTTGTGGAAGCATTTTGTTCTACAACCTGTGTAAAATGCATTTCCATCCAGATGCTGGTGGGTACAAATGTACTGCCTACAATTGATTACTAGTTGGTAGCTTCACCCAAGAGAGGTCACAAGATGGTTGGTGTGGAAATATCACGCCAGTGGCAGTAGGAGGTGCTTTTCTGACATTGAGGTAGATTTGGAGATGTTCTGTCTCTTTTTTAAATAACAGAATTGGAAAGACATGCATTTATAATGGAACAAAAACAGAAAATGCTGGAAATACACACAGCCTCACAAAGGGTTGTACTGGGAATGTTCAGCTTTCTTTTCTCTTTATAGATGCTGACTGATCTGTGAATTTTAAGCATTTTCTGTTTTGTTTCAGATTTCCAACCTTTGCATTTTTTAATTATTATTTGTAATATTTGTAGTGGAGTCTGTTTTCTAAAATTATTAGTTAGAAAATTGAGTGAAAGCAGCTATCACCATTGGAAGTACTGACTTATGGTGCCTATATATACTTTAATTCAACTGAAACCATATTTGCAGCTTTAGCACTAACTAGTTTTCTTCATTTGAAGATACCATTTCTCATGGTAGACACAATTTTCCTGAAAGCATTAATTCATGTTAGTAATGTGCAGTATGGGAATTGTGACCACACCATGATTATATTGGGCTTAGTTTCATGTATATTGATCTATAATCCTGGTTTAAAAATAATGCTGAATGGTGGTTCAGTTTTTATTATGTAAAGAATGTAAGTATGGAACAAAAACCTATTTGGCCCATCGGTTCCTCTTCTATCGCACCACGTACAGTTCACACTATCATGGGCTTTAACTGATTTATTTAATCTCCTGAGGGAGGTGAGTTGCCACAAATGAAGTTTGGCAGAAGAGAACAATCTTGTGAATTTTCTTCCTGATCATTGTAAATTGAGCAAAAAATTTTGTATTAGTCTAAAATTCCAGTCTACGTTCAACCCTGACAAGTTGCACGTCACATACTTTTCAAGGGTGCAAGGAGAATGGAAGAAGTGTTCCTTGATGAGCGGTTTTATAAATCGTGACAATTTATTTTGCAACACAAAGTCATTTTGGTAGCGCATTGGATCTACGTAATTTCAGGTATTACAGTGCAAAACCTATACGGATCAGAGAATGGTAAAAGAATTACAAAACTCTCATAACAGTCTATAATAACTGAACAAAATGCCTGTCCAGCCTACATGTTCTGAACCTAAATAGCATATGCCACATTTCCTTGGATCACGATTAATTCCCAGTCTACTAATTTGGATGCACACAGGTGGATAGCCTGCTTTTTCTGTGCCTGTTATGCAGCCTATTTCTTGCTGAGTTAGCTGCTGCAGCTTTCTGCTGGAAGAGGTTTGCTGGATAAAGGCCCCATGGGATAAGACTGAGGTGGAACCACTGCAGGGCTTAACACAGTAAATGTATAGTGAGAGGATTTAAAAACAGGATATTTATTATGTACCAAGTCTTTTAATGTTCTTCCAGTACATCTTTTTAGAACCAGTTGAAAAGCATCAGATAAAAACTGAGGACTCCATGTGGGATACCGAAACTGCAGATTAAAAGTGTAGCATGCCAACTGCAAAATAAAGTACAGTATAGGGACAATGTGCTTATCAAATAAGTGCATGCATAGCATTTTGTGATTGTAGGGTTTAATGGAAAATTGTTGGTTAAATTAATGAGTGATATCCAACAGTTTGCAGGAATCGATTCTGACTCAAGTGCAGAGAATCGTGAAAGGAGAAGTTGGCCTAGCAATGAAGGAGCAACAGGCTGCTGTCGCTTCCAGTATTATGCAGGCCATGCGATCAGCTGCCGGAACGCCAATTCCATCAACTCACATGGATTTCCAATCCCAGCAGGCCCACATCTTGCAGCTGTTGCAACAGGGACAACTTAACCAAGCCTTTCAACAGGTATGTATAGGAAGTTAAATAAAGGCCCATAACTTGAGATTTCAAGAAGAGAAGTAATTAAGATACTGAATAGCTATTTATTTGGTGGTTTATTTCATGAAATACATTGCATTCCTTGCACATTAATGCTAAGATGTAAATTTATCACTTGTTTAACCTCTACACACACCCCTTTAGATTTTCATGCCACATGGAGATATCTTGGTCCGATGCTCTTCCCTATTCCATATGATTCTGAAGGGGATTGACAGGGTAGATGCTGAGAGATTGTTTCCCCTGGCTGGAGTGTCTAGAACTAGGGGGCATAGTCTCAGGATAAGGGGTACGCCATTTAAGACTGAGATGAGGAAGAATTTCTTCACTCAGATGGTTGTGAATCTTTGGAATTCTCTGCCCCAGAGGGCTGTGAATGCTGAGTCTTTGAGTATATTCAAGGCTGAGATAGATAGATTTTTGGACTCTAGGGGAATCAAGGGATATGGAGATCGGGCGGGAAATTGGAGTTGAGGTCGATGATCAGCCATGATCTTATTGAATGGCGGAGCAGGCTTGAGGGGCTGTATGGCCTAATCCTGCTCTTATTTCTTATGTTCTTATGATCTCATTTTGAGTCTTTTTTTCTATCAGCAGCAGTCTTTACTGTGCAGACAAAGCATTTCTCCAATCCGTTTCGTCAGTTTAATTACACATCAGTAATTTTTGTAAGGTTCATTGTTGCAGAAGTTCTAGAAAATGTTTGTAAAGTTTCACTTTTTTGTTAAAAGGTTTTGGTGGTCAAATACCGCAGTTCTGATTGAGATGAATTTTCTTCTTTTTGATATTGATGGGCTGAGGCTCCTATGTCGGTAGATTTTTTTTTTTGGAATCATCTTTGGTTCCGATGGATGCTGCACAATTTTAGGATTTACATCAATTGTCACGTATCCTTCCCAGTGACTGATGTTTATGATGCCTATATGCCTGTCTCCCGAAGTTATGCAATATCCAGAAGTGTGAAGCCTGCATCAAGCTCAGTAAAGGACCGAGTCCGGACTAATTTACTGGAAGTCACTCCTCCAGAAGTGAATAATACAATGCAGTCCTCCATTTCCATTTCCTCTAAGAAGCTTCAGGTCAGAAAGATTGAATACAAAAAAACGTTTTACCTATTTGCGACATAAATGAACTTGCAGGTTTTCACAGAGCATTACCATCTGATCTAATAGTTTAAAACAACAAGCCTGTTGACATTTCTACATCAAAATTAGGTCGAGCTAACCCAACTCTGATGTCGCACCTGCATCGATATTTGTGTGGATGAGTGTAGTTGATTTTCCAGAGACAAAACGTTCTCTTCTGCCTTTTTAAGTGGCTGTTAGACATGACATCTTAAAAGGGATAGTATCCAGTGAATTCCTGTATTTTGATGAGCTGAATTCAAAGACTGAACTACATCTTTCTAAAATGAAAGGTCATTTACCAACTTATCAGAACTTGTAGCTTGTCTTACTCCTCTAAGGTGATCCAGTAATGTTGCTACTCCAATACTTCATTATAAATCCAAGCATATGAACAGCAATTCACCCTGCAGTTCTTCACATTGAGCTCTGGCTTGACAATCACATCTTATTTCCACACATAACTGGAGGAAGAGTATAGGCCTCTGTAAACTTAAGGTCATCCAAAACTCTGCCCTTGTCCTAACTCTCTCCAAGTCCCGTTCACCCATCGCCCCTGTGTTCGCTGACCTGCATTGGCTCCTGGTTAAGCAACACCTCGACTTTAAAATTCTCGTCCTTGTTTTCAAATCCCTCCATGGCCTCGCCCCTCCCTATCTCTATAACCTCCACCAGCCCCGCAACTCTCTGGGATATCTGTGCTCATCCAGTTCTGGCCTCTTGCGCATCCCTGATTTTAATCACTCCACCATTGGCAGCCATGCCTTCAGCTGCCAAGACCCTAAGCTCTGGAATTCCAACCCTAAACCCCTCTGCGCCTCTTTCCTCCTTTAAGTCACTCCTTAAAACCTACCTCTTTGACGAAGTTTTTGGTCTTATGTGGCTCGGTGTCAAATTTTGTTTGATAACACTCCTGTGAAGCACCATGGGACATTTTACTACGTTAAAGGCGTTATATAAAAACATCATGTCGTTGTTGGCATCAATTTGGTATTGTACATCTATTGGGAGAGGAAGCAGGCCCCATTTCTTGCCATGGTTCTCAACATCTCTCTCTCATTAGCAAGGCACACCATTGAAACCTGGTTGAACTAAAAGAAGCAAGTTTGTATTCTCGTATTACAGTTCTGGCTCAGACTGACGTGCCTCATGTCCTCAACCACGATGAGACTGAGTGGCTAACTTGCCTTCCTTGCCTGAACCAAGTGATGTAACTATACGTGACCTGTACTAGCTGTTAATCAGAAAGAGATATTGAAAACAATGGTTTGAGTATTCAGGAGGCAAGTGTGCTTTTGATTGTGTTAAGTTGTTACACTGATACTATGAAGGCCCATGTTTCCATTACCTAAAGCTAGCATTTACAAAGTATTTACAGCACAGAAACAGGCCATTTGGCCCATCCATGCTGGTATTTATGCTCCACACGAGCCTCCTCCCACCCTTCTTCATCTAACCCCATCAATATATCCTATTCCTTTCTCCTTCATGTGCTTATCTAGCTTCCCTTTAAATGCATCTATGCTATTTGCCTCAACTACTCATGGTAGCGAGTTTCAGATTCTAACCACTCTCTGGGTGAAGAAGTTTCTCCTGAATTCCCTATTGGATTTATTAATGGCTATCTTATTTTTATGGCCCCTAGTTCTGGTCTCGCCTGCAAGTGGGAACAGCTTGGAAACTTGTTTCCTCTTCGAAACATTACAGAATTGTAATGTTTTGAGTTTTTTCTCCTACCAAATATTTTGATGCAAAGCAGCTAATTTGGAGTTTTGTGATGCAAATTCACACGGTTACAGATTGCCCAAAAGTAATAGAAAGGTAATATGAAAAACTCTGCTTTAAATTGCTTTCCTGCAGGACTGTTGCAAAGAATTTTATTGCTGTGCAGCCGCCTACTGGTGGCAGGTTCATTAAGGCTGAATTACTGTTCCTGTATATTGAGTACAGATTACAAAAAGAATTGTTTAACAGTAAGTGGCTATCCTGCTAAATTAGTAAACAGGATATTATTTTCTATGAATTGAGCATCCTCTTAGGACCTAACTTTAAACATTAAGCCTTTTTGAAGCAGTTTAATGTTACCACCAACATGATGTGTTGTATTGTACTGATCATCGAGACATTAAAGTTGCATGTAGTTAGGATTGTGTAGCGTGGAAAATTAGCACAATGTTAAAAACAAATCTGCCTTTCTTGAGTAATTAACTGGAAGCTGTTTTTATTAAATTACTAGAGCAACATTAGGATGCCGATGTGTGGCAAAATTGAGAACAGCCAGGTTGATTTGAGGGACGAAAATATTCTGTATTCCGTTGATCTACCTATCTTCAATTTTCCCAACAAAACGCTTATTGCCATCTGATTTTTTTTTGTGTAGAGTCGCTTCTGATTTGGTCTGAAGCCATTACTCCAGTAACTTTCATGTGTCACAACTGTCATACAATTTCACTCAAAGTACCATATTCTGTCAGTGTGCTCCACTTCACACAAGTAGGATTGGCCATATAATTAGGGCAGGAGCAGTGACAAATGTAACATGTATAGTATTCCAGTTCAGGGAAAGGGTTAATTGCTTTATGGGCTGTCTGATTGGATGTTCTGAGAATACAGTATGAAAGTAGCCACAGAATCAATTAAATACATTTAACAATCCCTGGAGAACCGAATTTTCCTTTCAACTTTAAATGGAAAATAATTTTTGCTGATGTATTCTTGTAAAAAATATTTACTAAAAATATCTTCTTGGAATTTGTTAAGTAGGTTTGTGAAAAAAGGGGCACAGATTCTTGGAATATTAAAGTTTTTCCCCCAAAATGAATTCCAACTGTTGTTGTCAAATGATTTGCAATGATATACTATTCTGGTATAATATGATTGAAGCTTATTGACATTTAACCCATTGCATAAATCAGTTTCCTTTACACCTTTTGAAATATGGATGTGCTTTTGAACATTACAAAAAAAGACCATTTTTTAATGGTCCCTCGAATTTCCTCCCTTTTCTTGCTGCCTGCCACCCAGTGCCATGGTAAATGGTCATTCTTCATGTGTGAGTGAGTCGAAACAGTGAGAGTTGGCAGGCTTTTTGACTGTTAGAGCATCATAGCTGAGCACAATTCTTAAAATCCCTATTATGAAGTGTAATTTAAAAGTTTTACAGAATCACAAGTCATTTAGTTTGCAAAAATGACTGCGTAAAATTGTTGATTGTTCTTGTGGTGCATTGATTACTGAATGGCTGCCATAAGCTAACAGTAACACAGTATTGGTTTGAGCAACAAACATTTGCTAATGTAGTTTTGCAATAAATTGAACTATAAGCTGGCATTCATTAATGCTTTCTTTTCTGTCAATCAGGCTTTGACTGCAGCAGACCTCAACCTGGTTCTTTACGTCTGTGAAACTGTGGATTCTCAGCTGGTCTTTGGTCAGCATCCTTGTCCCCTAACCCAGCCAGTTTTGCTTTCACTTATTCAACAGCTCTCCACCGATCTCAACTCGCGCACAGAACTAAAACTCAGGTAAGGAGCAACAAAAAGACGATTGGTAAAAATGATGAGGAAAAACCATACATGCTGGGAATCTGAAATACTCAAACAACTGGGAATTCACAGCGCCTCAATCAGCTTCTCGAAAAGAAAGAAGGGTTAACATTTCAAGTGGGACCCTTCATTGGAGCTATTGTGCTTCCGTGAAAGTCACCGCCTATAGTGGTAACCCACCTCAGGACTTTAGTACATAACCTGCACTGGCACTCCAGTGTAGTGTTGCATTGTCAAAGGTGCCATCTTTCGGATCAGATATTAAACTAAGTCTGTTCAGGTGGACATAAAAATTCCTAATGCACTATTTAAAGAAGAGCAAAGAGCTTTCCTGGTGTCCAGCCCAACTTTTTTCTTCTCAATCAGCACCACCAAAAACAGATTGTCTGGTTATCCATTCATTCACTGTTTGTGGGACCTTGCTGTGTGTAAATTAATTGCCCTGTTTTCCTACATAAATGACTACACTTCAAAAGTAAATTCATTGGCTGTGAAGCACTTTTTGGACATCCTGAGGATGTGAAAAAGTTCTTTCTATATTTCTCTTATTTGCTGACTGTTGTGTGGTTTTTCCAGCATTTTCTGTTTATGAAAAATATTATGAAAAGATATAATTATGTTTGTGTTGTGTGTGAAATATACAGTAACCAACCTCGACCTTCATTTCAGTTACCTGGAGGATGCAGTCATGAATCTAGATCACACAGACCCAGTTGCTAGGGATCACATGGGCTCTGTATTAAATCAAGTCAGACAGAAACTGTACCAATTCAACCAGGCAGAACCTCACAGTAATGTGAGCAAAAGAGCTCGGAGACTTATGATGATGCTTCAAGGACTGGTGACTCCTCTGAGTTAAGCCATACTCTATGGCTGACGGTACTTCCGCGATCTGTAAAGATTGTGTTATAATTATACAATTCTTAGCTGTATGTTACTAATTAATCTTACATTAAAAAAACACTCTAGGGATTATGTGTCTCCCTCATCTGTGGTAAGAAAATCTATGTTTGGAGCCACGGGTTAGACCGGTAACCTGATGTATAAGCTGCTTCACATGTTCTTTTTCAATTTTCCTCTAATCTGGTTAGCCCATTTTGTATGAGTATCTACTTATATGTTGCTCAGGTTAAAAGTAACCTATATATGTAAAGAAAAAATCCCCCCAATGGCTACATTTGTGAAGCAGCTGAGGCTAAATAACCATCACAGACTGCAACAAATTGAGATCTGCATAATCTGCATGCTAGTGTAAATGCATCAAACACAAATAATCTCAATTGAAGAACAGGCTTCTGTTCTCCCTGTCCCTGTTGAATTCTTTAAGGCACTAAACAGCATCTCATTTTGAAATTCTGACCTCAAAGTTGTAGAGTTGAATACAACTGTCGGAAGTTGAATGAGCATCCAAAAATATATTTTCAGAATACTTCACATTAGTGTTGAACTGTTAATTCTTGAAATTTCACCAGAGCAAAGTTTGTTTCCATCATGTTAGTTTAAAAAAAGAAAAAAAATCAAAACGGACAAGTTTGATTCTCCTAAGTTTGTGTTTATTGCATAATGTTTTTCAGCATTTACGATTTTGTTGTAATTTTACATTTGTTTCCTTTTTATCTTGAATATGGAAACTCCCTGTTTTGGATAATGTTTCAAAAATGTTCAATAAAAAGACTTTTTGGAAATTATCTGGATTGGTTTATCCTTAAATCATTAGCACTGATTTACACTTATTTTTAACATTGCAGAATGTTTCCAGATTTGTTTTACCAATCCAATTGTCAGGGTAAACTACTGTCTTGTATATGACACTTTTGTAACTTTTTTTGTTGTGTTTTTATGATGGTTCAAAAAATGTTAACTTTGGGAAAACTTCTGTAATCACAATTTTAGAACTGTAATGTTTAAAATAAATGCAATATTTCAAACAAAACTTGTGGATATAATTAACTGTAAAAGGGTGGCGTAATGGTTATTTAAGCTGTTTGTTCAAAGATATTGCTTAGATTGACTTGGCCTTTTGTACAGTGTTGTATTACCTGCAAACCTGTCAGTGTCCTGAATAGTCCACTGCTCAGTTCCCAGGAGTGTAAATAACTTAAATAATGCAATCCACAATTTCTAACCTGAACCTTTTAAATCAGCACAATGGATAATACCCTGTAAAATTACAGCTGCCAAACAAAATATGAAACTTGTCTGCCTTCAGTTGCTGGAATACGAGCTCCATGAAGGTATCTTGTTAAATCGTTGATACTTTCTGGCAGTAAAGTCTGAAGATGGTTAACCTGCTGCAAGGTTCATTAGTTTGATTATTGCCAATGAATCTACTGTTAATGTGCTGGTGTTAATTCCCCACTCCGCCAAAAACTTGTGTTTTACAGCTAAATGCAGCAGAATTGTTGTAAATTGCTGAGATTAGGGAGCTGGTCTAAAAGGACCCAGTGAGTCCTATATTCATGAATGTTTTCTGTCTGTCCCAATTTGATATGCCAGTACCCTGTGAATTTTCCCTACCAATTTCAGGAGATGATAAAATCCACTATAACATCAAAGTAGTAAAGGATTTTTTGAATAAATTATTTCTTCGTTTAAGACTGAATTACAAACAAGTAGTATTCAATAATATAAACATAAACTTGCATCCACCCCAACATCAGCATCACAGAGGGTGATACAAATAGTACAGTGGGCTCCAACTGTACTCCAGCATCCGTTCTATATCCAAACATCCCCAAAAGTGAAGGTTTTCTTTAATTTTTACAAAATCTAAACAAGGACTTGGCTCGGTGTAAGACGCTGCCTAAGTTGGAGAGTAGGAAAGATGTGGTGAAATAGCGGATAGATGACTCGAAGCTTGAGATTTAAAAGCCTGCAGATTGTAGGGGGAAGGAAAAGATATGGCGTGAGTCGTTGCAAAACAATACAACATGATTTCGTTCTTCCTAGGAAGATAATGCACAAATGATCAAAAAGAGGCCAAGAGCTGTCTGGAGAGATTTGCTGCAGTATTACATTTCCCTCATTTACATATGTTGCTGGTGTGATCAAAAGAAATGATAGCATGGATACCATTTGGGAACAAATGCCAGATGGTGTTCTGTAGCAGATTGGCCAGTATAAAGGATGCTGGAGTACAGATGCTTGCTCCAAACACACTTCACCCCCATATTAGTTTTTATGTCTGACTGGTGATCCTGCATGAACTTAATGCCCGTAGAGTTGGGAATTTCTGCTCTCGTATATGTAATGGAATATATTAAAAGGACTGCTATAATTTACAATAGAAATTGAGTTTGCACTTGTAAGTGCTTTTAAGGCCCATGCTATTTTTGAGCAAATCTGTTGCAGATAAAATGGGAGTAGAATAGGTAATTTAATGCTGCGGTGTGACCTATGGCATCAAACATTTGGCATGCTGTTACGTTACCTACCTATTTTTTGTAGTTCATCTGACAATATTTTCTCTCTGGGACCTCTTTGAAGCACTTGCACTAATATTCATTTAAAGTCCTATTGAGACTTAGCTAATGAATCATAGCAATATTTCAGTCTATTTTGCAAACAAAGAGTTAGTGAAATTCAATCAGAAGGGATACCCCAGCTTTAATTCTGCACCCATAGTGTGTGTTTGAAACTGGTCTGACTGCTAAGAAACATTTAGCAACAAAAAAAGTACAGCAATATGTAGAGTTGTCTCTTCATATATATGTGAAAATGATATGAAACTCCTCTCCATTCAAAGTGTTTCCAGGGTATTTAGTGACAGCCTTGTATTGATGTATGATTATGAACGGGGTAAGAGACTGTTTTAAGCATGCTGCCAAAAGTATAGCAACACCTGCATTAAGGTGACCGCTCTATAATGGATCAAGTGAAATAGACTTGCAGAGAAACATAGAAACATAGAATCTAGGAGCAGGAGTAGGCCATTCGGCCCGTCGAGCCTGCTCCACCATTCAATACGATCATGGCTGATCATCCAAGTCCAGTACCCTGTCCCTGCTTTAATCCCCACAGTACACATATCCCACCCTACCCCCGTAACCCCACGTATTTAATTCCCCCTAACATATCCCATCCTATCCCCATAACCCCACATATTTAATCCCCCCCTAACACTAAGGGTCAATTTATCATAGCCAAATCAACCTAACCCGCACATTTTTGGACTGTGGGAGGAAACCGGAGCACCCGGAGGAAACCCACGCAGACACGGGGAGAATGCAAACTCCACACAGACAGTCACCCGAGGTCAGATTCGAACCCGGGTCCCTGGCGCTGTGAGGCACCAGTGCTAACCACTATGCCACCGTGTTGCCTTATGGCAGAACTTATGGCAGAAGTAAAAGGGTTGATCGTGCAAGTAGTGAAAGATTATTTCCACTGGCTGGTGAATCAGTAACAAGGAGGCATACATTTAGGATTTGTATTGGAAGCATAAATAGAAGGTTAGAATTTGTTTTCCATGGAGAGGGTTGTTAGAATATGAAATGCATTACCAGAGGTGGAAGCCAAGTCAATCATTACCTTTGAGGGAATTACTTGGAAAAGATATATTAAAGAGTACAAATAAATGAGATTAGGGTAGATTGCTCCAGTATGAAGCCAGCACAGGCACTATGAGCTGAATGGCCTCCTGTGCTAAAATTTCTATGATACGTGGATGGTTGTGGGTGGCTTTTGTTGAATTACAAAGCAATAAAATCCAATTGAATAGTTTGGATGACATGGTAAACTAATGGAGCAAAGCTTGAGTGGTTTATGTTCATCTGAAGGCGTTAGTTGGATTACTATCCAGTATTGTTCATAATTAGTGGATAGATGATGGCAAATGGTTTGTAGCAGTCAGTCTGTCTGAGGTGGCTGCCTTCATTATAGTAAGTCTATGATGCTGTAATTCCCATGATAAATTAAGCGAATTTTGATATAACACAACTCATTTGTTTAAAGTAAGAATTACCCTTTAATGAAGGTTGCACAATACTTGCTCAGTTATTTATTGTTGCATAGCAATTAGAATCATCCAATTCCCTTTTGAAAGTTACTACTGAATCTGCAGTGCATTACAGATCACAACAACTCGCTGCATACATTTTTTTTTTCCTCGGGTCGCCTCTGGTTCTTTTGCCAATCACCTTAAATCTGTGTTCTCTGGTTACTGACCCATCTGCCACCGGAAAGCTTCCCCTTATTTGCTCTATCAAAACCGTTCCTGATTTTGAACACCTCTATCAAATCTCTTAATCCGCTCTTCTCTAAGGAGACCAATCCCAGCATCTCCAGTCTCTCCACGTAATTGAAGTCCCTCATCCTAGGTATCATTCTAGTAAATCTCTTTCGCACCCTTAACATCCTTCCTAAAGTGTGGTGCCCAGAATTGAACACAATACTCCAGCTGAGGCCTAACCAGTGTTTTATAAAGGATTTGTATAACTTTGCTTTTGTACTCTATGCCTCTATTAATAAAGCTAAGGATCCCATATGCTTTTTTAACAGCCTTTTCACCTTCAAAGATTTGTGTACATACACCCCCCCCCCCCCCCCCAAGGTCTCTCTTCCTGCACCCCCTTTAAAATTGTACCATTTAGTTTATATTGCCTCTCCTCCTCCTTCCTACCAAAGCGCATCACTTTATACTTCTCTACGTTAAATTTCATTTGCCATCTGTCTACCCATTTCTCAAGTCTGTCTGTGTCCTCCTGAAGTCTGTTACTATCCTCCTCATTGTTTACTACATTTCTGAGTCCTGTATCATCTGAAAACTTTGAAATTATGCCCTGTTTTCCCCAAGTCCAAGGAGTATATTGTATATTTCCCTCCACTCTGAAAATCAACCATTCACCACTACGCTCAGCTTTCTGTCATTCAGCCAATTTCATATCCACACTCCCACTGTCCCTTTAATCCCATGGGCTTTAATTTTGCTAACCAGTCTATTATGTGGTTCTTTGTTGAATGCTTTTTGAAAGTCCATATACAGAACATCAACCCTCTTCAACTGGGGGAAAAAAAATTCCAAACGGCAATAGTAAAAACCCAACCACTGCTCACCAAATTCCTCCTGGTGTGGAATTAACAGACAATACTGAGAACATTCTGCAAGTTGGTTAGCATCTGTAAAGAAGACAGGTTGAGGCTTCCTGGGAGACCTGTTATTGGAGTTAAGTTCCAGACCCAAAGCATTTAACCTGCAATAGTTTTCTTTTCATAAACGGACAAACCTACTGTATAATTCCACCCATTTTTGTCCTTCATCTTCTAGTGCAAAGTTCATCAGCTTTTTTTTTTGCTGAGCCCCCCCCAACTGGGATTCATGTCCCATATGTGCCCCTCCCTCCTTTCTAAGAAACAGTATTTTTTCATAGAACAAGAGTATTTTTTTCTGGGCTAAAAACACATTGCTTAAGACAGAAAGCTACATTTTTAAATAGTGAGTAGGATGAGCATCTGTCCCCGGATCGGCGAGATTGACAGAGGGACACTGAATACAAGTGACATACAGTCAGTAAAGGTGAGAGAAAAGTACAGAAGGGAAGGCGCTTCCCCCGTCCCCATATTTATCAGTATCCATATCCTTGTGCACAGCGGTATGCAAGACTTACTGCTTGTTTTTGGTGTTGAAAGTTTTGCAAACTAATACTTTTGCTTTATTGCCAACGATGATACATCATGTGAGCAAGGAACCACGCTCTTCAAATTTCACTGCAGCATAAGGTGTGTCGACCTGAGACTCTCACAATGAATGGCTACCGGCCAGAGTAACTGCAGACCTGCCATCGACCACAGCCCAGCAAGGATTGGGATTTTAAACATATAAAGAGGTGTAAACGTTTAGGAAATTTCGATCGAAAATGAAGTGTATAATCAATCAGTTTGCAAACACCTTTAAACGGCTTTTGAGAGCCAATTCTTGATCAAACATCACATTCCCAAATGAGTGCTTGAATTCCCCCTCCGTTTGGGGGTCTGGAGGGGACCGGGCCCGGCTCAGCCCCTCACTCGACCTTCGCCAGGCGGATCAGCTGCTTGGCGATCTCCGCGGCGGTTCTGGCCCGATCTCTGCGACGGTGAAACGCGAGCGGTCGCCCCCTCCAAACAGGGCACCCGAGGCTCAGCTCGAACTCTTCGACCAGCCCAAAGCCCCGCACAAGTTTCGATTCCCCCGGAATTTGGTGGGTGGTGCAAATAAATTTAAATGAAAAAAAAATCAATCGAATAATTCTGGAAATTAAAAAGAATTGTAACGGGTCTGCTGCCAGCATTGCGCCGGGGGATTGACTGCCTGTCACGGCACAAGCCCCACAATCGCTGGCCCACCGCCGCCGCCGCCCCTCCGCCAACTTTGAGCACTCGCGTCAGCTCCGGAAAATTGCAAATTCAGACCCGAGCTTAAACCATGACCCTGCCGAGCCGCATTAAATCCCTTAACAGGGCGGATTTCACAATGTTTTAGCCTGAATCATTCGGAAATGAGATTTTAATCCGCCAGCAGAACGACATTACGCGCGAAAGGTCCTTTCCCAGGAGAGTTAAGTGGGAGCCTGCTGTTCGGAGGCGTGGCTCTGGGCTGATCCCTCCTCCTCGCCGCTTGCTGTGGGTCTTTTTTTTTGAACGTGGCATTTGGCTTCCAGCAAGTTAGCTCCAAAAAGATAAATCGGCTGCTGCTCCTACAATGGGTTACCGCCTGGGATCTGTGTATTTTTTGCTGTCACTGGTTCTTCAGCTGGGTAAGTCAAGGAGCTCTCCGGAGTTCACTTTGAAGGTGTAATTGTGTGAAATAAGTTACCAAATCCTGACTGCAACTTTTCAGGGCCCCGGTAGAAAAAGTATTAAGAATTGAAATGAACCGAATTGTTGTTGGAAGAGTATTGTTGAAGGAGAGAAAGGTAAGGCTGGTGATAATGTGGTTTGAGGGCTGAATCCTGCTACATGCAATAGGTCAGGTCAAGGATGCCGATGAGCAGATTTGCTTGTAGTATTGGTGTTGGTTACCATGTGAGAAACTAACGGGGAGCCGGCCGGCAGCCACTTCATTAGATGGTGTCAGGGTCCCATGCCTGCAGGACCGATTCCTGGTCAGGTTTGTTCTGCGGCGGAAGCGCCCTCTATTTATACACATTCATCAATGGTTCAGCAAAGCTCCTTTGAAGCGGTTGTAAAGGTTAAACCCTCGTGATCAAACCCCCACGGAACGAAAGACTAACTTCCTTCTAAAAAGCTGGCAGTTCTGAAACGTGTCTGTCACAACGCAAATAACAATGTATTCTCTTTCCCCGGCCAGGACCACAAGGTGTGAAACAAAAGCTTTTACTTGTTACTCTTTACATAGAGGGTATGCTGAAATTTGAAACTTTAACGCGTTAGCCGTCCTTTTCCAACTAAGCACAGTAGAAACATAAAGGCACGGAGAGCAGTAAATCTGCAAGGAAGTGAGCTGAAGGCGCCAGACCAGAGGCTGGTCCATTTGTTGTGTGGATCACACATTTGCAAATAAAATGTAACTGTCTCGCCAAACAACTGGCTTGATCTACAAGTACATATGGAGCTGGTACTGCCGTGTAGTCTGCTGTACATGGTATTGATCTAATGGTTAGCACATATTGTTCTAGCCCTTAGCTCTGGAACTCCCTCCCTAAACCTCTCCGCCTCTCTACCTCTCTTTCCTCCGTTAAGACGCTCCTTAAAACCTACCTCTTTGACCAAGTTTTTGGTCATCTGCCCAAATTTCTCCTTATGTGGCTCAGTGTCTTTTTTTTGTCTTATAATTCTCCTGTGAAGCACCTTGGGACGTTTTACTAGGTTAAAGGCGCTATATAAATACAATACATGTTGTTGGTGTCAACTCAATCACTTTTGTCTAATGGGCAAACCTAGGGATCTCTCCATGGTGCTGAACTCTCATGCATTGAAACTTTGACGGACTGAACTCTGTAGAATGGACTTGCAGTGACGTCAGTAGCAGGGTGGCTCCATTTACTGAGGACTCAATACTTAGTACTTTGCAAGTGTCTGAGTTTCATAGGTTAGTATGCTCCAATTCCATTGCCCTATGTGGTTTCAGCAGCTCTAGAATTTGCAATTCCCAGAGATTTCCCTGATGGTGAATTTGGTGGGAGTGCACCCAGACTTTTCCACATCAAGGAACCTTTGCATCTAGTCTGTACCCAATTGCTGGGCTGCAGGCGCCTTCCTCCTTTAGCCATTGGCCTGAATACCACAGGTGAGAAATTTCAACATTAAAACTGGCATTTGAAGATAGCAATGACTGAGACCATCACTCTGACAGTGATATGTCCTACTGCTCGGCCACTAAGGATCCCTTCTTGGAGTGTTAATGTATTATCATCTTCATTGAAATAACTTAATTTGACAGAAGCATGTGAAATTCTAGTTAAAATGCGTAGTTATCTATATGTTATTAAAAAATCTTGCATGGCGAACTTCCAGTCTACAAACCTTATTTCCTGTTATGATGTTGATCACACTTTTCTGTCAATATTTACGTTGTAATTTGGTATATCAATATTTCCCATTCAATTTTGCTATGTCAACAGTTGTGATGTATTGCAGGTTCTGGCCACTAGGTGGCTTTGTGGAGCAACATTCTTAAGTCCCCCAACTCCATTGTCATCTTGTATATTAAACAAATTTATATTCATCAACTGATCGTGACCAATGTCTGGGAAATTTACTTGTGTATATAATTTTTTTCATGTTTCTGTACCAATAGTGTTTTAATTCCCCCATCTCTGACTATGCTCTGTGTATATCTATCTATCTCTCTCTCTCTCTCTCTCTAATAAATATATATATATATATATATATATCTCAATGGGAAAATGATTGAATGGAGACTGACAGCATTTGCGGAATTTAAAATTATTGACTGGAAATTAAGGAAACAGTTCAAAGTTGCAGAGAGATTTTTTCTGTGAACTGTGTGCTGTGTTGGGGAGTCTTCAAGGGTCTGCTTGAGAGGAAAGGACTTGTCATAAGAGTTTCATTGTGGGAAATGGTCTAAATACAAGCTGAGAGTAGAAGGTGGTTGAGAGAAATAAGATGACCACAGAAAACGTTTTGTGAAAGATTAATGTTTTTGAGGACATTGAAGGATAGAATAGATGGCAGCTCAATCTTCAAATAGGAAGCGGATTCTCATTCTAACATGCTTCAATGACAGGTGCCAGTAGGCATGTTTGAAAGGCTGTTGTCATTTAATATAAATTTGAGTACATTATCATAGTGAACATAAAAGAATATTGACTCTCCTGAATTCATGTAAAAGTGCGTTTCATCCTTGTTCCATCCTTGGGGCCTAATACAATTATAAGAAAAGACTTCAACTGTGCAGTAAACCTGAGAATCAATAAAATGCCAGACTCCTCAGCACTGTTTTCAAGAATGGTGTTAGTGCTACAATAGCATTTCTGGGAACTGGATTTGGTGGATGTATGGAGATCAATTAATTCTCAGGCATTGGATTTCCCATTCTTCTCAAAACTGCCTATTGATCATACATTCACCTCCATTTCATAACTCAGCAATATTACTAGCTGTAAAATTGGTCCTATCACCCTCATACTAATCTGTTAGTTTGAGTTTTTATGCAGTTCAAGTGAATCTACAGTGAATTACAGGAGGCAAATATTGGGGCATGTCTGCTTATTGCAACACATACACAGGGATCCCTCAGGGCAGTGTTCTTGGTCCCAACCTATTTCTCATCTTCATTAATGGGCTGGTGGATGTTTTCTTTGCTAAATGCACCATCCTCTGCAGAGTGATTAACTCAGCATCCTTGGCTCTCTCTTCCTCATCTGGAAGCTGCCCCTTGGTGACATCATATGCAGACATGGAGTCAACTTCCACATATTTGTTCAACCTCGCCTCCATCTGTCTCGACCCCTCTATGCCTCAGTGTTGTCAGGTTGCTTATCTAACATCTAGTCTTGGTTGAGCCATAAATTACTCCAGCTAAACATTGGGAGGACTGGTCATTGTTTTCAGTCCCCACCAGAAACCTTGTACCTTCACCACTGACCCCATCTGTCTCCCCGGCCACCTTCTCAGGCTGAACTAGACTGTTTGCAACCTCAGCGTCCTGTTTGACCCTGAGCTATATTTCTGACCCCATATCCTCTCCATCACAAAGACCAGCTACTTCCACCTCATAACATCAACTGCCTCTGTCCCTACCCCATTTGCTGCTGAAACTCTCATTATTGCCTTTGTCACATCCAGCAGACTCAGTTACTCCAATGATCTCCTGGTGGGTCTCCATCCTCCACCTTCTGTACATTTCAGCCCATTTGAAACTCTGTTGCGTTTATCCTGTTCTATGCCAGACCCCACTCACCCACCACCCCTGTCCTTGCGATGTTATTGGGCGTTGGTCCCCTAAAGCCGCAAGCTTAAAATTCTCATCTTTGTGTTTAAATCCCTTCATGGCCTTACCCCTCCCTGTCTCTATAACTTCATCTAGCCCTACAACTCCCACCCCAAACTCTTGGTTCCTCTGACTGGCCTCTTTGCTCTACAATTGGTGACCATGGTTTCAGCCACTAATGCCCCATGTTCAGGAATCCTCTCCATAAACCCCTCTGCCTCTGCACCTCTCTCTCTTCCTTTAAGACTCTCTTTAAAATCCACCTCTTGGACTGGATTTTGGTTACTACACCTAATATCTCTTCCTTTGGCTCGGCATCTGTTTCTTCTTATACCTCTGTGAAGCACCTTGGGACCTTAAAGGCACTATATGAATGCAGGTTGTTGTTTGTTGCTGTTATCTCTCACTGTAACTTGTTGTCGCACATAATGTGCAAAACATCCGTTACACCCCCCCCACCCCCCCCCCCCACCCCCCCCACCACAAAAACCTCCTAACACTCAGAGGTGATCAAGCTGGTTAACGGTGGGGATCCAGAGTTGTTGTCCGGGTGGATATCCTGGGCCAGGTGGGCAGCTTTCATGGTCCTCAATGCAGCCCCTATTTTGCTATTGGAACATGCCAAGCTATTTCTCTCTCCACAAATGTTGCCTGACCTGGTGAGTATTTCCAGCATTTTCTGTTTTTATTTCAGATTTCCAGCATCTGCAGTATTTTGCTTTTCATAGTAATGCATATCATTTGGCTAAAAAAGAAAAGAAGTTTATGCATTATTAAATGGCAGCCTTGGCTCAGTAATAGCACTCTTGCCTCTGAGTTAGAAGGCCATGGGTTCAAGTCCCAGTCCAGAGACATCAGCACCACACTGAGAGGGTGCTACATTGTTGGAAGTGCAATATTTCGGATGAGATGTTAAACCTTGGTTTCCCCCCTGCCTTTTCAAGTGGATGTAAAAGATCCCGTGGCACTGTTTTGAAGAAGAGCAGGGGTGTTCTCCCCAGTGTCCTGGCCAATGTTCATCCCTCAATCAACATTACTAAAACGAATGATCTGTTCATTTATTTCATTGCTGTTTGTGGGACCTTGCTGTGTGCAAATTAGCTGCCGTGTTTCCCTACATTACAAAAGTGACTACAATTCAAAAGTACTTAATTGACTGTTAAGCACTTGGGACGTTGCAAGAGATGCTATATAATTGCAAGTTCTTTCTTTTTTCTTTCTTTGTGCACAAAAAGCATTTCTGGTTTGAAACATAAAAATAAATTATTGTGACCTCTCTTGGCCACTGCCAAACTCACTAAAAGCAAAAGAGAATTGGACATGCTCTTGACTGAAACAACACTGAATAAATGATGAGATTTTCTAATCCAACGTATTATGAGCATGAAGATAAGCCCAGGAAGCTCCTGGCTTATGTACAAAGGCATCTGGCAGTCAGCTATCACCTTGGCCTGACTGCCAGATGCATCTCTGGCATCAGACCCATCAGTCATTAGCCAATTTCAGTATTCCAGAGGTAACCTGGACTCACCGGGAACAATCCAAGGAGAGGAGTAAAAGTGCAAGCAGTTTCACATAGGTAACCAGTGCCTGCTTCTTATTGCAATATGTGGAGCAGGGCAGATGCTGCATTAGATCTTGCATTTATCAGTGCAGTACTAATCAGAATCAATTAATTACCGTGAGGATGAACATTTGAGTTCTTGTGATCTTTATAATGTTAAATTTGATGTTTTAATGGATGTACCAGTCTATAAAAGAAAAAACTCTGCAAGGAGTTCCAGCAAAGATTAAATCAAAGCGGGACTAGCAAACAAAGCAGAAGAAAAATTACGTTATTTTAAAAACCTTAAAAGAAAGTACAGTTGCTCCCATTTGTTATGAGGTGTCAGGCTTGGCTCAGTGGGCAGCACCTCTCCCCTCCTGAGTCAGAAGGTTGTGGGCTCAAACCCCACTGCAAAGACTTGGGCACATAATCTAGGCTGACATTTCAGTGCAGTACTGAGGGAGAGCTGCACTGTCGGAGGGTGCCGTCTTTCGTTAAACAGACCCCGTCTGCCTTCTCATGTAGATGTAAAATATTCCATGGCACTATTTGAAGAAAAGCAGGGCAGTTCTCCTGGGGTAATGACCAATATTCATCCCTCAACCAACACTAAAACAGATTATCTGGGGCTGTTTGTGGGACCTTGCTGTGGCCAAATTGGCTGGTGTGCTTTCCTACATTACAACAGTAACTGCACTTCAAAAGTTCTTCTCAAGATTTTATAGCTACTCCCCAAGAAAATTGAGTTTATTAGACTGGAGAGGTTCATTGAGGTATAAGTCGGGTAGCTGGCTGACCAAAAATAACTTCACAAATGAAAACTATGAACAATTTCTGTATAAAATCAAACTGGTTTTAGAATCTATACTCTATACACTTAGCCCTGATTCTCCAATGGGCATGCTCAGTGAGTGCAGCTCACCACTGGGAGTGTGGGGTTGGTGAATTTACTCTTATTTAAGTATTTACAGGACACCTGGATCACATTAGAAACATTGCTGGAGGGAATGAGATAGGAAATGGGCAGGCCCTAGTTAATATTTTAGGAGCTCCATAAATACAAAAACTGTGCCTAAGGATTGAAGAATGTTATCATGATATTTAAATAAGAAGCGGGGCATGAATCAGGGAATTACAGACCAGTTAGTTTAATACTGGCAAGTGAACAAATTGCTCAAGGGCATTTTACGAGATTCCATTGGTGCTCATCTGAAAAGCACAGAGACATAAGAAGTAATATGAGTTAAATAGTAGGATATGGCGATGGGTGCCCCCAAGTGTCAAGAGGGGATCTGAAAGGAATTGCTTCAAAAATACAAGGGGTGTCTGTCCCAGTTGTTGATTCATACTTGTACCTGGGAGTTCTGGTCAACTTCAGCCTCAACACCGTCCTCCAGGATCCCGGGGAGAAAGATGATTCAATCTTTTTTCAATGACCACAAAATCCCAATACAAGTTAAGCTTGTGGCATATAAGATGTGTCCGATTCTCTTTCATGGTTCAGAATTCATAATCATGCAACAGAAGGGCTTTCACCAGCCCATGTTCAAGATCTAGGACAAGTCGTGAGATGGATTTGTGGCAAAAAGGGGAAATCGGCTTCAGGGATGGAGGTTTGCGGCCTATGCGGATCTATCACCGAGTACCCTGGAGTCAGCCTCACGGCGAACATGGACCATTGCCAAAGTTTATCACATGGGCATCTGGATTAAGCGGTTGCTGATGAGTAGGCCTGGTATGCGTCACTGGAATTGGATATCAGGAGCATCGAGGCGGCTGGCACAACAACAGCTGCCCTGTGTAAGTCCTTCCACCATGCTGAAAGAAGATGCCTGTCACATAGCCGGTGAGGACAGTTCTAAAAGAAGGGCTGTTAAAAATAATCTATGAAACTTTTTCTCCATTGGAGCTCCTTTATTCAAGTTTGAGGTCCAAATTATAACCCAAGGTGAACCCTGGTAATCCTGACTAAGAAGCCCAAGCAACTCCATTGCTAATCATGTTTATAAGGGGTAATTCTGCTCTCAAATTGGAGACTTGAAGAGAATTGGGGCTATTACATTGTAGCCCTATTTCCGGCCCTCACTCCCTGTGACCGAGATTGCGGAGTTACCTTCCTATTTCTGGTTCGTCCTGTCTGAATTTTCTGGCTGGAGGTCTGGACCGGGCTGTTTTTAGTGCTGTTGCTCCTTATATGGATAATTCCTAAAACAGAATACCTCATCCCTTAGTATCTGCAGCTTCAGATACCTGCAAATTCATGGCAACGTTGATTTAACTTTCATGTGGCCTGTCGGGCTGCATGGCATGCACTCAAATGGCCCACAAAGGCAAAAAGCTTAGATATTCCTGTCCTCATCAGTCATGGTGACCATTGGCATATGGTTTAGTTCTATGTTTTAATGGGATATGAATCAGGAGAGCCGTTGTTGCCACTTTGGTTGAACGTACAGTATTAGAGAATCCTGGACACTTGCTACATTAGATTTCATCAAATGCAAACAAAACTAAGAAACGATGTAAAATTTTCTCTTCAAATTTCTCCTTGTCTCTCCTGGAAGATACTGCCTTGAGCCAGGGCATGGTTCTATGGGCATCACACACTCTCCAGTACCTCACTCAAGTGGCCATACCGCATCTGTGAGGTTAGACAGCGAATGTTGGCAGACTCCTTGACCGTGGAAGTTACGACAGCTGAACCCGATCCTTTCCTCACTCAACAACCACACATTAAACCTTCCAGTAGGAGCCACTGGATAGTGGTAAGGACCAGGATCCCTGCCAGATTTTCTTGCCATTCCTAGCCCGGAGGTGCCGAGGACAATTTTGGTACCCATGCCACTGCCCCAGCTGCGAGTAGCTACCTCAGTAGAGACCAATGATCAAACCTGGGACTTTCCTGATTGGTTTTGGCTCAGTTCCATACAGCCTGAAAACTATCAGTGATTGAGAGAAAATGGGAAGAAGAACAGAAAAATGATCCTGGAGGAGAAGTGACCACAGATATGTAAAGCAGTAGCTCATAATTCAATGGGTTACTTGCTTTCGGAATAGCAAATGAAAACACTTCATTGTGTATGCTGTACACCAGCCTGCTTCCATGAATGGATCCCAACCCAGATCCATTTTGGACATCTCTCTGAGTAAACTTGCCTTTTTGTATTGGCGGGTGGTAGTGTACTGATTATTTTGGCATCAGATCCAGGAACGAAGTATGGATATCTTGGAAATCTTCTAGGTTAAATAAATAATTTGGATCATGCTCCTGGGGCTGGGCTGTTCCCTGCCCGGATGGGGTCCCATTATTAGTTCATTGTCACCAGCAAGAGTTTCTATGAAGCCAACCTTGGTGAAATGACACACAACAGGCTGGTAGTACTTATTGCAAATACTGTTATTGTGACTTTTTGCCCTGTATCAATATCTACCTGTGCCTCAACCGCACCCTATGAAGACATTAATTGTGTGTTGCCATTTCAAACACCCAGTAACTTCTTATTGTACAAGATTGTAGTTCATCTTTCCTGAAACTTGAAAATAAACAGCTTAAGACAAGAATGTGTGCTATAAATAAATCTAAGTCAGTTGTCCAGGCTGGCTAGAAGCTGTCACTTGCACCAGTCAGAATTAATACAATAACGTCCCCACCATCAGCTCAAACTGAGCGCGGTTAATATTCTGATTTCACAATAGTCACAATCAACAGAAACACGGACAACATGTATGTATTTCCAAGAAATCTTTCCCTCATACACATAACGGATTATCAAGTGTATGATTGAGTTTGTGGTGAAAAGCACTTTCTTAATTGCCTATGTTCACTGGGGACTCATTTGAGTAATTAGGGAATTGAAGTAAACAGCAGTAGTTGCACGCAATGTTCAGTCCTGCTGCTCCCTGCCTCAATAACACAGCACGCAACTGGGAAATCTGAACTAACCATCCTGTCATTATATTACTTCGTTCTTTTGAGTGTTTTAAAATATATCGTATCTTCTTTCATGAAAAATATCTGCAAAAACAGGCTATTGGAAATGTCCAACAGGTGTATGTTACAAAGTGGAATCGGAGAGATTGACAAAAGCCGAGATTTCTGAATTTATGGTGCTCCGTGATAGTGCAGTGTACTGGTGCTCGAATGTGCTGTACCCCCTGAACAGTGGGAGGCACCAGGTTTGCGGCAATGTTGCCCTACCTGAGCTGTGCCAGTAAGGTACGGTGCTTCCTTCAGGAACGGAGAGGGAAAAATGGCGACATTGGCCCTGGACTGGTCACATGCACCTCCTAGTGGGTGATACAAGAGCAGCATCTGCAGAGAGCTGAGAACCGATTGATGATCAGCTCTGCCTCCTGGCTGGGAAGTTGTGCTTGTTACGATGGATCTAAAATGGCTTAAAAGGGAGAAAAATAACTTTCCAGGTGGCTCAATGGGTAATAGCTCGGCCTGGGCATACAGATCAGGAGATTCTCAGGTTCGATCCCTGGTCTGTGCTCAGTTGGCTGATCTCAGCTGGACAGCACTGGGGGTGCGGCCATTTACCTCAGTGCCCCGTGGCTAGTGGGGGTGGGGAGAGACATAAATCATGCAGGGTTATTATTCAGTGACCCATGTTGGAAAGTGCATGCGTGCGCATATGATGTGAGAATGGGGTTGAGTTGGCTCTGATGATCCCCACGGTTAGATAACCTGCTGATACGAAATGTTGGCGTTCACACGTGAGAAATGGTCAGTTGGGCAAGGTGCCACAGGACTGCCAGTGGCTGTGGAATCATGCATGGGTTAGTGTTAAAAATATTACTCAGATATCCTTGGTAAGCCCATGTAGATTTTCTTCAAAACTGACTATTTTGTTGGCGAACTTGGGGTTGACAAGGAGCTTTGGGAGACTGAGCTGAACGTTAAAGGTACATTATTGTCCCTGAAACATTGCAGTAAACTCTTACACATTTCTTGCAAACATGCACTATGTTGACATCATTGACGCTACAGAATGTCATATTGTCACTTGCGTCAGAAGTTGTCATAACAAAATTGATGCTCAGCTCTTCAGGACTAATTTTAATTCCCTCTCCCTCCCCCCACTACTACTATTTAAGACAATGATATTCAAACTTTTCTGTGCAGGGGCCCTTGAAAATATCAACAAACTGCCAGGGACCCCTCCATCCTCACTTCCAAAAGACAGTGTCAGTTACCCAAAGTAAGACAGTGCTATCATTGCAGAAAGGCTTTTTAAATTAGAATAGAGCAACAGAAATAATGTCCTGAGAATAATGTCAAGAATACAGAAAAAGTATTGAATATGGAATTCTGAAGACACTCTGCTTGTGGTGCATGGTCTGCCTGGTCCCAGACAGTTTGGAGACCCCCAGGATCCCCTTGTGGAACCTTTACAGACCCCCAATTTGGAAATGTATGTCTTAAGACTACCTTGAATGTCCCACTTGCAATTTCAACTGGATAAGATGAACACATTCTACTCCAGTGCACATTACATGAGTGGACATATTCTCGATTATAGATGTCAGTGATGTCGTCATCCTGCACCTTTTTGTGGGATTGTTCTTCAGTAAAGGGATTCCGGGAAGAAGTAGATGATGGAATCTCTAAATGTGCACCCATGTATTTCTCTCAGCCTGTGCGCCCTGGAGACCCCATGGGCTGGATTTTCAATGACCCGTGGAGTCGGGTTTGGAGGCGTGTGGGGGTTAAAGTTGCAGATTCGGGGGTCCCAACCCCATCCCGACTCCATTCCGCCTCCACGCAATTTTGACAAAATTGGTCGCGGGGTTCCCGACTCCGTCCCGCCTCCAAGAGGCGGGAGAGGCCATTAAAGCCCTTAACAAGCCCTAAATTGGCTCTGTAATGCCATTTTGAAACGTTTTAGCTAGTTTAACCCTTTTCCGACGTGAAGTGCGCCTGATGTGAAACACGGCAGTGAAACCTGGCGGGAGCACAAGTGGATAGCTGACTATCAGCTGCAGGTCCACTATTACAACGGAGATGTGATGAAAGTAGTAGTAGTATTGCTGCTGCATTGAATGTCTTCAGAGACTGCCTGGGAGGACTTGGTTGCAAAAAAAATTCTCTCTCTCTCTGAGATGCTGCTCATTTTGCATCCAGGTCCTCTCACAGCAAAGGCCAGGCAATCTCTGAGACCAGGCAGTCTCTGACCTGCAATGATGACATCATCAGAGGCAACTTTCAGACTGAAACCACTAATTGGTTCATGGGTTCCCACATGCTGGAACTCAATTGTCCAATTAAGTGAAAATTGCATCAATCTCCCACATCCAATTGCAGGCGGGTGGATAACACGAAATGCGGATGACACGAATCCAACCCGCCCCAGTATCAAAATCCAGCCCTATGTCTTTGGCACGCTCTAATATTAAACCTTCCTTGATCGTGGCGACTCTTGTTCCAGTGACAAAGAATCCTGAACCACTTTGACTAGCTTGCTGAAAGAGATGAAAATTCTATTAAATGTCAAGGTAAAATAGGATTCGTCCTCTAACACCTGTTTGTGGAGATTGCAATGGGATTAGACATTTAAACTGAGAGAAAATGTGAATGTGTAGGAAATGTCCATGCTAAAACCTCTTTTACTGGGACATGCAACCATGTATAAAGATTGTGGGGGGTGGGGGCACCAAGAGAAATTCTGGAATTAGAGCAGATCTTGGGAGATGGGGAACAGGTGAGCGTAGGCTACACCAAAAAGGTTGGGGGGAGGGCACATGCCGCCTTTATGATTCCCCCCCCCCCCCCCCCCCAGTGGTTGTGCCTATGTTCCAAACGGATTCACTGTTCTCTCATCAGGCATTGGCTGCCCACTCTGTTATAAATTCTACCCTTTAATATTGTATGTGTATGAACAACTTTGTTATTGAAGAAATATTTTTGATCATTGTTTTGTTGAATATTAATTTAAAACATGTTTTATTGCAGTTTTTGTTAGTGAAGTGCAATATTTTGTTTATTTTCTTTTTGACTAAAATACAAGATTTCAAGTGGAACACATTTTACTCCCTTTTGAGCAGCCTTTACTGTTGTGCACTATTTGATATCAATAGACAATTATTAATTTTGGACAGTTTATAATAATGCAAAATGGTCAACTAAAGGTGTGGGCTGTGTGGGCTTTTCTCAGTATACACTTTGCTTCTTCACCTTCTAATGTTCTTAAGTGGTTTATATACAGCACTACATTGCCTTGTTGTGCATGGATCAAACACAACAAAACTGAAACTTGACAGTGACAACTTGTGTATTGCCATCATTAATTTTGAGTAGTATGATTAGCTAAATTACATTTAGTATGAGATCAGATAGCAGAGTATGAGCTTCAATGTTATCCGTGTTCTTTTACAAAGTGACCTCTCAAACAAAAGCATCAGTTGAAACAGCCGGGAGTAAGTTGATAAAAGTGCACACCAGAATTAGTTTAGACAAGAAGACCGCATTGTTTGCTGCTCAGTCATGGCCTCATGTTAAGTTCAATTTCAGTAAAACTCATGTACAAGTTACGTAAATTATTAAAGACTTGAAGGTCCAAACTCACATCTGCCTTACTTTTGAAAGGAAATGTATACATACATGTTAAAGTGTAATTTTAACCTGTCTCATTCTACATTATTGTGACATCTCTTAGTAACAGTCTGATGTATCTTCTCTTCCATGCCTAATGGCACATGAGGAAACCCATTTCTTCCACTGCTTTACCTCCAGCAGATCATGCTCTGGGTTGTTTCTGTAATGAAGTCCCTGTTTTATATGGAGAGGTCATTAGCCTGACTCTCAAATCCCTGCCTGGAAGACCAGCTAGATGTAATGGGGGGTTTCCACTCCACACCTATTGGATGGGAGCACCCTGCTGGATGTCAGCCCAGTATTCGGAGGCTGGAGCTCTGCTCTTGGCTTGCCAGGACTACGATGGCGGGGGAAAGCCACTCCACTATCATCAGACACGAGTATTCTGCTGGATGTGAACCCAATATTTAAAGACCAGAACTCTTGTCTCCACTTGTCGAAACTGTCTGGAGTGGGGCATGAACCCATAAATTTCTGATTCAGAGGCAGGAGCCAAGGCTCATTTCAGTCTGATGTATACAGCACAGAATATATTACAAGATTTTTTTTGTTCCTAAAGTAATATAAATGACTGAAAACATAAAGAGTGAATAAAGGAACATAGGAAAGTACAGGACCGGAAAAGACTCTAGTAATCTATCTGGCCGCTCCCAAAAATTAATACCTCTCAGTCATCCACTCCCACTGCCTATCCAAGTTTCCTGCATTTGTTTCCACACTTTCAGCCTTCCTGGTCAGTCCATTCCACATGTTCATCACCATCTGGATAAAGGTTTGGATCTAACTGTCTGTGTATCTTCCCTCTTCTACGCTGGAGCCTCTGTCCCCTAGTTCTAAAGTTTGTGACAATCTTCAACATATTATAGTGGTTCAATTTGTCTGTTCTCTTAAATAAATTTGAATACTTGAATAATTCACCTCTGAGCCTTCTCCTCATTAAACAATCCCAGGCTCCTCAACCTCTCCTTATAGCTCAGATGTCTTGGGTTGTCCTTTTCTGCACTGCCTCCAGTATCTGGATATCCTTGCCGCAGAACCGTGAGCAGTATTACAGGTGCGGCCATATCTGTGCCTTGTACAGGCTTACTATCGCCTCCTGGGATTCGTGCTTTATCCCTCTAGCTATATATTTCATGAACCAATTAACTTTCCCTACTGCTGCCACGCACTGCACTGTTGGTTTTAGTAAGCTATCCACCTATACCCCCAGATCTGTCTCTTTTGACTAGAGACATTTAGTTTATATTTCCACTGTTTATTTTGCTTCCCTAGTCTCAGTACCTTTTAATTTGTCCATTTTAAATTCCATTGGCCATTCATCAGCCCACCTTTCTGTGTTTGTTCTGCCCAGGTGGATGTAAAAGATCCCACGGCAATATTCGAAGAAGAACAGGGAAGTTCTCCCCTGTGTCCTGACTCCTGGCCAATATTTATCCCTCAACCAACATCACTAAAAACCGATTAGCATCTGCAGTATTTTGCTATCGTACTAAAAACCGATTATCTGGTCATTATCTCACTGCTGTGTGTGGGAGCTTGCTGTGCGCAAATTGGCAGCCACGTTTCCTACATAACAGTGACTACGCTTCTAAAGTACGTCATTGGTTGTAAAGTGCCTTGGGACGTTCTGAGGTCATGAAAGCCGTTATATAGCCGTCTTTCTTTTATTTGACTGCCTCCCAATATGGTATCATCTGAAAACTTACAGCTTTTTTTTGTTCCCAGCTGAGTTATATGCCTCATCTGCTCAGTAATCATCCTCTAAACACTATTTGGTAAAATGTACTTCCAGACTCATCCCGTCTTAGCATTGTAGATTCTACTTTGGCTTTGGTAAGCAAAAGGAACCAAGACTAGCTCAGCAGTTTAAGTTCCAAAAACAAATATTCAACCATTCTGAAGGCAACTGCTTGGCTCCAATGTAGTCTTCGCTAGGATGAACAGATCAGGAAATGTTAATGATGTATTACCATACCGAGCCATACTATTCCTCAGCGCTTGCTTGAATCACAAGGATGTAAAGAGCTGTCTGTCGATTTGGATGTGCACCGACCGAAAGGGTGTTGGCTCCATGACTTGTATTCGACCGGTTTGGGATCAGTTCAACGGTGCTCTGTTCACTAATTGTAAGAATAAATGGAAGTCAGCTTTGTGGCAAGATCAACAAAAAACAAATGAAAGCGATTTGCTACTGCTAATCTCTCAGAAATGTTTATTCTGAGTTGTCACCAATGTAGACCAATGCACCCCATTTCCCAGCCTCTACACTTGCTTAAAAATCTGTTCCATTTCCTGCTTTTTTCCAGTTCTGACGAAAGGTCATCGACCTGAAACGTTAATTCTGTTTCTCTCTTCACAGATGCTGCCTGACCTGCTGAGTATCTCCAGCATTTTCTGTTTTTATTTCAGATTTCCAGCATCTGCAGTATTTTCTTTTTGTAGACCAGAGCTGCCTCAGGATTAGCTGTTGTGTTGACCATTCAAGTGCAAGTAGATGCATGTTAATATAAATGGACAGCTCCCTTAGAGCCCAAATGTCCCAATACTGGTCAATTATTCCCCCCCCCTCCCCCCAACCCATTCTTCACTGCCACCTGTTCTCGCTGCTTTTCCACACCTTGAATGAAAATAATGTGTTTACATTGTCTCTACGTATGTGATAACATTAAATAAATGGCTGTAAAGTTGGCTGGTGGTATAATGACTATTGCACTCGCCCTTCTTGTACAACCTCACCATAAGGAATTGCCTTTTGGAGCCAATGCAAATTTGAATTGGAACCAAAATTATCTTAAAACAACAGTCCAAAAGGTACCTGTCCTAGGGAAGGACATCAGTGGCATCTAGGGAAACATTCACAGGCTAGATCTTTTTACAACTCCCCAATCCTCGTCAACCCCCATCTCTGACGGGGTGCTCAACTGGTTAGGGGCTAACCTAGTGTGAGGTGAATGGGGGAGAGAATAAGATTAAAACGTTAAAAAAAAACTTTGCGGAAAATAATTAAAAATGACTTAAAACTAATGGTGGCAGATGCAAACAAAGCCTGTGTGTACTCAAGGTACTGGTTTTATTGAAGGCTCATTCAAACTCTGGTATATGTGTAATGATCTTCACTTTAATTTCCAGTTCTTCTCTTCAGTGAAACTGGCGCTACTGACAGGAAATGTAATCACATATACAAAGGATTTGCTGAATGTTTGCTGAAGCTGGGAGACAGTCTGGCCAAAAGTATTGAAGGGGAATACGAAGAAGTGAAGGAACTGGACACCGTGTGCCGGTGAGCTAGTAGTTATTTACGGCAAGGAGATGCTTTCTCCATGTGTTTTTAAGGATGTTAGTTTAACCATGAACGGCAGGGTGAAGATTCATGTCCCCTTTCTGCTGCACAATGACTTCCCATTTCAGGTGTGCCCTTGGGTAGGGATTGCTTTTCTACAGGGTGTTAGGGGGAAAGTGAGAGTGAACCATCTCAGGCTGCTCCCTGGCCCAGCAGCAACAACAGCAACTTATTTATATAGAAACCCTCATGTCAAAGAACACTAAGAGAGCATTCCAAGAGGAATAGGAGGAAGAGATCGACGACAGGGGTGGGGGGGGGGGGGGGGGGGGGGGGGGGGAGGGGTAGATTTGCCACTTGCTGCCCAGATGTAAAACTGGCGTGCAGATCGACCGTTTGTTATCGAAACCGCCCAATTTTGTTTTCTATTGAAATCAGTGGAAGTTCTAATGGGCGGCCGATCGGCAACATCAGTTTTACATCCGGGCAACAAGTAAAAAAATTACTGCAGGTTTTTAGGAAGTTTTGCAGGTAGAGAGATGTAGTAAGACAATGTGGTTTTGGAAGAAAGCTCCAATGAGCAGGGAGATAGTGGCAGTAATTCGCTGCCAAGGATTAGCCTCAGCTCAGTCAGTCGGTAATACCACCCAGATGTCCAGGACTGTGCTGACATCACACATCCCTGAAAGCATTGTGGAATCTGTAATATAGCATCAACCCTGTACCGTATCATGCCTGCAGATGTGTAAAATTTGTATAACTCTTTATAAAAAAAAAGTAGTTCTTAACTTAAGTTTTCCCTCTCTCCCTGTGGTGCAGCACCTGATTTCCACTTGGTGCCTCTCTCATGGCTTCTAGGAACAGGCCTAGGCCATTCAGCCCTTTGAGCATGCAGTATTGCTTTGTTAGTCATAAAGGCATTTAATCCCAAACCCCTAGTCTTTCTCCATATCACTTATTACCCTTACTTCTGAAGTAAGTATCTATCTTTCTTTTAAGCACCTTAAACTGATTCTGTTCAGGGGCAATGTATTTTACATTCTCACAAGCCTTTGTGTGAAGAAATTTTTCCTAGATTCTCTTTTAACTGGCTTAGTTCTAATTTTGAGATGATGTCTTCTTGTTCTGGATTCTCCTATTAGAGGGAAGAGGTGTTCCCTCTCTATTCTGTCAATCCCCTTCAAACACTTAAGTGAGATCACCATTTAACCTCTCATCTCTAGGCAATATAACCCAAGCTGCTGCATGTTAGTACACAAACACTGTGTGCCGCCGTTTTGGCAAAATTTGTCTGCCCCTTGTCACTATGGACTGAATTTTTTTTGTCGAAGCATCTATCACGGGTGTAAACACTTTGATACAGTGTGGGCAGGCCCCAGACACAACGGGCCGTTTCAAGTAAGTGCGCCTGGCGTAAATAGGGCAGTAATGGCCTGAAAATGGCGTCGGGTGACTTACTGCCCTGTTTGTGTTGGTACTCCGGCTGCTGCCAAATTGGCTAGGGTCCTGAGAAGGGCAGCCGGAGTGTCAGCCATTTGCAGGCGGGAGACCACCTGAAGTATGTAGGACCCCGATTCCAATTCTGAGGTACAAATGGGTGGAAAGTGCGCCACCAATGCTTCGCCCATCTGTACCGATGTTGAGCGGCCGCTGGAGGGTGCTATAAAAACTTTAATATTGGTGGGGCCAGGAGGAGCAGGACTGCGAGACCCCCCCCGGCCGATTGGTACCCCCCGGATCGGTACCCGCAACCCAGGCTCCGAGGGTTGGCCGGCTCCACCATCCCCAACCGCCGAGCAGGCTTGGAGCGCTGGTTCGGTGGCTACAGCTCGCCGACTGTATGCGGATGAGACCTGGGCCTCTCACTGATACTAGCAGGTGGGCGGCATATTAATCCAGATTTATATAAATAGTAAGTAAACATGACATTTTAATTTGATAACATTTAAATTCAACCTTTTAAGATGATAGTTTTACATTTGACAGCGCATTAATGTGATGAAAAGCCACTTTCAATGTTTATGTCCTAAGTACTCATAGTTAAAGCAGTGAATTTGGTAAACAGAGAGAGAGAGAGAGAGCAGTATGTTATAGAGAGGCTTTTTAAGTGGGTTCGTTAATAATCGGGGAGTCATAAACGACATGTTCTATTTGAGCTGACGAGGTAACCGAGATGGTAATTGTGAGGGGCTGCTCTGTTGGGGTAGGAGAGAATAGTGCTGCATGGCAGCAAATTGCATATACAATAAATAATAATTGCTGTGTAATTTTGTCGCTGAATTAATCTTTCTATTTGATTTTAACTAACCCATCATTTTCAGAATGCAGAAATATCACCAGACATCACCTTTTTAGGCTGGATTTAGATTATACTCAAGCCACTGCATCAACCTTAAAGTAACAATATACATAAAATTTTACTGCTGCACATTCAGTTGAGTTTGTGGGGTTATGTTTTCTACTGTGCATGTCCCACACTAAATAGTGTACGTGCAAGTACCAGCAAGTCTGCATAGCACTGGAGGGGGGCGACGCCCCACCCTGGAGGGTATACCCACTGATTTTTCCCGAGCCCAGAAGCACGGAGGTGCCGCAGCTGAGATAAGCTAACTCGACCAAAACCAGGGAGTGAACCTGTTGCCTTCTGGTCAGTATGGTTCAGTACGACGGCACACACCCTTGTTAAATCTCAGAGGGCAGCTGTTGAAATCACCAGAACTCTACTGCCCATTCACTTCATGGTGTAAAAAAGCAGGAGAACTAAGAGCAGTTGGCAGTTAGTGCTTGTCCTCTCTTTAGTAAACACAAGAGAACCTACTGTCACTCAGAAAGATAGCGTTAAACAATTCTCCTAGATTTGGCAATTACCTTGAGAGATTTCAGCTGAAAGAATTTACCATAGTTAAGAATTACAGTGGACTAGAGGAATCCGGTATGGATCTTAAGTCAAGTACAGGGGATTAAAGTTCTTAGAATTGTGATCTATTTATGGTTTTACATTCTGAGGAGCTTAGATATAAGTCTTACAGTAAATGTAAGTCTTACAGTAAATGTATCACTGTTGGATTATTCGGCTGTTTGTTCTTTAATAAATTTGCTTTACGTCTTATTCTTTAAGCAAGGTGTGAGTCTCCATTTGCTTTCGAAGACTGAATAAGAATCTTATTGTGGCATAACATTCTTCTCTTCTTAGGCAGTCCCTCGGAACCGAGGATGACTTGCTTCCACATTAAAAATGAGTTCTCAGGTGACTGATGAGTCCAATGCGGGACCTACAGTCTCTGTCACAGGTGGGGCAGATGGTGGTTGAAGGGGCGGGTGGGTGGGGTGCTTGGGTTGACGTGCGCTCCTTGTGCTGCCTGCGCTTGGCTTCCGCTTGCTCCCGGCGAAGAGACTCGAGGTGTTCGGCGCCTTCCCGGATGCTTCTCCTCCACTTTGTGCGGTCTTGGGCCAGAGATTCCCAGGTGTCGGTGGGGATGTTACACTTTTTCAAGGAGGCTTTGAGGGTGTCCTTGAAGCATTTCCTCTGCCCACCTGGGGCTCTCTTGCCGTGCCGGAGCTCCGAGTAGAGCGCTTGTTTTGGGAGTCTCGTATCGAGCATGCGGACAATGTGACCCGTCCATCGGAGCTGATCGAGCATGGTCAAAGCTTCGATGCTGGGGATGTTGGCCTGAGCAAGAACACTGACGTTGGTGCACCTATCCTGCCAGTGGATTTGCAGGATCTTGCGGAGGCAGCGTTGGTGGTACCTCTCCAGTGCTTTGAGGTGCCTGCTGTACATGGTCCATGTCTCTGAGGCATACAGCAGGGCGGGTATCACTGCTGCTCTGTAGACCATGAGCTTAGTGCCGGGTTTGAGGTCCTGGTCTTCAAACACTCTCTTCCTCAGGCGACCGAAGGCTGCACTCGCACACTGAAGGCAGTGTTGGACTTCGTCGTCGACGTCTGCCCTTGTTGATAGTAGGCAACTGTCGACGACGATGTCCAACACCGCCTTCGATTACCTGAGGAAGAGAGTGTTTGAAGACCAGGACCTCAAACCTGGCACTAAGCTCATGGTCTACAGAGCAGCAGTGATACCCGCCCTGCTGTATGCCTCAGAGACATGGACCATGTACAGCAGGCACCTCAAAGCACTGGAGAGGTACCACCAACGCTGCCTTCGCAAGATCCTGCAAATCCATTGGCAGGATAGACGCACCAACGTCAGTGTTCTTGCTCAGGCCAACATCCCCAGCATTGAAGCTTTGACCACACTCGATCAGCTCCGATGGACAGGTCACATTGTCCGCATGCCCGATACGAGACTCCCAAAACAAGGCATAAGCTAGTCCAGTACCTGATAACCACTACCAAACAGGGTTTGCTGTCGGCTAACTCAGGCATGTTACCAAAACCTTGCTTCTGTATTACCAAAACCTGGGGACCCCAGTAAAGATAGAAGGGGAGAAATTCGGTATCGCCCCGTTTGGGGCACAATTATCGGCCGGGCGCAAAGTTTAGCGCCTGGCGCTAATTATCGCCGCTGACTGCAAACTTGGCTTCTAGCGCCCCTGGAGGTGATTTGAGCGCTAAATCAGGTGCTACACACCTCTCTTAAGGTGCTAACGCCAAGGAGTGAGGCGCTACCTCAGAGCACTGGCCAAGCTCATGTGATGTCAGTTAGCAATGGAACACAGACACACTTGCGCTGGCCAGTTCTTAAAGGGGAGGGTCGATCTTGCTCTCCAGCCACACCCTGCTCATTGCAGCCTTGAATCTGCTGGAAAGAACAATGGAGCGGCCCAGGGAAAGAGCTCAAAGTGCAGCCCCCATAGTCTCTTCTAAATCGATGCAAGGAAAGTCAAATCAAAATGAACCTGCAAAGTGCTGCTCATTACCCAAAACTCCTTCACACAGCGTTGAATCTCTCCAGAAGTCTCTTTCTCTCTCTCTCAGAATGCTTGGTGCAAAAATGTTACCGACAAAAAAAGGCAGGAAGCGGCCGCCTTTAAATAGCGCTCCCCCAGTCCCTTCCCGACTGCAAAACGTTCCTCTCTACCTGTCGTCGCTAGCGGCAGGCAGAAAAGCAAGGGGCGCCACTCAATATCTAGTCTGGGGCGTTGCACGCTCGACTGACGTCACGATCTGTGGGCGCAGGAGATCGTGGCGGTAGTGTTTAGCGCCGCCGCAAAATAACTGGTCAATTTCACGAGTGGCGCAAACATCGCCGTGCACGGGCGCTAGTTGCTTTGTGTCGCGTTAGCGCCCTCTTAGGGCGCTAATGGGAGGCGCTAATCAACTGAATTTTTCCCCCCAGACACACTCAAAGGCTTGTGGCGTTGGGACCCGCCAGTAAGAGTGGTTTAAAACATGAGGGCCAAAACATTCCAGGATAAAATGATTTGGAAAGACCCCAGAAACTTAAAAGGGAGACTGGCTGGTTAGTGCTGTGGGACAGGCTGGCTGCATAGGCTGTTGTAAAAGCTTTTGTGACTGGAGCCACTTGTAAGTAACACCAGCCACTGTCAATGTGATTCCAATGTCAGCTCTTGCGTTGGTTTGCACAACAAGGCTAAATATTGCACTTGCTTCTTCCATTTTTTTTATGGGCTGTCTTCTGCAACCAGAGTACAGTAAGAGGGAGATACCTATTGCAAGTTTGACATCTTGGGCAAAATCTGTGACCCGAAACTGACCTGAGCTGAGCTGCCTTTACAAGATCTGAAAGTGCAGAAATTCAGCTTGAGGTTGTCAGCTGCAGATGAAACAATCAATAAAAGTGAACTAATCTAAACAAGAAATGGAATACGAATGCTGGCCTGTTTGAACTGGCAGCAGAACAACATTTCCTCGCTATTACTGGCACACTTACCGTGCAGGAACGGCATAGGCAACCCCTGCCCCCAGTGCCTCCCTCACTAGTGACTGAACCCCCTCCCCAGTGACTCTCAGACTAGTGACTGAACCCTCCCCCCCCCACCCCGCCAGGGCCTCCCCAACTAGTGACAGTGCCTTTCCCTCACCTGGTGCTGGCCTCCTGAGCTCTCCATCCACTTCTCAACTGCCACAAATCACAGAAATGACCCCACAGAGGCAGGTGTAACGCTGGTTTTCCACTCTGCCTGATTGAAGTAAATGGAGAGTAATATTGGGCGTGGTGTAAAACCGACGTTCCATCCGATCCCATGGGTTTCCCATGCGGTGGGGCAGTTAAAATTACCTCCCACCTCTCCGTTCTTTCACTGTGCAATTCAATCCTCAATGTCTGCTGTAATATGTGTGGGTAGAACAAATGAAGGACAGAGACAGGATGAGTTGCTAGTCCATGTGCTTGCTTTATTGGGCCAGAGAGAACTGAGCATGTTCATACTAAACCATGTGATAATACATTACACTGCTTTCCCCCTTTAAACAAAAGGTATGTATTTCCCTCTCAAATACAACTAAACTATGGTCCCACCTTTTCCAGCATTACATGTACCACATAACAAAAACTCCTGACTTTTTTTTCTTTTAAATGAACTACAAATCCAGTTTGATAATAGGTTTGCGGAGCCTTCCTGATCTCCTTACAGAAGGTTTTGGTGTTGAACCAATTTTCAGGCTGTTTTGTTTTGGTTCCGAACTCAAAGATGATCCTGTTTCTATCTCAGACTTGTTTGAACCTGTGTTCAATCCACTTTGCTGACAAGTGATTCAAGATCACTGTCCAATCTAGGCCAGTAAACAAAGTTTCTTACAATTGATTTCATACTGACCATCCCTGGATGTTCAGTATGAAGTTTGGCCAGAATTCTATCCCTCAAAGAAGTAGGTACCACCACTCTGTTTCCCCACTTGATACAACCTTGTTCACAAGACAATTCAGTACAACGGTTATGGAATGGTTTCCAGTCTGTGTCCATACACTGATCAGTCCATCCATTCAAGGTGTTTTCATACACTCTTTTCAGTACTGAGTCCTTTTGAGTCTCATCTGCAATCTCAGTTGCATTCACGGGAAAGTCTTTGTCAACTGCACCTAATGTGAAAATCTCACCTTCACTCCCAACACGAGTCCTCATGTGGTAACTTGGACAAGGCATCTGCGATTGCGTTTTGCTTTGAAGTGTGATATTCAATCGTGTAGTTATATTGTGACAACAACACTGCCCAACGTTGCATTCTTGATGCGGCCATTGCAGGGATGGCAGATTTGGGCCCCAATATTGCTAGGAGCGGTTTGTGATCGGTTATCGGGGTGAAGTTTCTGCCAATCAGGAACTGTTGGAATTTCTTGATTCTAAACACTATAGCGAGAGCTTCCTTTTCAATTTGCACGTAGTATCTTTCACTCTTTGTGAGGGTTCGCGATGCGAATGGGATTGGTTTCTCTTGGCCGTCATCCATTACGTTGCTTATGACAGCTCCCACACCATAGCTGGAAGCATCACACGCTAACCTAAGCTCACGCTCTGTGGCGTAGTGCACAAGTAGAGCATCACTAGAGAGACTTCTCTTACAAGCGTCGTAAGCTTCCTTTTGCGCTTTCGTCCACTTCCACTGGACATCCTTCTTGAGGAGTTCATGCAATGGAGCTAACAGGGTCACTAACTCAGGTAAGAAACGTGCATAGTACTGGACCATTCCAAGGAAAGATCTTAACTCAGACACGTTCTGTGGCTTTGGAGCATTGATGACAGAATCAACCTTTTCCTTCACTGGTTGTAAGCCATTTGCATCAACTTTCAGACCAAAGTACACAACCTCTGGCTGCACAAAAGCACATTTGCTCCTTTTCAATTTGACATTGTGGGCATTCAACCTTTGAATCACTATATCAAACACTTCTAGATTTTCTTCCTCGCTGCTTGTTGCGATCAGCATATCGTCTTGATTGCATAAGCAACTTGGAACTCTTTGCAAAATCTTATTCATCGTAACCTGGAAGATTTTGGGGGAGGACTTTACACCATACGGCAGCTTGGTGTATGAGTACAGTCCTTTGTGTGTTGATGGTGAGATACTGTCGACATTGAGCTGAGCTTAAGCGTGCGACAGGTCAAGCTTGGAGAAAACTTTTGACCCAGAGAGTGCTACATACAAATCTTGCGATGTAGGTAACGGGTACTGCTCATCGTCAACTGCTTGGTTGATAGTAACTTTGTAGTCACCGCACAAGCGTACAGTTTTGTCTGCTTTGGGCACTACCACAATCAGGGTAGCCCATTCACTTTTGTCAATTTTTACTAGCACTCCGTTCTCTCTGAGCTTCGCTAGCTCTCCCTCCACCTGACTTTTCAATGTAATGGGGACTGGCCTTGCCTTACAATAGACAGGCTTTGTGTTAGGACTTGATGCGGATATGCGCGCCATACCCCGCGATGCCCTCATAACTGTCTGTGAATATGCTTTCGTACTTGCTCAGCATTGTGTCGAGTCGCTTCTTTGAAGCATCTACACTGAAGACATTTTTCCAGTCTAGTTTGAACTTTCTCAACCAGTCTTTGCCCGTGAGAGTTGGCCTGTTGTTGTAGCCCACTACAATAACAGACAGCTTTACTGACTGGCCATTGTGTTGAACTGTACATTCTGGCTGAAGCGTTTGCAACCATCTTCAGCCAGAAGTGCCGAGTGGATGATCCATATCGGCCTACTCCTGAGGTCCCCACCATCACAGAAGCCAGTCTTCAGCCAATTCGATTCACTCCACATGATATCAAGAAACGGCTGAGCGTACTGGATACAGCAAAGGCTATGGCCCCGACAACATCCCGGCTATCGTGCTGAAGACTTGTGCTCCAGAACTAGCCGCGCCTCTAGCCAAGCTGTTCCAGTACAGCTACAACACTGGCATCTATCCGACAATGTGGAAAACTGCCCAGGTATGTCCTGTCCACAAAAAGTAGGACAAATCTAACCCGACCAATTACTGCCCCATCAGTCTACTCTCAATCATCAGCAAAGTGATGGAAGGTGTCATCGACAGTGTTATCAAGCGGCACTTACTCACCAATAACCTGCTCACTGATGCCCAGTTTGGGTTCCGCCAAGACCACTCGGCTCCCGACCTTATTACAACCTTGCTCCAAACATGGACAAATGAGCTGAATTCCAGAGGTGAGGTGAGAGTGACTGCCCTTGACATCAAGGCAGCATTTGACCAAGTGTGGCATCAAGGAGCCCCAGTAAAACTGAAGTCAATGAAAATCGGGGGGAAACTCTCCACTGGCTGGAGTCATACCTAGCACAAAGGAAGATGGTTGTGGTGGTTGTAGGTCAATCATCACAGCCCCAGGTCATCGCTGCAGGAGTTCCTCAGAGCAGTGTCCTTGTCCCAACCATCTTCAGCTGCTTCATCAATGACCTTCCCTCCAACATAAGGACAGAAATGGGGATGTTCGCTGATGATTGCAGTGTTCAGCGCCATTCACAACTCCTCAGACAATGAAGCAGTCCATGCCCGCATGCAACAAGACCTGGACGACATTCAGGCTTGGGCTGATAAGTGGCAGGTAACATTCGTGCCACAGAAGTGCCAGGCAATGACCATCTCCAACAAGCGAGAGTCTAACCACCTCCCCTTGACATTCAACGGCATTACCATCGCCAAATCCCCCACCATCAACATCCTGGGGGTCACCATTGACCAGAAACTTAACTGGACCAGCCACATAAGTACTGTGGCAACAAGAGCAGGTCAGAGGCTATGTATTCTGCAGCGAGTGTCTCACCTCCTGACTCCCCAAAGCCTTTCCACCGTCTACAAGGCACAAATAAGGAGTGTGATGGAATACTCTCCACTTGCTTGGATGAGTGCAGCTCCAACAACACTCAAGAAGCTCGACACCATCCAGGACAAAGCAGCCCGCTTGATTGGCACCCCATCCACCACCTTAAACATTGACTCCCTCCACCACCGGCGTACTGTGGCTGCAGTGTGTACCATCTACAAGATGCACTGCAGCAACTCGCCAAGGCTTCTTCGGCAGCACCTCCCAAACCCGCTACCTCTTCCACCTAGAAGGACAAGGGCAGCAGGCGCGTGAGAACACCACCACCTCCAACTTCCCCTCCAAGTCACACACCATCCTGACTTAGAAGTATATCGCCGATCCTTCATCGTCGCTGGGCCAAAATCCTGGAACTCCCTCCCTAACAGCACTGTGGGAGTACCTTCACCACACGGACTGCAGCGGTTCAAGAAGGCGGCTCATCACCACCATCTCAAGGGCAACTAGGGATGGGCAATAAATGCTGGCCTTGCCAGCGACGCCCACATCCCATAAAACGAATAATAAAAAAAAATTCCATTTGTCCACATGTCTCTAGGATTTCTCCGGAGTAGGTTTTTAACTCTACAGTACTCTTTGTAAGTGGTATTTGATTACACTTACTCTCATATGTGTCCTTACTCATGATAGAGCAGTCTGCCGCCATGTTGATACACATATCAATTGCTCGTTGATCAAAAGTTTTGTACGGAAGTCTTTCTCACGACTGCAAGCATTGCCGTTAGTGGCATAGATACTATAGATGCCTAGTTCTTCAACATCAGATGTGTTCACTTCAATATTGTGAACTCCTCCCTTTTGTTGTTGCCGCTTTGCATTGCCACTAGAATGATTCTTAAATCCTGCTTTAGATCTAGCTCTGCAAGCTGTTGAAATATGGCCTTGCTTCTGGCAGTGAAAACACTTCGCATTTCTGTATTGGCAGGACTATGGTGAGTGATTTCCGTTGCAGCGATAACAATTCACTGAACTGCTCTCACCGACATGCTTTTGACTTGGTCTCACAACTTTAGGTTTGGCGGTGGCTTTGTGACTGTCGACCTCAGCTGCACTAGTCACTTGAGTTGGACAGAGCTCCCTAGCATTCTTAAACACCATCCCCACAGATAGGGCAATTTTACATGCGATGTCAAACGTTCGGTTCGGAGTGTTCAGTAACTTGGACCGTGTGCACTCAGCCACCAGTCCACACACAAACTTATCTCGCAACGCACGATCCAAAAATGTGCCGAAGTTACAATGCAAAGACAGGTTCTTAAGAGCTACAATGTACTCACTGATGGTTTCACTTTGTTTTTGGTACCAAATTTGTAGCTCTCTGCTATTTCTAATGGCTTTGGGTCGACATGGTCCTCGAGTTTCTCGACAATTTCTTCACACGACGCATCCTTCGCTTTCCCTGACGCGAGTAGGTTTGTCAACGTTCCGAAGGCATCTGGCTCGATCTATTTTAGAAAAATTGCTTTTTTCCATTCACTAATTACTTTATTTTGAGCTTAAACATTCTCATCTGCACCTTCAGACACAATAATGTTATTGGCCTTAAAAACATCTCCATCCGCTCACTGTAAGAACTGAATGGTTAGAGCTCGGTCATACATGCCGAGGCTTCCGATGAATCCTGTAGGCGCGACCATGATTGTCCCAATCCCGTCTAACAGTGACTCAGCACGCTACCTATGTACCTGTGAGAATCAATGCCACTGTTGCTGTGAATACATACACGCGAAGGCGAAGCACAGGCGATTCTGCATGAGCATTAACAGTAAAACATCTCAAAAAATCAGTTTAGCTGTCACAAATTCACCTTAAACTTGTCCACTCGAAGGTTGAACACTGTGTCCTTCCATGATCTCTAAAAATGGCTTTGGGATCCCATCCTTGTCGCCAAAATGTAATACATGTGGATAGAACAAATGAAGGACAGGGACAGGATGAGTTGCTAGTCCATGTGCTTGCTCTTTTAGGCCAGAGAGAACTGAGCATGCTCATACTAAACCATGTGATAATACATTACATCCGCAACTGCCGGGGCTTCAGGAAGGTGACAACTTGAACGTTGCTGGCGGAAAGGGCCGGTGCCATTCAGCAACTCCCATGAAAGTGCTTAGGTGTCAGCTGTGGCTCAGTGCTAGCACTCTTGCCTCTGAGTCAGAAGGTTGTAGGTTCAAGTCCCACTCCAGAGACTTGAGAACTGCAGTGCAGTACTGAGGGACGTTAAACTAAGGCCCCGTCTACCCTCTCAGGTGGACGTAACTTGAGGTTATCCAAACCTCTGCTGTCAGTATCCTAACTCACGCCAAGTCCCGTTCACCTATCACACCTGTGCTTACTGACCTACATTGGTGCCTGGTCTGGCAATGCCTTGATTTTAAAATTCTCATCCTTGTTTTCAAATCCCTCCATGGCCTCGCCCCCCCCCATCTCTGTAACCTCCTCCAGCCCCACAACCCTCTGAGATATCTAAGCTCCTCCAATTCTGGCCTCTTGCACATCCCCGATTTTTAATCACTCCTCCATTGGTGGCCGTGCCTTCAGCTGCCAAGGCCATAAACTGTGTAATTCCCTCTCTAAACCTCTTTGCATCTCTACCTCTCTTCTCCTTTAAGAGACTCCTTAAAACCTACCTCTTTGACCAAGCTTTCGCTCTTAATACCTCCTTATGTGGCTCGGTGTCAAATTATGTTTGATAATTCTCCTGTGAAGTGCCCTGGGATATTTTACTACATTAAAGGTGCTATATAAATGCAAGTTGCTGTTGACGTAAAAGATCCCATAACACTACTTCGAAGAAGAGAAGGGGAGTTCTCCCCGGTGCCCTGGCCAATATTTATCCCTCAACCAACATCACTAAAAACGATGATCATTTATTTCACTGCTGTGTGTTGGTCCTTGCTCTGCGCAGATTAGTTGCTGCGTTTCCGACATTACAACAGTGACTACATTTCAAAAGTACTTCATTGGCTGTAAAGCGCTTTGGGGCGTCCTGAGGCCCTGACCCTGAAAGGCGCTGTAGAAATGCAAGTCTTTCTTTTGTGTAGGTGAATGCCGCTGTTTTATTTCATAATTTTACCTCGGTGTCTCGCGCCCCGGGGCTAAAGAGCAGGGAGATCCGACAGTGATAGCCCGCAGCCAAGCCGCTGCTGTTCCTGCACCAACCACAGTGACTCAGCGGAAGTCCTTCCATGTGCATCCCAAGCTGGATCTCATTATTATTAATGTTCTCTCAGATCCTTTGCCCCCTCCCCCCCCCTCCCCCCCCCCCCCCCCCCCCCCCCCCCCCCCCCCCCCCCCCCCCCCCCCCCCCCCCCCCCCCCCCCCCCCCCCCCCCCCCCCCCCCCCCCCCCCCCCCCCCCCCCCCCCCCCCTCCCCCCTGAGGCTTTGGCTGGCTCCAAATTGACAGCTACACATTCCATCTGCCGATAACCAGAAAGACAAAGCGATTCTTCCTTATCCCTCCCCCCCCACCCCCCCACCAACCGCAGTGTTCTTGCTATCTATATCTGTCACCTCAATAACCTTATAATATTTCAAAATCAAATTACTGGGGCAGTTCAGCCCACGGGGAGCTGGTAACAGCTGCTGTTCTTTTGTGTATTTTAATGTGTTTTAATAAAAACAAATTGTTGCAATTTGCAGCCTGCAAGCTCCTAATAGCAATAAAAAAAATTGCACTTGGATTTATATTTTGCAAGTCATTTCAGTTGTCCAGCAGACTCTCTGTAATTTGTTCTGCAGGAACATGCTATCCGCTGCAACCTGCCTCCCGCCCCACTCCAAATGATTTCCACGTCCCAGCTATGGATCTGCACTTCATCATTCTGGGATCTTAAATTACAAGACATCTCTCACCGTCTGCAACCAGTGAAGCCCAGCGAACTGTTGCCCTCCGTTTTATAATTAACTTGCTAACCCAATAAGTTACTTCTTTCATCTTCTAATTAAAGTTACTTCCAAAATACATTCATTTTTAACACACTACTTTTTCCCCATCTTCTAATTCGAAACCCAGTTTTATAATTTAGTTACTTGCTAAATTACTGCCCAAGTCTTATCATTCACAAAGTTTGCTCAGTCCATTTAGTAATAAAAGCACTCATTAAATTAATTACCTTACTGATTTCATAATTAATAATTCAATATGTTTAATAATTACATTTTTGGCTGCTTTCTGTAATTAGCTAGCTAACTATCAGCATTTCAAAATTAAGGTGATTACTTGTTAAATTTTAAACAATCCATATACTGAATTCACTTAATAATTCAGGAGGTTAGAGGGACAAGTAGTTTTGATCTCTTGAAGGGAAGGTTGGACAAGTATCTCAAAGAGAAGCTCATTATCAAGTGCAGTCTCCTCTTACACCGTCCACCCTTATCGCAGGCAGTGATTATATCGGGCAGATGGTGACATTAGGTGTCAATTACAAAGGCGCCGTTTAGAACGTATTAAGCATGCTAACTATTTTGGGCAGACTTTGTCATGGAATCCTTCTTTGAACCGATTTTCCTGCTTCAATAACCCGCATCCATTCCTCGCCCTCTGGCAGCTGCTCGAGAGTTTGTGTTTCTTCTTCGTCCTCTGTCCTTTCTTGCTGTGTCACTTTGGTACTCTCCCATCGGGTCGGATGAAAGGTCTGGGCTACAGTCCTCCTGCCTCCCCGCTTCTTGTGTTACTGTCCAGCAGCTAGAGCGGGCAAACCAAGGTGCCCGTTATAAACGGTGAGGACTATGCCACTGCCGGGGCAGTGGGAAGGTGGACTAGGTGGGCCTGGGCTTTGCCGCAGTGTTGGTAGGGTGGGCTTTCCACTTGCCTGTCTGTCCAACTGTCAACCCCCAGCGCATTTCCAGTTCTGCAAATTATTTTGGCAAGGCTCTCGCTGGGGTTTCTGCCACATCAGGGTGCGGTGGAAAATCACTGGTGCTGGAATACTCTGGTGCTGTCAGTGGCTTAAAGGGCCCTCTGGACTGGCAGAATGATGGGGAGCCTTTGTTCCCATGCAGAAACTGATGGTGGGGGAGAGCCCATTGATTTAAATTTTAAACCTGCTCTGTCCCAGCATTGCTGGACACCAATAAAATGCTGCCACAAGTAGCATTCAGTATTGCTAAAGTGGTGATGACGGCAAATGCGACCCATGGCATTACTCCACCATTACTGTCTTAGATGAATACTCTTGGCCATATTTAAGTGGGCAGTGTTGGTGTCCAGAGGAAGTGATGACGAAAGATTTGCCGGGTGCTGAAATGAATGATGGCGGTATGGCTCATCACTCAATGTTCTGCTCCTGACTGCTGTGTAACACCAGAAATCCAGTGCCTGAAAGGGTGGTGGAGGCAGACTCAATCACGGCTTTCAAAAGGGAGTTGGATAAGTACCCTGAAAGAAATTTTTTTGCAGGGCTACGGGGAAAGGGCGGGGGAGTGGGACTAGCTGAGGTGCCCTTGCAAGGAGCAGGCATGGGCTCGACGGGCCGAATGTCCTTCTTCCGTGCTGTAACCATTCTATGATTCTATTCTATGAACTCAAGGTGGGGGAACTCGGCCTATAGTCTCTTAACAACTGGCTGGGCATTGTGGGTTGGACGCCCGATATAGAAACAGTCCAACTTTCCTTTCCGTTGATTTCAATGGAGCAGATTATGGGATGGCTTCTATGATGGGCGCCAGACTCGCCAAGCTGGTTTTATGCTCCGAATGGCGAGTTGAAAATGTACCCCCTATGTTTCTAAGTTGAGGCGGTAGAGACTACTAGGAGAGGTGAAGAGTTCCACAGTTAGCAGACCCTGGGCAAGAATGAGTTTGAGTAGAAGATAATTTCAGCAGTGAGGATGCAGTTTTACTCTGGGTTTTTATGTACCACATTCAGAAATCTCAGTGTTTTAAACATTTGCTTCAGCCCTACAACTCTCCGAGATCTCTGCGCTCCTCCAATTCTGGCCTCTTGCACATCCCTGATTATTTTCGCTCCACCATTGGTGGCCATGCCTTCAGTTGCCAAGGCCCTAAGGTCTGGAATTCTCTCCCTAAACCTCCACCTCTCTCCTTTTAAGACGCTCCTTAAAACCTACCTCTTTGACCAAGCATTTTGATCACCTGTCCTAATAGCTTCTTATGTAGCTCAGTGTCAATTTTTGTTTGATAGCGTTCCTGTGACGCACATTGGGACATTTTACTATATTAAAGACACGATATAAATGCAAGGTGGTGGTGTTGTGTAATTAAGTATTCTCTGAAGACTGCGCTGAACATTGTTCATTGGCTGCACAACCAGCCTGGCATCCTTGTAGTCAAGGCAACCCCGTGAAATTTATCAGTTCATTTTATAGTGTTTCACATTGGTTTTAGGAGAATTCAATAATCTACACAGGTTTCACCTTTGCAGCACTTCACTGACTCCACAGAGTCTATGAAGTAGGAGGAAGGTACCTGGTAATGTTAATCTGGGCCAGAGTAATCTCCTTGACTAGTTTTGATCGCCTAAAGAGGTTGGAGAGGAATTTTCTAGACTCTCTTTCTCCCCCCCCCCCCCCCCCCCCCAATTGGTCTGGGTTCTTATCTGGTTTCTTGCCTCTCCCAGGCGATTACATGGCTCCGGGTGGGGAATGTACGTATTGTGATGTATAAGACATCACAACTGTGTCGGGCAGGCTGGATGGACCAGTAGGTCTTTTCCTGTCCATCAGTTTTTGTATGTTACTCTCTGTATCTCCTTTCAATTGTGGACTGCAGGATTCACATAGAATGTTGGTTTGGAAAAGGACAGGTAGAGTATGTCTGCATCGAGGCACTTGGAGAGCCCAAGGATGGCATTTCCCAGGAAGCATGGCAATGCACACTAACAGTGACACAAAATCATCGCTGTGTTTAAACATATGGCAAAACATCACAGGGTTGTCCATCTTGAAAATAGAGAGGAAAAATAACATAAATAAAGGACAAGAAAAAGCCGTTCCTCCCATCAAACCTATTCTGTCCATACACCGGGTACGGTCTTCCCTGTGGTGGATTCTGCCCAATGTGATCTTCTGGAGGAAGCAGTCATCCACAAGTAAAGCTGTGTAAAAATAAAGACTTGAAAGTCTTGCATTTCTATAGCGCCTTTATCGACCACCGGACGTCTCAAAGCGCTTTACAGACAATGAAGTGTAGCTACAATGATGCAAAGTCTCTCCTGAACCCCACGGGTATCAAGTACTAGAGAGATCTCTGAAAGGGTAACAATGTGTTTAAATTACTTGGCCTACAGTGGCGCACTGCATTCCTACTCTATACTGTGCCCTTCCAACTTGTAATGCGCTCATCGTTGGGCCTGGTCGAGTGGTGTAGATTGGTGTCAACGCAACATTGCTTGGAGCACCAATAAATGGCAGGCCATTCAGACCAGTTAACGAATCAATCATGTTGCCCAATGGTGATGTTTTAACAGGCCCGTTTATTCTTAACTTTTCCAGGAATTGGCTGCTACAGAGCTTTTTTTCTTACGTGTGTACCTCTTACACCTTCTGAGCAGATCAAGTTATTCTGTCCTGTGTTTCTGCCCCTAGGTCCTGGGATGACTTCCACGCGTGTGCAGACTCGGTTCTGGAAGGTTGCCCGAAGGACGCTGCCTCCATCTGGGAGTCGCTGAGGAAGGAGTCTCAAAAGTTACAGTTCCAAGGCAACTTGCACGAGCTGTGCAGTTCGAGAGTCAGGCCGTCTGGCACCATGGAAAACTCAGACAGAAGCGAATCGAACAAAGAGAGCCTGACGGGCTGCGCTGGCTTGCTGTGGTGTGGACTCACCACCCCGGTCCTGTCGATCGCTGTGCTGGTGGTCAACATGTAGCAAACTCACCCTTCCATGATCTCCAGGTCAGCTCCCAACATTGCTGTCTTCACCGGAGAGACAAGAACACGATGAGCTCTGGATACAGGCACAAAGTTTGGCTGCTGTTTGGTTGTCTTTGAATGTTGCCTCTCTCTGTCGGTCAAGGATGGTTGTTTTTACGTTGTGTTCAAATTACGTTAATTTAATGTACTTTTCATTCAAAGAATGCCACACAGCTCAAACCTTTAGTTGATTCAATACATAAAAATAAAAGTAGCTGCCCTGCAGGCTTAGTGGGTAAATGTGCTGTTATATACAGGCCAGGAGGTCCCTTTAGCCAGGGTTCCCATTCCTGATTGCTATCCAATAACTCCGGTTGGAAGGTGCATGTGTGTCGGACACCTGGTGAGGACAGGATTTTCCTCGGCCACGATGCTCCCCATGGTTGCATAATTTGCAATACTCACTGTCTGGACTCTCGCGTGAACTGCGAGAGTCAGTCAAAGGAGGTACTCGGGGGCTGTAGGTGTCCGTGGAACAGCACCTCAGCAAGTTTCAGCACCTCATGGGGAGGAGGGGATGAAGAAAAGCAAAGATCGGCATGAAACCAAAATAGAGGTTACTGCTATGAAAGGGTTAAACGCAGATTTTCTCTCAACCAATCATACAAAAAGAGTAACAGTGACAAGATCGTGCAACTGTATGGGAAACCTAGATGAATGTGGCTAACATGAATATGTGCCTTCCAAGCAAATTATATGGAGCACAGGAATTTAATTAAACCAAAAGCACATGCAGTAGTTTGGGAATATATAATGCACACTGAGTTAAAACTGGCCATTCACATGCATGCCAGCTTAGGTCATCTTGGCTCAGTTGGCCATGCTCTCGCCTCTAAATCGTGGGTTCAAGCCCAGCTCTAGGACTTGAGAACACCAACGCAACTTAATCGGTGGCCAACTATAAAAGTCACTTGGCCAAGGCATAAAATCACAAATGATCCCAGTGAGTCTTTCTGGGTCTCCTTGTTTAACTTGATACATTGCACACCTGCTCTCTGTAACAACAGCAGAGCTCACGTGATTGAGAGACGTACTCCCTGGACTTCTGGCATTTGAGCTGTAGCAGTCCGAGCAATATATGATAGCCTGCGACTACCAAGGTAACGAGAATTTTGACATCTGTGGGCATGTCTGAATTTTCTCAAAAAATGCTCACTTTATTTAACAATATCTTCATACTGTTTTTTGTCTTATAGTATATTTTGTGATTTTTTTAAACAAGCAAACTAGCTAGAAATTAATTGAATCTAATACAGAGAAATAACATTGCTGTTACATAACACGAACACATGTTATGTAACAGTAGTGTTATTTCTCTGTGATATGACTCACAGCAAACACTGAGACAGGAACAGAGGGGTAGTGGAGGGATAATTTCCTTGTCCATTATGTCATGCAGAATTTTTTTTTAATTCATTCTCGGGATGTGGACATTGCTGACAAGGCCAGCATTTATTGCCCATCCCTAGTTGTCCTTGAGATGGTGGTGGTGAGCCGCCTTCTTGAACCGCTGCAGTCTGAGTGGTGAAGGTACTCCCACAGTGCTGTTAGGTAGGGATATCCTGGCATAACAGCAAAATGATAACCGAGTATGAATATATACACTAATGATTTTTTCCTGTAATTAGTACATGGGAATATAAAGATTTAAAAAATGGTTAATAGATAAAGAGATATACATTCCTCGCTTTGCATTCTCTTGTTATACATGGGTCACTCATGGCAACAATGTATTAACAGACAAGAGTTTTTAACTAAATGAGGACCCCTGGCTGAGTGCAGAACCATTAATAAAATAAAATGAGTAGAGTTACCTGTTCGAGTAACAGCACAAAAGCTAACTACACATGTCTGGTAGCCCTTGTCCTGCCTGCATCAACAAAATTCTGTGTGCACCTAATTAAGAAGGACTTGCATTTCTATAGCGCCTTTCACTACCTCAGGATGTCACAAAGCAATTGCCAATGAAGTACGTTTTTGAAGTGTAGTCACTGTTGTAATGTAGGAAAACGCAGCATTCAAATTGCGCACAGCAAGCTCCCCTAAGCAGCAATGAGATAATGACCAGATAATCTGTTTTATAATGTTCTGTGGACAGTTGTACCTTGAAGGAGCTGCATGCCCTAATTTGGAGTCTGCAGCGGAATTGCTAATATCACCAACCTGTCACTTGCAAATATGATGAAATGGGTAATATTTATCAATTAGTAACCAGGTAACTCCCATGCTGTCACGTTCTCGATGGGAATGCTGAGCCGACTAGCATTGCCCAACCTAGATACCGGCAGCCACCTAGTTACTGTGACAGACATAATAGGCTCTCAATTACCTTCGTCTCTCCAGCTATCCTGCAAGGTCGGTTGGAAGGAGCTGGGACTGGCTGGATTATTTAAATGTAAAAGAAATATTTTAAAAAATGAAGGGAAAATTCTCTTGCGGAATAACTTTATTAAGATCCTTTTTAACATTATGGATGCTGCTTCTTTTAGTGTCCATACGTAAATACAACGAGTAGCCATTTAATACATTTACCTAATCCTCATCGTATGAGATCTCCTGCGATCAATATCCTGCTTCTTTTTATAATTAGATGTATTTGTTCAGGATCCAGGAGAGCTAGCAGCAGCAGTTTAAACTTCTGGGGCTAATATTCCTGATTGTAATTTTAGTGAAAAAGTAGATGTAAGTTTAAAAAGTGTTGGGATGTGGTAGAAAGCGTTAATGAATTGTTCGACCCTGTTTCGCTTTGCTCTGACCGTTCCTTCCCTTCCAAAAATGGATTAAGATGAAGACTGGAAAAGAGTTAGTGAGAAAGCTTATATTTTGCCTAAGCATGTTACTGGACAAAAAATTGTGTAGCATTTTGTGTTGCACTCGAATCGAAAAGTTATTTGCTCCAGGTGAGAAGAGGCACAAGTGTGCTTAAGGAACGGTATCAGCACAGGCAGCTCGCAGATACACTCCATTGGCCAGAAGTGGGGCATGGTGGATACTCTGGGGAAACAGGACATCAACCAAAGGAAAATGACAGTACGTTGATTAAGTTGGTTAGGATTTTGGTGGCTCTTCTATTCTACCGTCTAGGCCCTAAGGTCTGGAATTCCCTCACATAACCTCTCTGCCTCTCCACCTCTCTCTCCTATAAGACACTCGTTAAAACCTAGCTCTTGGACCAAGCTATTGCTAACCTGTCCTAATGTCTCCTCCTTTGGCTCGTTGTCAGTTTTTGTCTGATTATGTCCCTGTGAAGTGCCTTAGGATGCTTCACTACATTAAAGGTGCTATATAAATGCAAGTTCGATGCAATTAAGGAGAAGCTAGATAAACACATGAGGGAGAAAGGAATAGAAGGTTATGCTGATAGGCTGAGATGAAGAGGGGTGGGAAGGGGCTCGTGTGAAGCATGAACACCGGCTTAGACCATTTGGGCCGAATGGCCTGTTTCTGTGCTGTACATCCTCTGTATGTTGTTAAAAGTAACCAGCCAGTAGTGGTTGATTTAGAAAATTCTGAAAGACAGACAGCGCAAGCACTGAAGATGCGAGATTTATTTTCTACAGGGGTTTGGGGGCATTCCTCTCCCCACCCCATGGAAAGTTAAATTATTGACACTTTATTTGGTACATTTTACAGAGCTAAGTGTTAAAATGTTCTGCACTGGCCTTTCTTACAACACACACTGTAATTGTCCAGTGATTCAGTCGATCTGTCTTGGAGCTTTTTTTTCCATATTCTATTGATTTAATTTATTTTGAAGAATTCCTGGTTTAGTCAGGTTTCAAACTTTGGCCTAGCACCCAAATATAGTTGATCTAATTTTTATATTAACCGAGGTGGCCAACTGGTATTTCTGAGCCACGTTTGACCCTTTTGTAGCTGAAATGTGGCTCTTTGAATGCTTTGCCTAGGAAGTCAGGCCTGATGTGAGACAGGTCCCGATAACAAAGGGCACAATCAGGCTCAAAAGGGCCGAGTGCGTGGGTGGGGCAGTTAAACAAAGAATTCAGGGAAATAACAACAGAAAACGCTGGAAAAACTCAGCAGGCCAGGCAACATCCGTGAGAGAGAAAGAGAGTTAACGTTTCAGGTCGAAACCCTTCGTCGGAACTCAGGGAATTCAGGGAAATGTGCTCCAGCCTTCAGGATTAGTTTGTCCTGAATTTAAACATATTTGAGATTCAGTTACATCATTAAATGTTTCTGTTCCGTTACTACAGAGTAAACCGGTCAATTTTTAAAAACATTTTGAAACGTGCTGCAAACCAAAAAGATTGCTTTAATCAGACTATTGTAATCTGGTGCTTTTAGAATCCCTACAGAGCACAGCGCTGTGGACATTAATATTAAAATGTCTCATGCAAGTATTCTAAAGCAGATTGGATTGAAATCTTAACAATACAGTCATGCCAGATTTTAACCTCTATTTAAATGCGATTAAAGACGGATAATAGGCCCGAGATTATTCTGCAGTGAGGATAAATGTTTGCTTTAGTAGTTGGATCTTTCACCAAATTTCCTTGATGAACTGCCTTATGAGTAATTTTATTTTATACCTCTACCCCACCTGGCAAAAATATTAGAATCCTGAGCGTCAACTACATGTCAGTGAAGTGAAAGGAGCACAGAACCCTATTTTGTGAATTTGCTGGTTTTGTACCACTGATGAGCATAATGTAAATGAATAGAGAATGAGACAAAGGAGAGTAGGAGAGAGAGGGGGAATGATAAAGAGGAAAAAAGGAAGTGAGGCAGAGACAGAGTGAAGGGATGGGAGAACAGGGGAAGGAGGGAATGAGAAAGGGAGAAGACTGCATCAGTGAGACAAAGAGAAAGGGGATTAGTAGAGCTTAAAGGGCGACAGCTCGAGGTTTGCAAACCTCTCTCGTGTTGTGGGCTGTTTTGTCCTTGGAAAAGAATTTCAAAAGTGAGAATGACCTTTTGCTAACACGACATGTGGTAAAACCCAAGTGTCAGCATGCAGCCCATACTGGCTGATCACAGATACCATCAACGAGCCGTTACAGTCCATGAAAGAGGAAATGCATGTAAGGATGCAAGTGAAGGAACACTTTTCGGTGAAGGCCGTGGGTATTAAAGGCACCATGCTGCGTCATGGGCATTGATCGTAAGCAATTAAAACAGGAGGTCATTGTAAGTGACTGACCCACTTAGGACAAGTGCAAGTGCGGAAAATATCTCTGGCTCTTTTGCCTGACCTGGTAACGTCTTTAAGCTTCTTCCTGCACTGTCTGACCATGGGTTGTGTTGTTATTCAGTCCCCTAATCATCTCCTTCCATTGGCTGTGGGCAGTCTTCCGTGGAACCCTACAGTCGCTCTGTGCCAATGAGGGTTTCCCTCCTCCGCCTCACCTGCTCCAACAATAGTTCCACCGCTGTATCTGTGAACCTGGGGACACTCTGCCCTCCTGCGCACCGGCCAGACATTTTATTTCTCTGATCTTTGCTACAGTGAAAACAATTAGGATGATGCCCATCACTTGAAGCTGCTACAGGCCTTTGAATCCTGCAGCAGCTTACTACTGCCCAACGGGTAAGCTGCCAATCCAAACCATTTCTGATGCCTGGAGCTGGTCTGTCATACAATGATGCTGACGATGGAAATGACAGTTGGCTCAGTGCTCATGACATTGGTTCGGCCCAAATCATGTTCTGGCCCACTTCTGGTCAGGCTTGACCCTGAAAGTCCCAGATTTGCCCTCCTCCTGGTTTGTACTGAGTTAGCTGATCTCGGCTGTTGGCAAAAGTAGTGTCAATATAATTGACTTTAGATAGGGAGGATAATTCGGCGAGAGTCCTACCCCTAGTTGGTATCCAGTGAACCCTGCTTGAAGTGCGTTGCTTTGGGGCTGGTGGGGGCGGGGGGTGGGAGGAGAGTGTGCGTGCTGTGGACATCAAGGAAGAACTGGATTGGGCTTAGCTATGATGCCTCTTGTGCTGAGGAGGCTTGTCAACATTCACTGTCTGTGCTCACATATGAATAATTACCACTAGAGCAAAGCACTTGAGAGCACCAATGGAACCATAACGTGGCAAGGAGTTAATACCTTTAGAAGAGGGGCTGAGGAGGCAAGAATATTGGCAGAACGGGGGGAAAAAAAATCAAAGCAAATAAGCAAAATTAGATGTGGAGGATACATGATGTGCTATGATTCATATTTCACAAACAGGCTGATCTGACCTTGCAAGTGAAATATGCTGAGTGTACAAATGGGATTTATATAATTGGCATACCACAGCTCCTCATCATACATTCTGTTTATATCACATGTTAGGTTGGTGTTTTAAATAATAGATGTTAGTTATTTAAATATTAATCTTAAATATGAATTATATCAATAAGTGGAGTGATTCTGGAGATGTCCCTGCAAACATTATCTTCCCACAATGCTGCTCATTCTTAATTGTAGCATCATTAACATGCAATTTGAAAAATGTGTCATGGAAGTGATGTGATCATATACGGTAGAAAGATAAGTTAAAACCAGGGCACTAAACTGGCCTAAAACCATTAGTAGGGACACCAGGATAATATAAAACAAATGGACACAGCCGAATCTATGATGGCAGCTCATGGCATCTTATTTTTATTGGATGCCGGTGTGGGGTTGGGGGAGATAATGCCCTGTTCAGATTTAAAGACCTGTCTGGGTTTACCATGCAGTAGCTAGCATCATGCAAGTTATGCTTTAGACAATTTTAATCAAACTTTTCATGCACCCTGCAGGGAAAGAGTGAGGTGGGAAATTTCATTAAAATTGGGCTGTTTTCACATGCATTGACCATATACATGCATAATGGAGACTGTGTTAGCATTGGAGATACTATCTGTTAGGATCCTGTCCTAAATGAAATATTAAACCATTTTGGTCAGTTCCCACAGCAACAAGAAGTGAATTTGAAGTACAACTGACTGGGGTGAAAGGTGGGTGTTATTAAAGGTACAGTCCACATTCCTAACAACTTCTATTTAATGTACAGAATGTTCCTCCAATAGCTAGCTCCTAACACTAATTCAGAGTAACCAGATACTATCAGAATTCCTGTGTGCACTGGAAAAACACTGCTTTGTTTGATCTGCGCAGTGACTGCTCACTCCACCATTGCTCCAGGTCTGTTCTCCAACAATGAGAAGTCGCACAACACCAGGTTATAGTCCAACAGTTTTATTTGAAATCACAAGCTTTCGGAGCGGCTGCTCCTTCGTCAGGTGAAGGGGCAGCAGCTCCGAAAGCTTGTGATTTCAAATAAAACTGTTGGACTATAACCTGGTGTTGTGTGACTTCTCACTTTTGTCCACCCCAGTCCAACACCGGCATCTCCGCATCATGGCCACTATCGACACCACAAACTGCCGGCTCAAAGTGGAGAGAATCGCAAAGAAGGTCGTGCATATCGACACTTCACCTGACGAAGGGGCAGCAGCTCCGAAAGCTTGTGATTTCAAATAAAACTGTTGGACTATGACCTGGTGTTGTGCGACTTCTCACTTTTGTCCACCCCAGTCCAACACCGGCATCTCCGCATCATGTTCTCCAACAGACACTCCAACTTGTGAACAATGAGCTTCACACAGTCCAGGTGGCTGGTGGTTTTCAGTATATCTTATGAACAATAAGTGACAAACAGACAGTATTTATTTATTAACAGAATGGTACCACAATTGCAATGTTTCTGCACTTTTTAAGCTGCATTTAGTTTCTGACAGTACATAGAGAAGTGTTTAAGGTGTACAGGAATATTTTGGTAAAAGCCTGATCAAGAGCTGGAGCCCTATTGCAATTCTATTTTCCTGGTTTATCTAACAATAAAATGAATTGCAAAGCAGACGTTTCGATCTTACTGAGAGCTGATTACTGCGGAGAGCTTATTAACAAACGACCTTGTGAAATCCATTCACCGTGTTACACAGATTGCTGCTCATCACTGCATGGGACTCTAGGAATACTATGGGTTTTAGGTTCCTCCCCCCTCTTAACCAGATAGATGTTGAAACACATTCATCTAGGTATAAACACAAGTAAAGAATCACAATGAAATCTCCCAATTAATAAAGCCCCTCCTGTCATGACCATTTTAGTTGTATTGCATCGATCAGCAGCAAGCAGTGTGAAACCATCACGAAACCAGCTAACGGGGCCTGCACAGCAGAAAATGGCCACTGCCCACGAATGGACGGGATCCATTTTGAAATCTACTTAATGCATGAAAATAGAAAAAAAAAGTAACCACTGTTTGGAGCTAGTTACCAAAATAGAGGCCTGTTTATTCAATCCATGTTCTGTAGCTTGATGGTTTCCCCTTCAGATTTTTTTTTTTTTTGATTATATGCAGTGGGTGAAACTTCAGGGGTGATATTACAATCCCGCAGTTTCTTCAGGAAGCTGTGCTCACTGGGAGTGTGTCAGGGCCACCAGCGTTGTAGCCCCGATTCTCCCAGCTGCATTGCCTGCAAGTGCAGTTCCCCACTGGCAGCGCCAGTATTTGAAAGCTAATTTGTTGCCATTGTCCATATGCGTAATGGCATTGAGGTCAGGAAGTTTCTGCTGTGCGACACAGACCTGACGATTTCCTGCACTCATTTATTACTGTATTTTTTATAACGCTAATGTGGGGAGAGGTGCCAATGAAAATGAAAATCATTTGCACTGGCATGATAAAGGAATCAAAAGGCTTCTTAATCTGCACAGCTGGGACTGGTTGGTCCCACAGCAGGAAATGCTGTCAGCAGGAGCTCGCTCACTCTTCATGATAATGTCATCAACGCCAAAGAAAAGGCAAAAAGAAAATTGACAGTCAATTTGAGCGAATCAAATATAAAGAATCAATTATACTGTGCATTGCAGTGGGGATTAAACAGGCCAATAAGTCTGATAATACGGAGAGGGAACTTAACTATCTTCTGAACACTGTGCATACATCTTAAGAGAAATGGAAACATATTTCAAAATGCTACATTCCTCAATGTGAATTTTTAACTGTGTGACAGGCATATGTGAATCTGTCCACTTAAGGCAAAGTACACAATATGTCTAGTTTCTGGTCCTGGCAAAGCAACTGAAGGGGGCTTGAGCACTGATGGTGACTAATGACCTGGGCCAGAACCATTGCTGAGGTTCACATGTCTATTAGACAGGGGAGGGAATCCATGGATCGTGTAGAGGGAATGAGCTTTAGCTGCTGTTAAAGTTGAACACTATTATAATCTGTGTCTATGATAATGTCTTTTTATGTGTGTGTGTGTGTGTGTGCTTAAATTTACTCAGGAAGATTCAGAGATCAACAAAACAATAGAAAATCCTAACCGCTAGTGTAAGAGCCTGACATGATGAAATACAGTGCTGTCAAGTTAAGCATTTTGTATTAAGATTCTAGCATTTTGTATATAAATAGATGGATTTTTAGACTATATACAAAGACCCTATTTGATACCCAGATACACTTGGGTAACAAGAAATATTTTCCGGTTAAATATATTTGCATTGTAATAATTTATTATTAATAATAAACCACAGAACAAATTATAAAGTGAAAACCAAATTTTCTGGAAGTGTGTAAAGTACTGAAAAAGGAACTAGGTGTTGGTGTTAGTGTTAGAGAGGAAGAGAGTGGAAATAATGACACTGTTGTATTATTGAGTAGCATGCTGTAATATAATGAATTTTAGTTAATATTCTCTTGTTAATTGTATTTTTATTATTTATGTTGCATTTACTCTGTAAACGTAAGATATTTGTTACATTTTTAGAATAAATCCAGTTACATATCTATTTGTGAGGGTTGTCTTTTGTGACTGTGTAAGAGTCTGCCATGTTTCTGTCCTTTTGCCTTTGGTTCTGTCCACTGAATGCCCCGCCTTATATTCACCAGTCTGTTATGCTGTCCTTTCAGTGCTGCCATATTGAGAAATTGGCGAGAATGTGAAACATAATGCTGTTGGTACTGGCGCAAATAAGGGTCCCTCCCAGAGCTAGCCTATTTGTGCTGGTGCAAAGCCTATTTTTAAAATTAATGTATTCCGGCCTTCCCTCCTCCTTCCCTCTGGATTGTCTTCTCTTTTTCTTCTCTTTTCTCTCCTCTCCAATAGATACCAGTTATATAGGCTGATAATGTGGTTCGATGGCGTCAGTTGTACGGGACTGCTGCTCTTTGGGCATTGTGTGCAGATTCCCAGCACTGCGCTCACGTCGTGCCACGATGTGAAGCCAGCTCATTTATATAACTTCACAGTGCACTGGGAGCACTTGGGGGGGCGGTGGGGGGTAGGGGGCGAAGCTTTCAGGGGTTTCTTAAAGACCTGCTACTTGCCCTTGAAGCTGTCCCGGGTGAGGAAATGGGTGGAACAAGTTGCAGAACGTGAACTGCTCCTTTAAAATTAAGCTGTTTTGGAGTTGCTGCTGAGGGAGGCCCTTGAAGGAAGGGTTGTCCTTTTTGGAGCTGAGGTGCTATCGTCCAATGGAGAGCCACACTGGAGCAACCTTGGGGGTGAAGGTGGGGGTAAGAGTTAGTGCTGTCTCACCTGTGCACAAAATCTGGGAGCAGGTAAAGAAATTTGCTGGTCTCGGGAAATCCCAGGTTAAAAAAAAAAGAAATACTAGCATTTATATAGCGCCTTTCACGACCTCAGGACGTCGCAAAGCGCTTTACAGCCAATGAAGTACTTTTTGAAGCGTAGTCACTGTTGTAATGTAGAAAACGCTGCAGCCAATTTGCGCATAGCAAGCTCCCACAAACAGCAATGTGATAATGACCAGATAATCTGTTTTAGTGATGTTCATTGAGGGATAAATATTGGCCAGGACACCGGGGAGAGCTACCCTGTTCTTAAAAGATCCCAAGGCACTATTTTGATGTCCACCTGAGAAGGCAGACAGGCCCTTGGTTTAACGTCTCATTCAAAAGGTGAGTAATGTTCACACTGTGCGTAATTGTACAATGTTGCTTTCCAGTGCATCTTGACAGCACTTCACTGCCAACTTGGTGCAGAATCATAGAGGACAAACACTCAGCATTCTGACAAGTGTTCTTGTATGTTCCAAATTCACTGGCATGCCCAGATTTTAAAATGGCACTGTGCCTTGCTGGCATTACAAAGTGTTTGCTGTATTACATTAACCGTGGCAAGGAACAAACCAACATGCTGCCAACACAGGTATCTCTACATGTTACATGTTCACTGACTCACTTAAGGTGGCTGCTGCCCTGTCCAATTGGGTGAAACATGGCTCTCATTGTCCTCATTCCAACTTATATGCCTTCTTAAAAATCTGCTTACAGGTAAAGGGTGCACGTCACAGGCAACAGCACCTGCAGACTGGAGAGGTTCACTTCATCCAAATCCATTGACTTTTTACGAGAAGAGGGAACAAGAGATTCTAGGCATGAGATCTCCTGTTATTGCTTGGAAGGACTTGAGCAGTGGCGGCAGCGAGGAGACGGAGTATAAATCGAGCGAGAGGCCCAGAGAGAGCGCAGACCGGAGAAGCGGCAGCAGCGAGGAGGCGGAGTACCTCCAGCGAAAACAACAACAAAAGCAATAAAGTGACATCACAACCAGGGAAGGAGCTGATTGGTGAGTAGCTGGTAAGTGTTTCTAGTTGGTAGTCTATTAAGTAAAGGCATGGCAGGGCAGCTCAGGCCCGTGAAATGCACATCCTGTGCCATGTGGGGACTCCAGGACGCTTCTCGTGTCCTGGACAACCACATGTGCAGGAAGTGTCGTCAGCTGGAGGAACTCGAGCTCTGGGTTTTGGAGCTTGAGCAGCAGCTGGCGTCACTGCGGTGCATCCGTGAGGCTGAGAGCTTCGTGGATAGCACGTTTCAGGAGGTGGTCACCCCGCAGCGTAAGAGTGTGCCGGCAGAGAGGGAATGGGTGACCACCAGACAGAAGAGGAGGACCAGGCAAGTAGTGCAGGAGTCCCCTGAGTGCATCTCGCTCTCCAACCACTATTCGGTTCTGAGTACTGGTGAGGACGATGGTTCCTCTGGGGAGTATAGCCAGAGCCACGTCTGCGGCACCACGGGTGGCTCAGCTGCACGGGGGGGAGGAAGAAAAGTGGGAAAGCAATAGCAGTAGGGGATTCGATAGTTAGGGGAGCAGACAGGCATTTCTGCGGCCGCAGACGTCACTCCAGGATGGTATGTTGCCTCCCTGGTGCCAGGGTCAAGGATGTCACTGAGCGACTGCAGAACATTCTGAGGCGGGAGGGTGAACAGCCAGAGGTCGTGGTCCATATCTGTATCAACGACATAGGTAGAAAGAGGGATAAGGTCCTTCAGGCAGATTTCAGGGAGCTAGGAAAGAGATTAAAAAGCAGGACCTCAAAGGTAGTAATCTCCAGATTACTCCCGGTGGTACGAGCTAGTGAGTATAGAAATAGGAGGATAACGCAGATGAATGCGTGGCTGGAGAGATGGTGCAGGATGGAGGGCTTTAGATTCGTGGGGCATTGGGACTGGTTCCGGGGGAGGTGGGATCTGTACAGGCCGGACGGGTTGCATCTCAACAGGGCTGGAACCAATATCCTCGCAGGGAGGTTTGTTAGTGCTGTTGGGGAGGGTTTAAACTAATTTGGCAGGGGGATGGGCACCAGAATGTAACATTAGAAAGGGGAAATAAAGAGCTCAAAGGATTGGGAGAGGCAGAGAGCACTAAAGTAAGAAATAGTAAGGTATTAGGTGGGGTCCAACTAAGAGAGAATACAGGATGGTCTAAGATGGGTTTATAGTGTACGTATGTGAACGCACGAAGCGTAGTAAACGAGGTAAGTGAGCTGCAGGCACAAATAGCCACATGGGGATATGATGTTGTGGCAATAACTGAGACCTAGCTCAAAAAAGGCAGGATTGGGTATTAAATATTCCTGGTTATAAGGTGTTCAGGAAAGATAGGAGGTGGTGTGGCAGTATTGGTCAAGGAGAATGTTACAGTGCTGGAGAGGGAGGATGTCCTGGAGGGGTCAAGGACAGAATCTATATGGCTAGAGTTAAGAAATAATAGAGGTGCCATTACACTACTAGGTGTATTCTATAGACCACCAAATAGTGGGAAAGATATGGAGGAGCAAATTTGCAGAGAATTTACAGAGAGGTGCAAAAACTATAGAGTAGTAATAACAACAGAAAATGCTGGAAAAACTCAGCAGGCCAGGCAGCATCCGTGGAGAGAGAAAGAGAGTTAACGTTTCAGGTCGATGACCTTTCATCAGAACCTGAAACGTTAACTCTCTTTCTCTCTCCACGGATGCTGCCTGGCCTGCTGAGTTTTTCCAGCGTTTTCTGTTGTTATTTCGGATTTCCAGCATCCACAGTATTTTGCTATCGTATAGAGTAGTAATAATGGGGGACTTCAACTATCCTAATATAGACTGGGATCGTAATAGTGTTGAGGGCAGAGAAGCGGAAGAATTTCTGAAGTGTGTTCAGGAGAACTTTCTTGATTAGTATGCTTCTGGCCCGACGAGGGAGGAGGCATTGCTGGATCTGGTTCTGGGGAATGAGGTAGGTCAAGTGGAGCAAGTGTTAGTAGGTGAACATTTAGGGAACAGTGATCATAGTATCATAAGGTTTAGATTAGCTATGGAAAAGGACAGGGAGCAATCTAGAGTAAAAATGTTTAACTGGGGGAAGGCCAACCTCAATGGAATGAGAACGGATCTGGCCCGGGTAAACTGGAACAAAGATTGGCAGGCAAAACTGTAATGGAACAATGGGCTGCCTTTAAAGAGGAAATAGTTCAGGTACATTCCCACTAGGGGGAAAGGCAGGGCAACTAAAGTCAGGGCTCCCTGGATGCTGAAAGAGATAGAGAATATGATGAAGCAGAAAAAGAGCACGTATGGCAGATGTCAGGTTCCAAATACATCTGAGAATCAGTCTATATATAGAAAGGTCAAAGGAGAAGTGAAAAAGAAAATAAGAGGGGCAAAGAAAGGATATGAGAATAGAGTGGCAGCCAACATAAAAGGTAATCCAAAAGTCTTCTATAGGCATATAAATAATAAAAGGGTAGTAAGAGGAGGGGTGGGGCCGATTAGGGACCAAAAAGGAGACCTATGCATGGAGACAGAGGGTATGGCTGAGATACTAAACGCGTACTTTGCATCTGTCTTCACCAAGGAAGAGGATGCTGCCATAGACATAGTAAAGGAGGAGGTAGTGGAGATACTTGATCAGATAAAAATTGATAAAGAGGAGGTATTAGAAAGGCTGGCTGTACTTAAAGTAGATAAATCAACAGGCGTGGATGGGATGCATCCTAGGATACTGAGAGAATTCAGGGAGGAAATCGCAGAGGTACTGGCCATAATATTCCAATCCTCCTTAGATACGGGGGTGGTGCCAGAGGACTGGAGAATTGCAAATGATATACCATTGTTCAAAAAATGGTGTAAAGATAAACCCAGCAACTACAGGCCAGTCAGTTTGACCTTGGTAGTGGGGAAGCTTTTAGAACAGTAATCAGGGACAAAGTTAACAGTCACTTGGACAAGTGTGGATTAATTAAGGAAAGCCTGCACAGATTTGTTAAAGGCAAATCATGTTTAACTAACTTGATTGAGTTCTTTGATGAGGTAACAGAGAGGGTTGATGAGGGTAATGCAGTTGATGTAGTGTACATGGATTTCCAAAAGGCGTCCGACAAAGTGCCACATAATAGGCTTGCCAGCAAAGTTGAAGCCCCATGGAATAAAAGGGACAGTGGCAGCATAGATACAGAATTGGCTAAATGACCGGAAACAGAGAGTAGTGGTGAACGGTTATTTTTCGGACTGGAGGAAGGTATACAGTGGTGTTCCCCAGGTTCTAGGACCACTGCTTTCCTCGATATAGATTAATGACTTGGACGTGGGTGTACAGGGCACAATTTCAAAATTTGCAGATGATGCAAGACTTGTAATTATAGTGAACAGTGAGGAGGATAGTGATAGACTTCAGGAAGACATAAACAGGCTGGTGAAATGGGCGGAAACATGGCAGATGAAATTTAACGCAGAAAAGTGTGAAGTGATACATTTTGGTAGAAAGAATGAGGAGAGGACATATAAACTAAATGGTACAATCCTAAAGGGGGTGCACCAACAGAGAGACCTGGGGGTATGTGTGCACAAATTGTTGAAGGTGGCAGGGCAGGTTGAGAAAGCGGTTAAAAAGGCTTACGGGATCCTGGGCTTCATGAATAGAGGTATAGAGTACAAAAGTGTGCAAATAATGATGAACCTGTATAAAATACTGGTTCGGCCCCAACTGGAGTATTGTGTCCAATTCTGGGCGCTGCACTTTAGGAAGGATGTGGAGGCCTTAGAGAGGGTGCAGAAAAGATTTATGAGAATGATTCCAGGATTGAGGGACTTCAGTTACGGTGATAGACTGGAGAAGCTGGGGTTGTTCTCCTTGGAGCAGAGAAGATTGAGAGGAGATTTGATGGAGGTGTTCAAAATCATGAGGGGTCTAGACAGAGTAGATAGAGAGAAACTGTTCCCATTGGCAGAAGGGTCAAGAACCAGAGGACACAGATTTAAGGTGATTGGCAAAAGGACCAAAGGCGACGTAAGAAAAAACATTTTTACGCAGCGAGTGGTTAGGATCTGAATGCACTGACTGAAAGGGCGGTAGAGGAGGATTCAATCACGGCTTTCAAAAGGGAGTTGGATAAGTATCTGAAGGAAAGAAATTTGCAGGGCTACGTGGAAAGAGCTGGGGAGTGGGACGAGCTGAAGTGCTCTTGCAGAGAGCCAGCATGGGCTCGACGGGCCGAATGGCCTTCTTCCATGCTGTAACCATTCTATGATTCTATGACTCAGTGATGTCAAAGTAACTGCTCCCTTGAACTTTGACAACAATGGCAGATCCAATCCTGCCATGGAAGTGATTTCTAGGCCTGGGTTCAGGACTGTGCAGGATTCTGTGTTGGGCTCCTTAGTGAACTGTAGTCTCTGCATCCAAGTTTCTTTGGACGTGTCCAAGTTTGATTGTCTGGCCCACAACCACAGGTAGCGCTGTAAGGGTGGGTCTTAAGTGATTCCCTAAGCATGCTTCATATGATCCTCTTCCACCACAAACGGCAAATATAAAGGATGGCCAGAGGCATATCCATACCTACTATATACCGTTTGCAAGATGCACTGCAGCAACTCGCCAAGGCTTTTTCGACAGCACCTCCCAAACCCACGACCTCTACCACCTAGAAGGACAAGGGCAGCAGGCGCATGGGATTACCACCACCTCCACGTTCCCCTCCAAGTCATACACCATCCTGACTTGGAAATATATCGCTGTTCCTTCATCATCGCTGGGTCAAAATCCTGGAACTCCCTCCCTAACAACACTGGGGGAGTACCCTCACCACACGGACTGCAGCAGTTCAAGAAGGCAGCTCACCACCACCTTCTCAAGGGCAATTAGGGATGGGCAATAAATACTGCAGTACATCCTGTAGATGGTGTATAGTAGGTATGGATATGCCTCTGGCCATTCTTTATATTCACATGCCCACATCCTGTGAATGAATAAAAAAATATATAGAAATCACACTGAAATATATATCCCTGGGAAATCTGGCACACATAGTAGATGGGGTCCAGCTTTAAGAAGCATTCAATAAGTTCCTTTCTTACAAAACAGCGAAACAGGTCATCAAGTAAAAAGCCAAACAGCAAAGAAGCATTGAAATAGGTGCAATGTCAGCAGCTACTGCCAACAAATTAGTCTCCTTTAAGAGAAAGGACCCAAGATATGGGAATGATCTTCTGGTGCAGCACCTGTTTTATATGGGCATTGGAGAACGCTGCTCCAGTCCTCCATATACATTATGGGGCCATTGTTTAATTTGCCTTTAATCTGGGCCTGTAATCAGCCTAGCACATGGCAGATGCACATGATTCTGAGCACCACAAGGTGTCTTTGGGTTGCATTTTGACCTACAAAGCCTCAATGCCCCTTAATACAGTGTGCTAGTGGCCAACGTGCAATTGCAGTGAAGATCACATCATCGGCTTCAGAGTACTTTTTAAATGAGGTGACGTTGAGGTGTGTTTCCACAGGTACTGGCAGTGCTCCAGCACCTTGTCCAACTGGTCCTCCTTCATGTGTGAGCCTGGGCAGTGTGTGTTGGAAAGCTAGTTGACCACAAAACCTGACACTGTCCTCACCCAACATCCACATACATGCACTTTTAAGCAAGGGCCAATGGAAAGCAATCAAGAAGATTCACCATACTGATACCTGGGATGGCAGGAATGACGTATGAAGAGAGATTGGGACGATTGGGCTTGTATTCGCTACAGTTTAGAAGAATGAGAGGGGATCTCATTGAAACTTATCAAATTCTAACAGGACTAGACAGACTAGATGCAGGAAGGATGTTCCCGATGGCCGGGGAGTCCAGAACCAGGGGTCACAGTCTAAGGATAAAGGGTAAACCATTTAGGACTGAGATGAGGAGGAATTTCTTCACCCAGAGAGTGGTGAACCTGTGGAATTCTCTACCACAGAAGGCAGTTGAGGCCAATTCATTAAATATATTCAAGAAGGAGTTAGATATATTTCTTAAGGCTAAAGGGATCAAGGGATATGGGGTGAAAGCAGGGACAGGGTTCTGAAATTGGATGATCAGCCATGATCTCATTGAATGGCGGAGCAGGCTCGAGGGGCCGAATGGCCTACTCCTGCTCCTATCTTCTATGTTTCTATGTAAGAGTGAGAACTCTGCCCGTTTTCCTCCTTCCCAGCATAGGGGCCAATCATAGGACCCTAAATGCTGCCTTGGCTGACATCAGCTAACTCGGTACAGGCTGGGGATTGAACCTGGAATGCACTTTCACTGTAGGGTTCAGTACTTTGAACCATTTATACTTGACCTTTTTTTTGTTGGTTCTATACAATAAAAATCCCGTTACACCCACTGTCCTAAAAATGGTTCCCCTAGGTCTTTCCCTCAGTGATTTTCCACTGATATGCCAAAGGGGAGGAGTAGTAGCAAAAAGTAAATCTTAGCCCATCTGTGAATGGTCAGTCTTGTTGTCAATCAAAAATATTTCCAGATGGTGTCTGCACAAGTGCATGCTGGGAGCTGTAGCCTGCTAGCTTGAGTCTTTTCAGTTAACAGTTGTGGGTCTGGGAATCTGCATATAAACAACAACATCTTGCATTTATATAGCGCCTTTTAATGAAGCAAAACATCCCAAGGCGCTTCACAGGAGCATTATCAAACAAAATTTCACATCGAGCCACATAGGGCGATATTAGGGAGGTAGGTTTTAAGGAGCGTCTTAAAGGAGGAGAGAGAGGGGGAGAGATTTAGGGGGGTAATTCCAGAGCTTAGGGCCTTGGCAGCTGAAGGCAAGGCTGCCAATGGTGGAGCGATTAAAATCGGGGATGCTCAGGGGGCCAGAATTAGAGGACCGCAGATATCTCGGAGAGTTGTAGGGCTGGAGGAGGTAACAGATAGGGAGAGGCGAGGCCATGGAGGGATTTGAAAACAAGGATGAGAATTTTAAAATCGAGGTGTTGCTTAACTGAGAGCCAATGTAGGCCTGCAAGGACATGGGTGATGAGTAAATGGGACTTCAAGGCTCAGCCTCAGCAAGAAACAGCCATTTCAAACACAGAAAGTGCTCATGTATCACTTTCTTGTAAATTTTCTTAGCTTTTATGCCTTTATTGTGCTACAATCCTTATTTCCTGTAGTCATTCATAGAAACATAGAAACATGGAAGATAGGAGCAGGAGTAGGCCATTCGGCCCCTCGAGCCTGCTCCGCCATTCGATGAGATCATGGCTGATCATCCAAACTCAGTACCCTGTACCTGCCTTCTCCCCATATCCCTTGATACCTTTAGCTTTAAGAAATATATCTAACTCATTCTTGAATATATTTAATGACTTGGCCTCAACCACCTTCTGTGGTAGAGAATTCCACAGGTTCACCACTCTCTGGGTGAAGAAATTCTTCCTCATTTCTGTCCTAAATGGCTTACCCCTTATCCTTAGATTATGACCCCTGGTTCTGGACTCTCTGACCATCGGGAACATTCTTCCTGCATCTAGTTTGTCCAGACCTGTCAGAATTTTATATGTTTCAATTAGATCCCCTCTCATTCTTCTATACTCCAGCGAGTATAAGCCCAATCGACCCAATCTCTCCTCATATGTCATTCCTGCCATCCCAGGTATCAGCCTTGTGAATCTTCGCTGAACTCCTTCCATGGCAAGAACATCCTTCCTCAGATAAGGCGACCAAAACTGCACACAGTACTCAAGGTGTGGTCTCACCAAGGCCCTGTACAACTGCAGCAGGACATCCCTGTTCCTATACTCAAACCCTTTCGCTATGAAGGCCAACATACCATTTGCCTTCTTCACCGCCTGCTGCACCTGCATGCTTACTTTCAGCGACTGGTGCACAAGGACACCCAGGTCTCGTTGCACTTCCCCTTCTCCCAATCTATTGCCATTCAGATAATAGTCTGCCTTTCTGTTTTTGACACCAAAGTGGATAACCTCGCATTTATCCACGTTATATTGCATTTGCCACGCTTCTGCCCACTCACCCAACCTGTCCAAATCATCCTGGAGTTTCTCGGTATCCTCCTCGCAGCACACACTCCCACCCAGCTTTGTGTCATCTGCAAACTTGGAGATATTACATTTAGTTCCCTTATCTAGATCATTAATGTATATTGTGAATAGCTGGGGTCCAAGGACCGATCCTTGTGGTACCCCACTAGTCACTGCTTGCCACTCGGAAAAAGACCCATTAATTCCTACTTTCTGCTTTCTGTCCGCCAACCAGTTCTCTATCCAAGTCAATACCTTGCCCCCAATCCCATGTGCCTTAACTTTACACGCTAATCTCTTATGCGGGACCTTATCGAAAGCCTTTTGAAAGTCCAAATACACCACATCTACTGGTTCTCCCTTATCTATTTTCCCAGTTACATCCTCAAAAAATTCCAGTAGATTAGTCAAGCACGATTTACCTTTTGTAAATCCATGTTGACTTTGTCCGATCCTGTCACTGTTTTTCAAGTGCTCAGCTATTACATCCTTTATAATGGACTCTAGCATTTTCCCCACTACCGATGTCAGGCTTACCGGTCTGTAATTCCCCGCTTTCTCTCTACCACCCTTTTTGAATAGTGGGGTAACATTAGCTACCCTCCAATCCATGGGTACAGTTCCAGATTCCATTGAATGTTGGAAGATGATCAGCAATGCATCTACTATTTCTAGGGCCACTTCCTTAAGTACCCTAGGATGTAGATTATCAGGCCCTGGGGATTTATCGGCCTTCAATCCCGTCAATTTCCCTAACACCTTTTCCCTGCAAATACTGATTTCTTTCAGTTCCTCCCTTTCATCAGACCCTATGTTCTCCAACATCTCTAGGAGGTTATTTGTGTCCTCCTTTGTGAAGACAGAACCAAAATATGCATTTAATTGGGCTGCCATTTCTTTGTTCCCCATTATAACTTCCCCCGCTTCTGACTGCAAGGGACCTACACTTGATTTCACTAATCTTTTTCTCTTCACATATCTATAAAAGCTCTTATAGTCAGTTTTTATGTTCCCAGAAAGCTTACTTTCATATTCTATTTTCCCCTTCTTAATTAATCCCTTTGTCCTCCTTTGTTGAATCCTAAACTGTTCCCAATCCTCAGGGTTACCGCTTTTTCTGGCCAATTTATATGCCCTCTCCTTGGATCTTATGCTATCCCTAATTTCCCTTGTTAGCCACGGTTGAGTCACCCTTTTTGTTTTATTCTTATGCCACACTGGGATGAACAAATTCTGTAGTTCATCCATGCAGTCTTTGAATGTTTGCCATTGCCTATCCACCGTCAACCCCTTGAGTGACATTCCCCAATCAATCCTACCCAATTCGCGCCTCATACCATCGTAGTTTCCTTTATTTAAATTCAGGACCCTAGTCTCTGATTCAACTACTTCACTCTCCATCCTAATGAAGAATTCTATCATATTATGATCACTCTGACCCAAGGGGCCTCGTACAACAAGATTGCTAATTAATCCTTTCTCGTTATATAATACCCAGTCTAAGATGGCCTGATCTCTGGTTGGTTCCTCGACATATTGTTCCAGAAAACCATCCCGTAAACATTCTAGGAATTCCTCCTCCACAGTATTTTTACTAATTTGGTTAGCCCAATCTATATGTAAATTAAAGTCACTCATGATGACTGCTGTGCCCTTACTGCATGCTTCTCTAATTTCCCTTTTAATGCCGTCCCCAACCTCCATATTACTGTTTGGAGGTCTATATACCACTCCCACTGACGTTTTCTGCCCCTTGTTATTTCTCAGTTCTACCCATACAGATTCCGCATCATCAGAGCTAATATCCTTCCTTTCAATTGTGTTAATCCCCTCTTTAACCAGCAATGCTACCCCACCTCCCTTTCTTTTTTGCCTATCTTTCCTAAATATTGAATAACCCTGGATGTTGAGTTCCCAGCCTTGGCCACCCTGGAGCCATGTTTCTGTAATCCCAATCAAATCGTATTCATTTACCTCTATTTGCACAGCTAATTCATCCACCTTGTTCCGAATGCTCCTTGCATTAAGACACAAACCCTTCAGGCTTGTTTTTTTAACGCTCTCAGACCTATATGAATTATTATTTACTGTGACAATGTTTGATTTAAACCGTTGAGTTCTTTGCCTTCTACTTTTGTTTTTCTCCTTCCTGTCTTTAGCTTTTATCCTTGTTTCCCTTTCCTCTGTCTCCCTGCTCAGGTTCCCAACCCCCTGCCACTTTAGTTTAAACACTCCCCAACAGCACTAGCAAACACTCCCCCTAGGACATCGGTCCCGGCCCTGCCCAGGTGCAGACCGTCCCATTTGTACTTGTCCCACCTCCCCCAGAACCGGTTCCAATGTCCAAGGAATTTGAATCCCTCCCCCTTGCACCATTCCTCTAGCCACATATTCATTTGAAATATTCTCCTATTTCTACTCTGACTAGCACGTGGCATTGGTAGCAATCCTGAGATTACTACCTTTGAGGTCCTATTTTTTAATTTATCTCCTAACTCCCTATGTTCTGCTTTTAGGACCTCATCCCGTTTTTTACCTATATCATTGATGCCTATGTGCACCACGACAACTGGCTGTTCGCCTTCCCCCTCCAAAATGTTCTGTAGCCGCTCCGAGACGTCCTTGACCCTTGCACCAGGGAGGCAACACACCATCCTGGAGTCTCGTTTGCGGCCGCAGAAACGCCTATCTATTCCGCTTACAATTGAATCCCCTATCACTATAGCTCTTCCACACTTTTTCCTCCCAGCCTGTGCAGCAGAGGCACCCATGGTGCCAGGAAGTTGGCTGCTGCTGTCTTCCCCTGATAAGTCATCCCCCCAACAGCATCCAAAGTGGTATTGATTTCCCACATATAGCAGGAGGAGCATATCACGGGGCGGAGCTCTCCTGCCATGACTTACCCTTTAATTAATTAATTAAAATTAAACTAATTGAATCCCACCAATTTCACTTCAATTAAATGATATACTCAAGGGCCCTTGCTTAACAGCAGTCCCTGCTACACCACAGAGACTCTAGAAATTATAAACCACAGAATTTAAGTATGGTATATCTGTTTGAGAGGGGGATGGCCACAGGGGGCCCCTGCACTACCTGCCTGCACCTCTTACTCTGCCTGGTGGTCACCCATTCACTTCCTGCCTGTACACCCTTTACCTGCGGTGTGACCAACTCACTAAACGTGTTATCCACGACATTCTCAGCATCGTGAATGCTCCAATATGCATCCATCCGCAGCTCCAGCGCCGCAATGCGGTCCGTCAGTAGCTGCAGCTGGATACATTTCCCACACACATGGTCGTCAGGGACACAGGAAGCGTCCCTGATTTCCCACATATAGCAGGAGGAGCATATCACGGGGCGGAGCTCTCCTGCCATGACTTACCCTTTAATTAATTAATTAAAATTAAACTAATTGAATCCCACCAATTTCACTTCAATTAAATGATATACTCAAGGGCCCTTGCTTAACAGCAGTCCCTGCTACACCACAGAGACTCTAGAAACTATAAACCACAGAATTTAAGTATGGAAAAAAGGAGAAAGAGAGAAATACTCACCAACCAATCACTTACCTGCTTTCTGGTGATGTCACACTTCGATTACTTTTTACTTCTTTACACTCACCGGTCCGTTGTAGCTCACCTTTGAAATCTCCCGAGGTTTGGCGCTCTCCAGCCGCTCTCGCTCACCTTTGAAATCTCCCGAGGTCTGGCCAACATAGTGCAGAAACCAAGATTGTGGCCAAAAGGATTTTCAAAAAATATTTGGCAACATTTTATTAGCGCCCTTCTCTTTTTCTTTATTGGTACTGTTGCTGACTGCCCATATTTGATTTGTAGTTTGTTTGCACTTTGTGATTGGTGCTTTTTATTGCTACTTGTTGATTGCTACTCTGCTGCTCGTATCAAGTCCCGTTCACCCATCACCCCTGTGCTCGCTGACCTACATTGACTCCCGGTCTGGCAGCACCTCAATGCTAAAATTCTCATCCCTGTTTTCAAATCCCTCATGGCCTTGCCCCTCCCTATCTCTGTAACCTCCTCCAGCCCTACAACCCTCCAAGATATCTGTGCTCCTCCAATTCTGGCCTCTTGCGCAACCCCTATTTGAATTGCTCCACCATTGGTGGCCGTGTCTTCAGCTGCCTTGGCCCTAAGCTCTGGAATTCCCTCCGTAAACCTCTCCACTTCTCTACCTCTCTCTCCTCCTTCAAGATGCTCTTTAAAACCTTCCTCTTTGATCACGCTTTTGGTCACCTGTCCTAATATCTCCTTATGTGGCTAGGTGTCAAATTTTGTTTGATAACGCTCCTGTGAAGTGCCTTGGGACATTTTACTATGTTATAGGCGCTATATAAATGCAAGTTGTTGTTGCCTATTGGTACGTTCCCTACCTGTTGCTTTGTGATTTCTTGCTGATTCAAGAATGTGGAACTTGAGACAATCCCATGGAAGCGTGAGACAGAAATTTGCAAACAGGGTGCATGCCCTCCAATGTATGACAAAACAAGCATTTTTTATATCTATGTAGATTAGGCAAGCTCTGTCAGCAAATTATAATAATGCTTCCCCTCCCTTGCTCTAGCTTTCTATTGCCATCAGTGTGCTACAATTTCCCCTCTTTGAAGTCCACGATTTATTCTGTTTTAAATGTGGCCAATATTCCAAAGGTGTCTTTTAATGCCTAGCTCCGTGGGGAATGGCAATGATTTCCTGAAGCTGTTCCCCTGATTTCTTCTGTTTCATTCCCCTCATAGAATGCCCATTGGACAGAGCCAAGGACTCCTCTTCCACTGGGGATTACAGTTTTTATTTTTTTAATTAAAAGATGACAATGAATTATCCTCAATGCTGTCAAACCTGCCAGCCGTTGACTTGAAAACACATTTACAACATACACTAAAAATTCAAAATAACGTTCTGCAGTTTGTATAATATTGTGATATTTGTGACACCACATTCCATTTTTACCAATGCTAATGGCTATTTTGTTTTCAATAAGACATGCCAAAAATATTCGCACCTCACTACAGTGTTATGAATAGAGTTTAGCTTCTGCATCATGAATTTCCAGTCAGGGGCCTCTGATCCTTAGTGATGTGTCTTTACTAATGTGGTGTAATTCGCTTTCCGAGCATTATTTTTGTTTAATTACCCGCTGATGAACCCGTAATTCATTAGCAAACTTATAGTTCAATGAGAGTCTTATTTGCCGACCTCAGTAATTCATTCCTTGAACTGTGTTTGTTTCTCTTTAAATAGCTGTGCAGATTTGAATGGATTTTTCTCTCAGATTCTTCTATTACTTCCCGCAGCCCCAACCCATTAATATTTCATATTCACCAGCTGTCTTATTTCCGCGGGTGACTTTACACAGAGAGGATCAGCTAATCCGACTCTGGCTAAGTAAACGGCGCCTGAAACCACTCATTTCCATTCTGATCTGGGTCGCTGAACACTCTGATTCATTTTTGAAAGTGGTGCCCTCTTTAAATATAAACTATGCGGCACTGATTGTGCCAAGAGGCAATGGTGTACACTGTACATTTGAACCAGGTTATGAATGCGTTCCGCTAAAATGGAGTCATCTGACATAGTGGAGTTCCTGACACTTTCCACAAACGCACTATAAAAGCTTGTAGCCATCAGTGACTTGCATAAACTGGAACAAAGACTATTGTCCTCAGATACCACAATGCTTAACAGATTTTTGGTTATTATAAACAGGATCATAGAGGAGAAGAGTAAAGATGTAACAATAAATCGGTACAAAACACTGGCCAGGCCGCAGTTAGAGGACTGTGTGCAGTTTTGAGTACTCCCAGCATTGAAGGAATATTGAAACCATAATGTTTAGCATAGTTTCATCAGGGTGATTCCAGAGATGGGCGACAATCGTTATAAGCAGAGACAAACCTTAGAAAAGGCGACAGGAAGATTTAATAGATGTTTCTAAAATTCTGAAGGGTTTTGACGGAGTGAATAGGGAAATACTATTTCCTTTGATTGGTGAGTAAATGATGAGGGGTCATCAATTTAAAATTATCACTAAGAAAGTGAAGAGAGAGGTTAAGAGGAATTGCTTTATGCGGAGCATTCAGTGCTTTGCCTCAGGAAGAGGTTGAGTCAGAGGCCACTGCATCTTTTAAGAGAACACTGAATAAATATTTGAAGCAAATGAATATACAAGGCTATGAGAGAGAAAGCAGAGAAGTGGAATTAATTCTAGATTGCTGTAGCAAAGAGCAGCCACAGACACGATGGGCTGAATGGCGTCATCCGTGCTGTCAACTTCTATGGTTCTGCTTCTGCCTACTTGGAGCAGAGGGAATTGACAATGTTTCATGAGGTGAATAATGATAACTGCTGTACCATGCTTGTGAGCAGAAAGTATCAAAATCCATAAGTACTGGAAGCACAAATATTCCTTTTCTGTAGGTACTTTTCCTACTTCTTGATTACTATATAGAAGCAACTAAATTTGCATTGTGAAAGGTTTTTATGATGTTATTTACTTTCTTCACCATACAATAAGCATCATTCACCAGGCAGTGACCTACTCCCAGGCCTCTGCCAATGGTGATCTGTAACTGGCCTGCCCTGCTCCCTGACCTTTGTGAAGGCTGAAGTGTTACTGGTAAATTGGCTAAGAGCAAACAAAAAGTCTGACCCATCTATTTTTTGCACAACATTAAGGCCTATTAGCAAATTACATGGCCATGGAAAAGGAAAAACTGTGCATTGTGACTCATTGGAACATTCAGAATGTGTCCCTGTGAACGCAATGGCCCGGAATTTGCGATAGTAATAACGGCGAGGCTATCAGCGTTATTACTGTGTAAAACTGACAGCAACTTCTGGCGTCCGTACACGCACAGTTAAACATGGAAATCCGGAAGTTGGTGTCAGTGATACCCTGCTCCTCAGGGTGCGCTGTTGTAGCCTTTGCCGATGGAATCATTAGAAATCACTGATTTGCCGTGAACTTCAACTATTTACACACTATTCTCACCGTAAAAAACAATGAAAATGTTAAACCTTGTTCAAACTGAGTTTTTAACAGCGTACTAAGTCATAATTACTGCTGAACAACCTCTCTAGCCCTGAAAAACTAATTTTACAAGTGTGGAGTCTCTTTCCTTCAGAAGAACATTTAAAAATTGCAGATTTTTATTAAAATATATTTTTTCTGTTTTTGTTCTGATATTTACATTTCTCCCTTAACCCCATGTGCATATCTCAATCTTTATTTCACTTTCTGTACCATGATTTAAATGCAATTTATATTCCCTGTTTTTTACTTCCTTTCTTCAATTTGATTGGCCGATCAGTCTGCTTGCTGCCTGCTCTGTTGCTGCATGCCACAGATCCCCTGCAGAAGGCGCCGAATTGAAACTGACTTTGGAAAAGAGGAAATCTACGCTCTAGAGCCCACTAAATCTTTGTGGGCAGCTGTTTTTGAGGTCAGCGGCGAGCGCTGTCCCTTCGCTGCTCACTGCAAAATTTGGGGCATCAAACGCACAGACTTTATAAACACTCCCAATGACAATGGCAAAATTAGCTCAACAAAAACGAACTTCTCGGGGGTTAAATTGGATAACCCCTGAAAACGGGCACAGGGATTGTGCTGAGCGATTATCCCACGTTCGTTGATTGTAATGCAAGCAGGACACTAACTTTGTGCTGCCTGCTTATTTCCATAATTTCTACATGCAGCCAACGCTGCACGCATCAGCAGGGGGCCCAATATCATGAGTTCCCAACACTACTTAATGCTAGCCTGCACCTCCTTAAGCTAGCCTGCACCTCTTAAAGAGTAGGTGCATTCTGGCTGATGGTGGTGCTGAGATCATTTTGAATATTGTGCTGTGGAATGAATCAACAATGGCTGACCATGGGAGAGAGCGTGCACCAAGGTTTTTGGACGCTGCACTGGAGATCTTCGTGGAAGAGGTGGAAAGAAGGAGAGATGTCCTGTATCCTCAGGGGTGGCCGGAGGCTCTCCAGACATATGCTCAGTAGGCAGTGGGAAGAGATAGCAGCAGAGGGTAATGTCAGGAGTGTAGCCCCAAGGACCTGGATGCAGTGCAGGAAGAAGTTTAATGATCTCACACAAGGGCTCCGAAGTGGTCGAGAAACCTGAGAGTATGGGTTTCCCGTCGGCCCTGATTGAATTTAACGGCATGATAAACCACTGTTTCCCACGTGCAGCCAGGTAGGTCTGTGACACTAGACCACAGAGAGGAAGGAGGGAGGGATCGGGTGGGGGCCAGAGGCCACAGGAGCAGCACGGGGAGAGGTTCAGGAACAATTGGGGGCCATGAGCAGCACGGGGAGGGGGTCGGGAAGAATCGGGGGCCGGGAGCAGCACTGGGAGGGGGTCGGGAAGAATCGGGGGCCGAAGGAGCGGAGGGGCTGGCGAGTGTTCGGGAACAATTGGTGGCAGGAGGAGCGGTGGGAGGGGGGTCGGAGGTGCAGTGGGGGTTTGGCAATGATCAGGGGCCAGAGCGCCAGATGAAGGGCCTGAGCAGCAGATCGGGGGCCGGAGGAGCGGGGGGGGGGGGGGGGGGGGGTGGGGGGAGGGAGGAGTGGGGGAGGAGGCAGATGACATCGGGGGGGGGGGGCCGGAGAAGCATGATGGGAGTGGGGAGGGCTTGTGGTGGGGATCGGAGGCTGGGGGTGTGATTGGAGGCTGGGGAAGGGATCGGAGGCCTCATGGTGTGGGGGGGTTAATCAGGGAACCTGGATCCAGGAGGTAAGTGTAAAGGCACATACCTCCTGGATCCAGCAGTCCTCGCCTTACTTTAGCTGGCTGGTTTCACAAGGCCTGCAAAACCCGACCAGCTGAAGTTAAATTCAAAATGGAGGTTAAATCAGAGGCTCCCAGCCTCATTATAATATTTAAATGGGCCACCCACCTCCTGGGAGTGGGTTGGCTGCCTGACCCCCGTCCGGCCTCCATTAAAACCAGAAATGGGTGGGGTGGAGGCGGGTTCTGGTCAGGAGTCAGATTTTTAACTCTTTAACTTCCCACCCGACTCAAGCCCACCTGTTTTTATAGGTTAAAATTCCCCCCACTGTGTCAGAAAGTCAAAATGTTTGGCATTTGACATCACCTGAATATTAAGGGAGCAGAGTCCTTGGTGATTTATGAAGGACAATTAATTGTGACTAGGCGTCTATCACTTTTTCAACTTTCTCCTCCCTTTGTGTGACTTCCACTCTTCCAGTTCATGACCAATGCTGGGCGTACATCTCCATGGATATCAGTGGTCCGCCAGTAACCCCATCCGTGTGGCTATTCTTCATATCTGAGCCAGAATATGACTGTCATTAGGTTCCTTCATCAAGTTCAGTAACACAGTAAAGCCTGTCCTCATGGATGCACTTTCCAGCAAAGCAGCTTCTGGATAGAGGAAGAGCTGTGACAGTTAGGGACGGGATTACAGATACTCATATAACATGCACCAAATGTCAGTGAGCCTAGTGGCAAAAAAGTCTATGAGCTCCTCACACTTGTTGTTAAAGGTGAGGGTGAAGTTGGCAGGGGAGAGGAGTTTTAGGAGGTACTGATGGTGGAGAAATAAAGCTGGGGTTATCTTAGAAACATAAAAGATAGGAGCAGGAGTAGGCCATTCGGCCCCTCTAGCCTGCTCCGCCATTCAATGAGATCATGGCTGATCATCCAAATTCAGAACCCTGTCCCTGCTTTCTCCCCATATCCCTTGATCCCTTTAGCCTTAAGAAATATATCCAACTCCTTCTTGAATATATTTAATGAATTGGCCTCTACTGCCTTCTGTGGTAGAGAATTCCACAGGTTCACCACTCTCTGGGTGAAGAAATTCCTCCTCATCTCAGTCCTAAATGGCTTACCCCTTATCCTTAGACTGTGACCCCTGGTTCTGGACTCCCCCGCCATCGGGAACATCCTTCCTGCATCTAGTCTGTCCAGTCCTGTCAGAATTTTATAAGTTTCAATGAGATCCCCTCTCATTCTTCTAAACTCCAGCGAGTATAAGCCCAATCGACCCAATCTCTCTTCATACGTCATTCCTGCCATCCCAGGTATCAGCCTGGTGAATCTTCGCTGAACTCCTTCCATGGCAAGAACCTCCTTCCTCAGATAAGGCGACCAAAACTGCACACAATACTCAAGGTGTGGTCTCACCAAGGGGCCTCGCACAACAAGATTGCTAATTAATCCTTTCTCATTACATAATACCCAGTCTAAGATGGCCTGAAGGATCCTGGAATAGTAGGCTGGTTTTGGCACAGACGAGTGAGGTTTGGGAGATCTTGATGTTGTTCAGTCAGATCTGGTAATGGATGGCTAAGCTAGTTGTCCATTCTAAAGTTTTTTTTATTCGTTCCTGGATGTGGGCGTTGCTGACAAGGCCAGCATTTATTGCCCATTCCTAATAGCCCTCGAGAAGGTGGTGGTGAGCCGCCTTCTTGAACCGCTGCAGTCCGTGTGGTGAAGGTACGCCCACAGTGGTGTTAGGGAGGGAGTTCCAGGATTTTGACCCAGTGACGATGAAGGAACGGCGATATATTTCCAAGTCAGGGTGGTGTGTGACTTGGAGGGAAACTTGCAGGTGATGGTGTTCCCATGTGCCTGCTGCCCTTGACCTTCTAGGTGGTAGAGGTCACGGGTTTGGGAGGCGCTGCCGAAGAAGCCTTGGTGAGTTGCTGCAGTGCTTTTTGTAGATGGTACACACTGCAGCCACGGTGGTGGAGGGAGTGAATGTTTAAGGTGGTGGATGGGGTGCTGATGAATCACACTCCTGACTTGGGCCTTGTAGATGGTGGAAAGGCTTTGGGGAGTCAGGAGCTGAGACACTCGCTGCAGAATACCTAGTCTCTGACCTGCTCTTGTTGCCACAGTATTTATGTGGCTGGTCCAGTTAAATTTCTGTTCAATGGTGACCCCCAGATGTTGATGGTGGGGGAATTTGGCGGTGGTAATGCCCTTGAATGTCAAGGGGAGGTGGTTAGACTCTCGCTTGTTGGAGATACTCAAAGCCTGGCACTTGTGTGGCGCGAATGTTACCTGCCACTTATCAGCCCAAGCCTGAATGTCGTCCAGGTCTTGCTGCATGCAGGCATGGACTGCTTCATTTTCTGAGGAGTTGCGAATAGAACTGAACACTGTGCAATCATCAGCGAACACCCCCACTTCTGACCTTATGATGGAGGGAAGGTCATTGATGAAGCAGTTGAAGATGGTTGGGCCTAGGACACTGCCCTGAGAAACTTCTGCAACGATGTCCCGGGGCTGAGATAATTGACCTCCAACCACCACAACCATCTACCTTTGTGCTAGGTATGACTCCAGCCAGTGGAGAATTTTCCCCCTGATTCCCATTGACTACTAAGGCTTCTTGATGCCACACTTGATCAACTCCTGTCAAGGGCAGTCACTCTCACCTCACCTCTGGAATTCAGCTCTTTTGTCCATGTTTGGACCAAGGCTGCAATGAGGTCTAGAGCCGAGTGGTCCTGGCAGAACCCAAACTGGGCATCGGTGAGCAGGTTATTGGTGAGTAAATGCTACTTGATAGCACTGTTGACGACACCTTCCATCACTTTGCTGATGATTGAGAGTAGACTGATGGGGCGGTAATTGGCCGGATTGGATTTGTCCTGCTTTTTGTGGACAGGACATACCTGGGCAGTTTTCCACATTGTCGGATAGATCCCAGTGTTGTAGCTGTACTGAAACAGCTTGGCCAGAGACACGGCTAGTTCTGGAGCACAGGTCTTCAGCACGACAGCCGGGATGTTGTCGGTACCCATAGCCTTTGCTGTATCCAGTGCGCTCAGCCGTTTCTTGATATCACATGGAGTGAATCGAATTGACTGAAGACTGGATTCTGTGATGGTGGGGACCTCAGGAGGAGGCCGATATGGATCATCCACTCGGCACTTCTGGGTGAAGATGGTTCAGCCTTGTCTTTTGCACTTGCATACTGGGCTCCACCATCATTGAGGATGTGGATATTCATGGAGCCTCCTCCTCCCGTTAGTTGTTTCATGGTCCACCACCATTCACGACTGGATGTGGCAGGACTGCAGAGCTTTGATCTGATCCGTTGATTGTGGGATCGCTTAGCTTGGTCTATAGCATGCTGCTTCCACTGTTTAGCATGCACATAGTCCTGTGTTACAGCTTCCCCAGGTTGGCGCCTCATTTTTAGGTACGCCTGATGCAGCTCCTGGCATACTCTTCTGCACTCCTCATTGAACCAGGGTTGGTCCCCTGGCCTGATAGTAATGTTAGCGTGAGGGATATGCCAGGCCATGAGGTTACAGATTGTGGTGGAATACAATTCTGCTGCTGCTGATGGCCCACAGCGCCTCATGGATGCCCAGTTTTGAGCTGCCAGATCTGTTCTGAATCTATCCCATTTAGCACGGTGGTAGTGCTACACAACATGATGGAGGGTGTCCTCAGTTTGAAGACGGGACTTAGTCTCCACAAGGAATGTGCGGTGGTCACTGCTACCAATGCCGTCATGGATAGATGCATCTGCGACAGGTAGATTGGTGAGGACGAGGCCAAGTAGGTTATTCCCTCGTGTTGGTTCTCTCACCACCTATTGTAGGCCCAGACTGGCAGTTATGTCCTTCAGGACTCGGCCAGCTCGGTCAGTAGTGGTGCTACCGAGCTATTCTTGGTGATGGACATTGAATTACCCCACCCAGAGTACATTCTGTGCCCTTGTTACTCTCAGTGCTTCTTCCAAGTGGTGTTCAACATGGAGGAGTACTGATTCATTAGCTGAGGGAGGGCAGTAGGTGGTAATCAGCAGGTGGTTTCCTTGCCCATGCTTGACCTGAAGCCATGAGACTTCATGGGGTCCAGAGTCAATGTTGAGGACTCCCAGGGCCACTCCTTCCCGACTGTGTACCACAGTGCCGCCACCTCTGGTGGGTCTGTCCTGCTGGTGGGACAGGACTTACCCAGGGATGGTGATGGAGGACAATAGCAAAATACTGCGGATGCTGGAAATCTGAAACAAAAACAGAAATTGCTGGAAATACTCAGCAGGTCAGGCAGCATCTGTAGAGAGAAAAACAGAGTTAACGTTTCAGGTCGATGACCCTTCGTCAGAACTGATGGTGATGGAGGAGCCTGGGACATTGGCTGAAAGGTATGATACTGTGAGTATGACTATGTCAGGCTATTGCTTGACTAGTCCGTGGGACAGCTCTCCCAATTTTTGCACAAGTCTACAGATGTTGGTGAGGAGGACTTTGCAGGGCCGACTGGGCTGGGTGTGCCGCTGTCGAGTCCGAAGCCGGTGCCTAGATCGATGCCGGGTGGTCCGTCCGGTTTTATTCTTACTATTGTTTCTCGTAGCAGTTTGTTATAACTGAGTGGCTTGTTAGGCCATTTCAGAGGGCAGTTAAGAGTCAATGGATCTGGAGTCACATACAGGCCAGACCATGTCTCTTAACTTCTCCTGCCTTCTATCCTATCACAGACCTTCCCTTTTGTTCTTTCATCCCCTGCCCCCTTTCCCAGCCCCTACACTTGCTTAAAAATCTGTTCCATTTCCTGCTTTTTTCCAGTTCTGATGAAAGGTCATCGACCTGAAACGTTAACTCTGTTTCTCTCTTCACAGATGCTGCCTGACCTGCTGAGTATCTCCAGCATTTTCTGTTTTTATTTCAGATTTCCAGCATCTGCAATATTTTCTTTTTGTATTAGGCCAGACCAGGTAAGGACGGCAGATTTCCTTCCCTAAAGGACATTAGTGAACCAGATGGGTTTCTACGACAATCCGATAGTTTCATGGTCACCATTACTGATACTAGCTTTTTGTTCCAGATTTATTTCATTAACTGAATTTAAATTCCCCAGTTACCGTGGTGGGATTTGAACTCACGTCTCCGGATCATTAGTCCAGGCCTCTGGATTACTAGTCCAGTAAAATAACCACTCTGCTACCGTTCCTGTAGTATTGTCACATGGTTTGGTATGAGCATGCTCAGTTCGGTCTGGCCTAATAAAGCAATCACATGGACTAGCAACTCATTCTGTCTCTGTCCTTCATTTGGTCTACCCACAAATATTACATTTTGGCGACAAGAATGGGATCCCAAAGCCATTTTTAGGGATCATGGAAGGACACAGTCCACCTTCGAATGGACATGTTTAAGGTGAATTTGTGACAGCTAAACTGATTTTTTGTGATGTTTTACTGTTAATGCTGATGCAGAATCGCCTGTGCTTCGCCTTCGCGTGTATTTATACACAGCAACAGCGCTGTTGATTCTCACAGGTACACAGGTAGTGTGCTGAGTCACTGTTGAACGGGATCGGGACAATCATGGCCGCACCTACAGGATTCATCGGAATCCTTGGCATGTATGACCGAGCTCGCGAACCATTCAGTTCTTACATTGAGCAGATGGAGATGTTTTTTAGGGCCAATAATATTATTGAGTCTGAAAGTGCAGATGAGAATGTTCAAGCTCAAAATAAAGTAATTCGTGAACGGAAGAAAGCAATTTTTCTAAAGAAGATCGGGCCAGATGTCTACGGAATGTTGACAAACCTACTCGCACCAGGGAAAGCGAAGGAGGCGTTGTTTGAAGGCATTGTCGAGAAACTCGAGGATCATTTCGACCCAAAGCCATTAGAAATAGCAGAGAGCTATAATAATGGTACCAGAAACCAAAAACAAAGTGAAACCATCAATGAGTACATTGTAACTCTTCAGAACCTGTCTTTGCATTGTAACTTCGGCACATTTTTGGATCGTGCGTTGCGAGATAAGTTTGTGTGCGGACTGGTGGATGAGCGCACACGGTCCAAGTTACTGAACAAACCTAACCTCATGTTTGACTTAGCATGCAAAATTGGAGATGGTGTCTAAGAATGCTAGGGAGCTCCGTCTAACTCAAGTGATTAGTGCAGCTGAGGTCTGCAGTCACAAAGCCACCGCCAAACCTAAAGCTGTGAGACCAAGTCAAAAGCATGTCGGTGAGAGCAGTTCAGTGAATTGCTAGCGCTGCAATGGAAATCACTCACCACAGTCCTGCCAATATAGAAATGCAAAGTGTTTTCACTGCCAGAAGCAAGGCCATATTTCAACAGCTTGCAGAGCTAGATCTAAAGAAGGAAGTAAGAACTATTCTAGTGGCAATCAAAGCAGAGACAACAAAAGGGAAGAATTCACAATATTGAAATGAACACACCTGATGATGAAGAACTAGGCATCTACAGTATCTATGCCACTAGCAGCAACACCAGCAGTCATGAGAAAGAATTCCGTACAAAACTTTTGATCAACAAGCAATATATTGATATGTGTATCGACACGGCGGCGGACTGCTCTATCATGAGTAAGGACACATATGAGAGTAAGTTTAATCAAATACCACTTACAAAGAGTACTGTAGAGTTAAAAACCTACTCTGGAGAAATCCTAGAGACATGTGGACAAATGGAATGTACAGTTCAACACAACGGCCAATCAGTAAAGCTGTCTATTATTGTAGCGAGCTATAACAACAGGGCAACCCTCATGGGCAAAGACTGGTTGAGAAAGTTAAAACTAGACTGGAAAAACATCTTCAGTGTAGATGCTTCAAAGAAGCGACTCGACACAATGCTGAACAATATGAAAGCATGTTCACAGACAGTTATGAGGGCATCACTGGGTATGACACGCATATCCGCATCAATTCCAACGCGAAGCCTGTCTATTGTAAGGCAAGGCCGGTCCCCTATGTGTTGAAAAGTCAGGTGGAGTAAGAACTAGCGAAACTCAGAGAGAACGCAGTACTAGTAAAAACTGACAAAAGTAAATGGGCTACCCCGATATTGGTAGTGCCCAAAGCAGACAAAACTGTACCGTCGTACTGAATTGTCTTATGAGCAAGGTTGTATTAAGTAGGGAAACAGAGCGGTGGTACCTACTACTTTGAGAGATAGAATTCTGGCAGAAATTCAGACTGAACATCCAGGGATCGTCAGTATGAAATGTATTGCAAGAAGCTTTGTTTACTGGCCTGGATTGGGCAGTGATCTTGAATCACTTGTCAGCAAATGCAGCGTTTGCCAAAATTGCAGAAACAAATCACCCAAAACTCTACTACAACCCTGGTCATGGCCAAGTAGACCTTTTCAGAGAGTACATGTAGACTTCTGTGAGAAAGCAAATGATTATTTCCTGGTACTTGTAGATAGTCAATCAAAGTGGATTGAAGTGAAACACATGGGTTCAAATACTACAACTGAACGTACCATAGATGAGTTGAGGTCTATATTCACATGTCATCACTTACCTGAAGAGCTTGTTATTGACAATGGCCCTCAGTTCCGTTCTGCTCTATTCCAAGAATTCATCAAACAGAACGGTATCAAACACACTCTCGCTCCACCATATCATCCAGCTTCAAACGGAGCAGCCGAAAGCTCAGTCAGAATAGTAAAAGAAGCTCTCAAAAAGCAAGTGTTGCAGGGTTGTTCTGGACTCAGCATGAAGCAACCTTTGGCAAATTTCTTGCTGAAGTACAGAACTACTCCGCACACACACCCCAGCAGAACTCTTGATGAAAAGGAGATTGAGAACATGATTAAGTCTTGTTCAACCAAAATTGGCCTGTAGAGTTGAACAGAAACAGTTGAGTCAGAAACGTTATTATGACACCAATCAGAAAGAATGCAGTTTCAAACAAAACGAGTGTGTTCGTGTTCTCAGTCCCCCTTGAGTTCACAAGTGGGATGTAGGAACCATAGTAGAGGTTGGTGGAACCAAGAGTTATTTGGTCGAAATTGGTGACAAAATCCGATGTGTTCATGTAGATCAAATGATCTCTGCTAGAGATGAACCAAGAAATGATCTTGAACCACTTGATCATGAACACATACATGAGTCTGGCTCAGTTCAGACTTCAGTAACTGAAGTACCAGGTTCAAACAAGTCTGAGATAGAAACAGGATCATCTTTGAGTTCAGAACCAAAACAAAACAGCCAGAAAATTGGTTCAACACCAAAACCTTCAGTAAGGAGATGAGGAAACCTGTTATTGAACTGGACTTGTTGTTCATTTAAAATAAAAAAAAGCCAGGATTTTTTTATGTGGTACATGTAATGTTGGGAAAGGTGGGACCATAGTTTTGTTGTATTTGAGAGGGGAATACATACATTTTTTTAAAGGGGGAAAGCAGTGCAATGTATTATCACATGGCTTGGTATGAGCATGCTCAGTTTGCTCTGGCCTAATAAAGCAAGCACATGGACTAGCAACTCATCCTGTCTCTGGCCTTCGTTTGTTCCACACATTTATTACACCCATGAGATAGGCTCAAGTTTGCGCCCCGTGTACTTATGGAAGCAAAGATGAGGATCGTGCTGGGGGAATGAATAAGATGAGAAAGAGTGAAGGTTTTGCGGGGGCAAGGGCCTGAAAGGTGAGGGAGTGGTTGAACAAATCAACAGCTGGAGAGGTATTATGACAAATGGAGGGCCAACTGGGAATTTAAAAATGCAGGGTATAACTGATCCAAGGAATGGCGAGGGGGGTGGGGGGGTTCAATCAGGACACAAGATAAAGCAAATCGCCTCAGAAAAGAATGGTTTGTGCACCATGCACACAGTATAACTACAGGTAAATACAGGAAACTTTCATTTATCCGGCACCCAAATATCCGGAATTCTCGCTTAACCGGCAAAAATCATCCTCCGAAAACTCCTCTCAAATAACCGGCAATGTTGCCGAGTCGCAGTCGAATCTCCGCGAACGCCGAGTGCTCCGAAAACTCCTCTCAAATAACCGGCAGTGTTGCCGATCCCGAGTCCGAGTCCGAGACCGCGAACGCCGATTTAGTCAGTAGGGGTACTTTTCAAAAGTGCCACTACTCGGCCTCCTGGCGCTGTCGCAAGTCCGAAACATTGCAGTAGCATGAGTAGATTCTCCCGCGCTGCCTGGAGTCTCTTCTGATCGGCCATTTTGCTGGGTGTCTCCCACGATGCTGGTAGTCTCTTCTGATCCACCATTTTGCTGTGTGTCTCCCACGCTGCTGGTACTGTAGTCTCTTCTGATACACCATTTTGCTGGGTGTCTCCCACGATGCTGGTAGTCTCTTCTGATCCACCATTTTGCTGTGTGTCTGCCATGCTGCTGGTACTGTAGTCTCTTCTGATACACCATTTTGCTGTGTGTCTGCCACGCTGCTGGTAGTCTCTTCCTAGCCACCATTGTTCTGTGTGTCTTTCCATCTTCATCGGCAATTATCTCCTCCATCTTGCATTATGGAATTCCCAAAAGCTGGTCCAAGCAAAAGGAAGAGAGTGGTCTTAACTTTAAAACAGAAAATCGAGATATGCCAACGACTAGAAAGGGGAGAGAAGCGTATCAACATTATGAATGAATTCAAAATCGGTTGATCAACAATCTACGACATCAAATCGCAGAAGGATAAGCTGCTCAAGTTTTATTCAAGCTCGGAGACATGCAAGAGTGTAGAGAAACGGCGTACGCTTCGTAAGCCTAAGCTTGAAGAGCTGGATACCGTGCTTTATGAATGGTTTTCTCTTAAGCGTTCAGAGGGTGTTCCAATTTCCGGACCCATGCTAATCGAGAAAGCAAAGGATTTCTACGAAAGGATGGAGCTCACTGACAAGTGTGCTTTCTCCGATAGATGGCTAACGTGCTTCAAGTTACGGCACGGGATACGACGACTCGATATTTCCGGGGAGAAGAAATCAGCTGATCACGAAGCCGCAGAAGAATACTGCGATTATTTCAATCGGATTGTGCAGCAACATGATTTGTCGCCAGCACAGATCTACAATGCCGATGAAACTGACTTGTTTTGGAGGTTTTTGCCAGAATCAACGCTTGCTGGGGCTAGTGAAGCTAATGCTTCAGGTTACAAGAAAAATAAAGATCGTGTAACCGTGCTAACATGTGCGAACGCCGCTGGATCACACCGGGTTAAACTTCTTGTTATCGGGAAGTATAAAAATCCCCGTGCATTTCAAAATGTGAGGCACTTACCTGTTGAGTACAAAGCTCAAAAAAATGCTTGGATGGATAAGGAAATCTTCTCCGATTGGTTCCATCATATTTTTGTTCCATCTGTGAAGGAACATTTCCGCAGAATAGGGAAACCTGAAGATAGCAAATGCATTTTATTGCTTGATAATTGCAGAGCCCATCCGCATGAATCCCAGTTGGTTTCGGGAAATATTTTCACCATTTATTTGCCACCAAATGTAACTTCTCTCATCCAACCCATGGACCAGGGCGTTATCCAAAATCTGAAGTGTCATTACAAGAAAGACTTCCTACGTAAACTGCTAAGCCAAGATGAGAATATTCAAGATTTGCAGAAGGAATACAATATTAAAGATGCCATCTATAATGTTGCATGTTCCTGGAAATTGGTGAAAGGTCACACTCTGAGGCAAGCCTGGCGCAAATTGTGGCCTTCTGTAATGTTTGCTGAAGGTTCTTCTTCAGAGGAGGAATTTCATGGGTTCAGTGTTCGTCCCAAGAAGAGTACAATAATGGAAATGGCTGGAATGGTGAAAAATGCAGGCCCAGCAAACCCTCTACGTCACCTCAGTGAAAGTGATATCGAGCAGTGGGTTGATGCAGATAGAGAAGTTGGTGTTGTGCATATGCTAAGTGATGATGAAATAATTCAGAATGTTTTGAATCCAAAGAAAGAAAAGGAAAGCGAGATGGAAAGTGAAGAGGATGAGATTTCTGAAGAAGAGAAGATTTCTTGGGCTAAAGCTGCAGAAGGATTTTCTACAATCCTCAAATTTGCTGAAAGGCAGAATTGCTACTCTGCACAAGAAGTTATGCAACTCCATATTCTGCATTCCACCTTTCTACAGAAAAGGCAAGAGTCCACTAAGCAAACCGACATCCGTAACATGTTTAAGAAAGCTTCCAAAAGAGTCGCAGCAGCGGAAGTGCCTGAAGAATCTGTGGCATCGGTGGAACTGCGTGATCCTGATGACCCAGCTGGCACGGATACGGATATTTCTGATGAACCAGATGACTCGGAATAAGTGTACAGTCAACTACAGTACTGTAGACAGTCGTTTATAAGTTTTGTTTTACTGTTAAATAATTAAAGAGTTATGGATTACCCTCAACTGGCAGTACTGTACTTAATCAAGCATCTTCCACTATCCATTTAACACAACATTCTGTAGGTGAGTACCCAAATACTGTATACTGCACATTTCTTGATTTTTTTATGTTAAAAATAGCCTCGGTAGATATAACTCTCCGTTATCCGGTACTTTCGATAAACCAGCACCACGCCGGTCCCGTCGATGCCGGATAAACGAAAGTTTCCTGTACAGGGCATTGCATATCTGGGTAAAATATCCTGCCTTACTTTTAGTAAAACTGTGGCACATTTTCTTCTCGCATCCCTTCTTCTTCTTGTACCATCATGTGAAATTGCACATCAAAAAGTTGGCAGCCGAAAAAAATATAGGGGGAGAAATTCAGTATCGCCCCATTTGGGGCGCAATTATCGGCCGGGTGCAAAGATTAGCGCCTGGCGCTAATTATCGCCTCCGACTGCAAACTTGACTTTTATCGCCCCTGGAGGTGATTGGAGTGCTAAATCAGGCGCTTCACACCTGTCTTAAGGCGCAAAGGCCGAGGAGCGAGGCGCTAACTCAGAGCACTGGTGAAGCTCATGTGATGTCAGTCAGCAATGGAATACACACACAATGGCATGGGCCTGTTCTTAAAGGGGAGGGTTGACCTTGCTTTCCATCCACATCCTGCTCATTGCAGCCTTGAATCTCGGCCTGGAGAGACTTGTACATCAAATCTGCTGGAAAGAACAATGAAGAGTACCAGGGAAAGAGCTCAGAGTGCAGCCCCCATAGTCTCTTCTAAATTGATACAAGGAAGGGCAAGTCAAAATGAACCTGCAAAGTGCTGCTCAGTACCCAAAACTCCTTCATACAGCGTTGAATCTCTCCAGAAGTCTCTCTCTCTCTCTCTCTCAGAATGCATGGTTCAAAAATGTCACCAACAATAAAAGGCAGGAAGCGGTCGCCTTTAAATAGCGCTCCCCCAGTCCCTTCCTGACTGCAAAACGCTCCCCTCAACCTGTCATTGCTGGCGGCAGGCGGTAAGGCAGGGGGCGACACTCAATATCCGCTCCGGGGCGATAACGGGGCGTTGCGCACTCGACTGACGTCACGATCTTCCGGCGCAGGAGATCGTGGCGGTAGTGTTTAGCGCCGCCGCAAAATGTCTAGTTAATTTCGCGAGCGGCGCAAACATCGCCGCGCCCGGGCGCTAGTTGCTTTGCGCCCCATTAGCGCCCTCTTAATGCCCTAACGGGAGGCGCAACCAACTGAATTTTTCCCCCATAGGCATTTGTATATCTGTATGAATCTCAGATGCATTTAAGGGGAAGCTAGAAAAGTATATGAGGAAGAAAGGAATGGAAGGAATGGAAGGATTTGATGATAGGGTGAGATGAAATAAGGTGGGAGGAGGCGCGCGTGGAGCATAAACACCGGCATTGACCTGTTGGGCCGGATGGCCTGTTTCTGTGCTGTGAATTCTATGTAATTCAATGTATGACAAGATCTGGCAGTAGGAGGGGGCTACACCAACTTAAATTGCAAAAGTTGTCAATGATACATACATACGAACATACGAATTAGGAGCAGCAGTTGGCCACTCGGCCCTTCGAGCCTGCTCCGCCATTCAATAAGATCATGGCTGATCCGATTACTCCACATTCCCGCCTACCCCCGATAACTTTTCACCCCCTTGCTTACCAAGAATCTATCTACCTCTGCCTTAAAAATATTCAAAGACTCTGCTTCCACCGCCCTCTGAGGAAGAGAGTTCCAAAGAGTCACGACGCTCTATGAGAAAAAATTTCTCCTCATCTCTGTCTTAAATGGGTGACCCCTTATTTTTAAACAGTGACCCCTAGTTCTAGATTCTCCCACAAGATAACCTAAGTGTAGGCAGAACTCGGCATCAATAGCAGAAAATACAACACAGCTTTGTACAATCTCGCACATCCTTTATTCTCTCTGCCTCTTTACTCCATTATTTTATTGCTCATTTGGTTTAAATTGTCATTTCTTTTTGACTCATGTACATGTTATTAACTATAGAAAGGAATCAAGATGCGAACAGCCTCTGAGCTTTGGTTGCTCACTTGTAGCACACTGGCCTATGAATATTCAATAGAATCTGGTTACTTTTAAGTGTGGCAAGGCCCCCTCATTTGAAACCCCCAGGTGCAAACCCAGTCTTGCTCCCTGGGAGTTCCTATCATTCACACATGTCTATACCAGTTACAGAGATCATTATTCAAGAGATGAAAGGGAATCCATTGCTGAGGAAGCACAGAGCATTTGGAAGTAAGAGTGCAGCTGGGTTTGTAAATAGTCTTGAGTGGATTATTTTTTTTATCGTTTGAAATCTTTCATTTGACTTAATTTATAAAAACAAAATCAATTCTATTGATCATATTATGCCTGAGGTATGTTCCTTTCCCGTCTGAGATCCGTTACCCTGGATGATAGCTCATCACTAACACCAGCATTCTACAACCTCCCTTTTGAAACATCGCCTTGCTTTATAAAGATGTAAAACCAGCCAGCCAGTTATTTTCTGACAGAACTGCAACAAAGTTCAAGCCTATTCTTTGAAGATTAATCATTATCGTTTGCCTGTTTAAAGACAGAAAGAACAGATAACATCATTACATCTAATACAGCGTTGCAGTACGTTCAAATATAAATAGCGGTGACGTTTACTCCCAATTAATTATTTTTCTGTGTAAAAATGTGTGTATGTTTTTTTCATGACTTGTTAAATAAAACATTTTTGACACTTTTGTGTCCATTTTTCCTTGCTATGCTAACTGGTTAACCATTTCAACATCATTTAAAAAATATTTCGGTTCATGAATTATTCCAGCAAATGTGCTGCTCTTTTATCTGCTGGTTACTGAACGCCACAATGTATTGATGTAGAATGTGACTTGTCAGTGTAAATGAATTTGTTGTGGTATTCTGTATAATGTTAAATTTTAAATTACTTAAAAATTGTTAGTGGCCTTTTAAATCATACCTATCATATATGTAATTATCGTTAGAAAATATCACAATTGATTGGACCATTTTATTGTGATTGATAATAGTGTCCTCAGGATGTATAGCTCACAATAGATTCATATTTAGCAGAGAAGTGCTTAGGAGGGATCAGACAGGGGGCAAATGCGAAGCAGTCTCAGATGGGTTTGGACTGCATACACGTAAATACACGGAGCATGGTAAATAAGATTGTTGAGCTGCAGGCACAAGTCGCCACATGGGACTATGATATAATGGCAGTAACAGAGACCTGGCTCAAAGAAGGGGAGGATTGGGAACTTAATATTCCTGGCTACAAGGTATTCAGGAAAGATAGGGAAGGAAAAAAAGGAGGGGAGGGGGGTGGCAGTATTGATCAAAGAAACTATTATAGCACCGGAGAGAGATGATGTAGTTGAGGGGCCAAAGACTGAGGGCTAGATATTTGGTGCATTTGGGGATGCTAACGGGGCACGAACGACTTTTCGCCCGGGAGTGGCACCACTAACAACTCCCGCTAAATTCAGTGGCGGTAACCGGTAGCGCCCCGCTCTGCAGGCGATGACATCGTCATCACTGTGTGCAACGGCGCATTTTTGCCCCACCTGCAAAATTGGCCCGCGCCCCCTGAATCTGCGCCGGGCGATGACAGTGACCAATTCGGGGCGGGGGGGGGTAATGGAGCGGCAGGAGACTCGCAGGGCGCTAACTAAAGGGGAGGTGGCGGGCGGGGAAAAAAAATCGTCCAACTTACTTGTCGCAGCCTGTTGCGTCTTTGCACGCGGGGTCCGTGCTGTGATCTGGCATGGCACCCCGCTCCCCGGTGGACCAGGTAGGGCCCCGCAGAGTTGTGGGATTGGGCCCTCCCCTTTAATGAGGGGAAGAGCCCTTCCATGCGGCAACGCTACGTGGCCCAGTGCGTAGCGCTGCAGAACGCACCACCCCGATATTCGGGGTTAGCGTTTTAAGAAGGAAGTGGATTGCCGGTGCTATTTTGGTCGCTAATGAATTTTTCCCCCAGAGTCTATTTGGTTAGAATTAAGGAACAACAGAGGAGCTATTACATTACTGGGTGTATACTGTAGGCCACCAAATAGTGGGAAGGAGATAGAGGAGCAAATTTGTAGGCAAATTACAGAGTAGTGATAATGGGGGATTTCAATTATCCTAATATAGACTGGGATAGTAACAGTATAAAGGACAAAGAGGGGGAGGAATTCCTGAAATGTGTACAAGAGAACTTTCCTGATCAGTGTCTTTCCAGCCCAACGAGGAAGGAAGCAGTGCTGGATCTAGTTCTGGGGAATGAAATGGGGCAAGTGCAGCATGTTTCAGTGGGAGAGCATTTCGGGAACAGTGACCATAATATCAATAGGTTTAGAACAGTTATGGAAAAGGACAAGGTTCAATCAAGCATAAAAATACTTAACTGGAGGAGGGCTGACTTCAGTGAGTTGAAAAGGGATCTGGAATCAAAAATAGGTAGGCAAAACAAAAATTGAACAATCAAAGGCCTTCAAAGAGGAGATGGTTTGGGTACAGAGTAGACATATTTATATGAGGGGGAAAGGAAGGACATCCAAAGCTCGAGCTCGCTGGATGACTAAATATATAGAGATTAAAATGAGACAGAAAAAGGAGCGTAATGACAATTGTAAGGTTGATAATACAGTAGAGAACCAAGCCGAATATAGAAAATACAGAGACCATCTAAAAAAAAAAGCAATAAGAGGGGCAAAGAGAGAGTATGAAAATAGATTAGTGGCTAACATAAAAGGCAACACAAAAGTCATTTATAAACACATAAATAGTAAAAGGGTAGTCAAAGGAAGGGTGGGGCCGTTCAGGGACCAAAAAGGAGATATTCTTGTGGAAGCAGAGGGCACGGCTGAGGTACTAAATGAGTACTTTGCATCTGTCTTCACTAGAGAAGAGGGTGCTGCCAATGTAGCAGTAAAGTAGGAGGCAGTAGCAACTTTGGATAGGATAAAAATAGATAAAGAGAATGTACTTAAAAGGTTGGCAGTCCTCAAAGTAGAAATGTCACCTGGTCAAGATGGGATGCATCCTAGGTTACTGAGGGAAGTAAGGGTGGAAATTGCGGCTCTGACCACAACCTTCCAATCCTCCTTGGATACGGGGGTGGTGCCAGAGGACTGGAGGATTGCAAATGTTACACCCCTGTTTAAAAAAGAGGAGAGGGATAAACCCAGCAACTACAGGCCAGACAGCCTAATGGTGGTGGGGAAACTTTTAGAGACAATAATCTGGGACAAAATTAATTGGTATTTGGAAAAGTATGGACTAATAAATGAAAGTCAGGATGGATTTGTTAAAGGCAAGTCGTATTTGACTAATTTGATTGAGTTCTTTGATGAAGTACCGGAGAGGGTTGATAAGGATATAAGGGTTGATGTTGTGTATGTGGACTTTCCAAAGACTTTTGACAAAGTACCAGATAATAGACTTGTTAGCAAAATTAAAACCCATGGGAGGAAAAATTTGGTTGCTTTGCGCCTCCCGTTAGCGCCCTAAGCTACCACTCAATTTCCGTCGCGGGGGCGCTAATTTTTCCGGGGCGCTACCCGGTGAAGTTAGCGCCCCAAAGGGGGCGCCACTCAATTTTTAGCCTATAGGATTAAAGGGTCAGTGGCAGCATGGAAACAAAATTGGCTAAGGGACAGAAAGCAGAGTAGTGGTGAATGGTTGTTTTTCAGACTGGAGGGAAGTATATAGTGGTGTTCCCCAGGGGTTGGGATGAGGACCACTGCTCTTTTTGATATATATTAATGACCTGGACTTGAGTATACAGGGCACAATTTCAAAGTTTGCAGATGATACAAAACTCGAGAATGTAGTAAACCATGAGGAGGATAGTAACAGACTGGTAAAATGGGCAGACTAGAGGTGAGGTGATAATGACTCCTCTTGGCATCAAGGCAGCATTTGACCGAGTGTGGCATCAAGGAGCCCTAGTAAAATTGATGTCAATGGGAATGAGGGGGGAAACTCTCCACTGGCTGGAGTCATACCTAGCACAAAGGAAGATGGATGTTGTTGGAGGCCAATCAACTCAGCCTCAGGACATCGCTACAGGAGTTCCTCAGGGCAGTGTCATAGACCCAACCATCTTCAGCTGCTTCATCAATGACCTTCCCTCCATCATAAGGTCAGAAGTGGGGATGTTCGCTGATGATTGCATAGTGTTCAGTTCCATTCGCAGCTCCTCATAAAATGAAGCAGTCCATGTCCGCATGCAGCAAGATCTGGACAACATTCAGATTTGGGCTGATAAGTGGCAAGTAACATTCGTGCCACACAAGTGTTAGACAATGACTATCTCCAACAAGAGAGTCTAGCCAACTCCCCTTGACATTCAACGGGATTACCATCGTCAAATCCCCCACCATCAACGTCCTGAGGAGTCACCATTGACCAGAAACGTAACTGGACCAGCCACATAAATACTGCGGCTGCAAGAGCAGGTCGGAGGCTGGGTATTCTGTGGCGAGTGACTCACCTCCTGACCCCCCAAAGCCTTTCCACCATCTACAAGGCACAAGTCAGAGTGTGATGGAATAGTCTCTACTTGCCTGGATGAGTGCAGCTCCAACAACACTCAGGAAACTCAACACCATCCAGGACAAAGCAGCCCACTTGATTGGCACCCCATCCACCACCTTAAACATTCACTCGCTCCACCACCGGTGCACCGTGGCTGCAGTGTGTACCATCTACAAGATGCACTGCAGCAACTTGCCAAGGCTTCCTTGACAGCACCTTCCAAACCCGTGACCTTTACCACCTAGAAGGTCAGCAGGCGCATGGGAACACCACCACCTGCAAGTTCCACTCCAAGTCACACACTATCCTGACATGGAAATATATTGCCATTCCTTCATCGTCGCTGAGTCAAAATCCTGGAACCCCCTACCTTTTCTTTTATTCGTTCATGGGATGTGGGTGTCGCTAGTATGGCCAGAAATTTATTGCCCATCCCTAATTGCCCTTGAGAAGCTGGTGGTGAGCCGCCATCTTGAACTGCTGCATTCTGTGTGGTGAAGGTACTCCCAGAGTGCTGTTAGGGAGGGTGTTCCAGGATTTTGACCCAAATGTACCTAACAGCACCATAGGAGTACCTTCACCTCACGGACAGCAGCGGTTTAGGAAGGCGGCTCACCACTACCTTCTCAAGGGCAATTAGGGATGGGCAATAAATGTTGGCCTTGCCAGCGATGTCCACATCCCAGGAATGAATTAAAAAAAACACATGGCAGATGAAATTTAATGCAGAGACGTGTGAAGTGATACATTTTGGTAGGAGGAATGAGGAGAGGCAATAAATGGTACAATTTTAAAGGGGTTCAGGAACAGAGAGACTTGGGGGTGTATGTACACAAATCTTTGAAGGTGGTAGGACAAATTGAGAAGGCTGTTAAAAAACATATGGGATCCTTGGCTTTATTAATAGAGGAATAGAGTACAAAAGCAAGGAAGTTATGCTAAGCATTTATTGAAGAGTGGTTAGGTCTCAGCTGGAGTATTGTTCTCAATTCTGGGCACCACCCTTTAGAAAGGATGTCAAGGCCTTGGAGAGGGTGCAGAAGAGATTTACTAGAATGGTACCAGGAATGAGGGACTTCAGTTATGTGGAGAGACTGGAGAAACTGGGGTTGTTCTCCTTAGAGCAGAGAAGGTTAAGAGGAGATTTGATAGAGGTGTTCAAAATCATGAATGGTTTTGATAGCATAAATAAGGAGAAACGGTTTCCAGTGGCAGAAGGGTCGGTAAGCAGAGGAACAAACTTAAGGTCTTTGGCAAAAGAAGCAGAAGTGAAAAAAAAATGACAGGGCTATAGGGAAAGAGCAGGGAGTGGGATTAATGATACAGCTTTACCTTAGAGCCGGCACAGGCACAATGGCCCGAATGGCCTCCTTCTGTGCTGTATCATTCTATGATTCTCTTAAAAGTGCAATATAACACAGTGGGAGCTACTAAACCCTGATTCAAATGGGACAGCTCCCCACATACAGGCTGCGATTTCGCCAGCCGTGGCGAGTCTGGTGCAGCCGGAGCAGACAGCGGCCTCAAACTCCACACTCGTCTTCATCCCGCCTCCTCCAAGTGATTTTGCCCTGATTGGGTGTGTTAAGCCCGCCCTGGCGAGGTTCCCGGCCAACTAAAAGGAAGCAGGTCTGATGACGTCATCTGATGACGCATCATCAGCCTGGTTTCCTTAAAGGTACCATGTCCGCATTGATTTTGACAGTTGTTCTCTCAGTGTTCTACAGCATTGAGGTGCTGCAAACACTGACAAGCACTGCACAAAGGTGTACGGCTGCACCCAGACTCTCCCATGGCTCTCTCCATATGCTTATGGAGGGAGTCACAGCACGCAGGGAGGTTCTCTTCCCTTCCCACGGGCGGAAGAGACCTCCCCAGGAGGCCAACACAGTCTGGTTGCACATTGCACAGGAGGACACAAGCAGGGATGTCGTCAGGAGGACCAGGCTGCAGTGGCGCAAACCTTTCAATGATCTCAATAGATCACGAAACGTTACTGCAAAGCCACACTCAACCTCATCCTGCTGTGCCACTCATCACATCCCCATCACTCTGCCTTCCCTACCCTATTCCTGCACATCCTTACTCACACCAACTTACCTTGCACCTCCATCCATCCCTCTCTGTCTACATTATCACTTCCCCATCTCACTAGCCACCCCTCACACTCACCCTCATCCTACTGCAAGCGTACCAACTAACAACACACAAGGATAGGCACTATGGTGGTTTAGCCAATGTTAGAAACATAGAAACATAGAATCTAGGAGCAGGAGTAGGCCATTCGGCCCGTCGAGCCTGCTCCACCATTCAATACGATCATGGCTGATCATCCAAATCCAGTACCCTGTCCCTGCTTTAATCCCCACAGTATACATATCCCACCCTACCCCCGTAACCCCACGTATTTAATTCCCCCTAACATATCCCATCCTATTCCCATAACCCCACATATTTAATCCCCCCCTAACACTAAGGGTCAATTTATCATAGCCAAATCAACCTAACCCGCACATGTTGAAGTAAAGTTTCTGGTAATGTGCTGTCAAACATTGAAACCTTTATTTTGAATACTTTGCGTTCTTGGACAGATTGGCGTGCACCTTTGGAAGTGGCTTAGTGAGTTGTAGTGAATGGTGAGACATAACGGTCCCCCACCCCCCCAATGGTGATGAGTGTGAAAGGAATGGCTTGCACATTGTAGGGATGCTTTATGGTGTTGGTGTGGGGTGGTGCTAACCTGATGCATCATGTGGCAGCTAGGGTGTACAGTGTCAAGTGAAGTAAATCTGGACATGGTGAGTCCATCGCTGGTGTCCCGGGCAGCAATGTCCAAGGGTGATGATGCCCTGTGTCCAGTGCAGCATCAGTTGATTGCAGAGAAGGTTGGTGTGGATGTTGGTGCTGCTGGTGTGCCTGGTGATGGTGGTGTTGGGGCTGATCGTGTTGGGATTCTGAGGACCAAGGTGAGATGTTTTCAAGGGCGCCGATGCTGATGGAATAGATGGCAGGTGAGGTTGAGATGACAGAATAATCTGCCAATGTTGAGATAGGTTGTTCCAAGGAGGTGACAGTGGATAGAGAGTTTACTCCAAACACTTCAAAAGTGCATAAAGCTCAAAAGTGGGTTCCAAATCATTAATGCTCCAGCTTCTGAGATTGGAAACTGACCAGCTGTAAAATGGCAGGTTTTATACCACTTTTGCAGCTGTCACCTAGTGAAAGATATGGAGAGTTGTTCAGAACCCGACATACTTACCTGGTGTGATCCCCGAGTGACGGGAACCTCGTGGAAAACTTGGGAAAATGCTTTGTACCTGGTAAAATGGTGATTAAATTGCTTTAAACTCCCTCTTCACTAGCACAATTGCATGACCCACGGCTTAGTGCCGTGTCTGCAAAGCGCAGGCAGAGCCGGCACTAGGGAAACTCACAAGGAGGCGGGTTTAGAGCGGGATACTGCCCTGCTGTCAATCTGTTGGATTTTGACAACAGACCTGCCTCTGAACCCAACCTCTGAGTGCCGGCAAAATTCAGCTCACAGTGTGGAAAGTAGCAAGTTGCTTTTTTCAAATGTATGTTAATTGGTCGTGCGGAAAATGGCAGGTGAGCAAGTGGACCAATGGTAGCTGCCATTAGATATTGTATTAATACCAGTGTGAGATCCCAGAAGTGTGGAATAACGTTACTGCAAACAGAATGATCCTGGCAGGTATCTCCCAGCATCGCTATGACAACAGCTGCTGATTCTGGTCCTGTCACAGTGTCACTATGCACTTAAGCCCATCAATATGCCAGCATGTCTGTCATTATTTATCCACCAGACGTCTCAAAGTGCTTTACAACCAATGTAGTACTTTTGGAGTAACAACAGAAAACGCTGGAAAAACTCAGCAGGCCAGGCAGCATCTGTGGAGAGAGAAACAGAGTTAACGTTTCAGGTCGAAGACCTTTCGTCAGTACTTTTGGAGTGTAGTCACTGTTGCAATGTGGGAACCGCGGCAGCCAATTTGCACACAGCAAGCTCCCACAAACAGCAATGTGATAATGACCAGATAATCTGTTTTTGTTGTATTGATTGATGGATAAGTATTGGCCAGGACACCGGGGATAACTCCCCTTCTCTTCTTCGAAATTGTGCCATGGGATCTTTTACGTCCACCTGAGAGAGCAGACGGGGCCTCGGTTTAACGTCTCATCTGAAAGACAGCACCTCCAACAGTGCAGCTCTCCCTCAGTACTGCACTAGAGTGTCAGCCTGGATTTATGTGCTCAAGTCTCTGGAGTGGGACTTGAACCCACAACCTTTTGACTCAGGTGAGTGTACTACCCACTGAGCCATAGCTGACACTTTTATGTTTAAACATGTGGGATAGACACAAACTTATAATAAGTAAGGATTAAGCAGATTCTGTTTACAATTTAACCCAACCCACATATGCAGGCTCCCCTGGTGGTCTAATAGATAAAGGCAAATGCAGGTTTAATTTCCAGCCTGTACTAGGTTAGTTGACCTCAACCAGCAAGCGGTTCGGGCAGTTCAATTTTCCTCAGTGGCCCTGAGCTCAGGAGAGGAAAAATAAACCAGCGTTCCAGTTCCTGATTGCAATCTAGTGACTCCTGTGTGCGCCTGTCTGTATGTGCGCACATGTGCGTGTGTGTGTGTGTGTGTATGCGCAAGTAGCAAATTATTATAACCTTTTTTGATGCTTTTGTAGAGTCAGAATCTCCCACCTCCTTTAATATTGGTAGAATAGTGAAATCTAAATAGGGATTACTTCACAGGATTGAGATCTAACCTGATCCCACCGCGCAAAGTGAATACATTTTGGATTTAAAGAGCTATGATCATCTAACTGTGCACATGCACAATAACTGTATTGATAGAAAGATTAACACAAGTACAGGAAATCTGAAAAGAATCTCAGAGGTTGATCGATAAGAGTAAATAATTGTGGAGAAACCCAAACCACTGCTCTCCCAACACCAGGTCTCACACTCAGAACATAACCCCATTTTCTTTTACAGATTCTGACTGATCTACTATGCATTTCCAACATGTGGGAGAAACTCAGAATATTGGAATGAATGTACAGCTCGTTATTTCAAATTCCTTTCATTGTTATTAATGTATAATACTGAAGCTGTACTGTCAAGAGAGCTAAACCGGCAATAGAACTAAGCCAAAAGGGATTTCCTTTCCCCGGTCTTGAGGCCAATAATACCTCAATATATCTTATATAATATGTTAAAAGTCTTGCATCTGGAGTGGACTTCCTATTTATCGCAAACATCCTGTATCATGATTTGTTTGTCATGCTATTTCCGTCGTGCCTGGATATTACTTTTAACCAGGAAAAATTTGCCTTTCAGTCCTCTGTAAGCTAGGTGGTGCTGTGGCGGTATGCTCGATAACACCATCCACTTTCTCTCTGATCACCTTCCATTCCCCATTGTACTGCTTGTCCGTCCAACCCGTTCCTGGTGTCACCTTTGGCCTGCTTGTCCTGTTCCCCACCCAACCGCCCCATTCCCGACCTGCCCGCCCTGCTCCTGAAGCTTACCCATCCTGTTCCTGCTGCTTGCCTGCCCACCAGCCTCGGGATTTCTGCTTGCACCATCTTCTGTCCCCCCACCATCACTGGCCTGAAGCCACACACTTCAGGATGCCCGCATAGGCTCCTTCCCAGTCCTGCCAACCTGACTGCCCTGCTCTTGCTGCCGGTCAACCCACACTCCTGTCACAGTTGTTTGGTCTCAGGCCACCTGCCCACACCTCCTCCCTTCCCTGCTTCTGCCCCATCATGGCAAGCTTCAGGTGTCTGGCCTTATGCCACCTAACTGCACCCCCTCTCACCCTCTGTTTCCACTCCATGGTCAGTGCTGGGTTCCCACTACAAGGTAAGGAGTAGCACCACTGCTCGAAAGCACTTGTACTGTAGAAATGCCGCACGAGCACTTTGGGGTCAATTTTTATCTTCAGCCTACACGAGGTGGAGTGATCGCAAGACCCACCCGATGTCGCCAGCGAGAGGGCAGAACCATTTGGATGGGCCTCATTGGCATTGGTGTTTCGAGCATGCTACTTTGGTGGGGAAAACATGGTGAGCCTTCCACAGAGCATGGACCTGCAGCAAGGGATTAAAAGGGAGGGCTGGGCTGAATGGGGAGGGGCAATGGAGAGCATTATTGGCAGCGAGGTGCAGTGAGAGCTATTATGCTCATCCTGCTCCCCAAAATAATGCATAATAATTTTTTTTAATTGTTCCCAGGGCTGCTTCTAGCGATCCGTTTAAGGGATGGTGGCTCTGGCCAGTTCCCCCTCTGTGCAATGGGTGGGCCCAGCATTTAGCGGGTGCCTCGCTTAACCCAACCAAAATGGCACTGGTGACCCAACAACATCATAGGACCTCAAATTTGCATTGAATGATGAGAGTCCTGCCTGTTTCCAGCGGGAGCGCTGGATGCCTAAATCAAAATGGCAGGAAGGTGGCATGAAGATTATTTTTGTCATTTTGGGCTTACTGTTCCTGGGGCGGTAGAGAGACCAACATCGAGGCTTTTAAGTGCTGTTTAAAAAACATGAAAGCCTGTTTCCCAGCTCAGTGCCAGGAGACAAGTTTTCAGCTTTTTTAAGTTTTGGGGATGGGGATAAAGGGAAAGAGGTACGGGGAGGAGAGGTATGGACAGGGGAGGGGGAGCACAGAGCAAGGCAACGGCAGGGATGGGGAGCTGGGGAAAGAGGGGACACGAGGGAGTTGAGGTGGAGAGAGGGCAGTGAAAAAGTGTGCTAACTGAGATGGTGTAGACCTACATGTGGGAGAGACAGGGGGAGAAAGAGGAAAGGGGAGTAAGTGTGATGATGGAGGGCTTAGCAACCATGTTGGAAGCTAAGAGTGGGAGACAAGGGAAAGGGGAGGGCACAAGCGTCAGAGGTAGGCATGATGAGGGCAGTCCATAATGGTGATGGTGCTGCAGAAGGGTAGGGGGACAAGGTAAAGGGTGAAGAAAAGAAGTGTTCGAGAGAATACATAGCTTGCAGGGGAGGGGATGAACGAACAGTAAATACATTGTAAGCACGCTTTATTTCCTCCCACCAGCAACCCACTATCTTCCGCCTGAAGTAAGAGAGGAGGTAAACAGAAGGAGAAGATGGCAGAGAGAGAAGCAGAACAGGCGATAAAGAGAAAGAAAGAACCAACAACACAAAGACAACAGGTAGGAGAAACACTCCTCTGACCCACTGTGAGCAGCACCATGACTGATCCACTATTGCACTTCAGGTATCATTGTGCCAGTCATTTCCTACTGCTTTCAAAAGCCTGCAATTGACCTCCGGATCTGACCAAAAGCAATTAGCTTGCAACTGAGCATGTGAGGTGCCTATTTAGAACAATTAGACCTTGTGGCACCAGTTATATGCAGCTCCAGCAGAATAATATATTGTGCATTACATCGTATAATGCTGCAAGTCTTGTGAACCAGTGCAGTCTCTAACCTATCATGTGCACTTATTATATATTAAAATCTTTGAAGTACAATTATCAGTAATAATATAGCATTCTATTAATACGATAGCAAAATACTGCAGATGCTGGAAATCCGAAATAACAACAGAAAACGCTGGAAAAACTCAGCAGGCCAGGCAGCATCCGTGGAGAGAGAAACAGAGTTAACGTTTCAGGTCGAAGACCTTTCGTCAGAACTGGAAATAGCAGGAAATGAAATAGATTTAAAGCAAGGATAAAGGGGGAGGGGATGAAAGAACAAAAGGAGAGATTAAGAGACATTGAGAAAGGGGAGGGGCAAACAAAAGGGTGGATGAAAAAATAAAATATAAATGTGATTGGGGCTGAGGTTATGATCTAAAATTGTTGAACTCGATATTGAGTCCAGAGGGCTGTAGCATGCCTAAACGAAAGATGAGGTGCTGTTCCTCGAGCTTACGCTGCGCTTCCGTGTTACAGTGTAATAGGCCGAGGACGGTGAGGTCAGAGTGGGAGTGGAGCAGAGAATTAAAGTGACAGGCGACTGGGAGCTCGGGGTCCCCCTTATTTTATTTTTTCATCCACCCTTTTGTTTGCCCCCCCCCTTTTTTTTCCCTCCTAGAAGCTGGCAGCTGTCCTTCATTCTTCCAGTGCATTTCACACTTCTTTTAGCCTCAACCTGTCACATTAACACCACCTTTTGCCTTGATCATCTCTTAATGTCTCTTAATGTCTCTTAATCTCTCCTTTTGTTCTTTCATCCCCTCCCCCTTTTCCCAGCTTTATCCTTGCCTTAAATCTATAGCATTCTATTAATATTCCTGCCCATGAAACTTGGTGATTACTATTTCTAGGATATGTTTGTATCACTGAATTATCACCAGGAATTTCCAGGCATAAAGGAATTTTCCGGCAAAGTTACGGAGGCTGATCAGGAGACCCCTCCACCCCCGCGCGTCCCCCCCCCCCACCCACCACCCCAAAGAAATTCACCCTTGTGTCTTTTAAACAGTTTGTTTGTTTTGATTGATCAGAATCTGTGAAGTGATGTTAAATTGTGTTGTAGTTTAAAGTATTTAAAGTCAAACATTGTTCACCTAAAGGAAGAAGGCTTCAGTGAGGCTGTGGCGAATTCTGAAAACATTATTGGAGAACGTTGTTGGACATGTTGAAGAATTTTGGAGTTGGCTGAGCAGATTGTAAATCACCTCACTGAAGTTCGTTGGAATCGAGCAACATCCCAGTGGACTAGAAAGTAGCTAATATGACCCCTATTTTTAAATAATGGGCACGGCACAGACCCTCAAATTACAGATCAATGGGGGAAAAATTCAGTTGGTTGCGCCTCCCGTTAGCGCCTTAAGAGGGCGCTAATGGGGCGCAAAGCATCTAGCGCACGGGCGCGGCGATGTTTGCGTCGCTCGCGAAATTAACTAGACATTTTGCGGCAGCGCTAAACACTACCGCCATGATCTCCTGCGCCGGAAGATCGTGACGTCAGTCGAGTGCGCAACGCCCCGGTATCACCCTGGAGCGGATATTGAGTGGCGCCCCCTGCCTTACCGCCTGCCGCTAGCAACGACAGGTTGAGGGGAGCGTTTTCCAGTCAGGAAGGACTGAGGGAGCGCTATTTAAAGACGACCGCTCCCTGCCTTTTATTGTTGGTAACATTTTTGAACCACGCTTTCTGAGAGAGAGAGAGAGACTTCTGGAGAGATTCAACGCTGTGTGAAGGAGTTTTGGGTACTGAGCAGCACTTTGCAGGTTCATTTTGATTTGCCCTTCCTTGTATCGATTTAGAAGAGACTGTGGGGGCTGCACTCTGAGCTCTTTCCCTGGTACTCTCCATTGTTCTTTCCAGCAGATTTGATGTGCAGGTCTCTCCAGGCCGAGATTCAAGGCTGCAATGAGCAGGATGTGGATGGAAAGCAAGATCAACCCTCCCCTTTAAGAACTGGCCCGCGCCATTGTGTGTGTGTTCCATTGCTGACTGACATCACATGAGCTTCGCCAGCGCTCTGAGGTAGCGCCTCGCTCCTCGGCCTTTGCACCTTAAGACAGGTGTGAAGTGCCTGATTTAGCACTCCAATCACGCCAGGGGCGATAAAAGTCAAGTTTGCAGTCGGTGGCGATAATTAGCGCCAGGCGCTAATCTTTGTGCCCGGCCGATAATTGCGCCCCAAATGGGGCGATACTGAATTTCTCCCCCCATGAGTCTTACCTCAATTGTGGGTAAAGTGTTTGAAACTTTGTTGGGGGATAAAATAAGGGAAGGACAGGGTCTGGTTAGATTTGAGCCAGCATGGTTTCAGAAGGGGCAGGTTGTGCCTGACCAATTTATTGGACTTATTTGAGGAGGTCGCAGATCTGATGGATGAGAGTGAAGCGGTATGCATTATCTACCTGGATTTCAAGAAGGTACTTGACATTGTCCCATATAACAGACTAATTCGTAAGGTGCATGCCCATGGGATAGATGGCATAGTATTTGGCTGGGTTGATGCATGGTTGGAAGTTATCTCATTGGTCAAAAGTGACCACGTTATCACTTGTCTCTAATTATTTGACCACCTGATTGTTCCACCGATTGTCAGGGCTCTGGACTAATTCTGGTAAAGGCAGCCCTGGCGGGGCAGGGATTTGGCTGGATTCTGTTTACACAGTAACGGCTCCATGGCAACCTCATAGCTAGTACTGTGGTAACTGTTGCTCATTGGTTGTGAGCACCGTGGTTGGTCTGCGGCAATAGTGTGACTGAAAAGATCTTGTTTTACACTCTCCCGCTTTTTATTTCCATTGAAGTCGGGAGAGATGTAAAACGGGCTGCTGATTTGCTATCATCCGTTTTACGCTATAACACAAAGTCAAAATTACCCTATTGATAGAGATTGATTGCTATGATTAGCCAACAACTTAATTATCATTGTATCATGCGATTACCAGGACGGTAGAAGGGGAGCTAGATGGACCTTGGTCTTTTATCATCCAGCAATTCCTATGCTTACTGACTGACAAACTTTAATCCTCTTCAAAACTTCAAAAGAAATATGGGTGTGGATTTCAGATAACATTAAATAACACTTTAAAAAAATGGACAGCTGCACGCTTGTGATTAAATGGAGTTGTACCATAAGTAGTGATTATTTATTGGATTTGGAGATATTAAGGTCAGAGTCTATCAGAATCACTTATCTGTAATGTGACTATTCTCAAGATATCATCTCATCTGATGGAATAAATCCTTAAGGTAAGGTATAAGTGAACATTTACCTGCATTCATTCATCTGCTTTAATGAGAAATGGTTGACCCCAGTTATCACTGGCCTGTGGCCATCTGTGGCAGACTGTTTGGACAAATAATATTAATGCTGCATTCATTCACATTTCACACAAAAACGTGAAGGATCAATAAAGAAGCAAAAGAGAAAGAAAAAGAAAAAGACAAAGACAAGAGCATTGAAAGACAAAAGACATCGTCACTGGTAAATTCTTCAGTGCTTTTTATTATCACTGAATCAGGTATGTGCAGTAAAAGATATTTAATCAACAAGGTTCTCTCTGGTTTAATAGATCAATCTGATCTTAAATCAAATTCTACTTTATCTGAATAATGCTGGGAATAATATGATAATATATTCTCAGTTGACAGCATGAAAACCACTTGAACTCAGTGACCTGCCTGCCCTGGGATTGTCCATTAGTCCATCACCAACAAAAATAAATCTCAATTAGAAAATGAATTTCTCAAGGGGTTGTGTGTTGAGAATTAAGCTCCAGCTTTAGCCTCCCATCAATGCAAACCATAAAAGTGGCTATGGCTGTGAGGAAAGTAACACAATGTGCTTGCACAGGGATAATGAGGAGCTGCTGTCAGAGGCTGGGCCCCCTGGGATTCCACCAAGTGAAGTAACTCTTTCCCTGGTTAAATATAGCTGAGGTGTGTGCAGTAGCTTCCCTGAAGACTAGCACAGTATTTGTAAACACTGTGACGGTGTGGTGTGGTGCCGTGTCACATGTCAAGTTCTAATTCATTATTCTCGAGGGCAGAATAAAGTAGAGAAAACTACACAATCTAAACTTTTTTCTTTCATGTGCAGAAAGTCCGAAGGTCCTTTCAACACAGAAGCTTCGACCTGATGCTGCCAGTTGTCGTGGCATAAATCGGCCAGCCAGTATCAGAAAATAAGTGGGCGTTCCACTTGGCAGAAATGCGCTGAGTTTCTGAGTGTTGCCATTGCCACATGTGTTACAATGTGCGGCATTAGTGGCGCTAGATTCACCCGCCGCCATTTGACGGTTCATTTCTTGGTGTGTCAGTCCTGTGCGTCATTCCCTGCCATTCTGGCATTCAGGACGACAGATGTAAAGAGCGCCCGTTTGAGATGGACATCCGGGGTTGCTGGAGGAGGCCCAATGGAGGGATGCCAGGCAGCTGAGGCTGTATGACCGGTGCATTGTTACCACCAACTGGTATCTGCACACCTGCACCCGCAGACAGAGGTGAACGTATCTTGCTGTGGCGGACACTTAGTCCCGGTGGAGTCTCCTCTTCCCAAAGGAAAGTGGGACAGCAGACCTCCAATCATATTGCTAAGAGAAGTAAATGCCAGACCAATGCCAACCATAATGTTTGGATGCTGCCTGTGAAGGACCCCAATCGCAGTATGTCATTCTTTCAGTAGCAGTGTATGAAAGAACGCATGCCAGGGTGATCAAGAGCCAATGATGCCCGATTGGCCAAGATGACCACCAACTGTTTCTGCAGGACCTGGCACATCAACCTGGCAAAGATCATGGGGAAATTTCAAAATTCTCATCCTTGTTTTCAAATCCCCCCATGGCCTCGCCCCTTCCTATCTCTGTAATCTCCTTTAGCCCCACAACCTCCCCTGAGATATCTGCGCTCCTCTAATTCTACCTTCTTGAGCATCCCTGATTATAATCGCTCAACCATTGGTGGCTGTGCCTTCTGCTGCCTAGGCCCTAAGCTCTGGAATTCCCTGCCTAAACCTCTCCGCCTCTCTACCTCTCTTTCCTCCTTTAAGACGCTCCTTAAAACTTACCTCTTTGACCAAGCTTTTGGTCATCTGCCCTAATTTATCCTTATGTGGATCGGTGTCAAATTTTTTGTCTTAAAATACACCTGTGCAGCACCTTGGGACGTTTTACTATGTTAAAGGCGCTATGTAAATACAAGTTGTTGTTGTTTTATCAGTGTCCAGGTCAGTAGAGGAACCGAAGCAAAGATATGCCATCTGCTGCAAGGGCACCTGCAGCCACCATGCAGCATTGAGCTGGTACATCCAGTGATAACCATGGTCAGCTGTGACCTGAATTTTGGCTGCACCTCTTTGTATGCTACAATGTTGACCAATGGGGATAGCACTTCAGTGGCCATTGAATGGGGTGCCATGAGCTGGGCTGCTCTGTCACTTGCCTGCACCTTGGCTTTCCATTCCCTTGCCTGTCTCTTCTTCAATCTCTGTCCCTTCAGACTTAAAAAAATATTGATGGGTTTAGATGCCTTTTAAGTCTCTTCAAAGCCTTTCAGAATTTTTGTCCCCTTATTCTGATGCTCCACTTTAATTGTCCCTCCCTATTTAAATTTCACTTACAATCGATTTTGACCTTCCACGACTAATGTGCTCCGTTCACTCAGCTAAATCTACACCTGTAACTATATTAATTTTGTAACTGTGGTAAATTAGGTATAAAGTTAGCAATTGTCATTGTGATATAAATTACACCAATAGCTGAAAATTCAGGGTAGTACTTCTTGTCATAGTCTGTTTTTTTCTTACCATCTCCTTTATCTTCGTGCCTCTATTATCCTTGGTTGTAAAAGGATGGTCCAATCTGTGAATATGTGTGAAGTTCCAGGAACCATTTTACTATTCTTGGATCTTTTGCAGGCTTATATTGAAAACTCAAATCAATAAGAGCCCATCTATCTGGAAAACTAATGCTCAGTGAAATAATATATCACCTTCTCAACTCTAGGACCTGAGCTTACATCCAATTTTAATTAGATGAAAGGCTCATCTCTTTGGCAGCTGTTTCCAATGTGAAATGAGTTTTGTCAGTTTCTAACCAGTTCTATGTGGGCATGGGCCCGCAGCAGAAAATTGGCCACATTTTGGCGTAAATTGACATTTAAAAAAAATCTTTTTCAGAATGTGGGCGTCGGTGGCAAGGCCAGCATTTGCTGCCAATCCCTAGTTGCCCTGAGAAGGTAGTAGTAGACATTTCTTCTTGAATTGCTGCAGTGTGGTATCCTTTGTAGCGGCTTCATAGAACTGAGTGGCTTGCTAGGCCACTTCAGAGAGCAGTTTAGAGTCAACCACATTGGTGTGGTGTCACATGTAGCTTAGACCAGGTAAGGATGACAAGCTTCCTTCCCTAAAGGAAGGGGTTTTAGCAATCTGGCAGCTTTGCAGTCACTTTTACTGATACCAGTTTTTTAAAATTGAATTTAAATTCTCAAACTGCCATGGTGAGATTTGAACTCATGTTTAGAAGAATGAGAGGGGATCTCATTGAAACGTATAAAATTCTGACAGGGCTAGACAGACTGGATGCAGGGAGGATGTTTCCCCTGGCTGGGGGGTCTAGAACGAGGGGTCACAGTCTCAGGATACGGGGTAGGACATTTAAGACTGAGATGAGGAGAAATTTCTTCACTCAGAGGGTGGTGAACCTGTGGAATTCTCTACCACAGAGGCTGTGGAGGCCAAGTCACTGAATATATTTAAGAAGGAAATAGATAGATTTCTAGACACAAAAGGCATCAAGGGGTATGGGGAGAGAGCGGGAATATGGTATTGAGATAGAGGATCAGCCATGATCATATTGAATGGCGGAGCAGGCTCGAAGGGCCAAATGGCCTACTCCTGCTCCTATTTTTCGATGTTTCTATGTTCTACAAGATTATTAGTCTAGGCCTCTGGATTATTAGTCCAGTATTTTAACCACTACATTACCATACCGTACCCTTAAAGTGACATGGTCACTCAGAGGCCATGAGTATGTGGGGAAACAGAAACATTCACCCCAGTGTAGTGGGGCTGCTTTTCTAAGGTTCACGTTAAGGTACATTGTTGAGGGAGCTTTACTCTGCATCTATTTGTGGATTGCAGGACTTAAGAGATCTGGATGCTGGCACTGGGTGACACAAGTGGAAAAAGTATTTAATTTTTCAACATTTAGATGCAATGCTTGATGAACACAAAAAAAAAATCACCAAATGGTGAAAAGAATGCTTCTTGTAGAAAGAGGAAGATTGTCTGCAATCCAGACTCTCTGATGGGGTCTTAGCAGTTCTCTAGCAGATCAACAACAGGTGCAATTATCTGTTAGATTTACAAGTTACAGAGATAATGCTGAATTTATAATTTTATTAAGAACATTAGAAAGCATGGAACAAAAAAAAGGTCCTTTACTCCATCAAGGCCACTCCTTCCACACACCAAATACAATCTACCATATCATGGACTCTACCCCACCCATAAAATTCCACAACATTTTTTCCAAAGATAATCAATCAAAATTCCTTAAATATTCATCTTTCCTCACAGCTCCACCATTCAACACTGGCTTTCTGCCCTGCTAAGCAAGTAAAAGATATAGGGGGCTAAATTCGGTTGATTTGCGCCTCCTGTTAGTGCCCTCTTAGGGCGCTAACGGGGCACAAATCAACTAGCGCCTGGGCGCGGCATCGCTAACGCCTCCCGCGAAATTTAGCGGGAGGTTAGCGGCGGCGCTGCGCCGTCGGCGATGACGTCATCGCCGTGCGCAGCGCCCCGCTCACGCCCCGGCTGTAATATTGGGTGGCGCCCCCCGACTTAACGCCGGACGCTATGTCCGAAGGGGTCGGGGGGGGGGGGACTACCTGTGGCCAGGGCGGCGCTAGTTAAAGGGGAGGTGGCAGGTGGCCATTTTTGTTGCTGGCCGCCTGCCAGCACCTGCCCCCGTTGCTGTCCCCGGCCCCCGTGAAGCCCCCCCGCGGGGTGCCGGCTGCGCTCCATGAGCCCGGCATTCCTCTTGAGTGCTGGGCTCGTTTGCTGGCATTTCCGATCCCTGGTGGCCCAGCTGGGTGCCGGGACACGCTGCGCCAGGTCCCTCCCCTTTAAGAAGGCCTGCAGTACCGCGGCGTGACGTAGCGCCGCGGCTTTAGCTCGCAGCACCCCAAGAGGGACGTGGGGCGCTTCCAGTAGCGTCTCTCCTCCCTCTCGGGGCGCTACCTGGGAAAATCGACTGTGGGGGCGCTAACTTTTTCGGGGCGCTAAAATTAGCTACTGAATTTTTACCCCATAAGATTACATACCCTGGGGATTGTTGTACACATTCTGGCATGAGGTCTATGCCACCCCAATTCTGTCTATGCCCTGTGCCCCTCTATGTGGAAACTTGGGCTCACTTCAATTTTTTTGTGCTGACCTAGTGCTGGATGACTAACAATCACACACATTTGCATATTTCTTATCCATCCCCGTCTCTGTGGGTGAACAACCCACTAGGTGACCCAATTATAATTAGTTGGCATAGTTGCCTGAGAATGGGGAACTTGTGGGTGATCTAGCTGCATTCGCCAGAACTTGCCCTTCCTGCCAGCTGCTTGTCCTGCAATCTTCACCACTTCATCAGCATCTACACCAATAGTTTGTAATATTCACTGTGCCTCTTATGAAAGCACACCCTCATAAATTAATGTAGAGACCCTTTACCATCATGATTTATACAATCGAAGCCTGTAAAAGATCCCAGAATAGTAAAATAGCTCCTAGAACTTCACACAAGGGTGGTTGATGTCTGAATAAGAGATCCAAATTCAGTTCCTAGTCTTAACTGACATTTATACTGGATCTCCTTCAATAGATTGGTACTGAGCTGCAGTCAGTGAGGAATCTCCCTCAGTAAGTTATCATGGAAAGGGGCTCAATAATTTTATTGATCTCCCTCAATGTTACCATGTACTTGATGAATCAGTGATTCCCCTCAACAAATAACTCCTGAGCCACGGTCAATAAAAGAAGTGATTTATTTCAATAAATAATCCCTGAGGCATACAACAAATAAATTAAGCAATTTGCTTCATTATCCATCTCCAAACTATACTCAACCAATGAAGTGACTCCTGTCAATTACTCCTGAGGTAACTTCAATAGATTACTCTTTCCCCCACAAACCACCCCAACCTACACTCTACAAAAGATATAATTTCTTCTTAATAAATTCCCTGAGCTAGGCTCAACAAATTAGCTGAGTTCCTTCAGTGAATTATCCCTGACCTGTGCTCAACTAACAAAACACATCCTGGCAATGCATTACTCTAAATTTTACTCAATAACTTTTCTTAATGGGCTCCCCAAGTGTTCAGTGAGTAAATGGTGTGGTGATCAGGTACAAAGATCAGTAAGGTTCTCGGTTTAATCCCTTGTCTGTGTTGACTTAGTTGATCTCATGTTGGGTGGTGATGCAACGTTATAACTTTCCTGAATAAGCCCAGGCTAGGGAGGAGATAGAATTCTTGCTCCTGGTCACTGCTGGGTAGGGCATGTGCATGGCTGTCATGAGGACAGAATATAGCTCAAAAGTGACATCACCCTAGGGTCAAATACCATAATAACACTCACTGATCTGATGAAGTTTACTTGGTTATGGTAACTGAGAATTGTGGCACTGAACACCAGCAGCAGTCTTCATCATTTTAGGAGAGGAGGGACGAAAAAGGGAAAAAACTGGAGGAAAAAAATCTCTCAAAGAATTATTGTCATTCTTTATCTAATAACAAACAATTTCCTTTAACATGTTATTCCAACTCAGCTTCCTCTTCCATCCTTGCCGTGCACCTTTCTCCTTTTCTCTCCATGTTTTTCTAGGGTCGGGTACCTCTATTCAGTGAGCTTGTCACTGGTTGGCCACCCATTCTTTTGCAGTTGGACAGGTCCAGCCTTTCTGGATGGTCAAGTTCCTCCTGCCTCCCAGAGTCTTGCTTTTTAGAAGGTGTTCTGCCCCTGTTTGAGGTCTTCCTCTATGGGGTATCCTCTACTGTTCTATTCATTTTAGTCCAGCTAGTGTCCTATCTGTGGAATCCCTTCACCCCATATTATTCTATTTCCTACTCATATTTTCTTTCACACCTTTTCCAAGATTTGCATTCAACTCTGAAACTGCCACTTCCGCGTTCTATCATTTGGATTAAAATTGTACCTTTGCTTCACTTTCTCTTTGGCCAAAGGCCGGAATTTTAATCGGGAGGCGGTTGTGAGTGGGGGTGCTAGGAAGCGGTCGGGAAACCCGGGAGCTGTGAATAGCTCCACTACAATGAATAATCTGAAAATCCATACAGTTGTTCAAAAAGATTGTCATGGTTAAGATTTTTCCCACCTATTAATTACCCCTATTTTAGGATCTTAATTTTGCTCAAATTTCAGGTAAATTTAAACTACCTTAAGATAAACTTGATCCAGATACACATAACCATGCGGAGTTATGCAGTCCTTACAGTGAGGTTAGAGTACAGGATATGACAGCTGATAAAAGTATATGATCTTGGTTTCCGAGAAACCCGAGTTAATCTGGATTTGTTTGTATCAGTCAAGCCAGGATCATCTTAGAATTAAATTCATTCTTAATTTCATGGCCAGAAGCTCACTTTTTTCTCTGAAAAATGTAGCAGAAACATGCCGCAGTGATTACATGGGCTTGTACTTCCTTCACGTGACCTGGAAATACAATCCCTCTGAGATGGTCTAAGCAGCACCATGCCTAATGCTGTTCGCAAACTCATAGGGCGCAAGATTTGGATCCGAAGCACCCATTTCTTGGGGGCTACGAGTGCACACACTTCTGGTGCGAGTCGCGCCGGACGCCATATTGGTGAGGGCATTAGCGTGCGCACAACGAGCCGCCGCCAGAAGTATGCACAGTAGGCAGGTCATGATGTCAATCAGCGCGTAACGCTGATTTGACGCCAGTGCTGCCATTTTGGAACTCAACGCTCCAGCTAACGCCCTCTCTTAAGCTTGCACAGCTGAACATGCGTTCAGTAGCAGGAAGGACCACTCACCAACGATATTTAAAGGGATCATCCACTACTTTCAGGTTAGTTGCTGATTGATTTCTACTGGCTGTTCTGATTGTACAAGTGTTTTGGTGGTTTCCGGAGTTCTTTAAAGTTTCAAAAGTCTACAGGAAGTGGTGTGGCAGGTGCTGAAGGACTTTCTCCTGACTTCAAGGCTTCTGCACAAACCAGCTACTCCCAGACATGGGTGCAGTTGTAGGCATTCCCCTTGGAATACACCATGACTGGGAGAATGAGCACGGCAAGCTGCTCGAAGAGGGAGGAGGAGGGGGAGAAGGGCTCTCAGCAGGAGGCCATATTCGCCCAGGGTGTTCAGGGAGCAATTCTCCTTCCTAAACCTCAGAGAGGAACAGCTTGTGAGACGTCTGCGCTTCAGTAAGGTCGTCCTCACTGAAATCTGCCTCCTGCTGCAGCCACAACTGCAACCCCAGAGCAGGGCGAGGACCGCATTGCCAGCAGCTGTGAAGGTGACCATGGTGATGAACATTTATGTGTTGGGCTCCTTCCAGGCTGGAGCTGTAGATATTTGCAACATCTCGCAGTTTGCCGTCCACTGCTGTGTAAGGGAGGTCACTGAGGCTTTCTATTCAAAGAGAGCTGACTACATTTCATTCTTTCTTGCCAGAGACCAGCAGGCAGAGCGAGCACGCGACGTCGCGAGGATTGCAGGCTTCCCCATAGTGCAGGGTGCCATGGACTGTACGCATGTCGCTTTGCAGATGGCCGCATGTCAACTCTGAGATGTACTGCAACCGAAAGGGATTCCACTCCCTCAACGTCCAGCTGGTGTGCGACCACAGGCAGTGAATCATGCAGGTCAATGCCTGGTATTGTGGCAGCAGTCATTATGCGGCATCCGCTGTGCCATCTGCATTTGAGCCACCACCACAAGCCAAAGGGTGGCTACTGAGCGACAAGGGCGATCCACTGACGACATGGCTCATAACTCCGGTGTGCAACCTACGCACATGTGGGCAGCATGTATGCAATGAGAGCCATGCTGCCACACGAAATGCGATAGAGCAGACCATTAGCATGCTGAAACAACGCTTCTGCTGCCTGGACCACGCTGGAGGAGCCCTGCAGTACTCGGCAGAACGGGTGTCAAGATTCGTGGTGGTCTGCTGCATGCTGCACAACCTCGCCATCATGAGGGCACAGCCCTTGGCACCAGCTATACGGCGAGCAGCTGTGGAACAGGCGGAGAAGGAGCAAGAGGAGGAGGAACAGGAGCAGGAGGAGGAGGAGGAGGAGGAGGAAGGGAGGAGGCAACCAAGACAGCCGCTTTCTGGCCGGGCTGTCTCTGTGAACAACTCATCTGACTGTGATACCAGTAAATGTAACCCCAGCTCCTCATTCACCAACAGTCCCACACTCCTTACCTTTCCTCTGTCGCTGACCATCACAGCGTCCATTTGGCCACAATGCAAAAATAAAAGCCAACACAAAATAAACATTCCAAACCAAGTTTATAAATCAAACCATGCCATATTGCATACAAACGTAAACCAAATCACCCTTGTGCATTCCCTTATTGCCTGTCTTCCGTGTGCCTTTGCCTGTCCTAGTGCTCCTACGCAGTGCTACCCCAGTGGCTGCAGCATGGCTGGTGGAAGGCTGCTGGCTTTCAGTGGGCGAGACTGCAGTTGGCCTTGGAGGACGACCTCGAGCAGCTCTGGGCCTAGAAGGCTCGGCTTCAGACTGCACCACCTTGGCATAGGCGGCAGCAGTCCGGGCTGGCTGGCTGTCAGGAAAAAGCAAGGGCAATAGTGGAGTGGCAGTGGTGGGAGCACGAATGCTGTCATCCCAAGAGAGGACAACAGGTTCATACTCCACGGAGCCACTGCCACCCCCCCAGGCGGGGGCTGGGGGGTGGGGTGGGGGGGGGGGGTGACTCAGCAATCCTAGTATCTGTTGGAGGACAGATTGCTGGACTGCTGTGACACCCTGAAAGCCCCTTTGAACACTGGCAACCACAGCCATAATGGCAGAAGTCTAAGCTTCCACTGCAGCACCAAGATGTTTGGTGGCTTCTGCTTGTGCTGCAATGGAAGCTATGACATCAGCCATCAGACGCTGCATCATGGTTGGGTCTACAAGTGCGCTAATGGAGTTGGCCACCACTTCCATGGTGGAAAGGATGGGCTCTAAGCTCTGAGCAAAGCCCTGTGTAAAGTTGGTGCCGGACTCCTCCATGCACCTTGACATTGCACGCAGGCTTTCTGGCAGGCCTGCCAATGCACCAAGCATTTCATTGTGCTTACCCATCAGCTTTCTCCTGTAGACCGCCCTATCAAAGTGCTCATCTGAGTACCCTGCAGCAGAACCCGCGTGCAACCTTGCCCTCTGGCGAGCTGGCACCTGTGCAACCCTTGCCCCCTGCCCTGGCTGCAGACCACTCGTGCCCAGTGTCTCACCATGTGCAGATCCCGCCTCTATGCTATCCTCTAAATTACGTGCGAGTGTGAAATTGAGTGATGGTATTTCTTCATCATCAGTGTCTTATGGCTCTTCCACCTGTTACTCTTCCACCACTGCCTAGCCAGGCGGCAGTTCTTGGATATCTGAAAGGAGAAATGCACAAGGGTAAGGTTGTGATGAGAGGAGTAGGTGAGGTGGGGGGGGAGTTGAGGGGGGGGGGGAACGGGAAGCAAGAGGTGCATGCTTGTAAATCAGAAGGGATTGTGGGATGAGGGGGAAGTGGGATGTGAGAAGGAGGATTAGGTATGAGTATACCATCATTTTCTATGCTTTCAGCCCTGCTGATGGCCACGGGCTCAGCAATAGCTGCTTCAATGATGGTGACCACTGTCTCCTCTATGGGGTAAGGACATGCAGGCGCATCTGTCCCCCGTCGGTTATCCCCTGCTGCCTACGGTTGTGCACCACCTTGTCCTGCAAGAGAGAGGGAAGTGTGTCAGTGAGTGATGTAATCGGTTTGGGTGATGTGGCTGTCATGGTTGAATAGCTGGCAGTGTGTGCAAGTTGTGAGATGTGGGTATGAGGCTTGCAGCAGTGCTAAGTGTGTGAGGGTGAGATGAAGCTATGAATGATAGGTATGAGTCCTGACTGATCGAGATTGTTGGTAGGTGAGTGATGGGGTGTGGTGCATTGACCAGTGTGTGAGGCTAGTAGTGCAGTTGGTAGGATATGGCATTTGAAGATGCATTCACTGACCTTGACCACTCGTGTGAGGTCATTGCACTTCTTAGAGCACTGCATCCAGGCTCTCGGGGCTTGACTCCTGGCATTGACCGCCACGGCTATCTGTTCCCATTGCCTCTGAGTGTGTGTCTGGAGGGCCTCCTGGCTTCCTGTGGATATGGCACATCTCTCCTCCTTTCCACCTCCTCCACCAAGACCCCCAGTGCAGCGTTGGAAAACCTTGGAGCTTGCTCTCTCTCCTGTTGTGCCATTCCTCACTCTTTCCTAGGTCAGAATCTCTTCAACCACGACTCCCAGCATCTGCTCCTGCCACAATGCACTGCCCCTTTAAGAGGTGCAGGCTAGCTTTAAGCAGTGCAGGCTAGCTTTACGTAGTGCTAGCAAGGTACGATTTTGGGCCCCCTGCTGATGCGTGCAGCCAATCAACACTGGCTGCAATCATGTTAATCAGCAGGCTGCACGAAGTTGGCGTGCTGCCTGCACCGGAAGCAACAGGTGTGGGTTAATCGCGCATCGCAATCCCCGCGCTCGTTTTCAGGGGCTATCGAATTCATCACCCATCAGGCGCCCATTGTCACCCGAAAATGTTTACACATATAGGGCATTCATAAGAGCCTTATGCTTAGGAAGTGAAAAATAAAACAACAGTATTGAAGTGGAATAAAAACAGAAAATGCTGGAAATACTCAGCAGGTCAGGCAATGTTGAAGTGGACAAGGCCCAACATTTCTACTTGACTTGAAAGATTCTGCAAGGTCCCCTTGGGATTATGGAGGTTCCACTCACAGCCACATAGCCCATTTTGCTGGATGTGATGGCTTCTTCCCTAGTACTCCAATAATGAAATCCTTCTGTTCCTTAATTTGGGACAGCAGCACTTCCACATCAGCCTCAGAGAAGTTACAAGCCTGCCTCTTCCCTTCCTAGAGTCTGCTTCACCCTTTAACTGCATGCAGCCTGTTAAATCTGGAAGTTGTGTCTTGCTCTTCCCCATCCTGGGGTATTGGGCCTCCTGTCGGCAGGGTTCCCATCCTTGTCCTGCCAGAATTTTTGAAATTAGCTGACCCCAGAATTTCTGATGGGATCAGCCTCCTCTGATTTCAGCAGGCGTAAGTCCTGCTCCGCTACACTTACATCAGTGGTACAAGAATTTCAAGGCCTGTGCCTATCCAACTTGCATAGTATGACATAAGGATGTAAGAGGGAATCCTGTGGTAACCCCTTACTAGGCAGGAATGCTGGTTGGAGTTGGGGCTATAACTGTATTGATTCTACAACCCATGCTTGTGTCTCGTGCAGTAATGCAGGTGTCTGCCAGTGCTAGTTAGGTGCCTACGGCATGTTAATGTCAGTAATCCAACGTGTTGCACAGTGGGAGTTTCACCTCACTTCGCAAAATTACCCAGTAATCACCTCATGAAACTGCCTAAAACCAGTTAGCACAGTATTGGTTGCCTTATCTCCCTCAGATGTTGAATGGCATTTTATGATACCAGAGATGGGCATCCTTTTCCTCTAAATTCTGCCTCTGTGAAACCATCCTGTTCTTCTGATGTGGGTGAATCATCTGTGTACGAGAGCTTTAGATTCATGAACAGATGAGTTTGGACTCGTCATCATCTGAGGAGGTTTGTATGTTAAAGGCTATAGCATAAGGCATGTGTTTACTTGCGCAGGACGCAACATGTTGGATTAGTGACATTACCATGCCATAGGCACCTAACCAGCACTGGCAGACACCTGCAGTACTGCAGCCATTTGCCCAATGAGTACATCACTTTTTGCTAGCCTGGATTGGTGTACCCTAACAGGTATTTAACTGGTTAGATAGTGTGAGGGAGGCGTGCTAGCCCAGCATCATGATCATACTCCCTAAATCTCTCTCTCTCTCTCAAACCATTGCTAAAGATGCTGTGAAGATTGAGAACAATTGTAAATAGAAGGTTATTGGGTGGGAGAGGGACACAGAGTCACACTGAGCAGTGGAGGAGCAATCAAAGGCACATTGGGTTGGAGGAAGAGAGGATTGTAGACATGTGGAGTGATCAGAGGAGGTAACTAGGAAGTATGAAGGGTATGAGATATTGGTGCATAAGAAGAATAGGCATGAAGGAAGGAATGAGGGGTATTGAGCATCAGAAACGTGTGTGGGGTAGGAAAAAGGCATGAAAGAAGGCAGAAGAGATGTCAGCTCTCTGATATTGGGCGTCAAGTGTTGGAAGGGAATATCTAAAGGTTAGCCAGTTCATATTTGTGAACCTTCTTGCAGATACCTCAAGAACAGCATCAGGAGAATTCTTGGCGCAGGTGGTCGCTCATTCTTCCACCCCTCCCCCTCTCAGTCTCCGATTGGTGCATGATATGGGGAACTGAGCAGGAAAAAAATCTAATGAAGGAAAATGTAAATTATAAAGTGGTGACATAATTCACTATATCCAGGTGGTGTACAAAGCTAATGATCTGTCCATCAAACTACATTTCTTAGTTCCTTGAATCCTCTTCAGAAAAAAGTTGACTTTTTGTCTTTGTGTTACATTTTTGTTGAAATTTGCTTCTTCTTTCTCTCAGGATCTTTGAATCCCTCTGTGGATTTTGTGGTACATTCTGCAATCTGCCCATCATTACCTCCAGACATTGTTTAGAATACTGCTGTGCCGTAACCTCTCAATCCCCCTCCTCCACTCCATAAATCTCATATCTGCCTTGTAGCCTACATTAATCCCTGCAGTGATCTCATCCCCCACAATTCTGCGCTGTATGGCATCAGCCCATTATTTCACATCAATAACACCTATCGGAACACATAAACTTTCTGTTCTCTGTTTACAATGTACTTTACTTTTTATTTTGTCCCACTTTTCAAGTTTTGTTTCTTCCTTCTGTAAGGCCCCTTGTGTAGTCTTTGAACATGTTGTTGACTCCAAGATCTATGTCCGTCTCTTCCGCAACTATCTTTGAATTCCTCCAATTGGACTTCTGCCCCTCACGCAACACTGAAATGGTCCTAATCAAACTCATGAATGGCATTCTCTATGACAGTGACCATGGTGCATTATACCTTATCTTGCAGCCTTTAACATGGTCGATCACACCATCCTCCTTCAATGCCTCTCCTCCATTGTCCAACTCAGTGGGTCGCCCTCGCTTGGTCCAGCTCTCACCTATCCAATTCTAGTCACTGCCTTTTTAGCAATGGCTTACCGTTCATCCCTCACACCGTCATTTCTGGAATGCCCAGAGATCCGTCCCTGGTCCACTCCTATTCCTCATTTACGCGCTTCTCCTTGGCGACATCATCTGCAGACATGGGTTAATTTCCACAGCTTCGCTGTCATCCAGTCTTGAATGAGTTGCACTTTTCTCCAACTAAATATTGGGAAGACCGAAGCTATTGTCTTTGGCCCCCACCCCAAATTACGTACCCTAGTCATCGATCCCATCTCCCTTCCTAGTCACTACCTCAGGCTTAGCCAGACGGTTCGTAACCATGGCATCCTCTTCACCCCTGAGCTGAGTTTCTGACCCTTTCTATCACAAAGACCACCTATTCTACCGTAGCATTGCCCGCCACCGCACCGATCTCAGCCCATCTACAGCTGCAACCCTCATCCATGCCTTTGTTATCTCTAGATTTAACTATTCCAATGCTTTCCTGGCTGGCCTCCCATCTTCCATAAACTTCAGCTCATCCTATCTTGCACCAAGTTCAGCTCATCCATTGTTCCTGTCTTTGCAGACCTACATTGGCTTCCTTTCGCCCAATGTCTCAAATTTAAATCCTCATTCTTGTGTTTGGATCTCTCCATGGCCTTGCCCCTCCCGAGCTCTGTAACCTCCTCCTGCCCACCCCACCCACTGTTCCTCTGATTGTGACCTCTTGTGCAACCGCTCCCCCCTCCTTTCACCCTACCATTGGCAGCCATGCCTTCAGCCACCTAGGCCCCACACCCTGGATCTCCATCCCTAAATCTCTCTGCTTCTCCACCTAAGATTCTCTTTAAAACCCACCTCTTTGATCAAGCTTTTGGCCAACTCTCCTCATCTCTCCTTTGGCTCAGTGTCTGTTCTTCCTTATACTTCTGTGAAGCAACTTGGGATGTTTTTCTACAGGTACTACAGGAATCCCGCCCCAGCCGCGGGTTTGCCATACGCGGATTTCACGTATACACGGTTTCCTCTCTGCAACAATTTTTGCCAACAGCGACAGTGAATTTTGCGTATACACGGTTTTCCGCTCTTTTCAGCATAATAACAACCACGCTTGTTCTCGCTCCACTCGTGGATATACTGTACCTGTACTGTGTGTGTGTGAACTGTTTAGCCCTTAATCATGGCCCCTAAGCGTAATCTCAGTGGTAAAGGTGAATCAATAGCGAAAAGGGCAAGGAATGTACTAACCTTAGATAGGAAATTAGATGTCGTTAATAGACTTGCCCGTGGTGAAAGTACAGCGTTGGTTGGACGACTAATGGGTGTTAACGAGTCCACCATTAGAACCATAAAAAAAAGTGAGGTGTCGATAAGGGCTAGTATTGCAGGTGGCTCTTCAAAAAGTGCTAAAGTGTCGTTTATGCCACGGGACCATAAGCTTGAAAAAATGGAGAAGGCACTTAATCTCTGGTTGGAAGACCAGAACCAGAAAAAAGCGAATGTTAGTTTTGCATGGGTACGTAAGGAGGCCCTTAGTATCTACAAGCATCTTACTGTGTATGCCGGGGAAAGTGTAGATGACATAAAGTTTCAAGCGAGTAAGGGCTGGTTAGAAAATTTGAAGAAGAGGTTCGCCTTGACTAACCTCAAGGTTGTGGGGGAATCGGCCTCAGCCGATCACGAGGCCACTGCCAAGTTCCCGGAGGAGCTGAAGAAGTTGATCGCCGAGAAGGGTTACCTGCCGGAGAAGGTATTTAATGCGGATGAGACTGGTCTCTTCTGCAAGCGGATGCCTTCCCGAACTTTCACCGCGAAGGCTGAGAAGCATGCTTCGGGATTCAAGGTGGCTAAGGATAGGGTGACCCTTCTCCTTTGTGCTAACGCCGATGGAGACTGTTTAGTGAAGCCGATGCTGCTCTACCGCTCTCTGAATCCCTGCGCTCTGAAGGGCAAAAACAAAAATTATCTACCTGTCTTTTGGCATTCTAACCGCAAGGCGTGGGTTACTGCTGCAGTCTTCATGGATTGGTTTCATAACTGTTTTGTGCATGACATGGAGCGGTACCTTGCGAGAGAAAATCTGGCCTTCAAGGTCCCACTCATCTTCAACAATGCCCCCGGCCACCCGCCGGCACTCCAATTCGCCCACCCTAATATCGAAGTCGTCTTCCTGCCTCCCAACATGACATCACTCCTTCAACCCATGGACCAAGGTGTGATAGCCACCTTCAAGGCATACTACATACGACGCAGCTTTGACCGCGTGATGGAGGCTATGGAGGATGACGCAACACTGACGGTGAAAACCTGTTGGAAGGATTACACCATCACTGACTGCATCACCAACATAGAAGAATCGATGGATGAACTGAAGAGGACGACAATCAACGCCTGCTGGGGTAAACTTTGGAAGGAGGCAGTGAATGACTTCCGAGGCTTTCCTACAGTTGACGATGAAGTTGATCGCATTGTGAAGGTTGTGCAACGTTTGGGAGGCGAGGGGCTGGCAGACGTAGAGCCTGATGACGTTGAGGAGCTCCTTGAGTTGCACGGCGAGGAGTTGACGGAGGAGGACCTTGATGAGCTGATACAGCATTCCAGTGAGGCAGAGGACGAAGACGAGGATATGGTGGAGAAGTCGAAGATGACAAGTGCCAACCTTAGCAAGGCAATGCTCCTTGCCAATAATCTTTCTGACCTCTTTATGGAGGTTGACCCATTCTTGGAGCGTAGTTTAAAATTCAAGCGAGGTTTGGAGGATTTAATGAGACCATACAAGCAGGTCCAGAAAGATATTCAGAAAAAAATGAGTCAACCATCCATCGCAGAATTCTTTAAGAAACCGCCCAGTTGATCTTTTTTATTGTGTTATTTGAACATTTATTGTTTTTGTTACGTTATTGTGTATTTTATTTGTGTTTGATAAAAGAACAAGCAACTTACACAGGCTCTGAAGAGTTTATATGCGGCCAGCGTTCCCCCTAACCCCGTTTTTCCCATAGGGTCTTGTATTTGCCAACCGCGGTTTTACCAGCCACGGGGGTTTTCAGGGATGTATCCCCCGCGGTTGGGGAGGGATTCCTGTATATAAATAAAAACTGTTGTTGTTGTTGTTATACCCACTTCTGGCTGAGAAGATGGTAACAACCTGCTGTCAGGACCTGGCAGTGCTACTCTGTACTCAGCCAGCAGGGTGTCTTATCAACTTTCTCTCTCCCTTGTTCAAAGAACGTCTCCGCTGATCTTGGGAACTCGCGGAGTAGGGAATCTGCAGGCCACACTTGAAGCCTCCTGCTCCATGTCAATGGAACTCACTGTGCCATTTGGCTGGCTTACCTGCCTGTGTTTTATGTGAGCTGTCAGCTGTAATAAACAGTAAGGGGCAAATTCCTCTTTTAATGAAAAGAGAGAGTACCCATTTTGCTTGAGAATTAACAACCCGCTAAGAAAATCACGGCAATATGTGACTTCAAAATGTGCAATTTTAAAGCAATTTAGTTACTGGGTTGTTAATTACAGAGAAAAACAAGCTTTCTCTCATTTTTCATTAAAAAGGGAATTTCACACAAAATGTGTGCATCCTAATTATTGAAGATCACCTAATGGTTATAAACAAGCAGTATCAGTTAAAAAGCTGGTGAGAATAATGTTGAAGATTTGCTTCTTGACAAAGTAAATAACCAGATCTTCCTTTGCAGTTGTAGAAAGTACTTTGAGAGGGATTTATGAATATTGTGAATCTCCTGTGGTTGCACACAGGAGTTAGAAAGAGTGCAGTCTTTAGGTCAAGGATTAGGGGTGGAGGATCATTGGACATGGGAAGGGAAGAGGAAGGGCAAAGAGGGGAGAGATAAGAGGAGGGAATGAAGAGGGAGGGGAGGAAGCAGAAAAGGAAAGGGGAAGGGGTGTGGAGTGGAGGGAAGTGAAGGGGAAGGGGAGGACGGAAAAGGGGGAGGGGAGGAAAGGATATGTGGAAGGAGGAGAGGAGAGGGAAGAGGAAGACTAGTGGGCAATAGAGAGGGAAGATGAAGTGAATGGGGGAAGGGGATGGGGAGAGGGGAAAACCATCAAAGAGAGGGGGATCTATTTGTGGAGGGGTTGAACTCAGAGGCCAGGCATCTAGCACAGTGTTGGGGGGGTGGGGATGGGGGAGGGGAGGAGTTATACTGAGAGCCAAGGATTGTACCTCAGTGGGTGGGGGGTTGGGGGGGGGGCACTTAGATCGAAGGATTGATTTTGGAGGGGAGCACTGAGAGTACAGGATTCTATTTCAGTGGGGAAGCTGGCACTGAGACACCAGGATTGTATCTCTGTTGGGGGGGCACTGAGTCCAAGATTATCTTTGTGGGGAGGCCAGGATTGTATCACTGTGAGGGTAGGGGGAGGGGGGGGGGGTTGGTACACTGAGAATCCACTGCTCTAGGGTGGAAAGTCACCAAAGCCGTGACTGGAAAGGTGCGCCCGTTGCTGGATTCAAGGATCAAAGTTGTCGGGGGAAGTTGGAAGGCGATGGCGAGGGTGGGGATGCACATTCAGGAGACCAAAATCTCTGTTGCCTAAGGGAATTGAGTTTCTAATTGGGAATGTAACTGGGGGCAAATTGAACCAGTTTGCAAATTTTAAATTGTTAATATTTTCAAAAGGTTAAAAGCCCACTAGCTGCTCTCTTCAGTAAAATGTCCAACAAAGAGAGTTTGAGAACCCATATTGGTGCAGAGCCACCCAGTGGTTGGAGCATGGAACTGTAGGCGGACTCAAACCAAGCCTTCCAACAGGGAATTGCACAGTCACAGGCTTTTGTGACTGAAAATCATGACAAAGGGCTGAGCGCTCAACAGGAGAAACCCTATTGGAGCGCCACCTGCAGGTGTTACCGGGCATTACAAATGTAATGGGGTATGGACATCTCCAAAAGGACATACTGGGGTGGATTTCCCCCAATACGGAATCTGGGCGGCTGTCTGGTGGAACGTGCCGTGTCCCTCTGAGAGGCCCAATCCATTTTGAGGAGTGGGTCTCAGTTGCATCGGGCCAGCAGGCTGCGGCTGGAAACCCAGTGCTCCGGGGCAACCTGCTGGTTCTGGGCTGCCACAACAGCAAGCCGCCCAACCGCCCTCTGGGCTGGAGGAAGTTGGGTTCCTGGGAGGGTGGGGGAGCTGTAGCGGCCCAGGGTGGGTTGAATGAAAATGAACTCGCCTTCAGGGTCCTCTTTGGCCGAACCACCACCAGATGCTGGTCAGAGCGTGCATGGGTCCAAATATGGCAATTATCATTTTAAATTAACCCACTGCCTGACTCAAGCAACCGCACAGGCTGTCCAGTGGTCGGCCTGGGGCGACAACAGGATGGTAGTTCATGGCCCACCATTTTCGGGGTGCTACCGCCCTAATTCCGCTGGGCGGGAGGCCTGAAAATTCACCTTCAGCCACAGTCTCGTGTGGGAGCCTTTCGGCTCATTCTTTCGTTGACTTTTAATTAATTTCTGAGGGTTTTAAAAAAAATCTGCCCTCCATTATTTTAAAGAACCTTTCTTTTAAAAAAAAGTTTCCCTCTTGTGTGACTCCAAAGATGGGTTACTAATATTTGCGTTAGTTGGCCGTGTCACATAACATTATTTGTCAAAGCATCATCTACAGGTGCAATACCTTTGCAATGTTGCGACCACGCAGTGTTTTTTAATATGTAATGGATAGACGTGGTAATATTACCAGCTGCTTACTGTTAAATGGAAACTGCAATTTTGGCAGCAGTTGTCATTTTGGTAGTACTATTAGCACACCCCATTTTCTAACAAATATTTAATGTAGTGGTTAGTAATTACTGTTCATGAACTAAAAGGACCAGTAAATTAGAGGTGATCTCATTTGACATAGATTTAGAAGGATGATACCAGAAATGCGAGGGTATACCTATCAGGAAAGGATGAACAGGCTGGGTTTCTTTTCTCTTGAAAAAAGAAGGCTGAGGGGTGAGCTAATAGAGGCCTTTAAAATTATGAAAGGTCACAGAGTAGACACAGAGAGAATGTTTCCACTTGTGGGGAAGAGCATAACTAGAGGCCATCAATATAAGAGAGTCACCAAGAAATCAAATAAGGAATTCAGAAGGAACTTCTTTACCCAGAGAGTGGTGAGAATGTGGAACTCGCTACCACAGGGAGTGGTTGAAGTGAATAGTATGGATGCATGTAAGGGGAGGCTAGATAAGCGTATGAGGGAGAAGGGAATAGAGGGTTATGCTGATCTTCTTCTTCTTAGGCAGTCCCTCGGAACCGAGGATGACTTGCTTCCACATTAAAAATGAGTTCGCAGGTGACTGATGAGTCCAATGCGGGACCTACAGTCTCTGTCACAGGTGGGGCAGACGGTGGTTGAAGGGGCAGGTGGGTGGGGTGCTTGGGTTGATGTGCGCTCCTTGCGCTGCCTGCGCTTGGCTTCCGCTTGCTTCCGGAGAAGAGACTCGAGGTGTTCGGCGCCTTCCCGGATGCTTCTCCTCCACTTTGTGCGGTCTTGGGCCAGAGATTCCCAGGTGTCGGTGGGGATGTTACACTTTTTCAAGGAGGCTTTGAGGGTGTCCTTGAAGCGTTTCCTCTGCCCACCTGGGGCTCTCTTGCCGTGCCGGAGCTCCGAGTAGAGCGCTTGTTTTGGGAGTCTCGTATCGGGCATGCGGACAATGTGACCCGTCCATCGGAGCTGATCGAGCGTGGTCAAAGCTTCGATGCTGGAGATGTTGGCCTGAGCAAGAACACTGACGTTGGTGTGCCTATCCTGCCAATGGATTTGCAGGATCTTGCGGAGGCAGCGTTGGTGGTACCTCTCCAGTGCTTTGAGGTGCCTGCTGTACATGGTCCATGACTCTGAGGCATACAGCAGGGCGGGTATCACTGCTGCTCTGTCGACCATGAGCTTAGTGCCGGGTTTGAGGTCCTGGTCTTCAAACACTCTCTTCCTCAGGCGACCGAAGGCTGCACTCGCACACTGAAGGCGGTGTTGGACTTCGTCGTCGACGTCTGCCCTTGTTGACAGTAGGCTCCAGAGGTATGGAAAGTGGTCCACGTTGTCCAAGGCCTTGTCATGGATTTTGATAATCGGGGGGCAGTACTGTGTGGCGGGGGCAGGTTGGTAGAGGACCTTTGTCTTACGGATGTTTAGTGTAAGGCCCATGCTCTCGTACGCTTCGGTGAAGGTGTTGACGATGGTTTGGAGTTCGACCTCCGAGTGAGCGCAGACGCAAGCGTCGTCTGCATACTGTAATTCAATGACAGAGGATGGGACGACCTTGGATCTGGACTGGAGGCGACGGAGGTTGAACAGTTTCCCGTTTGTTCTGTAAATTAGCTCCACTCCAGCGGGGAGCTTACTGAGGGTGAGATGGAGCATTGCAGCAAGGAAGATCGAGAAGAGCGTTGGTGCGATGACACAGCCTTGCTTGACCCCGGTTCGTATGTGAATTGGGTCTGTGGTGGAACCGTTGGTCAGGATCACGGCTTGCATGTCGTCGTGAAGCAGGCGGAGGATGGTGACAAACTTTTGAGGGCAGCCGAATTTGCGGAGGACACTCCATATTCCCTCACGGTTGACAGTGTCGAAGGCCTTTGTGAGATCGAAGAAGGCCATGTACAGCGGTTGGTGCTGTTCCCTGCATTTCTCTTGTAATTGACGTGCGGTGAAGATCATGTCCATTGTGCCCCTTAGTGGGCGGAATCCCCATTGCGACTCTGGGAGGAGCTCTTCGGCCACTGGGAGAAGGCGATTGAGGAGGATTCTTGCGATGACTTTCCCTGTGGAAGACAGCAGGGAAACTCCTCTGTAATTACCGCAATCGGACTTGTCACCTTTCTTGAAGATGGTGATAATTAGATGAGGAAAGATGGGAAGAGGCTCGAGTGGAGCAGAAACACCGGCATGAACTGGTTAGGCCGAATGGTTTGTTTCTGTGCCGTATATCCTATGTAATCCTATGACATAACCAATTTTTTGTCTTAGTGTTATCAATACTACCCTATGACTAAGCAGGGTCTTGGTAAAAGTTTGTACAATGAATAGATCCTAGTTTAAAGTAGGCCCGTGAGATTGTAGGTTGGGGCAAAGCCCAACTCCAGCATAATACATTAACTGGCTCCCCTTAAAAGGACAACAGCCACTATTCTGTCTGGGAGTTCAATCCATGTATTGATCACTCTTTGTGTTAATAAGAACTTCCTGATATCGGTCCAAAATTTGCCTTTTACTAATTTGAACCAGATTGACCTTTTCCGCAATGTTTGCTATCTTATATCCTTCTATCAGATTACCTCTTAGACACCTCCTTTCAAAGAAAGAAAGAGCTTGGTTTTATATTGCACCTTTCACATCCTCAGGGCATCCCAAAGTGCATTATAACCAATTAATTACTTTTGAAGTGTAGTCACTGTTGTTATGCAGGCAAACACAGCAGCCAATTTGCACACAGCAAGGTCTCACGAACAGCAATGAGCTAAATGGCCAGATAATCTGTTTTTGGTGGTGTTGGCTGAGGGAGAATTGTTGGCTGGAACACTGGGAAAACTCCCCTACTCATCTTCAAATACTGTCATGGGATCTTTTACACCCACCTGAACAGGTAGACAGGGCCTCAGTTTGATGTCTCAATCAAAAGACGACACCTCTGACGATGCAGCATTCCCTCAGAAAAGGACAGAAATGCCAGCCTACAATCTGTTCTGGAATAGGTTTTGAAGTCACGACCTTCTGACTCAGAGGTGAAAGTGTTACTAATGAGCCAAACTGATGCTGAAAAGCCAAGGTCTAGAAATTGGGCTACTTACCGCCACCCGTTTGCGCCGTTATCCTAGCAAAAACTGGCAGCCGCCACTCTAGCGCCCTTCTCTGGTATGGGACCTGGCTGCCGCCATTTTGGTGAGGGCCTTAGTGCTGCCGATAGCAGCACTGGCCCTGGAGATCTAAATAAAGAGAGTGTGACGTCAGTCACGTTTGCGAACTCCGACCTTAGTGCTGAGTTCAGCGCTGGGTCCTAAGATCGCTCTGAAAAGCGAGCGTGCAGCAGACTGACAGAGATGCTGTCAGCATTTCTTAAAGGGACACACACATCTTTCAGGTAAGTTTGCATTTAAGCTTCTGGACAGGATTTTTAAAATTTTATTGAAGTAGTGGCTTGGTGCAATACATGTTAAAAGTTTTTTAAGTGCGCAGGGAGTGCTGCTGGATGCTTGCAAGGCCTCGGATGGTAAAGGAAGGCCTCTGAGAAGACAGAAAATGCTGGAAATACTCAGTAGGTCAGGCAGCATCCGTGGAGTGAGAAACAGAATTGACGTTTCAGGTCGAGATGTTGCTTGACCTGCTGAGTATTTCCAGCATTTTCTGCTTTTATTTCAGATTTGCAGCATCCGTTTGCAGAAGGAAGAGGAAGACGCAGAAGAGGAGGAAGCAGAAGGAAGGATGCAACCCAGACAGCCCCTTTCTGGCCGGGATAAGAACATAGGAACGTAAGAAATAGGAGCAGGAGTAGGACATACGGCCCCTCGAGCCTGCTCCGCCATTCAATAAGATCATGGCTGATCATTGACCTCAACTCCACTTTCCCGCTCGATCTCCATATCCCTTGATTCCCCTACAGTCCAAAAATCTATCTATCTCAGCCTTGAATATACTCAAAGACTCAGCATGCACAGCCCTCTGGGGCAGAGAATTCCAAAGATTCACAACCCTCTGAGTGAAGAAATTCCTCCTCATCTCAGTCTTAAATGGCCTACCCCTTATCCTGAGAATATGCCCCCTAGTTCTAGACACTCCAGCCAGGGGAAACAGCCTCTCAGCATCTACCCTGTCAATCCCCTTCAGAATCTTGTATGTTTCAATGAGATCACCTCTCATTCTTCTAAACTCCAGAGAGTATAGGCCCATTCTACACAATCTCTCATCATAGGACAGCCCTCTCATCCCAAGAATCAATCTAGTGAACCTTCATTGCACCGCCTCCAAGGCAAGTATATCCTTCCTTAGATAAGGAGGCCAAAACTGTGCACAGTACTCCAGGTGTGGTCTCACCAAGGCCCTGTACAATTGTAGCAAGACTTCCTTACTCTTCTACTCCAACCCCTTACAATAAAGGCCAACATCTTATTTGCCTTCCTTATTGCTTGCTGTACCTGCATGCTAGCTTTCTGTGTTTCTTGCACGAGGACACCCAAATCTCTCTGAACATCAACATTTGAAAGTTTCTCAGCATTTAAAAAATATTCTGTTTTTCTATGCGTCCTACTAAAGTGAATAACCTCACATTTCCCTACATTATACTCCATCTGCCACCTTACCGCCCACTCACTTAGTCTATCTATATCCCTTTGCAGATTCTTTGTGTTCTCCTCACGGCTTACTGTCCCACCTAGCTTTGTATCGTCAGCAAACTTGGATACATTACACTCGGTCCCTTCATCTAGGTCATTAATATAGATTGTAAATAACTGAGGTCCCAACACTGATCCTTGTGGCACCCCACTAGTTACAGCCTGCCAACCTGAAAAAGATCCATTTATCCCTACTCTCTGTTTTCTGTCCATTAACCAATCCTCTATCCATGCTACTATATTACCCCCATCCCCGTGAGCCCTAATCTTGTGTAATAACCTTTTATGTGGCACCTTATTGAATGCCTTTTGGAAATCCAAATATACTACATCCACTGGTTCCCCTTTATCTACCCTGCTAGTTACATCCTCCAAAAACTCTAATAAATTTGTCAAACATGATTTCCCTTTCATAAAACCATGTTGACTCTGCCTAATCATGTTATGATTTTCTAAGTGCCTTGATAACACTTCCTTAACAATGGATTCCAGCATTTCCCCGATGATTGATGTCAGGCTAACTGTCTTGTAGTTCCCTGTGTATTCTCTCCCTCCTTTCTTGAATAGCGGTGTTACATTTGCGACCTTCCAATCCGCTGGGACCATACTTGAATCTAGGGAATTTTGGAGGATCAAAACCAATGTATCCACTATCTCTTCATCTGCCTGTGGTACTAGTGACCACAACCCCAATTCCCCTTTCAATATTTGTCCCACCCCATACCTTCCCTCTGTTCCTGACCTTCACAGCATCCTCTTGGCCACAATGCTGAAATAAAAGCCACCACAAAGCAAACTTTCTAATCCAACTTTATACATCTATCCATCAAGTATGACAACAAGAAATCAACTAATCACCCTTATGCATTCCCTTAGTGATTGTCTTGTGTGTGCCTTTGCCTATCCTACTGATGTCACGCAGTGCTACCCCAGTGGCTGCTGCATGGCTGGTGGAAGGCTGCTGACTTTCAGTGGGGGACACTGCAAATGGCCTTGCTGGTCGACCTTGAAGAGCTGGTGGCTGGGAGTGTGAAATCGAGTGATTTTTTTCCCTTCTTCTTCTTCTCTTCCTCTTCTTGGTTACCCACTGGCTGGGCAGGCTGCATTTCTTGGGTGTGTGAAATGAGGAAGGCACAAGAGTGGAGTTGTGGTGAGGGGAGGGCAGGAAAGCGAGAAGGAGAATAACGTGAGAGGATACCAGCATCTTGTATCCTTTCAGCCCTGCCGCTGGCCAAGGGCGCAGCCATGCCCCTGCCAAGAAAGGCCGGCTGTCTCCTCCAAGGGGATGAGGTGAAGCTAGGAATGGGGGGCGTACCTTGTGTTTGGTAGAGATTGTTGGTAGGTGAGTGATTGTGGGATGGCGGGGGTCATGCATTGAGCAGTGTGTGAGGCTAGTGGTGCAGTTTGTAGGAGATGGCTCTTGATGATGCATTCACTGACCTTGATCACTGGTCTGAGGTCATGAATCTTCTTTGAGCACTGGAGCCAGATGGTGGGGGCAACACTGCTGCCAGTGACGACTTCAGTGATGTGGTCACACATCGTACTATCTGGAGGGCCTCCTGACCCCTGTAGGTAGAGGACCTCTCTTGCAGTGTTGACCCCCTGCACAAAGCTGGAGTGCTGCTTCTGAGACCCTGGGTGCCCCTTCCCTGGCTTGCTAAGACTTTTGTGTTAGTACTGAAGCACTTTACCCATTTTTTAGGTGCGGAAGGGAATGCAGCTTTAAGAGCTGAAGACTCCCAATTGGGAATTCTTTTTAATATTAATTTTTTTTTCAGAAGGCAGTTGAGCTGTAAGGGCTAAAAATTGCCAATTTTTACATTATTTTTTTCATTTCAGTAGACAGTTCCCCTTTAAGAGACCGAACTACTTTCTGAAATGACAGCCTCGCTTTCAGAGCAGGCTGTTCTTGCTGCAATGACGCTACAGCCACGCTACATTGGGCCTCCTGCTGGGATGAATGCCACCAGAACGGCCTTGCATGGTAAGTTTAGCGCTGGGCTCATGTTAATATATTTGATCATTTGGCTTGACTTGTATTCCACTGTTTTGTCTATGCAGTTCAACATTCTATTGGCTTTGTTGATTGCTGGTTTGCATTACTTGGACATGTGGAGCGTTCAGTGTACAAATGAATTTCAAGTAGTTGTCCACAAGGCAAATCAAGTATTGGATGTACTAGGCCATTGACCATGAGTGGAAGCAAGCTATTTTGACAGTGTATTCCTCGATGGTTGGAACAAATTTACAATATTGCATGCAATTTTAAATCTCTACCATTAGAGGACATTGAAAGAATTCAGGGAAAAGCAACAGGGATACTCCAGGGCTTGAGTGGCTAAATTATGAAGAACTGACAGAACTGAAAAGGGGACAATATCTTTGTGAAAAACTTGCAACCTGATTGTATTCAGCTATCTAGGGAAATAATCAGAACCAAAAGCTCTATCTATTGTTTTTTTTATTTCTTGTTATTTGATTCAGTATTACAATACAGTATTATCTATTAGATAACTGGATAAAAAGGAGAGGAAATAATACAGATTAAACTGCAAGCACATCAAGGTAATTAGTTAATTATATCAATTATTTCAATGACACCACATGATCTCAAGGTTCCGGTGACATCTAGAGATCACTTGACCTTTGCCCTTACGATTCATTATATAATTTGTACCATTCAGTTTTACTGTTTATTTGCTGTTCTATTTGTAATAATGATTATAGATTATGGACAATTTGATTAGTTCCAGCATGAGATAAGAGGCTAAACTTCCTCTAAGGTTTCCCCCTGCCCTGAACTCGCAACTTCCTCTAGTTTCTCTCCTATCTCCCCTCCCCCTGAGCTTATCTTGTCCATGAGACCCACCTCCCGCTCCCTCGACCCTATTCCCACTAAACTGCTGATCACCCAACTTCCCTTCCTGGCTCCCATGTTAGCTGATATTGTTAACAGTTCTCTCTCCTCAGGTACTGTCCCCCTTTCCTTCAAATCTGCCGTCATCACCCCTCTCCTCAAAAACCAACCCTTGATTCCCTCCGTCCTTGCAAACTACCACCCCATCTCCAACCTCCCTTTCCTCTCCAAAGTCCTTGAACGTGTTGTCGCCTCCCAAATCCGTGTGCATCTTTCCCAGAACTCCATGTTTGAATCCCTCCAATCAGGTTTCCGCCCCTGCCACAGCACTGAAATGGCTCTTATCAAAGTCACAAATGACATCCTATGTGACTGTGACAATGGTAAACTATCCCTCCTCGTCCTTCTCGACCTGTCTGCAGCCTTTGACATGGTTGACCACTCCATCCTTCTCCAACGCCTCTCCACCGTTGTCCAGCTGGGTGGGACTGCACTTGCCTGGTTCCATTCTTATCTATCCAGTCATAGCCAGAGAATTAACTACAATGGCTTCTCTTCCCGCTCCCACACTGTTACCTCTGGTGTCCCCCAAGGATCTATCCTGGGCCCCCTCCTATTTCTCATCTAATTGCTGCCCCTCGGTGACATCATCTGAAAACAGCGTCAGTTTCCACATGTAGGCTTACGACACCCAGTTCTATCTCACCACCACCTCTTCGACTCCTCCACAGTCTCTAAATTGTCGGACTGCCTGTCCAACATCCAGTATTGGATGAGGAGAAATTTCCTCCAACTAAACACTGGGAAGACAGAAGCCATTGTCTTCGCTCCCCGCCATAAACTCCATTCCCTAGCCACCAACTCCATCCCTCTCCCTGGCAACTGTCTGACGCTGAACCAGACTGTTCGCAACCTTGGTGTCGTATTTGACCCCGAGATGAGCTTCCAACCACATGTTCGCTCCATCACTGAGACCGCCTATTTCCACCTCCGTAACATCGCCAGACTCTGCCCCTGCCTCAGCTCATCTGCTGCTGAAACCCTCATCCATGCCTTTGTTACCTCTAGACTTGACTATTCCAATGTACTCCTGGCTGGCCTCCCATCTTCCACCCTCCGTAAACTTGAGGTTATCCAAAATTCTGCTGCCCGTATCCTAATTCGTACCAAGTCCCATTCACCCATCACCCCGTGCATGCAGACCTACATTGGCTCCCGGTTAAGCAATGTCTCGATTTTAAAATTCTCACCCTTGTTTTCAAATCCCTCCATGGCCTTGCCCTTCCCTATCTCTGTAACCTCCTCCAGCCCTACAACCCTCCGAGATCTCTGCGCTGCTCTAATTCTGGCCTCTTGCGCATCCCCGATTTTAATCGCTCCACCATTGGCGGCCGTGCCTTCAGCTGCCAAGGCCCTTAGCTCTGGAATTCCCTTCCTATACCTCTCTGCCTCTCTTTCCTCCTATAAGACGCTCCTTAGAAGCTACCTCTTTGACCAAGCTTTTGGTTTTCTGCCCTAATATCTCCTTATGTGGCTCGGTGTCAAATTTTGTTTTACAATGCTCCTGTGAAGCGCTTTGGGACATTTTACTACCTTAAAGGCGCAATATACGTACAAGTTGTTGTTGTAAGTGATGATAACTAGTACAGTAAATACTTACATTTATTGTATTATATGTATATATCTCCGATCGTAGCCAGAGCAACACAATTTATGGCAGCCCTGGAGTTTATCTATAATCACTACTGAGGTGTAATCAGTAACACACTGTATTGATTTGTCAGACTCACATCCTCTGGATTTAACACGCATGAATCAAATCCAAAATGAACCCAATCAAACATTATTCTCATTTCAATTTTTCCAGTGGGTGCCAGGTACTTTTACAAATATATATTGTGTTAAAAAAGTGTTGGAGGTAAAAGTTGCATCTTTCATTAATTTACACTTTTACTCATTTGGTCCTTTAAAATAGAAATCGAGCTTTGGTTACTTCCCACCATAATGCACCAACCCCCATAATGCACTATCCCCCCATAATACACCATCCCCTCTTTGAGTTCAAAGCCATGCCCTACTATGGTACAAGGTGTACAAGCTCCAGTATTCTGTGCCAGCGTGTTGCATTAAAAAAACTCACAAGAATTTCCAGTATCAAAGGATATATAATACGGATTTTCTGTAACAGGATAAATTTGCAACAAGAACGTGACAGCCGAAGGAACAAAAAGCAGAAGGAAGGGAAAAAAACTTTGTTGGAAGATGACAGATTTGATTGAGTTGTAAAAGAGCATGTAATTTTTGACGAACTGAAATATGGAGCATAACATTATAAACCATGAAGCTCTTCTGATCCCTGTGATGTATTGAACGGCACTGGGAGGTTTACTGAGTTGGTCAAAAGGTTGTTTTTAAATTCAGAGATATGACCTTTAATTTGAATAGCCCAGGTTAGCCATCTGGATTTCCTACAGAACCCTATTACATGTTATAGAAAATTACATGTTACTTTTTTAAAATAATCAGCCCCTGTTACTTTTTAAATTCAGTCTTAAGAATTTGATAACATTGACAATGTAGGTGTCACTGGGTTACATAATTTAAGCAGTGACTGCAGAATTAAAGCAAATCTGGCAGGTTTCAAGCAAGAGGTTAGACAACTTATGTGTTTAAATTAGTAAATATGTAAATCAGACTCCTATTAAAAACAATTGTTAAGTCAATGATTCACACATTTATGGGGGAAATGAATGAATATCTGATTAAGAATGGGATTTAAGATTACAAGAACACATATATGAAGAAATATTCTATAGAACACAATTGAAAATCCAGGGCTTGTGAAAATGGTGGAGACAACAACTTGTATTTCTATAGCGCCATTAATGTAGTAAAACATCCCAAGGTACTTCACAGGAGCGTTGTAAAATAAAATTTGACACCGTGTCACATAGGGAGATATTGGGGCAGATGACCAAAAACTTGGCCAAAGAGGTAGGTTTTAAGGAGCGTCTTAAAGGAGGAGAGAGAGGTAGCGAGGCAGAGGGGTTTAGGGAGGGAATTCCAGAGCTTAGGGCCTTGGCAGCTGAAAGAATGCCCACCAATGGTGGAGCGATTAAAATCGAGGATGTGCAAGAGGCCAGAATTAGAGAAACGCAGATATCTTGGAGGGTTGTAAAGCTGGAGGCGATTACAGAGATAGATTACAGGATACAGAGTTAGGGAGGGGCAAGGCCATGGAGGGATTTGAAAACAAGGGTGAGAATTTTAAAATTGAGGCATTGCTTAACCGGGAGCCAATGTAGGCCAGGAAGCACATGGGTGATGGGTGAACGGGACTTGGTGTGAGTTAGAACACGGGTAGCACAGCTTTGGATGACCTCATGTTTACGGAGGGTAGAACTTGGGAGGCCGGCCAGGAGTGCATTGGAATAGTCAAGTCTCGAGGTAACAAGGGCATGGATGAGGGTTTTAGCAGCAGATGAGCTGGGGAAGGATGCAGTTGAGAGACCCTGGATTCCATTTGTTTCCTTAGACTCAATGCACCTATGAATGCTGTGATTGCACATGGGCCCTGACTCGAGACAGGCCCTGATGCCAAGCTGCATAAATCTAATGTCAATGAGTTTCAGTCTTGTTAAATTGCTAACGGCACACCGATCAAACGTTCAGGAGCCTGGGGAGTGGAGGACCAACTTATGCAGCTCACTGATCAATTTTTCATGTGTCCAGGGAGCAGGGAAGTAACTTGCACTAATCAGCTCTTCAGGGGCCTGGAGAATGGAGGAGAATTTATACAGTGCATCAATTAGCTTTTTAAGAGCACAGAGAGTAGACAAGCAACTTATAAAGTGCATTGACTAGTCGCTCATGAGCCTGGGGAATGTAATACGGTGAGTGTCATATAGTACGTTCAATGATAAGGCTGTGGAGTTGGGAGAGATCACGGGAGGAACTAGCAGCTGCTGGAGCTCACTGGAGAAGGATGCAGTTGAGAGAGTCTAGGGATGACTGGAATAAAAAATAAATCACCAGAATCACTTTAGAGAGTAAGAGAGAAACACAGAATGGGGTAAGATTAATCGAGAGAAAAGGGGTAAGATTAATCGAGAGAAAAGGGGGAAGAGTAACAGAATCTCATGGAGAGAGCAACAAATGGAAACAGAGAGAGACATTTCTATTGACATCATTAAAACAGGAGTGAGGTAAAATCCCATCCAAAGCCTGGAAAGGTGAATAAATGGATCTGTAAATTGTAATTGGCAACTCCTACTTTATGTGCAATGGTGAGCCCAGGAACAAAATATATAATTATTACAATAGAATCATGGAATATCACAACACAGGTGAGGCTATTCATCCAATCAGTCTTGTACTGGCTCTCAGAAAATGCTGGAGACACTCAGCAGGTCAGGCAGCATCTGCTGAGAAAGCACAAATCTGTTGATATTTCAGATATAAATTCTTTCACAGAACTGAAAGATATTACAGATGAACCGCATTTACGTACAACCAGATCAAGGGGAAAGGAGAAAAGAGGACCACACAACAACCACATACACAAACAAAGACATAGAATGACCTGTGAAGTGCTAAGGTGGCGAATAGGAAATAGTTAAATAGCAGAAGTGATATGTGGGTGAGACAAAAGGAGACATAATCAAAGAAATAAAAGACATATACGAGACAGAGAGTGTGAGAAGAACTGATGGAGATAGGTAAGTAGAATGGGAAATATGAAAAACTAGCAAAGTGGAGTTCCCCACCGTAACACTTTACAGGTCGTTCTATGTCTTTTCCTCAGTGTGTGGTCATTGTGTGTTCCCCTCTTGCTCTCCCTTGTTCTGTTCCTTTTTAAATGTTGTTCATATGCAATCTGTTTCAGTTCTGAGGGTTTATATATTAAAACATCAACTGATTTATGTTCTTGGGACAGATGCTGCCTAACCTGCTGAGCGTCACCCCTTTTTTGTTTCAGTTTTGCAGCATCTGCAGCATTTTGCTTTCTCATCAGCGTCAGTGAATCTCGTTTGTAACCCCTCCAATAGGATAGGGACATAACCAGGCGAATTCCACCATTTTAAATGTAAACTTCCAAGCAGATGATTGGTAGGGTTGCCAACACTGGTTGAACGTATTCCTGCAAGTTTCATCACATGACCTCTCGCCCAATCAAACAGCCTTTTTTCCCTATCTCAAATATTTTTATAACTAATAAACAAATGTTTTACACATGAAATGAAAAAAACACAATTAAAAAAAATAGCTCAATGATTTTTTTCCCGGGTTGCTCGCAGCAGTGTCCAGAGGATTAATCTTTAATTTAGCCGTGTCAGCTGTTGGTAGCGCTCTTGTCTCTGAGTCAGCAGGTTGTGGATTCAAGTCCCACTCCAGAGACTTGAGCACAAAAATCTAGGCTGACACTCCAGTGCAGTGCTGAGGGAGTGCTGCACTGTCGGAGGTGCCGTCTTTCGGCTGCGATGTTAAACCGAGGCCCCATCTGCTCTCTCAGGTGGACGTAAAAGATCCCATGGCACTATTTTGAAGAAGAACACGGGAGTTGTTCCCCGGTGTCCTGGCCAATATTTATCCCGCAATCATCATCACTTAAAAAAACTGATTATCTGGTCATTATCACATTGCTGTTTGTGGGAGCTTGCGGTGCGCAAATTGGCTGCCGCGTTTCCTAGATCGCAAAAGTGACTACACTCCAAAAAGTACTTCATTGGCTGTAAAACGCTTTGGGACGTCCTGTGGTTGTGAAAACCGCTATATAAATGCAAGTCTTCCTTTCTTTCTTCTTTAATTCCATGGAGGGTTGGCAACCTTCATGATTGATTGGCAAGGGCCCCAGGGCAACCGCAGTCAGAGACCTGAAGCGCGCCCCCGCGCCTCCCCCGGCCGAAGCGCGCGCAGGGCACAGTCAGGCTGGTGGCGTGCCAGGAAGTGACGCCATTGCGTCCGGCGCGTGAGTTCAGAGAAAGTTCGCGACGGCGTTTGGATTTTTTGCGTGTGGATCCTGCGGGGGATGAGCGACGCTGCGGCCCGGCCTCAGAGTCCGGGATGCTGCGCCTGGCGCTGCCGGTGACTGGGAGAGACAGAGCAGCCGGTCGCGGTGGGAAAGGGGCTCCTGAGCGGAGTCAGGTGAGTGCCGGGACTGGGACGGGGCGGCGCTCTCGGAAAGCGGCTGGCTGGGGCCGCCCGGGGGATGGGGATTGGGCTCCGAAAGCTTTAGCCTTCTGTAGTGGTCTGGGGAGTGAGACTTTCATTAGCTTAGGCGGTCTCCACTTCTCTTTTTTTATATCCTGCACATTGAACTGATCTCTGTCAAACTTTTAATGTCTTATTTCGTAAATGTCAATCATTTTCTAAAATAAAGCCTGTTATTGTTAAATGGCAGCTTTGTTGAAGAATGTTCTTGCTGCCTTCTTGTCCTCTGGCAACTCGTCTGCAAATATTGTATTAAAAGTGGTTTGAAATTTGTGTACTGTTTTCTCTTATTTGCAGAGGAAGTGTCCAGGTACAAGTGGATGAGGAGAGGGATGTTAATGATGGGACGAAATGCCTTTCTGGCTCAGTAACAACAAAAAGTGATGGGCTGCGGGACAAGCAAAGTGCTGCCCGAGCCACCTAAAGACTTCCATTTGGATCTGGTTAAAACTGTGGAGCCATACACTGGCCAAAATGGTGATAAGTACAAGCACTTTATTAAAGACCATGCCATCAAGAGTGGGGGCAAGACAGGCCCACCACCGCCTCATCAGACTAATGCGTACCAAGAAAGTGGACATTGGGACCAGCAGAGTGATCCAAGGAGGAATAAAGTGGCCAAATACCGTGCAAAGTTTGACCCCAGAGTGACTGCAAAATACGACATCAAGGCTCTGATTGGTAGAGGGAGTTTTAGTAGAGTAGTCAGAGTAGAGCACAAAAGTACCAAACAGCCTTATGCAATAAAACTGATCGAGACAAAGTACAAGGAAGGCAGGGAAGTGTGCGAGTCCGAGCTCAACGTCCTCAGGAGAGTGAGGCACACAAATGTCATACAGCTCATTGAAGTATTTGAGACTCAAGAAAGAGTGTATATGGTGATGGAACTAGCAACTGGAGGTGAACTTTTTGACAGGATCATAGCCAAAGGCTCCTTTACTGAAAGAGATGCCACAAGAGTGCTGCAAATGGTTCTTGATGGAGTTAAATATTTGCATATCCTAGGCATCACGCATAGAGACCTAAAACCTGAAAACTTGCTGTATTATCACCCAGGTGCTGACTCCAAAATTATGATCACAGATTTTGGATTAGCAAGCACTCGAAAGAAAGGCGATGACTGTCTCATGAAGACTACCTGTGGCACCCCAGAGTATATTGCTCCAGAAATCCTTGTGAGGAAGCCTTACACAAATTCTGTTGACATGTGGGCGTTGGGTGTAGTTTCTTACATTTTGTTAAGTGGAACTATGCCCTTTGAAGATGATAATCGCACTCGATTATATAGGCAAATATTGAAGGGCAAATACAGTTACTCAGGAGAGGTAAGTGATTAGCATTAAAACCGTGCTTTTTATAAACATTTTGGAAGTAAAAAAATCACAGGAAATTGCATGTCTGGTTACATTGGCATTTCATTGAGTGATTTCAATATTGTAATGAAGCCTTTGCCTGTTTTTGGGTTTTCTGTCTGATTTCCTGATCTCATGTTCATTCCATGCCACAGCAAGCAGCACTAATGATCTAAAAATATTTTCTGTAGTGCCAATGAGAAGTTTTCAGTGTGGCATTTGTAACAGGGTACTCTGCAAGAAGCAGATATGTGACAGTGTTCCAAGAGCCCAATAGTGAGATCGAGACAGTAGGGGAAGTTTGTTTCTGCACAAAGTTTCTCCATCCCCTTTAGTAAGGAGACAGAAATAAACTTGGGATCAAATAATCTTGTCATATTTAGAATGTGTATCACAATTCAGCTTCTTTAGCTGATTATGAGCTTTCAATTCTTTATTGATCTGTTTTTTTTTTAGCTGGCAGCCATCCTGTTTTCTGTGTCCCAAGTGGTCAGTTTGGGTAGTAGTGTAATTGACCAATTGAAGGTTTTTTTTCTTTTTAGTTGACTGCAATTTTGCTGCTTTTTTTCAAAAAAGCATTTTGTTAACTAGTTTAATTTTACTATTAAGGCTTAACTCCACTTAAAGGAGTACTGTTTTGTAAAATGAAAAGAACCAGAAGGACTATATTTTTACAATAGCAAAATACTGCGGATGCTGGAAATCTGAAATAACAGAAAATGCTGGAAACACTCAGCAGGCCAGGCAGCATCCGTGGAGAGAAAAACAGAGTCAACGTTTCAGGTCTGTGACCCTTCGTCAGAAATGGAAAAAGTTAGATATGTAACAGGTTTTAAGCAGGTGCAGAGGCCGGGAAAGGGGGGGGAGTGGAGGAGAGGAAAGAACAAAAGGGACGGTCTGTGCTAGTATGGAAGGCAGGAGAGATTAAATGTTGCAAATGGGAATAGCTGCCATGTGAAAAACAGGAGCAGGGGTTGTAGTCTGAAATTGTTGAACTCAATGTTGAGTCCAGAAGGCTGTAAAGTGCCGAATCGAAAGATGAGGTGCTGTTCCTCGAGCCTACGTTGGGCTTCATTGGAACAGTGTAAGAGGCCGAGGTCAGAGTGGGAGTGGAGCGGAGAATTAAAGTGACAAGCGACCAGAAGCTCGGGGTCACCCTTACGGACTGAATGGAGGTGTTCTGCAAAGCGGTCACCCAATCTGCGTTTGGTCTCCCCAATGTAGAGGAGACTGCATCATGAGCGTCGAATACAGTATACTAAATTGCAAGAAGTACAAGTAAATCGCTGTTTCACCTGGAAGGGGTGTTTGGGGCCCTGGACAGTGGGAAGGAAGAGGTAAAAGGGCAGGTGTTGCACCTCCTGCGCTTGCACGGGATGGGGCTGTTGGGGGTGATTGAGGAGGGAGCAGTCCCTTCGGAATGCTGGGAGGGGAAGATGCGTTTGGTGGTGGGATCACGCTAGGGATGGCGGAGGATGATCCATTGAATGTGGAGGCTGGTGGGGTGAAAGGTGAGGACAAGGGGAACCCTATCGTGGTTCTGGGAGGGAGAAGGGGTGAGAGCAGAAGTGCGGGAAATGGAACGGACACGGTCGAGTGCCATGCCAACCATGGTAGAGGGGAATCCTCGGTTGAGGAAAAAGGAAGACATATCGGAAGCACTAGTATGGAAGGTGGCATCATCAGAAATGATGCGGCAACGGAGAAACTGGGAGAATGGAATAGAGTCCTTACAGGAAGTGGGGTGGGAGGAAGTGTAGTCCAGGTAGCTGTGGGAGTCGGTGGGCTTATAGTGGATGTTTGTCGATAGCCTATCTCCAGAAATGGAGAAAGAGAAGTCAAGGAAAGGAAGGGAAGAGTTGGAGCTGGATCATGTGAAGGTGAGGGAAGAGTGGAAATTGGAAGCAAAGTGAATGAAATTTTCTAGTTCAGGGAGAGAGCAGGAAACAGCACCAATACAGTCATCAATGTACTGGAAAAAGAGATGAGGGAGGGGACCTGAGTAGGACTGGAACAAAGAATGTTCCACATATCCCACGAAAAGGCAGGCATTGCTAGGGCCCATGCAGGTTCCCATAGCAACACCTTTAATTTGGAGGAAGTGAGTGAAGTCAAAGGAGAAGTTGTTCAATGTGAGAACAAGTTCAGCCAGGCGGAGGAGGGTGATGGAGGATGGAGACTGGTTGGGCCTCTGTTCAAGGAAGAAGCGGAGCGCCCTCAGGCCGTTCTGGTGGAGGATGGAGGTGTAGAGGGATTGGACGTCCATAGTGAAAAGGAGACGGTTGGGGCCAGGAAACTGTTAAAGTGGCAGAGGGCGTCGGAAGAGTCGCGAATGTAGGTGGGAAGAGACTGGACAAGGAGAAAAAATAGTCGAGATAGGAAGAAATCAGTTCCTAAGGCAAGAACAGGCTGAAACGATGGGTCTACCAGGGCAGTCCTGTTTGTGGATCTTGGGAAGGAGGTAGAAGTGGGCTGTGCGGGGTATGGGGGACTATGAGATTGACAACCGTAGAGGGAAGATCTCCAGAGGAGATGAGGTCAGTGACAGTCTTGGAAACAATGGCTTGATGTTTGGTAGTGGGGCCATGGTCCAGGGGGAGGTAAGAGGAGATGTCAGAGTTGGCGTTCAGCCTCCGCACGGTAGAGGTCGGTTCGCCAAACAACAACAGCACCACCCTTGTCAGCAGGTTTAATGACAATGTTAGGGTTGGATCGGAGAGAACGGAGTGCTGCAAGTTCAGAGGGAGGTAGGTTGGAGTGAGTGAGGGGAGCAGAGAAATTGAGATGGCCGATGTCATGCCGTAGTTAGCAATGAAAAGATCTAGAGAGGGAAGGAGTCCAGGTAGAACGAGAATTCTGAAAGCGGGAGAAAGGGTCAGTCGTGCGGGGGGAAGACTCCTGCCCAAAGAAGTGGGCACGGAGATGAGGTGATGGAAAAAGAGCTTGGCCTCGTGCCGAGCTCGCAATTCATTGAGATGGGGGCGTAAGGGGGTGAAGCTCAGGCTTTTGCTGAGGACTTTATTTTTGTTGCACTGTCAATAGATACATTGGCCCTTACTTTGCGGTCAGCGGTGAAGGAACAGCGCTCGCCGTTCACCTCGCTGACAACTGCCCACAATGTTTTCAAGGGCTTTAGAGCACAGGCTTGCTCTAATCCAGCACGGTGCGCTCTACTTTGAGCAGTGCAAGAAACAGCGAAGCTCTTCAACCAATCAGATTAAAGAATCCTCACTGAGCCACGCAGAGTCGAAACCAGAAAGTTATAAAGCAGGAAATATAAATTAGATTTAAATCATGTACATAAAGCTAAATAAAGATTTGGAAATACAGATGGGATTAACAGAGAGAGAGATAAAAGAGACAGACAGAAAAAGTTTTAAAAAAAAGTTTTTAAAATCTCCAACACTAATTATCTTCTGAGGGAATGAGACTGCACACTTGTAAAATTAATTTTTCAGGGCCAGCGAGGTTGTTTGGCAGTATTTATCACTTAACGCTGGTTTAAAAACTCACTTACTCCTGAACGTATCCACCCTAACTTTTTCTGCTGTCTTAAGCGCGGAACTAGTGGGCAAGTACCCCAAGTTCACGCAATTGCATTTATTTCAGCGCCGAATTTATCGACGAGGACTGCAACAGTGCACCCTGTGGTGGAACAGAGTATCTCTGACAGCAACTTCCGGATTTCCGCGTTTAACTGCGCATGTGCACACTCCAGAAGTTGCTGTCTGATTTACTCCATTATAACAGTGAACGCTGCTAGCCTCATCGTTATTCTTACTGCAAAATCCAGCTCCTTGTGTTGTGGAAAATGTCATTGTTTGTAAATGTTTTTTTCATGAACATGATGTGCCTTTAAACGAATGAGACCGTGGCAATTCATTTTGTATTTTAATATAGCTTACTAGAAGTATTTTCGGATGCATTCACAGAATAATTTTAAAGAGTTTCATTACCAAGTTCTAATGAAATTGGTACATTCAGTATTTGTTTTCATAACCATTTGAAGACTAAAGGACCATATCCCAAATATAAGGGAAACATTTTCCAGAAGAATGCATGCAAGACTTAGAAAATTAAAATTTGCCGCCAGTGTTGCCAGTAGGATTTTTGTAAAACTTGGCGGTCAACATTGAAATATTCTATGTAGTGGTGTTCTAGATTTCAGTGAAAGCTGGTTGGTGTTTTTGTACTATCATACTTCTACTCTGAAAATGTCTGGCAGTGCAGTTCTAGAACTTGCCCAATAAACCAAATTTGAATGGACAACAGCATTTTGAGCTATATAACACCAGAGTGAAGTCCTGGTTGTTACACGTCTATCACTGCTGGTGGTAGTGTGAGCAATTTGTGGCGATGAATTAAGAGAATTACACAAGTGGCTTATTGCCACACTTTTTTTTAAGTGAATTGCCTCTGGCATATTAGTACCAATACATTAAAAATACCTAGTGACAACACTGCAACTATCTGGCATCAAATTATTTTTCAATTTTGATGAGCTTCGAAGGTTTGTGCGTGTAACCTTCCTCTTCTCTTGATTCTATGTATCCCACTGCATAGGTGGCATGGTGACTGGATCCGTAAAATCAGATTTTACCGATTTTTATTTTTTTTTTTTTTTTTTTTTTTTTTTTTTTTTTTTTTTTTTTCTGCCAAAGATGTGCATGCACATTTGTGTCATCGCACAAAAGTTGCATGCAGTATGTGCTGTGCTGGGATCACAGATGCGATACACATGCAATTCTGGACCTGATTTTTGGCAACAAAAGAAACAAAGGCAGTGTAATTTGTATTTTTTGAAGGGTAACTGGGTCATCTTTAGGTACTGCTGTGCAGACTACAGTATATACTTTGTATGGCAACAAATGTCAATCTTCTATTTCTAATTGAGCATGGAACAAGGACAGAATACATTGACACAGTTACCATTCTGATAATTCCCTGAAGAATTACTGAAGTCATCAGTGAAAGGCTGACTCTGGTCACATACCAAGACATTATTTACTAAAAGCAAGATTGCAACTGTTTCCCTGTGCATAATCTCCAATGATTTGATTATCCCGTCATCATAGTGGCATATAAGTGTCTTGTACCACAACATTAATCATAAGTTCTTCAATTTCACTTTTAATTCAAAAAATTTCTAGGGGTTAAGGGAGAGCCTGATGGTGAGCCTCACAACAGTAGTGTCAGTGAACTGTAAGTAATTGTGGTGTCATTTAGTTTGACTGTGCCTTTTTAAAGCCCTTTGCTTATTTTCTTGAGTTTTAGAAAATGTCCAATTTTTTTTTAAGTTACTGATTTTTAGAAACATAGAAAAATAGGAGCAGGAGTAGGCCTGTTTCAAGTTTACTTCTTCAAGTTTACCTGGGTTCTTTGAGGTCCAATTTTTTTCCCAACTGATTTTACGCTAAAAATAAAACCTGAAAAAATGCACAAAAGGATTTAAAATTGTCAGTAAAAACTGACTTTAGTGATCCAGTGTGGCAGAAGGTGGGAAGTGGTGTTCCACAAGGATCAGTGCTGGGATCACTGTTATCACAATTTATGTTAACAATTTAGACTTTGGAATCAAAAACACTTTCTAAATTTGTGGGCGATAGTCAATACTGAGGAGGACTGCAACAAATTACAACAAGACATTAATAAACTTGCAGAATGGGCATATAATTGGCAAATCAATGTCAACATAAATAAGTGTGAGGTATTGCATTTTGTTATGAAAAATAAGGAGGTCACCTATTACAGGAAACTTTCGTTTATCCGGCACCGACGGGACCGGCGTGGTGCCGGTTGATCGAAAGTGCCGGATTACAGAGAGGTATACTTACCAAGGTACGAGAGACCCGTACACGGCCACAGCCTTAACAATTGGGACCTGGAGAGGGAAAATAAACGAGACTCCGGCTTTTTCCTCCGTGGCGGCGACAGGTCCGAGTCGGAAGAAAGTTGACCCCCCTTTCGTGGGGGCGAAAGGTCAGAATCGGGGTCTTGTCTGTACAATAAAACTTACCTGATTTTTGCCGGTTAAGCGAGAATTCCGGATATTTGGGTGCCGGATAAACGAAAGTTTCCTGTACTTGGAAAATAAGAATCTAAATGGAGAAGAGAAGCAAAGGGATCTGGGAGTACATATACACAAATCACTAAAAGTAGTGATGCAGGTTAATAAGGCCATAAAAAAAGCAAACCATGCACTAGGGTTTATTTCTAGAAGGATAGAATTGAAAAGTAGAGAAGTTGTATCAAACCTTGGTAAGACCACACTTGGAGTACTGTGTACAGTTCTGGTCATCATATTATAAAAAGGACATAGAGGCACTGGAGAGGGTGCAAAAAAGATTTACAAGGATGAACAGCCTGGGTCTCTTTTCTCTTCTCTTAAAAAGAGAAGGCTGAGGGGTGAGCTAATAGAGGTCTTTAAAATTATGGAAGGTTTTGATAGAGTAGACACAGAGTGTTTCCACTTGGGGGGGAAGAGCAAAATTAGAGGCTATCAATATAAGATAGTCACCAAGAAATCAATTGGGGAATTCAGAAGAAACTTCTTTACCCAGAGAGTGTTGAGAATGTGGGACTCGCTACCACAGGGAGTAATTGAGACGAATAGTATAGATGCATTTAAGGGGAGGCTAGATAAACATACAAGGGAGAAGGGAATAGAGGGTTATGCTGATGGAGTTAGATGAGGAAATATGGGAGGAGGCTCGAGTGGAGCATAAATGCCACCGTGGACTGGTTGGGCCGAATGGCTTGTTTCTGTGCTGTATATTCTATGTAATTCTATGTGACTTGTGCTTTTGAATTACTTTTAAAATTTGTTTGTTCTTAACTACCAATATTATCTAAAATAAAAACAGAAAATGCTGGAAATACTCAACAGGTCAGGCAGCATCTGTGGAGAAAGAAATGAAGTTTCAGGTCAATGACCTTCAATCAGAACTAGAAGAAGTTAGATATTTAGCAGTTTATAAGCAAGTACAGAGCCAGGAGGAAAGAACAAAGGGTCCTATGATAGGGTGGAGGGCAGGAGTGTACTGATGACAAAAGGGGTGGTAATGGGACTAGTAAGCAAACAAAAGATGGGTCTAGAAGAGGTGTAAATGGTAACAGCAGAACCATTACCAGCACCTGCTGTGCAAGAAAATGGGAGTAGTGGTTATGATCTAAAGTTGTTGAACTCCATGTTGAGGCTGGAAGGCTGTAAAGTGCCTAATTGAAGGATGATGTACCGTTCCTCGAGCTTGTCTTATTGAATGAAAAGCTAACTTTAGAGAAGGAAAACACTGTTTATAGAACTGGTACTGGCAGGAGTCACTTAAAATACAATCTAAAGAGAGAAAATTGCTTTGATCTGTTTTGACTATATTTGTCATAGTGAGTTGGTATTAAATGTTCTGCAGTGATTTGTCTGTTTGAGAAATGATTTATGTTTACTATTACTGCGAGGTGGTTTTGTGGCAATTTACCTTTTATTCCTTCAGTAAATTGTTTGATCGTTCAGACTTTTTGCAGTGGAGTGCTGGTTCTCTCAATTTATTCCACAACTGAGCATGGACTGCATAGATCCCTTCTGGAATAAGCTCTGTATTCAACTGTTTGTATTTGAGAGCTATATTCTCTTTCTATCGCGTGTAAAATGAGATCGCAGTGTTTAATTACTGTATCCTTGCACTGCTGTAACCACAGAAGATGCTTTAATACTTCCCATGTCTTTATGTAAAATGACATTCATCTCTAGATTTTATCTATGTTGAAAATCCCATTAGCTAGGATTAAAGTTGCAAATAATGGGTACATCCAGACCCTTAGGTTTTAACTTATCAGCAGCTAGTTTAAATTTCTATTTCCCTGTCATTTTGGAATTCAGAATGTAAATGCATTCTTAACCACTTGAGACCATCCAGGCCCTGAGTTTTAGGCCCGTTCCTGGTTTTGATGCTGAAAAACATCTCTAATACACAACTGCTCTTTGCCATTTGATGTGATAAATTGCAATTTTTTGTTTAAACTTTGCAATAATGTGGTAAATTGCAGATTACCTCCAATGATTTATTTGGGTAAATTCAGCATATTTCAATAGTTTCCAGGGTTGGTTTCACAAAGTAAAGTGCAGGAATGTTTTGTTTATCTCCGCCTGGAGCTCATCATTTTCTCATTCTACATTTTATGGAATGTGGGTCCTTGACAGCATAAGCCTGTACATCACTTCCCATGCCTCTTGACATAGTTGTGAATTAATTACATTGGCCCAGATTCTGCGGTAGGTAATGACGGCGAACTGTCAGCGGTCACCGTCATTACCCCTCTGAAACTGACCGTAACTTCAGGATTTAGCGCATGTGCATCTAAATGCAGAAATCCTGAAGCTGCGGTCAGTCATTCAGTGCTCTGACACAGCCTGCGCTGTGGAACACCCCCCCCCCCCCCCCCCCCCCCCCAATAGCCGGCAGTCAGTGGAACTGGTGTAAATGTGAGCTTTTCCATGCTAATGTCGCTGTTAAATACCCCATTAAATGTTAAGCCCTGTTGGAATAGGTGCAACTGGGGTTTTAACAGTGTATTGACTGCTTAACAACCGTTCTGGCCCTGGAAAAACTAATTTTTATATTTGTGGAATATCAAATTTCTCCATTATGATTAAAAAAGTTTGTTCATGATATTTCAGCTTCTACCTTATCCCCATATGAAAGTCCCAATCTTTATTTAGCTCTCTAACATTTTTAAAAAGTGAGGATAAAAGCTGCTTTTTATTTCCTGGTTTGCTGTCCGAGAATTCTTCAATGTGATTGGTTGTTTAGACAGCTTGATGACGTCGCTGTTGCACTACGCTCGGAATCCCATATTCACAGCACCACAATCAATTACATGTCGAGAAACCTGAAGTTTTCACCACAGAGCTCGTGAAATCTCTGGGCAGCTTTCTTCAAGCTCAGCGGCTAGTGCCTTCGTTTTGACGCTGTCTGCAAATTACGGGCTATTGTCTCTGGTAATTAAGTAGAGTGTATGTTCAGTAAACAAATTCCTTAAAGAGCAGGTCATGTTTTTAAAAAAAGTTTTCATCTCATCAATTTTCCCTTTCTCTCCTGAAGGCGTTGATTCCTTGCAGGGCTACAGTTCTGCAGGTGCCGGTTGCTGTATGGGAACAGACTTTTCTGTGATGGTTGCACTAACTGTTTAACTATAAAATGTTGTGTTAGTCAAGTTCCATTTGTTTAATGAGTTCCATTCTGAAATTAGCCTATTGGTGTATAGAGGAAGCAAATTAACTTTTCTAACATTCAGGAATATTTAAAATATATCAAAAGATGAAGGTGGCGTCAGTGCATGTATGGTGCTCAGCGATTTGAGCAGGATTTCTACTTTTGGTGCCCTTGTCCCCAGCAAAACCTACATGATCCTCCACCCCCATTGTTCCTCCTGGTACAACCCCCATCTTTGCACTCTCAAGTCTGAGGTACACAAATGAGTGTACCTGGTGCATAACTGATTTAGTCACCCACAGCTGATGTGGCTTGACCTAATCAAGCTCTAACAAACCTTGCTGTCCTCTGCCAAATCTGTCCACTACTCTACCGTCACCTTGGAGGGCAATGATAACCCCAGGCTCCTTTTCTCTACTACTGACTGTCTCTTACCTGCCTACTCTACCTTCTTTAACAATAAATGTGACGAGCTCATGGTTTGTTTTGTCACCAAGATCAAAACAATTTGTTCAGCTGCTTCTCCCCACATCCCCTTGTCCCAGAAACCAGTCCCCCTCCAACTCTGGCCCTGAACCCCCGTATCTGCCTCTCGTACCTTCAGCATATCTTCCTTCCCCCTCTACCCTCACTCCCTGTCAAAGCTCAGCTCATCCATGTGACTTGCCTCCTGCTCCACGAAACTCCTGCTCACCCAACTTCCTTTCTTGGCCACTGTGCGAGCTGACATTGTAGATAGTCTTCTCGGGCACTGCCCCATATACTTTAAAAACCATCATTATCAGCTCACCCTCAACTCCTCTGTCCTTGCAAATTAATGCTCCATCTCCACAATCCATTTCCTTTCCAGGGTCCACATCCTAGCTTTATGTCCATCTGTCCCACAGCTCTCTCTGAATCCCTCAAATTCAGCATTTGACGGTGACCTTGGTGCACTATCCCTCAACCTCTCTGCAGCCTTCTACATGATCAACCACATCTCCCTCCTCTGACGATTGTCCTCCATTGTCCATCTCAGTGGGAGCGTCCTTACCTCTTAACTTTTCGTCATCTACATGCTGTTCCTTGGCAACGTCATCTGCAGACATGGGGTCAGCTTCCACACCCAGCACTACCTTTTCACCAACTGGCCCTGCAGTCATATTTTACTGTATGTGTGCAAACAGAAATTCACCACATTGACCCTTACTCTAACTTATTCATTCTCAAGACCTCACAACTGTCAAACCTTTTACTTCCTTCAGTCTTCCCTTTCTCCTACAAACTGAAGGAATTTAAAATCCAAACTCCATGTCAACCACCCACCACTAACTAAATTACCTAGTCTCGTGTTACCCACTATTCAATCTTGGAGGTTTCCCGACAAAAACAAGCTGTTCAGATCTATTTCTGACGTACCTCAATAGAATGTGGTATTCTAATCACTGTTGTCAGCATGACATCCACCATCTCTACACATTGTTTTGGCAAGAATGTTGGGTGCAGTACTAAATTTGGGATGATCTATCGCGTTCGACAGTTTAAATAATAAAGCTGCTGTATAGTTCATGCCCCAGTACAACATGTGTCTCACACAATATGGTACAACCGTTTGTTTAAAGGAGTTTCCTTTGATAAGGTCCTGGAATGATCTTTTCCTGAAGTATTTGACCATAAAATGTTCCTTGTATTTAATACAAAAATGTAAAAGCAAAACATGTAACTAGCTGGTTTTCCTAATCATAGCCTGAACTTTTACTGCTCATTGGAGTAGTGAGTGTTGCTGAGACTGACCACCAAAATGCAGTGTTGAGTGTCCCAAATGGTACATGGGTGATTGGCTTGCTAACCAGCACGGTCATTGAAATGCAATGTTTTTATGATGACTGCAGGATTAGGCCTTTGCGTTAAAGTAGGGCTTTTAAGTGAATGATTTTTCATTTTTTTTTCATTTAAAAAAAAACGAAGTTCAGATCATTGGGGGTCTTCATAAACTGTAAATTATAAACTAACCTTTCAGCCAGCTGTGGTGTTACATGTTGGGCTTTTCTGTACTGTGTGACATAATTTCACACACAAGCAACTGAACATGATGTATGGCAGGATTATCAGGTGTTTGGCCCTCTGAAAATAACTGAAGTAGTTTCATCATGTGTGAATCAAAGTGCTATTATGTGTGTCCATTTGTCTTTTTTCTGCTTCCCAGCCAAAATCCTGATTGGATGTGTTTCTATCATCCTTTAGTCTTACACTATATAAATCTTCACAGTCATTGCAGTGGTGCAGCATGGAGGGTTGGACAACTGATTCATAACACATGGAAGGAGAAACATGATTGCAGAAATAATTGTTAAACATTACAAAGTCTTTTGTTTTAATTTTGGGTTGGGGTAAATGTGAATTATGTGAAATGGTTATTAAACTAACCTTTACCGCAAATTGGCACTACCAGAGGCTTTGGCTGGAAGACTGTACATCTGCTGGCTATGGACGAGGTGTGAGGGTATCTATAACCCTCCACTCATTTTTAACCTTTATTCTGGTTGCTCTAACCATATGTGGATTCGAGTTTTATATTTCAGGGTGAAGATAAAAGCATAGTGCTTCTGTTTTAGCTTGATTGTCACTTCATAGCATTATATCATGGACTTTCTCACCATCAACCAATTCTTAGTACTGCAGAAGAAATGTACAATATCTAGTGATTTTTGATTTTGTAAGGATATGGCCAAGCAAGGAGTGAGCTTTTTGACCGGACCATTTTGCTACTGATTTTCTGCAGTGTGTTTCTGTTTCCAACCATGGTTTTGAGGATAGTAAGGACAGATTAAAGCATGAGTCACCCTGTGCTAGCTTTAGTAGAGGACTGGGAGCAGATTACCTGTATGTACTTGTGCCTGGGAAAATGGAGTTTAGCAAGTTGTTAAAGAAGGGATATGAACAAAAAATAATTAAAACAGGTGGATATATTTTATATAGAATTTGGTCTCAATAAAAACCGTTTTTTTTATAAACTGAGATGAGTGAGCCTTAGTGTGAGTGATCTCGACAGTTCCCTGGGGGTGTTGCTGTGGCGTAGTGGGATGGATTCCATGTGAAGGCAAGTCACTGTGATTTCCTTGAGTAAACAAAGCTGTTCACACACAAATTAAATGGGCCTTGGCAAGAGTGTGTGTTATTAAAGTCTTGGGCACCGACTGATAGGCAGAAAACAGGTTCAGACTGAAGCTATAAGCTAAAACTTAGCACTGAAATTTTGATTTTGGAAGTATATTCAACACAATAAATGATCTCAATAGAGTAATACAAATAAATGTTTTAAAAATTTCCTCCTTTTAAGAAGGCTAATTATGAGGGAAATATTTTGCTCTGGAGAGGAAAAAATTCGAGTCTTTGTACTGATGTACAAGAATTGAACTGGCATTCTGTTAAAGAAAATCATTGTGTAACCAGACAAGGAAGATTTCTGAAAATGCTAATCGTTTATCAGAATTATGCTGAAAAATGCATGTTGTCTACGAAAAACAATAAGAATAAAACCAGACAGACCACCTGGCATCGACCTCAGACCGGCTTTGGACATGACAATGGCACACCCAGCCCAGTCGACTCGCAAAGTCCTCCTTGCTAACATCTGGGAGAGTTGTCCCACAGACAAGTCAAACAACAGCCTACATAGTCATACTCACAGAATCATACCGTGCATGCTAAACAGCAGAAGCAGCATGCTATAAACAGAGCTAAGCGATCCCACAATCAGCAGATCAGATCAAAGCTCTGCAGTCCTGCCACATCCAGTCATGAATGGTGGTGGACAATTAAACAACTAACGGGAGGAGGATGCTCCATGAATATCCCCATCCTCAATGATGGTGGAGCCCAGCACGTGAGTGCAAAAGACAAGGCTGAAGCGTTTGCGACCATCTTCAGCCAGAAGTGCCGAGTGGATGATCCATATCTGCCTCCTCCTGAGGTCCCTACCATTACAGAAGCCAGTCTTCAGCCAATTCGATTCACTCCACGTGATATCGAGAAACGGCTGAGCGCACTGGATACAGCAAAGGCTGTGGGCCCTGACAATATCCCGGCTGTAGTGCTTAAGACTTGTACTTCAGAACTAGCTGCGCCTCTAGCCAAGCTGTTCCAGTACAGCTACAACACTGGCATCTACCCGACAATGTGGAAAACTGCCCAGGTATGTTCTGTCCACAAAAAGCAGGACAAATCCAATCCGGCCAATTACCGCCTCATCAGTCTACTCTCAATCATCAGTAAAGTGATGGAAGGTGTTATTGACAGCCCTAGTAAAATTGAAGTCAGTGGGCATCGGGGAAAACTCTACACTGACTAGAGTCATACCTAGCACAAAGGAAGATGGTTTTGGTGGTTGGAGGTCAATTATCTCGGCCCCAGGACATCGCTGCAGGAGTTCCTCAGGGCAGTGTCCTAGGCCCAACCATCTTCAGCTGCTTCATCAGTAACCTTCCCTCCATCATAAGGTCAGAAGTGGGGATGTTTGCTGATGATTACACAGTGTTCAGTTCTATTCGCAACTCCTCAGATAATGAAGCAGTCCATGCCTGCATGCAACAAGACCTGGACGACATTCGGGCTTGGGCTGATATGTGGCGCGAATGTTACTTGCCACTTAAGTGCCAGGCAATGACTATCTCCAAAAAGCAAGAGTCTAACCACCACCCCTTGACATTCAATGGTATTACCATCACCAAATCCCCCACCATCAACATCCTGAGGGGTCACCATTGACCAGAAACTTAACTGGACCAGCCACAAATACCGTGGCCACAAGAGCAGGTCAGAGGCTAGGTGTTCTGCGGTTCAGCTGTTCTCCATGGCCTCAGCCCTCCCTATCTCTGTAATCTCCTTCAGCCCCACAACCCCCCCCCCCCCCCCCCCCCCCCCTCCGAGATATCTGCGCTCCTCTAATTCTGGCCTCTTGAACATTCCTGATTATAATCGCTCAACCCTTGGTGGCCGTGCCTTCTGTTGCCTAGGCCCTATGTTCTGGAATTCCCTGCCTAAACCTCTCTGCCTCGCTACCCCACTTTCCTCTTTTTGAGATGCTCCTTAAAACCTACCTCTTTGACAAAGCTTTTGGTCACCTGCCCTAATTTATCCTTATGTGGCTTGGTGTCAAATTTTTGTCTTAAAATACTCCTGTGCAGTGCTTTGGGACGTTTTACTACGTTAAAGGCGCTATATAAATACAAGTTGTTGTTGTTTGTCTCACCACCTGACTCCCCAAAGCCTTTCCATCATCTACAAGGCACAAGTCAGGAGTGTGATGGAATACTTTCCACTTGCCTGGATGAGTGCAGTTCCAACAGCACTCAAGAAGCTCAACACCATCCAGCCTGCTTGATTGGCACCCCATCCACCACCTTAAACATTCACTCCCACCACCACCACCACCGGCGCACTGTGGCTGCAGTGTATACTATCTACAAGATGCACTGCAGCAACTCGCCAAGGCTGCTTCGACAGCACCTCCCAAACCCGCGACCTCTACCACCTAGAAGGACAAGGGCAGCAGGCGCAGGGGAACACCTTCACCTGCAAGTTCCCCTCCAAGTTACATACCATCCTGACTTGGAAATATATCGCCAATCCTTCATCGTCGCTGGGTCAAAATCCTGGAACTCCCTCCCTAACAGCACTGTGGGAGTACCTTCACCACACGGACTGCAGCGGTTCAAGAAGGCAGCTCACAACCACCTTCTCAAGGGCAATTAGCGATGGGCAATAAATGCTGGCCTTGCTGGCGACGCCCACATCCCAGGAACAAATTAAAAAAAAAAGGAAATCCATTTCCTTGTGCAGCTGTCCTGATTTTCTTTTGGGGTGGGGTGTTTGGGAAATTAAGCATCCTGGTCAAGTGAGTTGGGAAGAAGGAATAGCATCATTTAGGTGGTATCCAGGTGAGTATGAATATTAAAATCATACTGATTTTTTGAAGAGGTATATTTGTGAGTTATTTTTCCTAGTCAGCATTGACCTGATGAGTTGGCACTGATTTCTCATCAAGCAATGCGAGTAACTTTGTCATCCTTTTCCTTTGAAAGCACCTTGGCTGGCATTGTAATAAGGCTCATTGTTTTAATTGTTATTTCTGTGAATGGCTATTTTGGACACATTAAGATAGCTATGGATCATATATTTTTTTGAAATTCATGATTACACTTGTTGGATTAATGTGAAGTAGCAAAAGATACTCGGCAGATAAGACCACATAAAGAGGTACTGGGGCAAATGACCAAAAGCTTGGTCAAAGAGGTAGATTTTAAGGAGCGTCTTAAAGGAGGAAAGAGAGGGGGGGAATTCCAGAGCTTGGGGCATGGGCAGCTGAAGGTACTGCTGCCAATGGTGGAGCGATTAAAATCTGGGATGCTCAAGAACGCTGATATCTCTGAGGGTTGTAGGGCTGGAGGAGATTACAGCGATAGGGAGGGGTGAGGCCATGGAAGGATTTGAAAACCAGGATGAGAATTTTTAAATCGAGGCGCTGCTTAACCAGGAGCCAACGTAGGCCAGCAAGTACAGAAAGAAAGACTTGCATTTATTTAGCACCTTTCACGACCACCAGACATCCCAAAGCGCTTTACAGCAAATGAAGTACTTTTGGAGTGTAGTCACTGTTGTAATGTAGGAAATGTGGCAGCCAACTTGCGCACAGCAAGCTCCCACAAACAGCAATGTGATAATGACCAGAAAATCTGTTTTAGTGATGTTGATTTGAGGGAATAAATATTGGTCAGGACACCGGCGATAACTCCCCTGCTCTTCGAAATAGTGCCGTGGGATCTTTTACATCCACCTGAGAGCAGACGTCTCATCTGAAAGACGGCATCTCCGACAGTGCAGATCTCCCTCAGCACTGCACTGGAGTGTCAGTCTAGATTTTTTTTTTGTGCTCAAGTCTCTGGAGTTGGACTTGAACCCAGAACCTCTTGACTCAGAGGAGAGAGTGCTGCCCACTGAGCCACAGCTGAGACAGGGGTGAAGGGGGAACGGAACTTGGTGTGAGTTAGTACGCGGGCAGCAGAGTTTTGGATGACCTCAAGTTTACGGAGGGTAGAATGTGGGAGACTGGCCAGAAGTGTGTTGGAATAGTCAAGTCTAGTCTCTACACTTAATATACACTTAAGGCTACCTGTAAGGTATGCCATTGTACACAAATGAAAAGGGTTTATGTTTACAGTAATTTAAGGATTGTTGAGAGCATAGAATATATGTACATTTGGTAGAATAGTAATGACTATTAATAGACTGGCATTTGCAGTAACGAGAATGAATTGTAAATTCTCATTGTTTAATCGGACTGTCTCCAAATGAAAGAAATAAGGCCTTTTTTTTTAAAAAAAAAGCGGGTGTACTTGATATTCATTTTTGAAATACCTTCTCATAGTTTAAATTTTTCTGAACATTAAATAATTTTATGCTATTTGCCTCCGAGAAAAGTGATAGTAAATATTTTGTACTTGTTAGACTGGGAAACCTGTCAGCACTTACTTAGTCATGAAGACTGTCTGTCACTCTGACTTGAGGTGATAGATATAAAATATTTTTAAGCCATCATAGAATAGTTACAGCACAGAAGGAGGCCATTGAGCCCGTGCCGGCTCTCTAAGAGCACTTCAGCTAGTTCCACTCCCCTACCCTTTCCCTTGCAAATTATTTTCCTTCAGGTACTTATCCAATTCCCTTTTGAAAGCCACGATTGAGTCTGCCTCCACCACCCTTTCAGGCAGTGCATTCCAGATCCTAACCACACGCTACGTGAAAAAGTTTTTCCTTATGTCGCCTTTGGTTCTTTTGCCAATCACCTTAAATCTGTGTCCTCTGGTTCTCCACCCTTCAGTTAATGGGAACGGTCTCTATCTACTCTGTCCAGACCCCTCATGATTTTGAATACTAACATTTTAACTATATGTGTACAGAATGTTTGTGTCAACTTTCAAAATATTTTTCTTCAATCATATACTATCTGAAGAACTGGCCCCTTTTTTTGTATATTTGCAATGCTTCCATAAACTTGAGCTCATCCAAAACTCTGCTGCCCACATCCTAACTCACACCAAGTCCCGTTCACCCCTCACCCCTATGCTCACTGACCGACATTGGCTCCCAGTTGAGCAACGCCTTGATTTTAAAATTCTCATTCATGTTTTCAAATCTCTCCATGGTCTTGCCCCTCCCTATCTCTGTTACCTCCTACAACCCTCCGAGATATCTCTGCTCCTCCTCTTTCGGCATCACCGATTTTAATTGCTCAACCATTGGTGGCTGTGCCTTCAGCTGCCTAGGCCTTAAGCTCTGGAATTCCCTTCCTAAACCTTGCCGTCTTTCCTACCTCTCTCCTTTTTAAGAGTGACTCGGTGTCAAATTTTGTTTGATAACGCTCCTGTGAAGCGCCTTGGGATGTTTTGCTACGTTAAAGGCGATATATGAATGCAAGTTGCTTAGTAATTTAAAGTAGAATCGGGGAAAATGTTGAAATTAGCGTAAGTTTTGGACCAGGCAAATGACAAAGGAATAAATTAAATTATTTATATAGATAAACTATGATTTTTGGCCTACCTGAACTGTAATTAAAAATTTTAAGTTGTCACTATTAGTCCACTCTAGAGATAATATGCTGGACTCCCATACTGAGGAGCTGGGTTTGAATCCCATTCTTGACTGTTTTAATTTTCTGTGAAGGAAGTATAAACAGGCTACAAAAGAGACAATTCAGGACATAAAAACAGCTGATGCACCTCCCTCACCCAGCACCAAAGAACAAAATGGTCATTCACTTATTGCTATTTTGAGAGACTTTCCTGCATCCAGAATGGTTATTACGTTGGTAGGGCTAAGTGTGTTGGGGAGGGTGGGAAGGAGATGCACAAATGGACAGAGTTGGAGGACTGAAAGCAGGAGGCTGCAGAGATAAGGAGGTGAGGCTTTTGAGGTATTTGAATACGAGGGTGAAGATTTAAGAATAATTAGGAGACAGGATGCCGATGCAGGTTCAACAAGGATGTGGGTGATGGGCAAGCGGAACTTAGTGCGGGACAGGCAGTTGAGTTTTGGAATTTATGGAGGCTAGCAATGAAGAAATCGAAAACACTCTACCATATCTGCAACACTGCTTTCTGTGACAAACTCAATAACGCAAACCTCTTCCAGTTGGAAGTTTACATTCCATTGAATGCTCCCTTCTGCTATATGTCAGGAACAATCGCGTTTGCAGATTAACCCAATATTGGCAACACATTTAAAGTACAGCAGGTCATCTATCACAAGTATAAAAGATTGATAGTTTAAAAAAAAAACTTGCAGTGCAATATCTTGTGTAAGCCTGTAGCTTTGTCCTACAGTTTACTATTAAATAAATGGGGCTGTGGACCAGGTTTCTAATAGTGTTGTATAAGTGGTTCGGAGGATTTTATTGACTTGAATTATGGAGAACTTATTTCTTTGTCTTAGGGGGAAAAGCAAGAGTTATTACAGAGATTTTGCTATAGGTATCACTGCACTGAACACGATGATTGGGAAACAGCTTGCTCTGCATCATTTGTCATAGCACATCTGAAATGATTGATCTGGGATTATTTAAAAAGTTACTCTAGGAGTAGTGAACTTTGTGTTGAGGCAGTGGAATTGACTCCGTGCTGATGAAGTTAAATCTGATCACAACATTGTGGTTGTGTGACTGAAATGCTCTGAACCAGTGCATCGCAGTGACCAGTGAGTACCTGGACAAGATGACTGTGTGCATATTTAGTTCTGCATGATTTATTTTATGATTTTTATTCATTTAACCACCTTTGTTATAAATTAATTTTCCCATGGATTCAGCTGGGCAGGTAAATGCTGAGTTGCTGATTGCTGTGTGATACATTATTATAGTACTAGATGTTGAAAACTTTACTACAGCCCATGCTATTGCTCATGGTAACTTGGAGTACATCCTGCTTGGGCACACCCTGAGGGCAATTAGAGGCTAGGTGCTTTCTTGGTATAAGTGTCACACTTAATTCATGTAACGCTTTCCTGTTGTATCATTTTTGTCAGCCTATCTGCCGTGTTTCAACTTGCCTATTCATTTTGCTTACCTCTGTGTCCCCAAACTTTGTTTCTAAGGTAGATGCTATAGCATGCTTCCTCTGAGATCTCCCAGCTCTGCCTCCAATGTAGGCAGCACTATCCATCCTTCAGCTTCTAAAATCAGACCTATAGCTTGATGATACAATTTTAAAAGCAGTAAATGCACTTAAATAAACTTTTAAGCCAGCTCTATGTAATGGGAACATTGCATTTGCCACTGTGGGGCAGGGCTGGGATTCCCAAAAGCACTGGCCTGGTGAAACTACTGTTTAAAATAGATACTGCTAAGTCTATATTGTAAGTATAATCGACTGTCCGCAAGTGTTGGGGAAACTTCTAATTAAAATACATGTTCAGCAATGTTTAGGCAACCTTTCTTTATACTTCTCCTTCCCCTAGCCACATTTTCTTTGAAAACCTGTACCTTCCTCCCCTCCTCTCTTCTGCCTCTTTCAGCTCCCACCCCCATCAAAAAAAGACTATCTGGCCATTCAACTCATTCCTGTTTGTGGGACCTTGCTGTGTGTACTTTGGCTGCCACGTTTACCTGCAAAACAGTGATGATGTTTCAAAAGTAATTCCATGGCTGCGGAGTGCTTTGGGATGTGCTGAGGTTGTGAAAGGTGTTTATAAATGTTCCTTTCTTGCATAGTTAAATAGTGTTTACCTCATGCATTGCAGGTAGATAAATAAATTTGTTTCTCTCATACCACAGTTAGATAAAAATAAAGTTATGCATGTAATGTGCTGTAGGTTCATAAATTAAAAGCCTCTCAAATATAATTAAAAAGAAACAATGACTTGCATTTATATAGTGCCTTATCATGTTTCTCTAAAATGTGGCAAAGTATGTTGCATACAGTACTTGAATTACTTTGAAGTGGAGTCAGTGTTATGTAGGCAGAGTTGGCAGTTGTTTTGTATACGCAAGATCGTACAAGCAGCAGTTGAATGACCCATTATTCTGTTTTGGTGGTGTTGGCTGAGGGTGAAATGTGGCGAGGATGTCTCTCTCAGTACAGGTTGAGCGTCCCAAATCCCCGGAATCCGGACTCCGGGACGAATGGTGGCAGGGCTCCGGAATCCGTAAAATGTTCCGGAATCCGGACACCCTGAGGGAGGCTTACCAAAAATCGGAAATAGCGGATCCTGGGCCCAGGCATTTCCGGACTCTGCACGTGTTTCTGATGTCCGAAGTCCGGAAATATCGCAACCTGGGCTCGGGCGTTTCCGGACATCAGAAACACGTTCCGAAGTCTGGGAAAACCGGCTCGGCCTCGGTCCCGAGGTTGCCGGATTCGGGACGCTCAACCTATACTGCATTGAAATGCCAGCCTAAATTATGCGCTCTGGCCCTAAAGTGAGACTGAATCCAGTGACATTCTGACTTGGTGCTAAGAGTGCTACCAAGTGAGTCAAGGAGACATCAGTTACATCAATTTTCTTTCCTGACCTACAGTCCCTGTGAGCTACAGTGTAGTCTTGCTTTCCTAATGACTAAGGATCGAACAACCTTTGTCCTGGATGTTATGTGGTCACAGGAGGACAGAGTACTGAAGGGTAATTTTTTGCAACAGTCTCCCCAACATTGATAATGGTAACAGACAAATCCCCAAGAGAATTGGGTGTAAGGGGGATAGTGGACTGTAGGCAAATGAACAATTGAGCACCGGCCACCAGAGAAGGTTCACGAGGTTGATTCCTGAGATGAAGGGGTTGACTATGAAGAAAGGTTGAGCAGGTTGGGCCTATACTCATTGGAGTTTAGAAGAATGAGAGATGATCTTATTGAAACATATAAGATACTGAGGGGGCTCGACAGGGTAGATGCAGAGAAGATGTTTCCCCTCATGGGGGAATCTAGAACTAGGGGGCATAGTTTCAGAATAAGGGGTCGCCCATTTAAAACTCCGATGAGGAGGAATTTCTTCTGAGGGTCATAAATCTGTGGAATTCACTGCCCCAGAGAGCTGTGGAGGCTGGGTCATTGAATATATTTAAGGTGGAGATAGACAGATTTTTGAACAATAAGGGAGTGATGGGTTATGGGGAGCGGGCAGGGAAATGGAGCTGAGCCCAAGATCAGATCAGCCATGATCTCATTAAATGGCGGAGCAGGCTCGAGGGGCCAAATGGCCTACTCCTGCTCCTATTTCTTATGTTCACATCAATTAGTTGGAACTAAGAGTAGTAAGACTAGCTCTGAAATGCTTCTAATTTAAACATAGAAACATAGAATCTAGGAGCAGGAGTAGGCCATTCGGCCCGTCGAGCCTGCTCCACCATTCAATACGATCATGGCTGATCATTCAAATCCAGTACCCTGTCCCTGCTTTAATCCCCACAGTACACATATCCCACCCTAGCCCCGTAACCCCACGTATTTAATTCCCCCTAACATATCCCATCCTATCCCCATAACCCCACATATTTAATCCCCCCCCCCCCTAACACTAAGGGTCAATTTATCATAGCCAAATCAACCTAACCCGCACATTTTTGGACTGTGGGAGGAAACCGGAGCACCCGGAGGAAACCCACGCAGACACGGGGAGAATGTGCAAACTCCACACAGACAGTCACCCGAGGTCAGATTCGAACCCGGGTCTCTGGCGCTAAGAAAGGAGGGAGAGGAAAACTGGGGACTACAGACCAGTTGGCTTGACATCAGTAGTGGGGAAAATGCTAGAATCTATTATTAAGAATGTGGTAACAGGACACTTAAAAAATAATAATAGAATTAGGCAGAGTCAACATGGATTTATGAAAGGGAAATCATGTTTGACAAATCTGTTAGAGTTTTTTGAGGTTGTAACTAGCAGAATAGATAAGCAGCAACCAGTGGATGTGGTGTATTTGGATTTTCAGAAGGCATTCGATAAGGTGCCAGATAAGAGGTTGTTAAACAAAATTAGGGCTCATGGGATTGGGGGTAATATACTCGCATGGATTGAGGATTGGTTAACGGACAGAAAACAGAGTAGGAATAAATGGGTCATTTTCGGGTTGGCAGGCTGTAACTAGTGGGGTACCACAAGGATCAGTGCTTGAGCCTCAGCTATTCACAATCTATATCAATGATTTAGATGAGGAGACCAAATGTAATATATCCAAGTTTGCTGATGATACAAAGCTGGGTGGGAATGTAAGTTGTGAGGAGGATGCGAAGAGGCTTCAAGGGGTTATAGACAAGCTAAGTGAGTGGGCAAGAACATGGCAAATGGAATATAATGTGGAGAAATGTGAAGCTATCCACTTTGGTAGAAAAAATAGAAAAGCAGAGTATTTTTTAAATGGTGAGAGATTGGGACATGTTGGTGTTCAGAGGGACCTGGGTGTCCTTGTACGTGAATCACTGAAAGTTAACATGAAGGTACAGCAAGCAATTAGGAAAGCAAATGGTATGTTGGCCTTTATTACGAGAGGATTTGAGTATAAGAGTAAAGACTTCTTGCTGCAATTATATTGGGCCCTGGTGAGACCACACCTGGAGTATTGTGTACAGTTTTGGTCTCCTTACCTAAGGAAGGATATACTTGCCATAGAGGGCGTGCAACGAAGGTTCACCAGACTGATTCCTGGGATGGGGGGATTGTCCTATGAGGAGAGATTGAGTAGACTAGACCTATATTCTCCAGAGTTTAGAAGAATGAGAGGTGATCTCATTGACACACACAATTCTTACAGGGTTTGACAGGGTAGTTGCAGGGAGGATATTTCCCCTGGCTGGGGAGTCTAGAACCAGGGGTCACAGTCTCAGAATAAGGGGTTGGCCATTTAGAACTGAGATGAGGAGAAATTTCTTCACTCACAGGGTGGTGAATCTTTGGAATTCTCTAACCCAGAGGGCTGTGAAGGCTCAGTTGTTGAGTATGTTCAAGACAGAGATCGATAGATTTTTGGATATTAAGGGAATCAAGGGATATGGGGATAGAGCAGGAAATGGAGTTGAGGTAGATGATCAGCCATGATCTTATTGAATGGCGGAGCAGGCTCAAGTAGCCTACTCCTGCTCCTATTTCTTATATTCTTATGTTCTTAATTATGGTACAGAGCCAACCAATGTGTGTCTATTCAGACAACAGCACGGTGGTCTGCTGCTCCATTATCAGAGGGAAACTTTTTTTTAAGTATATGTTTACCTTAGCATTTACTCCTGGTAGATAACATCGCAGGAGATACTGTGTCATTTCACAGCTCTTCCTGAGAAGATTCACATGGAGATGGTTCAGGACATTTTCAGGAGTTGCTGTGTCAGCAGATAAACCTATTTGCCTCTCCTGATAATCATAAGTTCCTGTGTTTTTGCTTAAGAATAGAGGCTGTCAGACTGGAGCTTGGACTGTCTCTTTCTGGACAGAGTTTTCGCTATATTTCCTTCATTTTCCCTGATCTCCTGACATCCAAATTATGTCTGTAGACAGAGCAAAGGTTATACTGGTAACCTATTATTGGTTAGAGACTGATTCTTGGACATTAAAGCAGGATTCCACAGTTGGGTCGGTCAAATATTGTGCCTGAACCTGGAGATATTCCAGTTGATGGATCCGGTTATTGGCAGACGATGGTTGATGGATATAAGAGTCTTCTGTCCATGAAGGTATATACTTGATTAGATCCCACAGAGCAGCTGCCAATATAGCTTCTAATGGGTATCCAACATTTTGGAGCATGGATCACTTCCACGTGTCGCAACTAATAGGCCAATATATGTTTAAAATGTTTTTGGATCAGGCAGAGTCATGATTTAGAATCTGTCAGTTGGTGTCATGGCTCTGATGCATAAGTTCCTGCTGATTTGTTATGATGCTGTGTGTGTGGAGGATGCAGAATGAATAGAGGTAAATTATCTGTCTATGCTTTTTATTCCTCTGATTATATGCATCCTCCACACACCATAATCCTATCCATCTGTTCCTACAGACCTTACAGGGGCAAAGTTTTAGGGATGGGGTTTAGTTTCTGGGTCTAACAAATTGATGCAGTAGCCCTGTGTTTTATATGATGTGGGAGTAGGAGATCATCTACAGTAATACATATCTGCAAAGTCATGACATTTTCATGTCCATGCTTCACAAGTGGTTTCCTCAGAGAGAGCTAGGATATAGTCATACAGTGTGTGGAGGTGCATATTATTTGTAAAATGAAGACGGCTATACTGGGTACATAATTCTATCTTTTTTTAAATGAACTCCCTGGACTATTGATCACTTTTGCAATATCTGGTTAGAAAAAAAGTATAAACTGCTAAGCTTTGAACTTGTTAGAATGCTGTTTATTATATGTGACAGGTGTTTTAATAATTTCTGTATTTGGCTCCCTTTGATACTTCAAGAATAGGACAGGACCTCCTCCACTGTAAGTCAATTAACTCTTGGCTGCTTTTGAAATGCATACTGAAATCTGTTAAAGATTTGAAAAGTAAAAGAATTGTAGTTTGCAAGACACTTTTGCTGACTACATTAAATTGTTTTAACTATTGAGTTTTTTTTACATATATATTTATTATTGACTTTAAAAATGGAAAACATTTCTGTGAGCTTGCCTTTTTTATTTTAAGACGAGTTCCTTAAAATGCTCTGGTGCACTCCTGAGAGCTCCTACTCAAGTAGTTTCAATGCCCTGACCTTAATATTCTGTTAATAAATAATTTTGTAGTAGGTACAGGAGCAGGTCAGTGTAACTAAGATTATGGATAATTCGGGATAGTAAGTTTGATATGTAAAAGCTCTATTGCACTCGTTAATGCCTAATCCTAGAATTTCAAATGACCTTCACTTAAAGCCAAAGTGATTTCAAAACAAAAGCCAATGTACGGTCCACTTGTTTTTCTGTGTTGTGTTTTAAATTCTACATCTTTGAATAGAATGATTGGAAGAATGAGGTAAATAAGGTATAGTAGAAAAGAATCCACCTATTTTGCCCTTTATTTCCTCCACTTTAATAATGACTGAAGGTATAAAGGGCACTTAGGGATGGGCAATAAATGCTGGCCTTGCCAACGACGCCCACATCCCATAAAAACGAATAAAAAAAGAAATGAAACCACTGTATTGTGCTATTTTAATATTAAATGGTTTTCTTGTTTACGGCTATGTTTGTGGGCAGAAATCGAAGCAATGACGATTAAATAGACTAAAATCATTTGAAGGAAGACTGGCAGGCAACATCAAAGGAAATAGTAAAGGGTTTTTATAAAAACTGTGCAAGTGAATAGTGTAAAAAAAAAAAGGCAGCGCCGATTAGAAATGAAAAAGGAAATCTTATTTGAGGATGAAAGAATGGTGGAGATAATAAATTAGTATTTTGCCTAATTTTTCACAGAAAAGTGTGATAGTGGAAATTAAAGGGTACAAGAGGGCAAAGTGGAGCAATTAGAGGATAACTATAAAGGAAGTAGTAATTAAAAAAAATTATGAAACAAAGTGGAAAAGGCACCAGGCCCTGATGGCATGCACCCTAGAATGTTGAGGTAAGTTAGAGAGGAAATAACAGAGATTTGACCACAATCTTTCAAACATCTTTAGATAGGGAAGTTGTCTCAGGAGACTCAAGGATTGCCAATATACCTCTACCCAAAAAGGGAGAAAGAGATAAATTAGGTAACTATAGACCAGTTACCCTAACGTCTGCAATGGTAAGTGTCTAGAGGCCACTATATGGAATAAAATTAATGCTCAATTAGAAAGACAAGGGGTAATTAAGAATAACCAGTATGGATTTGTAAAAGGCATGTTTGATAAATTTAATAGAGCTCTTTTGAAGAAATAATGGTGTGTATTGTTAAAGAAATGCAGTGGCTGTTGTGCATATGAATTTTCAAAAGTCATATGGTAAGCTGCTGCAAATGAGACTTGTTGATTTAAAATTGAGGGGCATGGTATTAAGGGGAATGTGCAGCATAAGTAGAATGCTGGTTAAAGAGTAGCTGTTACTGGGTGTTTTACAGACTGGAGCAGTGGTGTCACTTGGGCCTGTTCTCAAGTATAAATATATTTTTAATTCTTGGGATGTTGGGTTGCTGACGAGGCCATATTTAATGCCCTTCCCTAGTTGTACTGAGAAGGTGGCGGTGGTCCTACTCCTTGAACTGATGCAGGCCTTGTGGTGATGGTGTGAGGTATTGAATTCCAGGATATTGAACCAGTGATGACGAAGGAGCGGTGATGTCCAAATCAGGATGGTGTCTGACTTGGAGGTAATGGTGTTCCCATAGTATTCATGCTCTTGTCCTTCTCTGTGATAGCAGTCACAGGCGAGGGAGGTGCTGCCAAAGTAACCTTGGTGAGTTGATGCAGTGCAGTGTGCTGCTGATGGAGAGGGTGGATATTGAGTCCCATGGCAGAGGTACCAATCAGATTAACTGCTTTAGATGGCGTTGTTGCAGCTGCACCTATCCAGGTAAGCGGTGCGTATTCTATCGCATCCCTGACTTGAACCTTTTTAGATGGTGGAGAAACTTGAGAGGTCCAGAGGTGAGCTGCTTATCAGAGTACCCAGTCTCTGCCCTGCCATTGTAGCCACAATGTTCATATGGCTGGTCCAGTTTAGGTTCTGGTCAGTGGTGACCTCCAAGATGTTAGTGATGGGGTACATGATGATTGTGATGCCATTGAAGGTCAAGGGGACATAGTTGGGCCTTTTATTGTTTGAGTAGGGCATTACCTAGCACTTGTGTGACGTGGATGTTACCAGCCACTTCTCAACCTGAGACTGAATGTTATCTGGGTCCTGCTATATGCTGGCATGGACAACTTCGTTATCAGAAGAGTTGTGAATGGAGTTGAACGTTGGAATTGTCAGCAAACCGCCCCACTCCTGACCCTATGATGGAGGGAAGGTCATTAATGAAGCAGATGAAGATGGTAGGGCTGAGCGTGCTTCCTTGTGGAGCACCTGCAGTAATGTCCTGGGGCTCTGACGACTGACTTCCGACGAGCACATTCATTATCCTTTGTGTCAGATATGACACTGGAGGGTTTTCCATTTGACCCCATTGACTTCAATTTTGCTAGGGCTTGGTGCCCTACTTGGTCAGATGCTGCATTGATGTTGAGGGCAGCTACTTGCCTCTATCTCTGGCATTCAGCTCTCCATACCTGGATCAAGGCTGGTGCAGAGTGGTTTTGGTGGAACATGAACTGAGTGTCGGTGGGTAAGTTATTAGTGAGTAGGTGTTAACTTGATGGTAATATTGATGATTTCTTCCATCACTACTGATAATTAGATTTATCCTGTTTTTTGTGGATAGGACACACTTGGGCCATCTTCCATATTGTTGAGTATATGCCAGAGTATTAGCTGTACTGGAGCAGCATGGCTAGAGGAGCAGCTAGGTCTTCAGCACTTCAACCAGGATAGAATCACAAAGTTACAGCACGAAAGGAGGCCATTTCGGCCCATCGTGTCCGCGCCGGCCAACAAAGAGCTATCCAGCCTAATCCCACTTCCCAGCTCTTGGACCGTAGCCCTGCAGGTTACAGCATCCCAAGTGCACATCCAAGTACTTTTTAAATGTGGTTAGGGTTCCTGCCTCTACCACCCTTTCAGGCAGTGAATTCCAGACCCCCACAACCCTCCGGGTGAAGTAATTTCCTCTCAAATCCCCTCTAAACCTTCCACCAATTACTTTAAATCTATGCCCCCTGGTTTTTGACCCCTCTGCTAAGGGAAATAGGTCCTTTCTATCTACTTTATCTAGGCCCCTCATAATTTTATACACCTCAATAAGGTCTCCCCTCAGCCTCCTCTGTTCCAAGGAAAACAAACACAGCCTATCCAGTCTTTCCTCATAGCTAAGATTCTCTACTCCTGGCAACATCCTTGTAAATCTCCTCTGTACCCTCTCTAGTGCAATCACTTCTTTCCTGTAATGTGGTGACCTGAACTGCACGCAATACTCTAGCTGAGGCCTAACTAGTGTTTTATACAGTTGAAGCATAACCCCCCCTGCTCTTGTATTCTATACCATGGCTAATAAAGGCAAGCATTCCGTATGCCGCCTTAATCACCTTATCTACCTGGCCTGCTACCTTCAGGGATCTGTGGACATGCACTCCAAGGTCCCTTTGTTCTTCTACACTACTCAGTGTCCTATCATTTAATGTGTATTCCCTTTCCTTGTTAGCCCTTCCCAAATGCATTACCTCACGCTTCTCCGGATTTAATTCCATTTGCCACTCTTCTGCCCACCTGACCAATTTATTGATATCTTCCTGCAGTCTGCAGCTTCCTTCTTCAGTATCAACCACACAGCCAATTTTAGTATCATCTGCAAACTTCTTAATTATACCCCCTATATTCAAGTCTAGATCATTGATATATACCACAAAAAGCAAGGGACCTAGCACTGAGCCCTGCGGAACCCCACTGGAAACAGCCTTCCAGTCACAAAAACACCCATCAACCATTACCCTCTGCTTCCTGCCTCCGAGCCAGTTTTGAATCCAACTTGACACTTTGCCCTGGATCCCATGGGCTTTTAACTTCCTGACCAGTCTGCCATGTGGAACCTTATCAAAAGCCTTGCTAAAGTCCATATACACTACATCAAACGCATTACCCTCATCTACCCTCCTTGTTACCACCTCAAAAAATTCAATCAAGTTTGTCAGACACGACCTTCCCTTAACAAATCCGTGCTGACTATCCTTGATTAATCCGTGTCTTTCTAAATGAAGATTTAACCTGTCCTTCAGAATTCTTTCCAATAATTTTCCCACCAGCAAGGTTAGGCTGACTGGCCTGTAATTACTCGGTCTATCCTTTTCTCCCTTTTTAAACAAGGGTACCACATTAGCAGTCTTCCGGCAGCACACCTGAAGCCAGAGAGGATTGGAAAATGATGGTCAGGGCCTCTGCTATTTTCTTTTTTTCTTTGCTTAACAGCCTGGGATACATTTCATCTGGGCCTGGGGATTTATCCAATTTTAAAGCTGCTAAACCCTTTAATACTTCCTCTCTCACTATGTTTATTTCATCTAATATTTCACACCCCTCCTCCCTGATAGCAGTGTCTTCTTCGCCCCTCTCCTTTGTGAAAACAGACGCAAAGTATTCATTAAGAACCCTACCGACTTCTTCCCACCTCCACATGCTGTTAAGGCTACAGCCTTTTCTGTGCCCAGTGGACTTAGTGTTTCTAAATGTCATGTAGAGTAAACCAAATTGGTTGCACGCTGGTATCTATTATGGTGGGAACTTCGGGAGGAGGCTAAGTAGGTTTTGGCTTAAGAGACTTACAAACACGTCAGCCTTGTCTCCAGTTGGTAGCATTCTCACCTCTGAGTCAGCAGGTTGTGGGTTCAAGTCCCACAAAAATCTAGGCTGACACTCCAGTGCAGTACTGAGAGAGTGCTGCACTGTCAGAGGGGCCGTCTTTCAGATGAGATGTTAAACTGAGGTTCCGTCTGCGCGCTCAGGTGGACGTAAAAGATCCCATGGCACTATATTGAAGAAGAGCAGGGGAGCTATCCCTGGTGTCCTGGCCAATACTCATCCCGCAAATCAACTTCACTAAAACAGATTGGGCCAAAAATTCATCCCGCTGCGCGAAAGTGCGTACTCTCGCGTATTCTCTCTCCAATTGCTGGTTTTCTGCATGCCCTGCGCATGCGCTGAAAACCGGCACTTGGTCTTTTGAAAAGGGGGCGGTTCCTCGGTGCATCGCCTGCGCGCACGCTGTGCACTTCGTGCTTTGGACGCGCAGGTAAGTACGGAAAATTTTAGAAATGGAAAAAGGAGGAGTAAGACCCACTTTTAATAAGGTAAGTAGTGAATTAAGTATTTTTTTGAATTTTTTTTAACAGGTATATCTTTTTTAGAGACTTTAAAGACAGGTAAGTTTATTTTTATAACTTTTTAAAAGATTTTAAATTTTTTCAAAAATTTAATTTTTTATTTAAAATGGTTAATTTATTTAACTATACTTATTTTATTAATGTGATGGTTTTAAAAAAAAATTTAATTGAGGTTTAGCTGTTATTTTGGGGGGGTGTAAGATTCATAGATTTCACAGCACGTATGTGAAACTTATGAATGGAAGATGGTGTGCTGCCATTGGCTCTAACTGAGTCACGTGATCCCACAGCTCGCACGAATTCACTACGCCGGTGGGATACGCAAGCACTGCCCAGCTGATGTCTGGAACATCAAGTTCGTGCGAGCTGGATCTGAAAAAGCACAAGCGGAGTGAGAGATCGCAGGGAAGCCTTACCCCTGCGGGAACAGAGCGAGATCAATTTCTGGGCCATTATCTGGTCATTATCAAATTGCTGTTTGTGGGAGTTTGTTGTGCGCCAATTGGCTGTTGCATTTCCTACATTACAACAGTGACTACACTGCAAAAGTACTTAATTGGCTGTAAAGCGCTTTGGGACGTCCTGAGGTCATGAAAGGCGCTATATAAATGCAAGTCTGTCTTTTCTTTCTTTCTTGTACTCATGGGCTGGGGTTCACCATGGTTGAGGTAGGAGACATTCATCAAAATGTCTCATCCTGTTAGTTCCCTGGTTGTCCACCAGCATCCTCGACCGGATGTGTTAGGGATATAAAACTTTGCTCTGATCTGTTGGTTGTGGAGCTGGTTTGCTACTTTTGGTGTTTAGCATGCAAGTAGCCCTGTGTAGTAGCTTTGTACCTCATTCAAAGGTTCTCTGATGCTGCTCCTGGCATGCTGCTCCTGGCATACCTTCCTACACGCCACATTGAAACCAGGGTCGGTCTCCTGGCTTGATGGTGGTCAAGGAATGAGGGATATTCTGGACCATGAGGTTACAGATTGTGGCAGTACCATTCTGCTGCTGTTAATGGTCCACAGTGTGTCATGGATGCCCAGTTGTGGGCTACTAGTTCTGGCCTTAGTCTATCCCACTTAGAATGGTGGTCATGCCACACTACACTTTGAAGGATGTCCTCATGGTGGAGATGACACTTTGTCTTCACAAGGACTGTGCAGTTGTCAGTTGAACCATGCTGCCGTGGACAGACATATCTGCAACAGGTAAGTTGGTGAGAATGAGGTCGAGCAGGTTACTTCCTTGTGATGGTTTCCTCACCATCTGACGCAGGCCCAGTCTGACAGTTATGTCCATCAGAACTCGGCCAGCTTGGTGAGTGGTGGTACTACTGAGCCGCTCGTGGTGGTGGACATTGAAGTTCCCCTACCCAGAGTACGTTCTGTGCCCTTGCTTCCCTCAGAGTTCCTCCAAATGATGTTCAACATGGACTTCAGTTGAAGATGGGTGGTAGATGGAGATCTGCAGAAGATTTTCTTAACCTTTTTAGACATGAAAACATGAGACTTCATCAAGTCCGGAGTCAAGTTGAGGGATCAAGTATGGATCTACTGAAGCTACTACTAAAGGTCACTCCTGCCTGCCTGTATATCACTCTGCCTCCACCCTTTGGTGGGTCTGTCCTACTGATGGGACAGGACATAACCAGAGATGGTGATGGAGAAATCTGGGATGGTGAGGAGGACTTTGCAGGGTTAACTGCACTGAGATTACCATACTCTTATCGTGATAAGTTGTCTTGGTCATTTTTGATAGGCTTGTCTGATTTTTCTTATCAAAATTTGTATCGATTGTCTACAACTGGATGGCTTGTTAGGCCACTTCAAGTACATTAGGAGTCAATCATGATCTGGACTCTGGTATGGGGGCACAATATAAAAATTTACAGACACAAAGGTAGGGACTAGGGAGTATGGTTCGTTGTGAAGAGGACCATAAGTGTTAGATCAGGAGGACATAGACAGGTTAGTATATTGGGCAGATGGATGTCAGGTGAAATTTAGGCAATGGTGTATGAGACAGCACACTGGGAGGAAGACTAAGGAGAGGAAATATACAGTAAATAGTAAAATTGTAAAAAATAGAGCAGAGAAACTTAGGGGTTCATTTACACAAATCCATAAGTGTGAGGGCAAGTTGATAAAGCTTTTTAAAGAAGAAAAGCATATGAGATGCTTGGTTTTTATAAATGGGACATCAAGTACAAAAGCAGAGGTATATGAATCATAAGTTTGATTGCAATTAGTATACAATCCAGTTTTGCGCACCCTACTTTAGTCAAGGCAATGGAGAAGATGCAGGAAAGATTCACTAAAATGAGCCTAAACATGAGAAGCTTTAGTTTGAGGAGAAAATGGGAAAACAGGAACTCTTCATTAGAACATAGAAGGTTAAGGGGAGATATGATGCAAGTGTTCAAAATTATGAAGAGTTTTCATGAGGTAAAAAAGGAAAAACTGTCTTCATTGGTCGATTAGTTGGTAATAGGAGATAAATTTAAGTTCATCAAATGAATGAGGGAGAAGAGGGAGAAGTTGGGGGAATATTTTTTAAATGCAGAATGTTGTTAAGACATGGAATGCAATTGGTGTAAACAGAATCCATAATAGCTTTTAAAAGATAAACATTAAAAAAAACATTAAAAGGTTACGAGGAAAGGGCAGAGGAATGTGACTAACTGGATAGTTCTTTCATGGAGATGGTACAGGTATGATGGGCTGAATGGTTTCCTGCTGTGCTATAAGGTTCTGTTTCTTTGGCTCAGATCACTATTCAGTGGCCTCTTGGTTTAAAAACGTGCTTGTTTGGCGAGGACAGGATTGAGTTTGGCAGTGTTCCTCCCCCCATTGTTGAATAGTCTGCCAGTGCACACTGTCTAGGTAGACATGAAGAATGTCTTATGGGTGAGTTACAGGAGGACAGCGGCCACACGTGGAAATTCTTCGAGATAAAAAGGGACGAACATTTGATGGGGGTGGGGGCGGGGGATATTGCATCTTTTTAAGCACTTCATATACAGTATTGACAAGACTACGAAAGCACGTTAATCCTCCTATTCTGTCTTTTGAGCCCTGTCATTTCTTTGCATAAGGCACTGAAGAAAGAAAACCGTATTGGGGTAAGTTTTTTTTTTTTAGAAAACCAGCCCCTTATTTTTTTTTCTTTGTTTACTGCATAACAAAAATGTAAATTTTTTTGTTAATTGACTTCAGGTTCATCAGTCTACAGCTTTTAGCTAAATTTTTTCTAGTAAATTGAACTGAAATCTATGGTAAATTTTAATTACTTTTAACTCAATGTTAAAGTGACCATCTGTTGTCCATTTGTAATGCACATCAGGGACCAATGTTTTACAATGAATAAGCCACATCTGTAGTGGTTGACAACTCGCATATTCACATGTGCTCATAAGTTATTTGGCTGGGAACACTTGTCAATTTATTATCGGTAAACTATGGATCCCTGATGTTTTATTACGTGTTGCACAGGCAGCTGTAAAGCAGCTATATTGCAATACTAAAGCAGAATTACAAGGAATTGAGTGTAATTTTATTTGTATTCAACTGGCAAATTGCTCCTCTACAGTTTTAAAGAAGTCTACTCCTGCTAATTTTTCATTTTTTGCCTCCAAAATTCAAATTATCCACAAATTGGAATTGAGCAATTGCATTAAAATGGCATAGGCATTTTGTTTTGGCTCAATTTGAATTAATTGAATTTTGATTAGCAAGAGTAGACTAGTGCAGAATTGCTCTGATCTGTGAATAGTGAAATCATAAAACCATTCTTTTTGAATGCATTTACGATGCTGCGCATAATGACCAGAGTAATTCTTTTCCTTTTATGTCACTGTCATCAATCCAATATGACCTCAGAATATCAGACCCTGAACTGGAGAAAAGCCAATGAATTTCAAAGTGAATGCTCCAAAAAATGAGATAACCAGGAGTGATTTTAGGGCTGCCTCATTTTGTGGTTCACATGATCATTACAAAATATTTCAGCTTTGTTCTTCAGGATTGTGGTATTCTTTAGACCTTCAGTTAAATCACTGCCTTATAATGAATCTATGCCATTATTGTTTTTCATAATATCACTGAGGTTGCAAAGTTGAAGTGTCTGAGAATACCTAATTATTTAAGTAAATTGCACAATTCATTTTAAAATTTTAAATTCTTGTGAAACCAACTTAATGAAAGCATGGTTCTCCTATCTTTGCATTTTCTTTTCATAAACCCTTTTTTAAATTCTGTATTTTTTTATCTGTTTGAATCTATGAAATTACTAGGCTTGTCTCAAGTTAGAGCAGGATTTTTTTAACCTTATCTGTTGAGGTTTGACCAAACTGCTGCAGTTTGGGATTAGTTTATGTCTCCATTTGCACTGCCAGCTATATTTTGTTTAAACTTTGTGGCATTTTGAAAGTGAAATGTGCACAAAACATGTGGCTGAATAATAAAAGCAGAATTGTAAATGATCGTTAGTTTAGCATTGTACTGAGCTTTTTTAGAATTTCAGCTGGAGAATAAAATATTGTTTTAGGTTTTTGGATTCTTTTACCCTTTTTTACTCTGGATACTTTTGGCTTTGTGTTTCAAACAACACATAGGTGAGCTCCCGTTCTTGTGTTTTCACTTGTCTTGATATCTGACTAAATTTCACCTAATTGTTATAGTAGTATCTTTGGAAGAATTTGAAAAATTCAGTTACTGCGTAGCTTGCAGTACAATATTGCAAAGGCCTTCGACTCTGTCAACCGTGAGGGATTATGGAGTGTTCTCCTCAAATTCGGCTGCCCTCAAAAGTTTGTCACCATCCTCCGCCTGCTTCACAACGACATGCAAGCCGTGATCCTGACCAACGGTTCCACCACAGACCCAATTCACGTACGAACCGGGGTCAAGCAAGGCTGTGTCATCGCACCAACACTCTTCTCGATCTTCCTTGCTGCAATGCTCCATCTCGCCCTCAGTAAACTCCCCGCTGGAGTGGAGCTAATTTACAGACCAAACGGGAAACCGTTCAACCTCCGTCGCCTCCAGTCCAGATCCAAGGTCGTCCCATACTCTGTCGTTGAATTACAGTATGCAGACGACGCTTGCGTCTGCGCTCACTCGGAGGTCGAACTCCAAACCATCGTCAACACCTTCACCGAAGCGTACGAGAGCATAGGCCTTACACTAAACATCCGTAAGACACAGGTCCTCTACCAACCTGCCCCCACCACACAGTACTACCCCCCGATTATCAAAATCCACGACAAGGCCTTGGACAATGTGGACCACTTTCCATACCTCGGGAGCCTACTGTCAACCAGGGCAGGCGTCGGCGACTAAGTCCAACACCGCCTTCAGTGTGCCAATGCAGCCTTCGGTCGCCTGAGGAAGAGAGTGTTTGAAGACCAGGACCTCAAACCCGGCACTAAGCTCATGGTCTACAGAGCAGCAGTGATACCCGCCCTGCTGTATGCCTCAGACATGGACCATGTACAGCAGGCACCTCAAAGCACTGGAGAGGTACCACCAACGCTGCCTCCGCAAGATCCTGCAAATCCATTGGCAGGATAGGCGCACCAACGTCAGTGTTCTTGCTCAGGCCAACATCCCCAGCATCGAAGCTTTGACCATGCTCGATCAGCTCCGTGGACGGGTCACATTATCCGCATGCCCGATACGAGACTCCCAAAACAAGCGCTCTACTCTGAGCTCCAGCACGGCAAGAGAGCCCCAGGTGGGCAGAGGAAACTCTTCAAGGACACCCTCAAAGCCTCCTTGAAAAAGTGTAACATCCCCACTGACACCTGGGAATCCCTGGCCCAAGACCGCACAAAGTGGAGGAGAAGCATCCGGGAAGGCGCCGAACACCTCGAGTCTCTTCGCCGGGAGCAAGCGCAAGGAGCGCACGTCAACCCAAGCACCCCACCCACCCGCCCCTTCAACCACCGTCTGCCCCACCTGTGACAGAGACTGTAGGTCCCACATTGGACTCATCAGTCACCTGCGAACTCATTTTTAATGTGGAAGCAAGTCATCCTCGGTTCCAAGGGACTACCTAAGAAGAGAACTGCCTAAGATTAGTACACAGTATGAATGAAAGGCAAACAAGTCTCAAGTCCGTTATAGTTGATCATTCCCTGTGCCTGGTTATTTAGATTTACCTAAAATTCCCTGCTGTTTAAATACATGTAACGAGAGAAAGCTTAGGATAACCGATGCTGTGCCATTGATAAATACAGACCAACAGAATTTGAAACATATTACTGAAATTTGTGGGGACAATATAGTATAAAGATGTCCTGTAAACTGCTATTCAATTCCTCTTTGAAAGTGGTTTAATTTTTAGTTTTCATATGTTTTAATACTGTATAAGACTAACCAGAGGAAAGGTATTGTGATGCATGCTAACTTGGAATATATTGTACAGAGAGGTTGTTGTGTTTGGGAGATGATTTAGTAAAGAAATGAAGATGACATGTCCTGGAACATAAAAATGCAATATGATAGCCATAAACACAGAACATTTTTAAAGCAAATTTGGTGCAAGGCTGTTAGCTGTTGAATTGTTTCATAATACTTTGAGATATTTAGGGTTTGTAAGGCTAGAAACCTACCTTGAACTTTGAAATCAGAACCACCTGATTTACAGTTTTCATTTTAAAACCATGAAGAACCTCTTGTTTTTAACACTTTTTTTAAGTGTGTGTGTTTATATACTAATGTGAGTAGTAGAATGTTTTGGCGATACTAAGGCTCAAATTTAGCCTCGAATTTGATGGATGACTATTAAAGGTTAATTTTAATTACCCTGCTTATACAACAACAACAACTTGTATTTATATAGGGTGCCAGTTTTGTTTTCAGTTTCCAGAACCGAGGTTTTGTATTCTACAGTTAACTTTAATTCCATAATCTGAGTCCTGGTAGAACAATGGATTATCATGCACCTGATTCCATGCAAGGAAATCGAATTGGGAAAGTGTAAACTTTTTTCCAGCTACAACTGCTTGTACTCATCTAGTCAACTCAGTCCTTATTTTAGTTATAAATTTTAGTAGCTTTTCTTTTTAAGTCATATTTAAGGATAATTAATGTCTTTTTTGTGGGATTTTTTTTAAAGTGAGGCATCCGTTTTTTTATTTTGAATATTGCTAAGACAAGTGACTTAAAGGTACAATAGAGCTAAATGATCCACAATTATTTATACAGTTTATGGACACTCAGATTTTCAATTAATCCCTAGATATATTTTTTAATTAAAAGTAAAATTGAAGAACCTATGTAGTTGCGGCTCTAGTCACTTTTAGTGGGATAATAATTGTTGGAGATTATGCACAGGGGAACAGTTGCCATATTACTTGTACAACCTGTTGACCTCGGTCTTCTGGGGACTATCAGTGTGGTAACTGCATCAGTGCTGTCCTTGCTCCATACCTAACTCGAAATGAAAACTGATGTTTGCTGCAGTTGAAGAAATATAGTCCTCATAATTACCTAAAGATAATTCAGGTCCCCTTAATAAACTCCAAATTGCACAGTCTACATTTTGTCCCCCGCCAAAGATCAGTTCCAGAAATGCACACATGTCGCATTCATGGTCAGCAGAGCATGCGACAGAAGAGCTGACATCATTGATGTGATGCATGCACATCTCCAGACCTGACTTGTTAGAACAGTAGGAAATTGCAGGGATTTTTCCTCAAAAATGAGGAAATTGTTTTTTTACTGATTCACTGCCAGAGGAACAAAATCCAAGACTTTGAGAATTGATGAAAACTGATTTAGTGATCCCTAATTTTCTACCGAAAGCGTGGATTAGCGGGCTGGGGCAACACAATGGGTTAGAAAAAAGGAAATAATTTGGATATAATTAGCACCTTTCACATCCTCGGGACATCCAAAGCACTTCATAGCCAATGAATTACTTTTGAAGTATAGTCACTATTGTTAAGTAGAGGCAAAAAAGTGGCAGCTAGTTTGTGCACAGCAAGGCCCTGCAAGCAGCAATGGATTAGCGGGCTGGGGCAACACAATGGGTTAGAAAAAAGGAAATAATTTGGATATAATTAGCACCTTTCACATCCTCGGGACATCCAAAGCACTTCATAGCCAATGAATTACTTTTGAAGTATAGTCACTATTGTTAAGTAGAGGCAAAAAAGTGGCAGCTAGTTTGTGCACAGCAAGGCCCTGCAAGCAGCAATGAGATAAACAATGTAGCAATGAGAGACCTTGGAGAGGGTGCAGAGGAGATTTACTGGAATGGTACTAGGGATAAGGGACTTCAGTTATGTGGAGAGACTAGAGAAGCTGGGATTGTTCACCTTGGAGCAGAGAAGGTTAAGGGGAGATTTACTAGAGGTGATCAAAATTACAAAGGGTTTTGATCGAGTAGATAGGGAGAAACTGTTTCCACTGGCAGGAGGTTTGATAATCAGAGGAGACATATTTAAGATGATTGGCAAATGAACCGGGGGGAGATGAGGAGACTTTTTTTTTACACAGCGAATTGTTGTGATCCGGAATGCACTACCTGAAAGGGTGTTGGAAGCTGATTCAGTAGTAACTTTCAAAAGGGAAATGGATATATACTTGATGAGGAAAAATTTGCAGGGCTATGGGGAAAGAGCAGGGGCATGGGACCAATTGGATAGCTCTTTCAAAGAGCTGGCACAAGCACGATGGGCTGAATGGCCTCCTGTGCTGTAAGATTCTATGAAATGAGGAGTTGATCTGTTTTTGGTGGGGATTGAGGGATAAGAGTTGACCATGCCGCTGAGAGATTTCCCCTGCTCGTCTTGAATAATGTCATAGGATCGTTTATGTCCACCTGAACAAACAGACGGGGCCTCCGGTCAATGGCTTATCTGACCATGCAACGTTGAATTGTCAGCCTTGATTATGTCATGGAGGGGGGGCTTGAACCCATAACCTTCTGACTCTGAGGCATAAGTACTTCCACTGAGCTAAGCTGAACAATCCTTTCACCGTTGAGACCTAGGTTGGAAGTTAACTCGACTGGGGAGAAAGTTCTCACAACCCCGACAGTCATCAAAAAGAAAACTTTCTCTCCAGTCGGGTTAAGTTCCAAACTTAGAACCTCGACATTCATTTCAAAAAAGGGAAATGAACTTGGGTGTCAATCTGAACCTGGTTTTGCTGTTGATGTCGACACGGTGTGTGTTTTGACATTTTTTGTTCAGAGCTACAGTACATACTACTGTGTATAAAAGTCTTTGGGAGCTACATGAAAAGGTTATAGCAAAGACTACAGTACAATTGGGGGGGGAAAAAAAGAGAGATTTGTATTCTGGTGCAGCAGGCTGAAACATCAATTGCCTGAAGGTCATCTTTTAATCACTAAAATGAACAATCCAGAACATTAAAGGAGATGTGGAAAAATGATTAGATGGAGTTCCTGAGGTCTTGAGTTTCAGAACCAGAGACATAGATTAAAAAATTGGGTGGGCTCACAAAAACACTACAAGCCTGGGGAGATGAGCAGCTGCATGATGTCATTAACTGCTCACAAATTCCCTGCCAAATAGTGTGGAGAGTCGCTGGGGGAATAGGCTGAGGTTATTTTCAAGCCAGATAATCAAAAGACTTGACTATTAAACTGACCCTTTGACCAGTCACTGTTCCTAAAGGTCTGATTAGTCACAGCTTATATATCCTTTCTACCTAAAGGTGACTTGTTCTAGACCAGTGTACATTTTATGTTGAACCAATTTTGAAGGGGGTTTCCTTGAGAGAAAAAGAATTCCAGATCAGACAGCAGTGCATCTATAGTACTGAGACATGTAAAGGGTATTCTAGATTAGGTTTTTATTTTAAATCTTGAAAGTTTGCTCCCAGACATAATCCTCTTCCAAATGACGGCTTTCACGTATATGTGAAAGCCATAAATTACAGGTGCTGTTGGTGGGTTATGAAGGTTTTCCATAAGCAAAATAACAGTGGAACCTCATTGTTAGCAGTGCTATTTTCTGTTTGTTGGATTTGGGCTTAAAATAATTATATTTTAATCTGCGTGCTGAGATTGGTAGCATTCATTGTAAGTGTTATTTCGCAAGAATAAAATATCTGTTCCTGACCCAAAAAAATCTAATTGAATAAATAAAGGATTGTTACCTACTCATTATGGTAGCATGTCAGTAATCTTTCTCTCCTGCATATTAGTGTGTTAGTCTAACAGTAATGTGATTTTTGTAAAAGCTTTTGCGCAGCTAATGCAGGCTGTGTTAGCCAAGAAGCAAAACACTGCAGATACTGGCAATCTGAAACAAAGACAGAAAATGCTGTTAATGCTGAATAGGTCAGTCAACATCTGTGCAGAGAACAGTCAAGTTAATATTTCCGATGTGGACCTTTTCATCCTTTTCATCAGAACTGGAAGATGATCAGCATTTAAAAAGGAACAGAACAAAGAGAACACACACATACATTGATCCCATGAAGAAAAAAAATTTGCATTCAGTTATTTACATTATAAAATATATTTTGCCCTACCTCCCATGATTAATTTACAATATTTGTATAAGATGCTAATGTGTTACTTTTTTTATCCTTCCCTCCTCTGTCCCCAAAGCCTTTTTTCCTTGATTATTTAATGTTTTATATATATATTCTCTTTCTCCCCACCCCCATACTTCTCGCAATGGATTTGTAGATTGTACTGAAGCTTATTGTTGATGCATCAAATCTGCAGACTTGATGGGTGGAATGGCCTCCTTCTGTGCTGTACTATTCTGATTGTCAAAGGAATCATACCTCCACAGCATGGTTGGCTCAAATAAGCCAGCTTGCTGATTGTTTCACATTTAGTCAATGGGAGATTTCAGCTAATCAAAAACTAATTCCATTCTCAAAAAAAAGCTTTCAATAAACAATAGCAAGCATCACAAAAAGCTACCCGTCAAATCCTTCAATTTCTTTCAAAGCTGCCATTCATACACTACCAAGTAGGACAAAATCTTTATAAGCTCTTCAAAGAGCAATCCAGTTAGTCCTACTCCTTCACTATCCCCCATATCCCTGCAATTTTTCCCAAGTATTTATCCAATTCCCTTTTGAAGGCTAGTATTGAATCTGTATCCACCACCCTATCAGGCAGAGCATTCCAAATCCTAACCACTCATTACGTAAAAAAGTTTTTCCTCATGTCACCTCTGGTTCTTTTGCCAATCATCTTAAATCTGTGTCCTCTCGTTATCGACCCTTCAACCATTGGAAACAGTTTTGCTCTATTTACTCTACCTAAACCATTCATGGATTTTAAACACCTCTATCAAATCTCCTCTTAGCTTTTGCTGCTTCAAGGAGAACAACCCCTGCTTCTCTAGTCTATCCACATAATTGTAATCCCTCATCCCTGTACCCTCTCCAAAGCCTTCATGTCCTTCCTAAAGTGTGGTGCCCAGAATTGGACACACTATTCCAGCTGGGGCCGAACTAGTGTTTTCTATAGGTTTAGCATAACTTCCTGGCTTTTGTACACTGTGGCTCTCTTTATAAAGCCCAAGATCCCATATGCTTTGTTAAGCTGTCCTGCCATCTTCAGAGATTTGTAGACACATTCCCCCAGGTCTTTCTCTTCTTGCACGTCCTTTAAAATTGTACCATTTAGCATGTGTTGTCTTTCCTCATTCTTCCTCCCAAAATGTATCACCTCAAATTTTTCTGTTGAATTTCATCTGCCACGTGTCTGCCCGTTCCACCAGCCTGTCTATGTCCTCTTGAAGTCTATTACTATCTTCCTCACTGTTTACTACACTTTCAAGTTTTGTCATCTGCAAATTTCAAAATTGTGCCCTGTGCCCCCAAGTGCAAGTCATTAATGTATATCAAAAACAGCAGTGGTCCTTGTACTGAACCCTAGGGAACATCACTGTTTATCTCCCTCCAGTCTGAGAAACAGCCATTCACCACAACTCTCTGTTTTCTATTCTTTAGCCAATTTTGTATCCACGCTGCTACTGCCGCTTTTATCCCATGGGCTTCAATTTTGTTAACAAGTCTAATATGTGGTACTTTATCAAACACCTTTTGAAAGTCCATATACACATCAACTGCACCACCCTCACCCACCCTCTGTTACCTCATCAAAAGCTCAATCAAGCTAGTCAAACACGATTTGTCCTTAACAAATCCATGCTGGCTCTCCTTTATTAGTCCATGTTTGTCCAAGTGGCTGTAAATTTTCGTGTGCGTGTGTGACCAGAGTATGGGAAGGAAAGTGGGAATGAGGGATTAAAGAAAGAACCAAGGGTTTAACTTAGAACAGATAACTTATTCTAGAAACCGAGACAAACAAACTTCAAGTGCAGAATAAAGAAATCTGAAATGCCTGTGCAAATTATTTAGTATTAAGCTGTTAACAGTATGTACTGTACGTAAAATTTTATGAAGATTCACCACTTTATTTAAAAAATAAGAGCTACTTGATTTTTTAGACATTTTGTTCATTTTTTTGGCCAGGATATAGTTAATGATTTGGGGGGGCGAATGGTAATTTATACTCACCCGCATTGCCAACTGGGTTTAAATTGTGCACTTGTTTCACATGGGACCCTTTCAGTCTGAGCTGAATTCAACTTCAGATCTGAAAGATGAAAGGAGATTGTGCTAACCCACTCTGCCACACAGTTCAAGTTCCTTCATTATACATTCTTCTCGGAGACCCAGATATACAAGTGTTTTGTAAGCTCTGCATAGCAGGTGTAATTTAGTTTATAAGTTCCATATGACAGTACTGTCAAATCTATAAATTTACTATGTACACGGAAGACTGTCTCCTTGACACAGTCCTGATCATATTAGTTAATTTAAAAAAAAATAAAGAAATCTGGTTGTAATTGTGGAAATAATTCTAATACTGGATATCTTTCTGTACTAAAAATATGAAAGTGAAATAACTCCAGAATGTCTTCATGTATTATGAGTGAGCTTCCGAGTAGATTCCTGCTTTCTTTTTGCAGTTAGTGACGGAGCTGTCTGACATTTCAGTTAACAGCTTTGGGAAAAAGATTTGTACATTGAGGCGCCCCTGTTCTTTACCCCAGTCTCCTATAGAGTTCAGTAAAGGTTTCTCCAGGGTCCTACTATCTTCAATTTACTATGGATCATTGCAGAACAACCATCAACACGAGTTAAGTATCTGAATCTGAGAGACAAAGCTGCTGTTGGGAAATAGGAAAGGGCATAAGGAAAGCTGAGAGACTGAATAGGAAAGTTGCATATAGGATTTCTATTGAGTTATTTGACCTTTTCAGAATGAGATATTCCAAGATAACTTGAAATAGAACTGTGATATGCTGTGAAAAGATAAGGCCTTTCACTTTTAATAAAAGGGATTCACTTCATCATGGCTTCATTATTTTTCAAGTGCTGTACAGAAACTCTTTCTAAATCTTGATGGGGAACAAAGGCCAGTAGATTCCGATTGTCAAACCGTGAGATTTGAACGGGGATGCTTTTTAACTGTTTCAATGCATATTAGAGGGCCATCAGATCCTGTGCATATATATGTGTATGACTAGGAATAAGCTAGAACTGCACCAGTTGATGTCACAATCCTCAAAAGTTCTCAGGTGATTTATAAATGCTGTCCACTGCAACTGTATCTTTCCTTTATGATAGCAAAATACTGCGGATGCTGGAAATCCGAAATAACAACAGAAAATGCTGGGAAAAACTCAGCAGGCCAGGCAGCATCCGTGGAGAGAGAAACCAAGTTAATGTTTCAGGTCGAAGACCTTTCGTCAGAGCTGGAAAAAAGCAGGAAATGAAATAGATTTAAAGCAAGTATAAAGCTGGGAAAAGGGGGAGGGAATGCAAAACATGCCCTTATACCTCCCCTCTTCCCACTGTCCAGGGCCCCAAACACCCCTTCCAGGTGAAACAGCGATTTACTTGTACTTCTTGCAATTTAGTATACTGTATTCGCTGCTCACGATGTGGTCTCCTCTACATTGGGGAGACCAAACGCAGATTGGGTGACCGCTTTGCGGAACACCTCCGTTCAGTCCGTAAGGGGGACCCTGAGCTCCCGGTGGCCTGTCACTTTAATTCTCCGCTCCACTCCCACTCTGACCTCACCGTCCTCGGCCTCTTACATTGTTCCACGGAAGCTCAGGTGTAAGCTCGAGGAACAGCACCTCCTCTTTCGTTTAGGCACCTTACAGCCCTCTGGACTCAACATCGAGTTCAACAATTTCAGATCATAACCTCGGCCCCTATCACGTTTTATATTTTTTTATTTTATTTTTTCATCCACCCTTTTGTTTGGCCTTTTTTTTCCCTTCCAGAAGCTGGCAGCTGTCCTTCATTCTGCCAGCACATCTCACACTTCATCTAGTTTCAACCTGTCACATTAACTCCTCCTCTTGCCTTGATTATCTCTCAATGTCTCTTAATCTCTCCTGCTTTCTATCCCACCACTGACCTTCCCTTTTGTTCTTTCATCCCTCCCCCTTTTCCCAGCTTTATACTTGCTTTAAATCTATTTCATTTCCTGCTTTTGTTCAGTTCTGATGAAAGGTCTTCGTCTTCGACCTGAAACATTAACTCTGTTTCTCTCTCCACGGATGCTGCCTGGCCTGCTGAGTTTTTCCAGCATTTCTGTTGTTATTATGTATAGTCACTGTTTTGTAAGCAAATGCAGTAGCTAATTTGTATAGAGCAAGTCCCACAAACAGCAGAGAGATAAATGTCCAGTTAATTTGGTTGAAGCATAAATGTTGTTCATGACACTGGGATAACCTCCCTGCTCTTGTTTGGAATAGTGCCATGGGATCTTCTACATCCACCTGAACAGGTTTAGTGATGGCACTCATGCCGTTGAGTTAGGTCGTGGGATAAAGTCTCTCTCCGGGAATTGAGCACATAATCTAGGCTGATACTTCATTGCAGTGTTAAAGGTTTCATGCACTGTCAGGTGCCGTCTTTCAGATGAGACATTAAACTGAGGCCCATCTGCCTGTCCAGATGGATGTAAAAGATTCTATGGCACTTTTGAACAAGTGGGGAGTTTCCTAGTGTCCTGGTCAACATTTACACCTTGGTTTAGTTTTGTCAGGAGCAAAGACTATACAAAACATTTGTTTTGTAATCTCTCTCACTCGGTGTACTGCTACTACTTTATTAATGGTTTTGTAAAATGGCTGCCTCCAAGCTAGAATAGCTGCTGAAACGTGGTTAATGGAAGTGTGGCATTATTACAAAGCTGCATGTTGGAGGTATATTCTTTTGATTATATGTGCGTGTTAGGCTCCCCTGAGTTCAATGGGTAAATACAATGCAGGGAGTGGTACTGCACAATCCAGATGAGTTAGGTCCCAGGTTCAAACTCTAATCTGTGCTGAGTTAGCTGATTTCATGTGAGCGGTGGTGATGTGCTACAGATGGCTTCTGGTTCTCCTTGATGGGAAGCAAAAAATGAGTCCGGGTTTGCTATCTGCTCATCTGTATGTATGCATAGATAGAGCCATGGTCCTCCTCAGAGGATTTGTCTGTCAACACTCAAACTCGTACGTGAAGAGTGCATGTTTGGTACTAGAGAGCTGCAGCAACCAACTGAAATTCTACAGCAGCTGCTGCTATCAGAAGAGAAGAAAAGGTTTTGCTTCCCCAATTTTTTTCTTCTCTTTACCCCTCTCCTACTGGGGGTGGTGGTTTATGTTGGAGTATACAAGCCCTCCAGTGCTATGCCCAAGTGTCTATTTTTCGTGTGAGTCTAGGCATTGAGTGTTGCGTTATTAGACTATGTGAAGCATCATGGCAGAGCCCCCCCTGTCTATCCAGACCTCAATCTCTGAATTAGCAGTAAGAGACACTGCTAAGAAAAATTGTAGACAACATTTTTTTTTTCCCCCTTCCTCTGCTTTTTCTCCCCTTGGAATCCCCTTCTGGGCCATACACCTCCAACAGCTAAGAGATTGGATGGCAGTTTGCTTTGTAGATTATTCTCAATGCCACTACTGCCAAAAGATGTGTAAGAGCAGTCTGGAGTTGACATCGAGATTTTCTCCCTCAATCCTGGCCTCTCTAGTCTGGTGTCTCCCACATATAGGACAGCTGAGATTGGGAATTCTGTGGGGAAGATTCACACCTGCATCCCTTTACCACATGGTGATTCACTTTGATGTTTCAAAGCATTATACATCCCAAGTTTTGAAAGTGGAAAGAAACACTGCAGTCAATCCATATTTCTTTTAAAATAGTATGCTGTACCTTAAGCCAGTGTTTCTCAAACTGGGGTCCAGGGACCCCCGAGGGTCCGTTGAGATGTTCCAGGGGGTCCGCAGCCGGGGGTAATTTCAAGCCTGCCCCTCTTCATAAAACAGACACTGATGCAATTCTTGTGAATTATTCTCAACAGCTAGGCCCGCCTCCTCCGAGGCCCACAGCTGTCACTCACTTTACAACAAGCGCTCCCTGCCGGTGGAGCCATTTCCTCTCCTGGTGCCGCGACCCTGTGCCATCCTCCCGACACGCGATCAGAGCGTCTGTGGGGCCCTTCAAACACATGCCTGAACGTGTTCACGCAAACTCGTACAATCCCACAGTGCAGCTGTTACAGAAGATGCCAGTGGGACATTGAGTCATGCTTCCAGCAACACCCCAGCATGTGTATGGGTGCACGTGCCCTCACTCACCTTGGCCAGCCTGCTGACTGCTTTAAAAATTGTCCAGCACTAAGTGGCTAATAGTGGCCATCTGTTGCTGCTGAGTACCTTGAATTGGTGAGAAGCAGGCACACCCATCTCACTGCTGTCTAAGTAAATACCTGTTTTCTTAAAAGTATTATTAAAACACTCTTTACATGCAGCACTTTCATATTATGAGTATTATATAGTATAATTTAGATGGGGGGTTCTGTGATTATTAATCGATTTTGAAAAAGGGTCTTTTTGGGGGGGGTCTGTGATTACTAATCAATTTGAAAAGGGGTCCTTCAACCAAAAATGTTTGAGAACCAATGCCTTAAGCCACCATTGCATAGATTGTTACCTAATATAATATACTGGTTCTGATGGGTGTCAAAGTAATATTTGATATTACAATAGGAATGTGCAGGACCAGAAAAGACTCTAGTCCACCTGGCTAGTCCCAAAAACCTAAACCTCTCGGTTTCCCATTCCCTCAGATATCTGAGATAGCACAGATATTACTGAATTTCTTATCTAGGCACCTAATATTGAGTTTGATAATATAAATATTGCACAAAACAATGCATGTAAATGGGCAAAGTTTTGATGGCTAATTTTGAACTTCAGATGTTTATTTTATGGCTTATGGTGCCTTTTGCAGATACAGTATTCTCTACAAAAATAGATACTTTTATTAGAGGTGGTGTAAACCTCTCTACAGAGGGTATGTAAAACCTTTACAGCTGTGTATTTATGGTGATCCAAAGCTGATAATGAACTGATCTAGTAACAGCAACCTGTTCAACAAATTCTACAGCAATGCAATTTACTTTTTTTCCCCTTTAGAGCTGCATACCTTTTGTAAGTGCTACAATTGAATGAAGACTAATTGGTGGGACTGTTCAATTTAATGAAGAATAATGACATAGTATAGTACTTGTACTGGCTACATAACATGTGGTTTATTTTCCTATCATCCAGATAACTTGAATCTATGACACCTTACACTGATTATTATAAACATTCTTATATTCAGATATGATAGAACCACATTATGCTAATTACAGAAATAGTACTGCAACAGATTTTACAAAACCATGTACCGTTGATTGATCTTTGAATAATTATTTCTCTGGAAATAGGGAATCCATGCAAACATTTAAACTATTCACTGTTTATAGAACAGTTTTTGTAGATGGTTTAGAATATAAAATATAACCCTACTACAGGAAACTCTTTATTAACCGGCACCCAAATATCCAGAAATCTCTCTTAACCGGCAAAATTCTTGAGTAGGTAACCGGGGTTTTCCTTCATCTCTCTACACTGGATCGTAGCATTATATGGGCCAAGTCTTTGCTGAATGCTCGCTGTAAGATCTGTCACAAGAAGGGGGATGCAGAAATTCTTTAATGTGACCGGGGTTCCTGCACCTGTGGCCGTGCACCAGGGACTCCTGGATCTGTGGCCATGTACGGGGCTCCCCGTACCTTGGTAGATATAACTATCCGTTATCCGGACTTTTTGATAAACCGGCACCACGCCGGTCCCGTCGGTGCCGGTTAATAAAGAGTTTCCTGTAATAGGGTTATTTTTGTCCTTATCCTTCATGATCAGCACTGCGTTTTTGCTGAATCAATCCAGTGTGGAGGGTGGTTACTGTTGCTAGTTATGTGACCAGTTTAACCTTCCCATAGACTTGCTGCACGATCGTAGATTTGTTTCAGCTATCTCCCAGCTGTAAAAGCTACAACAAGCTATCTGACACTTAAGCTTTTTGAAGGTTTTGAATATTAAATTGAAATTAAAATTTCAAGCATGCACACCAAAATGAGTGAATATCCTGATCCTCAATGATGGTGGAGCCCAGCATGTGAGTGCAAAAGACAAGGCTGAAGCGTTTGCAACCATCTTCAGCCAGAAGTGCCGAGTGGATGATCCTTTTCGGCCTACTCCTGAGGTCCCAACCATCACAGAAGCCAGTCTTCAGCCAATTTGATTCACTCCACGTGATATCAAGAAACGACTGAGCACACTGGATACAGCAAAGGCTGTGGGTCCTGACAACATCCCAGCTATCGTGCTGAAGACTTGTGCTCCAGAACTAGCTGCGCCTCTAGCCAAGCTGTTCCAGTACAGCTACAACACTGGCATCTATCCGACAATGTGGCAAACTGCCCAGGTTTGTCCTGTCCACAAAAAGCAGCACAGATACCTGGGATGGCAGGAATGACGTACGAGGAGAGATTGGGTCGATTAGGCTTATACTCGCTGGAGTTTAGAAGAATGAGAGGAAATCTCATTCAAACTTATAAAATTCTAACCGGGCTAGACAGACTGGATGCAGGAAGGATTTTCCTGATGGCGGGTGAGTCTAGAACAAGAGGTCACAGTCTAAAGATAAGGGGTAAGCCATTTAGGACAGAGATGAGGAGGAATTTCTTCACCCAGAGAGTGGTGAACCTGTGGAATTCTCTACCACAGAAGGCAGTTGAGGCCAAGTCAGTAAATATATTCAAGAAGGAGTTAGATATATTAAGGCTAAAGGTATCAAGGGATATGGGGAGAAGGCAGGGACAGGGTACTGAGTTTGGATGATCAGCCATGATCTCATTAAATGGCGGAGCAGGCTCGAGGGGCCGAATGGCCTACTCCTGCTCCTATCTTCTATGTTTCTAAATCCAATCCGGCCAATTACCACCCCATCAGTCTACTCTCAATCATCAGCAAAGTGATGGATGGTGTCATCCACAATGCTATCAAGCGGCACTTACTCACCAATAACCTGCTCACTGATGCCCAGTTTGGGTTCCGCCAAGTCCACTCTGCTCCCGACCTCATTACAGCCTTGGTCCAAACATGGGCAAAGGAGCTGAATTCCAGAGGTGAGGTGAGAGTGACTGCCCTGGACATCAAGGCAGCATTTGACCGAGTGATGCATCAAGGAGCCCTAGTAAAACTGAAGTCAATGGGAATCGGGGGGGGGGGGGGGGGAACTCTCCACTTGCTGGAGTCATACCTAGCACAAAGGAAGATGGTTGTGGTGGTTGAAGGTCAATCATCACAGCCCCAGGACATCGCTGCAGGAGTTCCTCAGGGCAGTGTCCTAGGCCCAACCATCTTCAGCTGCTTCATCAATGACCTTCCCACCAGCATAAGGTCAGAAATGGGGATGTTCACTGAAGACTGCACAGTGTTCAGCGCCATTCACAACTCCTCAGATAATGAAGCAGTCCATGCCCACATGCAACAAGACCTAGACGATGTTCAGGCTTGAGCTGATAAGTGGCAGGTAACATTTGCGCCACAGAAGTGCCAGGCAATGACTATCTCCAACAAGCGAGAGCCTAACCACCGCCCCTTGACATTCAATGGCATTACCATCGCCGAATCCCCCACCATCAACATCCTGGGGGGGTCACCATTGACCAGAAACTTAACTGGACCAGCCATATAAATACTGTGGCAACAAGAGCAGGTCAGAGGCTAGGTATTCTGCGGCGAGTGTCTCGCCTCCTGACTCCCCAAAGCCTTTCCACCATCTACAAGGCACAAGTAAGGAGTGTGATGGAATACTCTCCACTTGCCTGGATGAGTGCAGCTCCAACAACATTCAAGAAGCTCGACACCATCCAGGACAAAGCAGCCCACTTGATTGGTACCCCATCCACCAGCTTAAACATTCACTGCCTCCACCACCGGTGTACCGTGGCTGCAGTGTGTACCATCTACAAGATGCACTGCAGCAACTCACCAAAGCTTCTTCGGCAGCACCTCCCAAACCCATGACCTCTTCCACCTAGAAGGACAAGGGCAGCAGGTGCATGGGAACACCACCACCTCCAAGTCACACACCATCCTGACTTAGAAGTATATCGCCGATCCTTCATCGTCGCTGGGTAAAAATCCTGGAACTGCCTACCTAACAGCACTGTAGGAGTACCTTCACCACACGGACTGCAGCGGATCAAGAAGGCAGCTCACCACCACCTTCTCGAGGGCAATTAGGGATGGGCAATAAATGCTCGCCTTGCCAGCGACGCCCACATCTCATAAACGAAAAAAAAAAAATATTGCTATTAGCAAGATTTGAACTGTAGTGAGTCTAAAGAAGCCACATGTTTAGTATGGCAAATGTAAAAATAGAATAATATATTTCATTAGTATATAATTAATAAAAAATATGCAGTGATACAGTTGGAGTGTCCTAATGTCTCTTGAGCGAGATCCCCAGTAATGGTCTAATAAATTTTATAGTTACATTTTGCTGTTGCTTTAAGTTTTGTAACTCTTCCCTCCAAAAACATTTTTGCAGCAATTATGAACTTTTTGTTTGTCTCCTTTTTATAGTCAAGCTAGCTTGGTGCAAAAGAAAAGTTCAAATATTTGGATCAGAGATAAAAGTATTAAAAACTGTTTGCAGTCAAATGCTTATTGGTTACGTTTGGCGTGAGTAATAACAGATGAACACTGGCAAATTTGTTAGAAGTGAATTTTTGTAGCTTTTTTTTTCTTGCCTCAATCTTACTATCTTAAGTTTTGACCCCAGCATCAATGAATCGTGCAAATGTACTTTTTAACTGGCTGAGTGTATTTTACCTTGATAAGACCAGTGTCTGCATTCTTCAACAGAAAATTGGCATTTGCTGAGTGTGCAGAACTGGAGGAAATGAGGTGTGGAATGGAAAATGTGTTTTGCCTCATTAATTCATCATCCTGGAGAATCCAACATGTTCACCGCCAAGTGATTAAGCATTGCACATACATTTCAGAATATATCCCTTTGATGTCAGAAAGGCAGGCTATTTCCTACATCAATCAGCACTGTGTTTTCTACACCATTGCTTGAATACTGGGCTGTGTTCTGATGCTATACTAGCAGGCTGTGCAGATTCTTTGCTTGTCTTGCAGAGGGGATTAAAATTGAACAGTTGGCATAAAGCTTTATAACTGACCTAGTGGCTCTAGTTACAAAGAATTGGACTTCCACCAGACAGCTGTGCAATTTGAAGTCCAGGCAATGGCAGTCACTCTCATCTAACTGCATTGGTGAGTTTTACAAAGAAACTCACAGTAGTCCCAGGGCATCGACATTTTGGACCAGAACCTTTCTGGTATTAGCCCTGTTGATGAGCTATTCATTTGATAAGTAAATTACAGTATAAACACAGTATAAATATATAAGGAATCAAAATTCTGTCTTCACCAAGGAAGAGGATGCTGCCACAGATATAGTGAAGGAGGAGGTAGTAAAGACACTTGATAGGATAAAAATTGATAGAGGTGGTATTAGAGAGGCTTCCTGTACTTAGTAGATAAATCACCACGAGCGGATTGGATGCATCCTAGGATATTGAGGGCAGCCATAATATTCCGATCCTCCATAGATACAGGTGTGGTGCCAGAGGACTGGAGAATTGCAAATGTTACACCATTGTTCAAAAAAGGGTGTTAAGATAAACCCAGTAACTACAGGCCAGTCAGTTTAACTTCGGTAGTGGGGAAGCTTTTAGAAACAGTAATCCGGGACAAAATCAACAGTCACTTGGGTGGATTAATTAAGGAAAGCTGGCACGGATTTGTTAAAGGCAAATCATGTTTAACCAACTTGATCGAGTTTTTTGATGAGGTAACAGAGAGGGTTGATGAGGGTAATGCGGTTGACGTAGTGTATGTGGATTTCCAAAAGGCGTTCGACAAAGTGCCACATAATAGGGTTGCCAGCAAAATTGAAGCCCGTGGAATAAAAGGGACAGTGACAGCCTGGATACGAAATTGGCTAAGTGACAGGAAACAGAGTAGTGGTGAACGATTGTTTTTCGGACTGGAGGAAGGTATACAGTGGTATTCCCTAGGGGTTGGTTCTAGGACCACTGCTTTTCTTGATATATATTAATGACTTGGACGTGGGTGTACAGGGCATAATTTCAAAATTTGCAGATGACACAAAACTTAGAAGTATAGTGAACAATGAGGAGGAGAATGATAGACTTCAGGAAGACATAGACAGGCTGGTGAAATGGGCAGACATGTGGCAGATGAAATTTAACGCAGAAAAGTGTGAAGTGATGCATTTTGGTAGAAAGAATGAGAGGACATATAAACTAAATGGTACAATCCTAAAGGGGGTGCACGAACAGAGAGACCTGGGGGTATGTGTGCATAAATCGTTCAAGGTGGCAGGGCAGGTTGAGAAAGCAGTTAAAGCTTACGGAATCCTGGGCTTCATAAATAGAGGTAGAGTACAAAAGTGTGGAAATTATGATGAACCTGTATAAAACACTGGTTCGGCCCCAACTGGAGTACGGTGTATAATTCTGGGCACCACACTTTAGGAAGGATGTGAAGGCCTTAGAAAGGGTGCAGAAAAGATTTATGAGAATGATTCCAGGAATGAGGGACTTCAATTACGTTGATAGACTGGAGAAGCTGGGGTTGTTCTCCTTGGAGCAGAGAAGATTGAGAGGAGATTTGATAGAGGTGTTCAAAATCATGACGGTTCGGGACAGGGTAGATAGAGAGAAACTGTTCCCATTGGCAGAAGAGTCGAGAACCAGAGGACACAGATTTAAGGTGATTGGCTAAAGAACCAAAGGTGACATAAGAAAAAAACTTTTTTACATAGCGAGTGGTTAAGATCTGGAATGCACTGCCTAAAAGGGTGGTGGAGGCAGACTCAATTTTATCTTTCAAAAGGGAGTTGGATAAGTATCTGAAGGTAAGAAAATTGCAGGGCTACGGGGAAAGGGCATGGGAGTGGGACTAGCTAAGAGTTGGCACGAGCTCGACTGGCGGCCTTCCGTGCTGTAATCATTCTATGATTCTATGAAAATGTGCCCCATTGCTGCTGGCTTTAGAAATGAAATAGGGACAGCAAAACAGTTAAGTGGACTTATCACCATATAACTGCAAACCTCTGGGTTCGTGAGTTTTATGGTACTTGAGCTACGGTAAATGGCTGTCGGATCAAGTTGGGGAAGAGATGTGGGATTTGCTTACTGGCTCTTGCTGGGCTGATTGTGGTATCAATAGTGGCTATTGAGAATGCCCTAGCCGCAGGAACAAGTGGGATAGGGTAGAGGGATAGCAATAAAAGTGACTTAAAAATAGAAAACAAGATGTGCAGGATATCTGATTCTCATTGCCCTGCGATGCACACTGTTCCAGAGAGGGTGGCTAAAAGACTCTACCTTTATTGCTGTTGAGTTGGCCGCTGTAGGGACTACATATTCCCCAATGTTGCTGGTAAAACTGTACGCTCATCGTGTCTTAATTCACTCTGAAAGAGAATATTGCTGTGTCAGTGTGTTTTGTCACTGCAGTTTGGGATGGGAGACAGTGTTAAAGTCCCATTGGTTTTTCAGAGTTACACCTGTAAAATGAATACTTGTATTCATATAGCGCCTCATATCAGCATCTCAAAGTTCTTGACGCAATAAAATGGGTTTGAAGACTGTTCTGTAGGCCACTCGGCATATATAGACATGTAGGCAAAGGTTTTGGTATAAATACAGTTTCAGACTTGTAATGACCCATTCAGTGATTTACCAAACCTTTTTGCATTTATGAAATCCTGACATTGTGGTTGTGATTAGTTTTGCTGTGCAGTAATTAAAATATTTAATAGAAAGGCTTGTATAGCCCTATGTGTGCGATACTGCCACAAGTAAAACTTTACACCCAAATTCTGTAACACAAGTGTCCAAAACCGAAGTGTTCTAGACAAGGGCACTGTTTTGCAGTTTCTATAATAATTGACTTGTATTGTGAAATGTGATGCCCAAAATGGCAGTAAAACCCCCAGAATCCCATGTAGTTAAATCGAAATTTAAGCCAATGTCCCTAATAAGTTCACACACTCCCGGAATGAGGTCCTCCAAAACACTAGTAAAACTTTGTAACAAGAACAGAATTTTACTTACAAAGTCATTATAAAGCAGTGGCACTGGCTATAGGGAAAATATTTGTTTTAAATTAAAATGAATAAAGGGTGCAACAAGGCATTTGGTCTTGAGGAGCAAATTTAAATATTCTATACTAAACGAGGACTGAACTACAAAATGGAAACCAGGATGCATTTGCATTTTGATCCTTGGAAAAGATATAGTTCATTGCCTTGAGAAAAATATATTTTTAGCCAGGAGTTTTTAATCCCTTGTGCATGTATAATTTCATGATGTGCTGTTTGCTCATTTATGAACATTCATTTGTCACATAAGTAACAAAACTATGCTTTATTGTGGATTTATCAAACTTCAAGAGTAACTGCATAAACCTTGGGTTTGCCTCTCTTGCTCTTCCCAGCGCTCTCCTCTCGCCTTCACCCCCCACCCCGGTGCGCTCTCCTCCTATTGCTCGCTTTCTTATTTTCATTTTATAAAAATGATAATGTAATTTTAGTGATTTGTTAGACTTTGGTATATTGTGAAGAGGATGATCTCAAAATTTTCTCTGCAGTTGTAATGATTTGGTGTTTTTATTTATTTTGTTTTTAGCCATGGCCCAGTGTTTCAAACCTAGCCAAGGATTTTATAGACCGACTGCTTACTGTGGATCCCAGTGAGAGGCTGACTGTGGGCCAAGCCTTGAAACACCCTTGGATAGTAAGCATGGCCGCCTCCTCCTCTATGAAGAACCTGCATCGCTCTATCTCTCAGAACCTTTTGAAGAGAGCTTCATCTCGATGCCAAAGCACCAAGTCAGCCCAGTCCACGAGATCCAGTAGGTCCACGAAGTCCAACAAGTCACGGAGAGTACGAGAGCGGGAACTGCGGGAGCTTAATTTACGGTACCAACAGCAGTACGAGGGCTGAAAAGGGACTTGGAGTATTTTACACGATGTTGCCTTCCACTGTGCACTTTCTCTTCATGTAACTCTCGACAGCATGTTGACCATTGTGGAATCAGTGAACTGGTAACGTGGAGAGTTTACACAAACCACTTTCTGCCAATTTAAAAAGATCCATTTGATCTCATTTCCAAATGATACTGCAAACTTCACTGCTAACCCTCAGAAAAAACAAGTTTAAATGCTGATCAATGTTCAAAATTATGGTGGAAAATATTGAGCCAATGAGACATTTTTTCCAATTGAATTAGCTAAAGGTAAATGATTAAATGTACTGTACATAATGGGGCCATTTACAGGAGTAAACTTAGATTGGCATATTTGAAATTAGTCTGAAAAGGGCTAGAAATGTTGAACCTCAATGTTTTGGTTACATTTCATAACTTCCAGTTAACTCCAGTTTTATAAGCTTGTGTTGGTAATTGTGTTGCTGTCTTCTTGATGTACATTATTTTTCAATAACCTTAATCTGGTAAAGTTGGCTCCCATTTTGCAAAGAAAAAACCTTTACTGTATTTGCATTCATCCAAGGCATAAATGAAAGTTTCTGACTCAACGAATGTGCATGATGGAAACGTAATCTCCCATATTAGGTTTCATTTACATACACCGGGAATAGATACAAAGGCAGCGTTTTACATAATTTAAAAAAAAACCTCTTTCTTACAGCTGCACATCTTTCTTTTGCAATCAACACTGAAAAGCCTGAGCTTCCTTTCAGGTTATTTTAGGGCTGAATATATTTTGTGTTACAGATATAAATTGTTCAATGAGCCACTATAGCCTAGAAATTCAAAAATCACAACCGCTGAATACACTGACTTTATGTGCACTTCACCAATGTTTCCTTTGTTAATCTAGATGTGCACGGCCAATTAAATGATGATTTTAGTTAGTGGTCGTGTCCCCAATAAGTGTGCCAAAAACAGCAGGAACTAGAAGCAGAATTAGTCTTTTCAAATTTGCCCAATTTAATTTCATGCATCCATGGTGGGGGAGGAGGGATTGGGATGGAAGAAGAGAGATTGTCCTGCTCTATTAATGATGGAGTCATAAGCCAGGTGTGAATGTTATGGGGAGATGCTACTGTACCTAAAGTATGTGAGCTATAACCTCAATATGAACAAACCCATAGCTTCTTTCAACCCGATTTTCATTTCTGTTTTAAAACTGTTTATTTTCTTCCTGTAGATCTCCACACATCATTTCCAGGCTGGGTGGGTGGGTATGCAGGTGACTTGTTGCCAGACCTCAGCTGCTCTTGAGTCAACTTGTAGTATGTGTACAACATCAGTCCAGAGTGATTCGCTCTTCAATTTGTCACACTCAAGCTAGGATAGTCCTTACCTCCCCAATGGCATTAGAGTTAACATACCGGGTGATGGATGTGTAGGTGCAGGCCAGTGTCCATCCTGAATACAAGGTTGTTTTGAAGGGAGGTCATTTGTCCTGTAATTCTTTGTGTATTAGTTTGCACTGTGTCATACGTTGGTGAGGCACTTGTCTCTGACACAGGGCAGTAAGTCGCACTTTTATGCAGATTTATACTTATTTTAGCATTCCTGCACCAGATCTCACTCACTTTTCACCCCTGTCCTTGCTGACCCACATTAGCTGCCGGTCCCCTAACGCCTCCAATGTAAAATTATCATCCTCTCGTTTACATTCCTCCTTGGCCTTATCCTTCCCTATCTCTAATATCCTCCAGCCCTACAAACCTCCCTCACCCCCTCCTGAACTCTAGATTCCTCTGACTCTGGCATTTTGTGAATCCCCCTCCTTTTGCCCCACCATTGGCAGCCATGCCTTCAGTTGTCTACGCCTCACATTCTGGAATTCCCTCCCTAAACCCCTCCACGTCTGCCCTCCCTCTGCTTTTAAGGGGGGAGATGAGGAGAATTTTATTTTTGTAGTGTGTTTTTAAGATTGGGAATGCATTGCCTGAAAGGGCGGTGGAAGCAGATTCAGTAGTAACTTTCAAAAGGAAGTTGGATTTATACTTGAGAAGGAAAAATGTGCCGGGCTATAGGGTAAGAGCAGGGGTGTAGGACTAATTGGATAGCTCTTTCAAAGAGCCGGCACAGGCACGATTGGCCGAATGGCCTCCTAGGTTGTAAATTTCTATAATTTGACTCCTTATAACCCACCTCTTTGCCCAAGCTTTTGGTTTAGTGTCTGTTCTTGTCTGATTACTCCTCTGTGAAGCACCATGGGAAGTTTTTCTACATTAAAGGCACTATATAAATGCAAGTTGTTGAAAATGTTTGATATGTTAATATAATTTGAAAATATCTAAAGAAAAAGGCCATTGCTCTTCAACATCAAAATAGTACAACTTAAGATGCAATTTCATCCGTTTGTAGTCAGTGAAGGAACATTTTGCCTGCAGTCCTTTCCCCCCCCCAAATGGCACTGGTAGTTGAAGCTGGGTAAATACCTTGAGTCCCTTAGAAATATATTTGTAACATGGGGTCCTATATATGTTCTGATGTATTTGTGCTTCGTTTAATAATAGCCTGTTCACATTTTTTGTTCCATTTTGCTTATTGTCTAGTATTTATCAGTATGCAGTATAGTCATTTTCCAATATTAAATGTTCAAAGTGGCATTAATCCTCTTAAGTGTATTAAAAAAAAATTCATTTTTGTAAATCTGCTATAATTGTTGTCTTAAACCAGGCATAGTCTTTTGAGAGTGGGTGAGAGGGAAATTTATTGCTATTATTAGAAGGCATTATGGGTTATATATGTGGCGTAGCTATGGCTAGATAATTTATAACCCTCAATTTATAACTCCCCATCAATAGACACATCAACGAAAACAGTACTCTGACCTCTCAATGTTATATCTGAGTAATCTACCACCAGTAATAGCTACGTCATAGTATGTACTTACTGAAACTAGCATCTTCCTAATTATTTTCCCAAATGTAGTAGTAATCATTAAAACTCTCTCCAACTACTGCTTGTGACAAATGTCATTAAATTGGTGGCAGCAAGGCAATAAAAATACTTTTTATTACAGAACTGGTGGACCAGTGTGGATATGCAAACGTAATTCAAAGCTCCCACCGTGGTTGTGTTTTAATGTTTCTGTAATGTAACAAGTTCTTTGCATGATTTTTCTTTACCATGGAAACCCATTTTTCTTTAGAGACCAAATATTGTTCGGGATTTCTAGTCCGTTAGAAATCTTGTTTGTGAACATAAAATCTGGCTACTTGTAGAATTGTTGGGTGTAGAGGAACTTTGACAAGATGCCTCAAAAATATAGTCAAAAAGTTCCAGCTCCTTGCTATACTCAGCAATGTTGTAAAATTCTCAACAGTCTTGATTTAGAAACGTAGAAAAATAGGAGCAGGAGCAGGAGTAGGCCATTCGGCCCTTCGAGCCTGCTCCGCCATTCAATATGACCATGGCTGATCCTCTATCTCAATACCATATTCCTGCTCTCTCCCCATACCCTTGATGCCTTCTTCTGCTCCTTTACATTTATCAAACCATCCACACTATAAGCAGCTAGGACTTTACATTGCCAACGTTTGGCTTCAGGGGTTCTTAATGGCCAGTTACTGGCGATACTAGGCTGTACCATGAGCAATGTGGGTTACCGTAAAGAGATGTGTAGTTTATGGTCTGTGGTTAGGAACTTGCAGGTCTGAATCGGACAGTGTGCATTTTACAGACAGCTTCTCCCAGTGTAGCCTAAACACCAGTAAATTGGGACAAACATGCCACTTCATACAATATTGATGAAGTGAAGCTGTCTCTGATGGCAACTGACACAGGTGCATCCATTTGAAGTCGGTTCATGCAATTACAGTACTAAATTGAATAGCTGAAAACATAGCTTGCTGTATTCATTATATTGCTCTGCCTATACTGAGCTCTGCCTAAGTAGGGCAAAGATTAAAATACAACTGATTTCTCTATCTTGTCACTATTAGTATTTGGGTAAATAATTTTGGTATTTCATTGCTGCTGTTGACATATGTTGAGATCCAAGTTTTGACCAATGTAGAACTAATGTTAATTTGAAACTTTGTGGGAAGAAACAAAAATGTAAAGCCATGGGATGTAGTGCAAACTTAACACATTTTAACAGGCAATCCTCAAAATGCACACTGTTTCAAATAATGGGCTGCCTTGTGCCATCCGATGTGTGTTGAGTGCAATCTGTTAATTTTGGACAATTTTATATTCTGTTTTAATCTTCTGGCAGTTTGTCGTTATTTTCCCCCTCATTGTGTTATCACCAAATGAATTGGGACAAGCGTTATTCTGTCCCATCAGCTGAAATTGTACTCCGTGCACATTTATAACGAAAGGAAAGTGGTCGCTGTGGTTTCTGCCACAGCCGTAGCTTGTTACCTTTTCACTAACTGGCCTCTTCACACGCTTAGTTTCTGAGTTTAAGCAAATTATGCCTGAAAATTGAGTAGAGATGTACTGTACATTAATTCCAAACATTCTTCTCCATGATGTGCTTGAATATAGACCAAAACCCCAAGACCAGGATTATTTCATTATTGGTACAGTTCACAATAGTGGTTGGTTTCTGGATTTCTAGGTTGACTGTACTAGAATTCCTGGTGACTTGTCTCATGAAAATGTTTATTTTATGTATTATATGTAAAAGGAAATTAGATTTTATCCAAGTCTAATTAATTGCACCTAATGTAAATATATGCTATGTAAGTGCTGTGAATTAAGAGCCAATATTACAAAGAAATTGTCACTTAATAAAATTCATGTACCATATTCCAAAGGAACATTGGGTTTATTATACCACTGAAGAAACTGGCTCTGTAATTGCTACTTTTTTTGTCTTTATTGAGAAGTCTTGTTGCGCCAGATATGAAGTATGTTGCATAGAATATTATTGATTCAGTATCTCTTTTTCTGTCTGAACTAAACATTGAACCTTTTGGATAACTTATCTGTTCACTAGATCATTTGAGAAGTTTCAATATTCATGAAATAAAAGCGGGGAAATTAATGTGTAGGAATTTAAAGTTGTGGAATTTCTCCAATTACTTAATTTTCTCCTTTAAATTTCTTTAAAAAAAAACAAGATATGTCAGGGTGAATGCTTCATGGATCAGAATAAATGAGTTTGTTTTATACCCTTTATATTATTTGCTGATGCTGTTGAGTTTTTTAATTTTAATTACTGTTAATTTATACAGAATCAAATTTCACATCTTTTGCCTTTTTAATTTTTAAACTGGTTAATAAATTCACCTACTTTTCTACTCTGGAAATGTGGTTTAAAAACCAAAATATTGTAGGCAAAATGTGTATCAGTTTTTTTCCAACAGTAAGTTCCAACATTTGCTAATTTAAGTGATAAACTTCAGACCAAGCTCCTGTATATTGAGAATTAAAAATGTAAGAAGTCAATTGCACAGAACCATTATTTTATTTGCCAAGAATATCCATAACTGGATCTGTTCATAATTTATTTTTCACAATTATTTTATATCGATTATAATTTTTTTCACGTGCAATTGTGATATCCAAGAAATCCAGTACCAATATATTTAAGCCACGTTGGTATTGGTGCCTTTTTCCTTTTAAGTTTCTAAAAATTCTCCATACTAAAAAGAACAGTAATGCAGGCAGTGTTGTCGCAAGGCTTATTTAGCATATTGGTATTAGTGCACTGTAGGAAAAATTACATGAGCCAATACGCTTTAATGTTGTGCAGTACACTTAATTCATCAGCTGAACTTCCAACGTCAGTACTTCCTACTGTTCTAAAGCTAAGTGCATTCTCCAGACACAACCACATTTGGAAGAACAATCGATTATTGTACAGTTTAAGTGGATGTGGAATGGAAAATTTCTCATGCCCACCAGTATGCTTTACTGAAATCCTAGTGACTCACTGCATGCAACAATGTGCCTTACTTGAACTATAAATCATGAATGTGAAATGAAAGTTGGGATTTTTCCCTAGACCTGGTTAATTCTGTGTACATGTAAACTTCAATTGCCTTTGCAGATGAATGGGTCTGTTGAGAGTTTATTGCTGTGGGTTCTCCTAAATAGTAGAAACACTAGAGCATTTTCTTTGCACTAGATTAATCTCGACCATTATTAAGATGAAATCATTGCTCTGTATGTATGCTGTAGATGTTTTCCTCAACTCTAATAATGTTCCAGAACATGAAATGTTACAAAAGTAAGCTTGTGAAACAAGATAGGTAAGTACTGTAGACCATTGTTTCCACTTCATGCAAACTGCAATGGAAGTGGGAGATGAGCAGTTTGGAAGTTCAAAAGATTGGAGACCTAATCAGTGCTGTACTAATACAGAGCAGGGATATGATAATTGGCTTCCTGTTGCTGTGCAGCAAGTTAATCTGCATGAATGACTGTAGAAAAGCTCCTATGACTTATGCTGTTGTTAATTATGTTTCACAGTGTCACCGCACACATCTTATTGGATCCCCAAAGCATTTTAGTGTAAATGAAATACTCTATACAAAGTGCTAATTTAAAGTGGCCCATCTTTTTAAAATATATTGTAAAAATAATAAAGGCAGCTTTGTCTACCACTGGGGCCAAATGTTAAGACTTTGCAGTATGGTATACTTTGTGGGCGATCTGACGTACCTCCCTATAATGCCTTTTGCCAAATTCAACCTCTTGCTGGTTCACAAGAATTTTCTTGGATGTGTTATTTTAGAAACTATTGTGTTTAGTTTTATTGCCTTTTGTTGTTTCTCCATCAGTTCCTGTTTATAAAAATGTCAGTATATCTGATTATCATTAGCAGATCATTTTTGTTGAGCATTAATCTGTAACTCAAAAGTTAGAGATTTTATAGAAATTATTTATTTTATGTATTCAGTCTGCTTAATTTGTATGTGATGGTAAATGTGTCCATGGTATTACAATAAAGTGAAGTTTTCATTCACTTTATCCTTTTTTCGGTACATTTATCCTGGGGATTTACTGTGTAGTAAACTTTTACGTGTATTTCTCCTTATTTGTCCATTAAAAAGAGAGTACTACTCATCTGAGTTGCCTCAGTCTTAAATGTTGTAAAATAAAGTCCGTGTATACTTAATGATCCGTTCACAGTTATTTAATACTACTGGGCAAGGCAGGCTGAAATCAAATATTCTTGTACATTCATTCAACTTCTATGTACTAAGAGGGCAGGGGAAAGGTGAGGGACAGACACTGTTTCTTAAAGAACACTTTGTGCAAGACCCCTTTAGCAAGTGCTCTTATCCACTCCAATTGTACATAAAGCCTCATTTGCAGTCACACTTAGTTTTCTGGCTTCCATTATTGGCAGCAGTCTTGACTGTTGTCCATGCACATGAAAATTTTCTGTTCTCCATTTAATCAGTATCTTTTGCACTTAAAATAGGATAGGCCAATAGTCCTTTTCCTGAGGTTCTGTAAAAGTTTTGATAATCAATGCTGCAATATGTGCCAAAATGTGTTCTATTCTTTCATTGCCAGTACAGCTGGATCTATTCTGACTGCGCTTCAAAGCTGCCATCACCCCTCTCAAAAAAATAAATCCTTGACCCCTCTGTCCTTGCAAACTACTGCCCCATCTCCAAATTCCCTTTCCTCTCAAGTCCTTAAACATGCGGTCGCCTCACAAATCTGTGCTAATCTTTCCAGGAACTCCATGTCTGAATCACTCCAATCAGGTTTCCGCCCCGCCACAGTACCGAAACCGCTCTTATCAAAGTCACAAATTACATCTAGTGTGACTGAGACCTGTTTGTAGCCTTTTGACACGTTTCACCACACCCTCCTCCGACGCCTCTCCTCCGTTGTCCAGCTGTGTGGGACTGCACTCGCCTGGTTCCATTTTTATCTATCCACTTGTAGCCAGAGAATCACCTGCAATGGTTTCTCTTCCTGCTCCCGCACCGTTACTTCTGGTGTCCCCCAAGGATCTATCCTTGGCCCCCTCCTATTACTTATCTACATGCTGCCCCTTGGCGACATCATCCGAAAACACAATGTCAGGTTCCACATGTACGTTGACGACACCCAGCTCTACCTCACCACCACCTCTCTTGACCCCTCCACTGTCTCTAAATTGTCAGACTGCTTGTTCGATATCCAGTACTGCATGAGCAGAAATTTCCTCCAACTAAATATTGGGAAGACTAAAGCCATTGTCTTCGGTTCTCCGCCACCAACTCCATCCCTCTCTCTGGCAACTGTCTGAGGCTGAACTAGACTGTTCGCAACCTTGGTGTTGTGTCCCCGAGATGAGCTCCATCACTGAGACCGCCTATTTCCACCTCTAACATCGCCCGACTCCACCCCTGCCTCAGCTCGTCTGCTGCTGAAACCCTCATCCATGCCTCTTGTTACCTCCTAGACTTGACTCTTCCAATGGACTGCTGGTCGGCCTCCCACGTTCTACCCTCTGCAAACTTGAGGTCATCCAAAACTCTGCTGCCCATGTCCTTATTTGCACCAAGTCCCGTTCACCCATCACCCCTGTGCTCGCTGACCTACATTGGCTCCCAGTTAAGCAATGCCTCAATTTTAAAATTCTCATCTTTGTTTTCAATTCCCTCCATAGCCTCGCCCCTCCCTCTCTCTCTAACCTCCTCCAGCCCTACAACTCTCAGATATCTGCGCTTCTCAAATTCTGCCCTCTTACGCATCCTAGATTCTAATCGCTCCACTATTGGCATCTGTGGCTTCAGCTACCGAGCGCCTAAACTCTGGAATTCCCTCCCTAAACCTCTCCTCTAAGATGCTCCTTAAAACCTACCTCTTTGACTAAGCTTGTGGTCATTTGCCCTAATAGCTCTTTATGTGGCTCGGTGTCAGATTTTGTTTGATAACGCTCCTGTGAAGTGCCTTTGGGACATTTTACTACGTTAAAGGTGCTATATAAATGCAAATTGTTGTCGTGGTTGTGGAAAAACTCTGACATTGGACTGTTAGATCTCCATTGGGATTTCATGCAACCTTCCCATTAATTGGTACCTGCCTGTGATGTGTGCTGACCTTGGGGCACTTTCTGGAAGTGACTGAGCAAAAAATCATGACTGGTTTGCTGGACAGAAATTCTCGAGCAAAGTATTGATTAAAGTAAAGCTTGATCCTTCATACAAAAAAAAACACCAAGTCAAGTTCCTTTAAGAAACCTATCTCTACTTCCATATGGTGGGAGGGGGGGAACAGTTTCAGTAAGAGACTGTTCTCGGGAATGATATAGAAAGCCAGCACTGGTTGAGCAACATTCTGCGATGGTAAAATGACTAGAGAAGACATGGTTCATTTGTGACTAACAAGGTCTCTTCACACAGAATCACACAGAATCCCCACAGTGCAGCTGGAGGCCATTTCGGCCCATCGAGCCTGCACCGACACACATCCCACCCTATCCCCGTAACTCCACGTATTTAATCCCCCTAACACTAAGGGTCAATTTATCATAGCCAAATCAACCTAACCCGCACATCTTTGGACTGTGGGAGGAAACCGGAGCACCCGGAGGAAACCCACGCAGACACTGGGAGAATGTGCAAACTCCACGCAGACAGTCACCTGAGGCCGGATTCGAACCCGGGTCCCTGGTGCTGTGAGGCAACAGTGCTAACCACTATGCCACTGTGCTGCCCGTCTCTTGTGGTTCCAATCACAAAACTGCCCACCTGGGCTCTACAACCTCCAGTGCTGTCTGACACTAAAGCGGCTTGCGTCTTTGGCCCACTTCAATGCAGCTGTTAATGGCTTGGTGCTAATTAGGATTCGAAACAGAGTCAATCTTTACCCTAGTATGCAGTTACAACAGGGCTCTGTTCACAAGATCTTGCACCGAATCATCCCAAAAATGTAGGGGAAAATTATAATCTGAGGATGTGCCTGTTGAATCTACCTATAGGGTGGCATTGAATCCATCTCAAGTGTGGAGAATGTGAACACATTATGGGGCTTGTGTAATATGTCCATCCTATCGAATCAATTGGTCACATTTTTGGATAAACAAGCTGCTCGGGTCAGCATAACTGACACATATTCACAGTACTATAGAAAGCTTAATATAGAAAGCACAGAAGGGACCTAAAAAAGGCAATGAAGGGCAAAGAGAGAGCATGGGAATAGATTAGTGGCTAACAAAAGGGAACCCAAAAGTCTTTTATAAGCATATCAATAGTGGAAGGGTAGGGCTGATTAGAGACCAAAAAGGAGATGCTCTTGTAGAGGCAGAGGGAATGGTTGAGATACTAAAGGAATACTTTGCATCAGTCTTCACTATAGAACAGGATGCTGCCAATGTAGCAGTAAAAGAGGAGGCAGCAGTGATATTGGATAGGATGAAAATAGATAAAGAGGATGTACTTAAAAGGTTGGCAGTGTAGGGGGTGGTGGTGGTAGGGGTCAGCCTTACCCCTGACTCAGTGAGCGGTTCAAATCACTCCCACGCCCCAGGTTCAGACCTTGGACTTATTTAGGGGTTGTGAATAAAGATGCAGTAGACAACAGGTTCCGATGAAAGAATTTTGACTTTATTAAAAGAAAAAGGTAACAAACTTAAAACACACTTCACACTTAAACAGGTTGGGGAACACACGGTACAGGCGAGGGAGAATGACAATATACAAAAACCCTTATCCCTCCCAAAAATCCCACTATCTAGCTAGGTTTTGGTTTCAGGAGATCAGGGATAATGCTCACCAAACGGGTTTTAACAGTGCGAAATCCAGCCAGGTAAGTTGATAGTGGTCTGGTCGTCGAGTGTCTTCCTGGAACGTGCTGCTTCTGGAACAGAGCCGAGAGGGAGAGTCCGGAGAGAGGGCCTCTTGGGGAATTAGGCCCCCCTTTTATACTTGTTCAGCTCCTTTGTTCTTTTTCTCTCCCAGAACCCCTTACTAAAAATGGTTTCGTGCTGAAGTGATTTGGTTTCAGTTGAGGCCTGTTCATTCCATTGTCTTGGTTCCTTGCAGGCTTGTTAAGTTTTGATGGGTTTAACTTGGTGTTAAAATGTTCTGAACTCTCCTTACTGAACTGTTGTAACTGCTTGATGGGCCTTCAATTATGCTAAACCAAATCAAATCCTGGTCATTGTAAGACCCCGTTAACAGTAACGGCTTTTTACTGAGTGTCAAATGGCTTGCGTCCTGTCGATCTGTTGTTTAATCGGAGTTTGCATTGTCCTCATGTTTTGGATTTCTTGCTGGGCCTAGCACTCCTATCTTTATGCGTCTCTTTAATGGGTTCTGTGTTTTGGGTGGGGCTGCCTTCTCCCAGGGCCTATTGTCCAAATGTTAATGTTTGCTGGGGCTTGAATTCCAGCTTTTTAAAATGCCAAAGCTTGGTTTTGGTCTTAAATTCCTTATGTTAGGCCCAAATGCATTTTTATCACTCTGGGGTAGTTCCAAAGTCCTTTTTCCTTAGATTTTTGGGGATCTGCAAATTTTGGAAACTTTACAGCAGTCCTCAAAGTGGAAGTCACCCAGTCCAGATGGGATGCATCTTAGATTACTGTGGGAAGTAAGGGTGGAGATTGCAGAGGTTCTGGCCACATTCTTCCAATCCTCCTTGGATATGGGGGTGGCACCAGAGGACTGGAGGATTGCAAATGTTACACCCCTGTTTATTAAAAAAGGGGAGAGGGATAAACCCAGCAACTACAGGCCAGTCAGCTGAATGTCGGTTGTGGGAAAACTGTTAGGGGTAGAAATTAGGTCGCGCCCCATTTGGGGCGCAAATATCGTCCGGACGCAAATATTAGCGCCTGGCGCTAATTATCGGCACTGACGGGAAACTTCACTTTTACCGCCCCGGGAGGTGAGTGGAGCGTTAAAGCAGGCGCTGCACACCTCTCTTAAGGCGCAAAGGCCGAGCAGTGAGGCGCTAACTCGGAGCGCTGGCGAAGCTCATGTAATGTCAGTCAGCAATGGAACACACACACAATGGCACGGGCCAGTTCTTAAAGGGGATGGTTAATCTTGCTTTCCATCCACATCCTGTTCATTGCTGCCTTGAATCTCGGCCTGGAGAGACTTGCACATCAAATGTGCTGGAAAGAACAATGGAGAGCACCAGGCAAAGAGCTCAGAGTGCAGCTCCCACAGTCTCTGCTAAATCGATACAAGGAATGGCAAATCAAAATGAACCTGCAAAGTGCTGCTCAGTACCCAAAACTCCTTCACACAACGTTGAATCTCTCCAGAAGTCTCTCCCTCTCTCTCTCAGAATGCATAGTTCAAAAATGCCGCCAACAATAAAAGACAGGAAGAGGCCCCCTTTAAATAGCGCCCCCCCCAGCCCCACAGCGATTGATAGCGTTCCAGTCTTCCGGTCGTTGGAAGCGCCAGGCGGTAAGGCAGGGGGCGCCACTCAATTTCCGCTACGGGGCGCCCCAAGGGCGTTGCACCATGGAATGACGTCACAATCTGCGCGCGCAGGTGGTCGCAGCGGTAAGTTTTAGCGCCGCCGCACAATCTCAAGTTAAGTTCTCGAGCGGCGCAAACATCGCTGCGCCCGGGCGTTAGCGGCTTTGCGCCCCATTAGCGCCCTCTTAAGGCGCTAACGGGTGGCGCAACCAAGTGAATTTTTACCCCTTAGAGTCAATAATCTGGGACAAAATTAATTGGCATTTGGAAAAGTATGGACTAATAAATGAAAAAGTATGGACTAATAAATGAAAATCAGCATGGATTTGTTAAAGGCAAATTGAGTTTGACTAACTTGATCAAGTTCTTTGATGAAGTAACGGAGAGGGTTGATGAGGATAGTGCGGTTGATGTTATTTATATGGACTTTCAAAAGGTGTTTGACAAAGTACCAGATAATAGACTTGTTAGCAAATTTAAAGCCTATGGGATTAAAGGGACAGTGGTAGTATGGATACGAAATTGGCTAAGGGACAGAAAGTAGAAAGTAGTGGTGAACGGTTGGTTTTCAAACTGGAGGGAAGTATACAGTGCTGTTCCCCAGGGGTCGGTATTGGGACCGTTGTTCTTTTTGATATATATTAATGACCTGGACTTGGATATACAGGGCATACTTTCAAAGTTTGCAGATGATACAAAACTTGGAAATGTAGTAAACAATGAGGAGGCTAGTAACAGACTTCAGGAGGACATAGACAGACTGGTGAAATGGGCAGACCCATGGTAGAAATTTAATGCAGAGAAGTGTGAAGTGACACATTTTGGTAGGAATAATGAGGAAGAGGCAATATGAACTAAATGGTACAATTTTAAAGGGGGTGCAGGAACAGAGAGACCTGGGGGTGTATGTACACAAATCTTTGAAGGTGGCAGGACAAGCTGATAAGGCTATTAAAAAAGCATATGGGATCCTTGGCTTTATTAAATGAGTACAAAAGCAAGGAAGTTATACTAAACCTTTAGAAAACACTGGTTAGGTCTCAGCTGGAGCATTGTGTTCAATTCTGGGCATGGTACTTGGCCTTGGAGAGGGTGCAGAAGAGATTTACTAGAATGCTATTAGGGATGAGGGACTTCAGTTATGTGGAGAAGCTGGGGTTGTTCTCCTTTGAGCAGAGAAGTTTAAGAGGAGATTTGATAAAGTAAATAAGGAGAAACTGTTTCCAGTGGCAGAAGGGTCGGTAACCAGAGGGCATAGATTTAAGGGGATTGGCAAAAGAACCAGAGGTGACATGAGGAAACATTTTTTTACACAGCGAGTTGTCGTGATCTGGAATGCACTGCCTGAAAGGGTGGTGGAAGCAGATTCGATAGTAACATTCAAAAGAGAATTGGATAAATACTTGAAGGGAAAAAAATTACAGGGCTATGGTGAAGCAGCAGGGGAATGGGACTAGTTGGATAGCTCTACCAAAGAGCCTGCACAGGCTCGATGAGCCGAATGGCCTCCTTCTGTGCTGTATCATTCTATGATTCTATGATACTAATGTACATGTGATTAAGTTATAATGAGCACATTTGGGACCCCACCCCCCAATACTCTGCTTTGAAGAGCAGGCTGGAATACTCTTATAAAAAGGAGATTCCCTATCAGGACTCTTTTTAAAAAAAAAAATCCAACGTTGCATGTAATTAGCATTAACTTGAAATGTTTTTTTTAATGTATGCTTAAAAATCTTTTTAAAATAGTGAGTGCTGATGGGTTCAAGAGAGCCGCCATGAAGCACGAACCAGTGATGCTGCCCTCCGTTGCAACTTAAATGCGAGTTCTGCAGTGTTGATTCCTGACGTTAATTCACCCCGCCAGGCTTCCAAGCTTCTCCAAATAAGCTTCCCACTAACTGTCTTTGCTTGAACAATAATTTTCAAAAACTTTACTGTAATTAGTAAAAATGATGCTAATTTGAATATTATAGTTGTTTTACGTTTTGCAAAAGACTCCAGGTGGGGAATGAAAGATGGAATAAAAACAGAAAATGCTGGAGATACTCAGCAGGTCAGGCAGCATCTGTGAAGAGAGAAACAGAGTTAACGTTTCAGTATCTCCAGCATTTTCTGTTTTTATTTCAGATTTCCAGCATCTGCAGTATTTTCTTTGTGTTTGAATGAAAGATGGACTGTGAGTGACATCTTCTGATGGATTGTGGTATGGCACCTTTGTATGTTTGAGTCATTCTAATATGTATGATACCAGAAACTGCTGTTATCAGTTGTACTGGGCTGAAATCCTGTCGGCTTGACTTTGCCACAGAATTCTAACAGTGACTATAATTCCAAAAAAAAGTACTCTGTTGGCTGTCGTGAAAAGCGCTCTATAAATGCAAGTCTTTCTTGTAAGTGGGTCAATATTTCTATAGCCTGAATATGAAAAGCAACTGATTTGCACTCTTTTGTAACCTATTAACTGTTCCTCCTGCAAAGCATTTTTAAATGACTCTCGGTTCCCTCCATTCCATTCTGATACTGTACCTTTCTGTAGTTGCAGTGACTTACTTTTGCCCTCTGTTGCTCTGGGGTGTTTCGCCTGATTTTGCCAAACGCAATTGATCCCTGCTTGACCCCAGGACGGGAAATGCACCATGTAGTGAATTGAAGGCTCGGGAATACAATGCTGTGCTTCCCAACGAAAGCTTCAATTACTTATTTTTAAAAATAGCATGAAGAACAACTTGCATTAACTTAATGTGCAAACGGACCTCTAAAGAATGGTAATTGCAACATTATTTCCATAAATTGTGTAATTAAAATGCTTCGAAACTCCCATTCTTTTCATTTATGTAATTTAAAGATCCGTCGAAGGCACATTACAAGATATGCGACATGTAGGCCCGTATTTTCCGATCAGAGGCTTCCTGCGTGCGGAGGCCTCCGATCTGGAAAAAATCTACGCCCTTACGCTGAGGGCTCTGGAGGTCTGACCATTTCCGCTCCTGGGTCTCTGCTCTACGAAATGCGCAGGGCCCAGGTATCCCAGGGGCGCACGCGGTTCGCACGTATCCCTGGGATCACGTGGGCCATGGAGAACCAATGAAAGAAGGGAATCTCCCTTCATACTTTTGACAGCTTAGACCCGTCAAAAGTATGAATGGAGATCACTCCAAAAACACATTATAACATTAAATAATTTTTTTTAAAATCATGTTTTTAAAATTAGTTAAAATTACATTAAATTAAATATTTTAAACAAAAATGTAATTTTATGAAAAAAAATTAAAGTTTTTCATGGGGCTAAAAATAAACTTACCTTTTTTAAAGTATTTTTAAATTCTGAATGAGTGAAATTTTTAAAAAACTTTTTTAAACTCTGCTTTTACCAGGCATAAGGTTTTTAAGGGATTTCAGCTGGCGGAGGTTCTGCAGAAAGCGGAACACACCATCCGCAGAGGCCCTTCTCCAGGGCAGGCATGTGATCTGTCAAGAGGATTCTTGACAGATCAGAAGTGCCGGTTTTCAGCGCATGCGCTTCGCATGTCTGAAACCTGCACTTGCGAGGTCCCTACGGGCTTGTACACACCCGTAAGGATCTGAAAATACGGGCCATAGTTCTCTCTTACATGAACAATGGGATTGCCTCAAGACTAAAAAGAATTAAGAACGTACCCTGAGTAGAAAGCAGGAGTTTTAAAAGGTGCTCGGTGCTTTGAGCTAATTTAATCACTGGAGAATACTGAGCGAAGTGGATTAATCCGTTTACTTCAGCAACTATTTTGACGTCATCTGTAATCTCTCCACTAAGCAAGATCGTATCATTATTGTTGTCAAAACTGCAGAGGATCTCTTCTGTATCAATGTCAAGTTTCTCATTTTCACAGCAATTGGGGATGTGAGTCTGCCTCCTGCTGACTGTTTGGCTACCGCAGCTATAATTCACAGCACCACACATATTGGAAATGTTAGAAAATGCATGCAATGGAGCAAGTGAACCTTACACCCCCCAGCCCAAGTGCGCACCTCTCTCTCTCCTCCCACCGGCCTTCCACTTGCCGCTCTTAGACTTTCCCCTGCTTCCCCACCACCCTCAAAAAATGCTGCTCTTGGCTTTTCTTCTCTTCCCAGTTATAACTGGGATGGAAACCTTTTTGCAATGTACGAACAGTAAGTTATGAAAGTGGAGGAAGTTATATATTTCCTGCTTCCGCAGTATTTTGCTATTGTATTAGTGTTTGGTTCACTGCCACTTCTCTTCTAGGAACGTCCACCTTGAAGAAGTTCTGCTCTTCTCTCGGACGGGATTTCCGTTTGTCTCTTCAACCTTGTTCACCTTCATTGCTTTCTGTTTCCCGTCTCGTGTTTGTCTTTCCTCTCTACTGTACCTTTAAGTCACTTGTCTTAGCAATATTCAAAATAAAAAAACGGATGCCTCACTTTAAAACCCCCCCCCCCACAAAGTTAAAACAGATAATTGGCATTAAAAAGACATTAATTATCCTTAAATATGACTTAAAAAGAAAAGCTACTAAAATTTATAACTAAAATAAGGACTGAGTTGACTAGATGAGTACAAGCAGTTGTAGCTGGAAAAAAAGTTTACACTTTCCCAATTCGATTTCCTTGCATGGAATCAGGTGCATGACAATCCATTGTTCTACCAGGACTCAGATTATGGAATTAAAGTTAACTGTAGAAGACAAAACCTCGGTTCTGTAAACTGAAAACAAAACTGGCACCCTATATAAATACAAGTTGTTGTTGTTGTATAAGCAGGGTAATTAAAATTAACCTTTAATAGTCATCCATCAAATTCGAGGCTAAATGTTAGCCTTAGTATCGCCAAAACATTCTACTACTCACATTAGTATATAAACACACACACTTAAAGAGTGTTAAAAACAAGAGGTTCTTCATGGTTTTAAAATGAAAACTGTAAATCAGGTTGTTCTGATTTCAAAGTTCAAGGTAGGTTTCTAGCCTTACAAACCCTAAATATCTCAAAGTATTATGAATCAATTCAGCAGCTAACAACAGCCTTGCACCAAATTTGCTTTAAAAATGTTCTGTGTTTATGGCTATCATATTGCATTTTTATGTTCCAGGACATGTCATCTTCATTTCTTTACTAAATCATCTCCCAAACACAACAACCTCTCTGTACAATATATTCCAAGTTATCATGCATCATAATTTCCCTCTGGTTAGTCTTATACAGTATTAAAACATATGAAAACTAAAAATTAAACCACTTTCAAAGAGGAATTGAATAGCAGTTTACAGGACATCTTTATACTATATTGTCCCCACAAATTTCAGTAATATGTTTCAAATTCTGTTGGTCTGTATTTATCAATGGCACAGCATCGGTTATCCTAAGCTTTCTCTCGTTACATGTATTTAAACAGCAGGGAATTTTAGGTAAATCTAAATAACCAGGCACAGGGAATGATCAACTATAACGGACTTGAGACTTGTTTGCCTTTCATTCATACTGTGTACTAATCTTAGGCAGTTCTCTTCTTAGGTAGTCCCTTGGAACCGAGGATGACTTGCTTCCACATTAAAAATGAGTTCGCAGGTGACTGATGAGTCCAATGCGGGACCTACAGTCTCTGTCACAGGTGGGGCAGAAGGTGGTTGAAGGCGCGGGTGGGTGGGGTGCTTGCGCTTGGCTTCCGCTTTCTCCCGACGAAGAGACTCGAGGTGTTCGGCGCCTTCCCGGATGCTTCTCCTCCACTTTGTGCGGTCTTGGGCCAGGGATTCCCAGGTGTCAGTGGGGATGTTACGCTTTTTCAAGGAGGCTTTGAGGGTGTCCTTGAAGAGTTTCCTGTGGCCACCTGGGGCTCTCTTGCCGTGCTGGAGCTCCGAGTAGAGCGCTTGTTTTGGGAGTCTCGTATCGGGCATGCGGACAATGTGACCCGTCCATCGGAGCTGATTGAGTGTGGTCAGAGCTTCGATGCTGGGGATGTTGGCCTGAGCAAGAACACTGATGTTACATCTGCAGTAAATGTCTCTGGCTTGAGACACTCCAGCGCAGAGTCGTTGTGCTGGAGTGCGAGTTAGAGACACTCCGATACATAAGGGAGGGGGAGGAATTTTTGGATAGTTTTCTCCAGAGTGCAGTCACACTTCAGAGGAAAGCGCAGGTGCAGGAAGGGGAGAGTGTGACTGTTAGTCAGCAGGGTAAGGGGAAATAAGGAGAAATAGAGAAGGAAGTCCCACTGGTCCTGTCCAATAAGTACAATGTACTTGTTATAGTGAGAATAAGGATGCAGGCTGCAGTATGGACAGCCAGAATGCTAACCATGGCACCATGGAGCAGGAGGCAGTCCAAGGGTGGGAAGAGCAGAATAGAAAGGTTATAGTCATAGGGGATCGATAGCATCCTTTGCAATCGGGACCGAGAGTCCAGAAGAGTGTGTTGCCTACCTGGTGCAAAGGTAAAGGATATCTCGGAGCAATTGGAGAGGAACTTGGAAAGGGAGGGGGAGATCCAGTTGTTGTGGTCTATGTTGGGATCAATGGCATAGGGAAGGAAAGGAAGGAGGTCCTGCTAAGAGAATATCAGAAGTTAGGAACCAAAATAAAAAACAGGACCTCTTGGGTGGTACTACCAGAGCCACGTGCTAACTGACATAGGGATAGGCAGATCAGGAAGGTGAATGTGTGGCTGAAAGACTGGTGTGGGAAGGAGGGGTTCCATTTCATGGGACACTGGCACCAGTACTGGGACAAGGAGGAGCTGTACCGCTGGGACGGGCTCCATCTGAACTGGAAGGGGACCAGCGTCCTAGAGGAAAGGATAAATAGGGCTGTCAATAGGACTTTAAACTAGTAAGACGGGGGGAGGGATCTGGTGAAAATAGCATAAGTCTGAAGATAAAATAAATTGGAGATGAGAGTAAAGGTCAGACCAAGATGAGGAACAAGGGTAACATAAACGGTCAGGGAACAAATACAGTTATAAAACAAAAGTATAAAAGCACCGTTAAAAATAAAGTAAAAGGAACAACTATTAAAGACAAATTAAACTGCCTGCACAGCAATGCACCTAACATCCAAAATAAAACTGGGGAACTGGAGTCAACAATCCGTAGCAAGGAACCAGATGTAGGAGGAATAACTGAAACATGGCTACATAAAGAACAGGATTGGCAACTAAATATTTCAGGTTATTACAATGAGAAAGGATGGGGTGGGGTAGCTGTACTAATTAGAGATAACATAATGGCAGTAGAAAAAACATAACTAACAGAAGATGAGAAACAGAATCCATATCGATTGAAATAAATGGTAAGATTACGCTAATGGGGTATACTACAGACCACCTAATAGTGGAAAGGAGACGGAGGAAGAAATATGTAGGCAAATATGTGAAATGAGTAAAGGACATAGACTAATAATCATGGGAGATTTTAACTACCCCTAAATAAACTGGCAAGAGATAACGAAAGGGGTACAGGGAATGGAGTTTTTACAATGTGTGCAGGATTCCTTTCTTACCGAGTAAGTAAAAAGCCCAACAATAGAGGGAGCACTGCTGGAGCTAGTACTGGGTAATGAACCAAGAGTACTGCGACAAAATATAGGAAGACATTAATAAACTCGCAGAATGGGCATGTAATTGGCAAATGAACTTCAATATAGATAAGTGTGAGGTGGTACATTTTGGTAGGAGGAATAAGGTGGCCACATACTCTGTGGAAAATAAGTGTCCAAATGGGCTGGAGGAGCAGAGGGATCTGCGGGGTACAGATACACAAATCACTAAAAGTAGTGACACAGGTTAATAAGGCCATAAAAAAGCAAACCAAGCACAGGGGTTCATTTCTAGAGGGATCGAATTGAAAAGAAGAGAAGTTATGTTAAACTTGTATAAAACCGTGGTTAGACCACACTGAGTGCTGTGAACAATTCTGGTCTCCATATTATAAAAAGGTTATATAGAGGCACTGGAGAAGGTGCAAAAATGATTTACTAAAAGGAAAGAAAGACTTGCATTTATATAGTGCCTTTCACGACCACCGGATGTCCCAAGGTGCTTTACAGCCAATGAATTACTTTTTGAAGTGTAGTCACTGTTGTAATGTAGGAAATATTAGAATGATAACCAGAACTGAGAGGTTGTACCCATCAGGAAAGATTGAACAGGCTGGGGCTCTTTTCTCTAGAAAAAAAAGACTGAGGGGTGACTTAATAGAAGTCTTTCAAATTATGAAGGGGTTTGATAGGGTAGACGTAGAGAAGATGTTTCCACTTGCGGGGGAGACCAGAACTAAAGGCCATAAATATAAGATAGTCTCTAATAAATCAAATAGGGAATTCAGGAGAAACTTCTTTACCCAGAACATGGTTAGAACGTGGAACTCACTACCACAGGGAGTTGTTGAGGTGTCTAGCATAGATACATTTAAGGGGAAGCTAGATAAACACATGAGGGAGAAAGGAATGGAAGGATTTGTTGATGGGGTGAGATGAAGAAGGGTGGGAGGAGGCTCGTGTGGAGCATAAACACCGGCACGGACCTGTTGGGCTGAATGGCCTGTTTCTGTGCTGTAAATACTATGTAATACTATGTAATAAAACTCCTTTCATAGGAATTGCAGTAAGTTCCATTGGTTTATATGCTTTATTAAATATTATACATATGTTCTGTAGATCTCTGCTCGCTTAATTGAACGGTACAGAACAGCTTTGAAAAAGGGAATCCATAGCGCAATCAGATTAGCAGAATTCAGTTTACATCATCTTACACACAATTAGTTAGTAGCTATCGTCTGATCAATCCAAGGCTGAGCTTTGGTCACACGAGCATAGACTGCTGGAATATTTATGCCACATAATTCACTTCCCCAAGAAACCATGCCAACCAGGTACCAGGCATTATTCTTCTGACAGACAAGAGGACTACCAGTGTCACCCTGCAAATAAAAAAGTCAATTATTCACACGTTTCCACTTTTTCTTCTGCAAATCTTTGAGCTGATCAGGGTGAGGGATTTCAGTGTTGGGAATGGAATTATTTTTGTTACCTGGTATGAGCATTAAGCACACCAGGTAATGCACATCATGGCCTGAAGCAGAGTAAAGTTCCCTCTACTTTGCCCCAACAGTGCACCTCAAACTCATCCTTAGAAGAGCTTGTACATTTGGTACCTTGGGTCTCTATAAAGTGGTAGGAAATGCTGTTGGCAATATGGTGAGTTCCTTATCTGGGAAAACGCAGAGTGGAACTGAGCTGCTTCTGCTCAGAGTTGGAGGAGGGAAGGCAGTCAAGTGTTAGGCTAATGTATGCTACCCTCATAAATCTCCCAGAAACCGGTAACAGAGAAACATTGGCCTGGGAGAAATCAGCCTGCTCTTCCCCACACCCACTTGCCTTCTTCCCCAATTAGAACAGTTATGTTGCACTGGGATCTAAGCAATCATAGAATCATAGAATAGTACAGCACAGAAGGCCATTCAGCCCACTGAGTCTGCCCCAGCTCTTTTGAAGAGCAATCCAGCTAGTCCTACTCCCCGGCTCTTCCCCCGTATCCCTGCAATTTTTTCTCCTTCAAGTATTTATCCAATTCCCTTTTGAAGGCGACTATTGAATCTGTTTCCACCACCCTATCAGGCAGTGCATTCCAAATCCTAACCACTTGTTGTGTAACAAGGTTTTTCCTCATGTTGCCTCTGGTTCTTTTGCCAATCACCCTAAATCTGCGCCCTCTGGTTATCGACCCTTCAGCTATTGGAAACAGTTTCTCTTTATTTTCTCTACCTAAATCCTTCATGATTTTAAACATCTCTATCAAATCTTCTCTTAGCCTTTTCTGCTGTAAGGAGAACAACCCCAGCTTCTCCAGTCTATCCACATAACTGTAAACCTTCATCTCCAGAACCATTCTAGTAAACCTCTTCTGTACCCTCTCCAAAGCCTTCACCTCCTTCCTAAAGTTTGGTGCCCAGAAATTGGACACACTACTCCAGCGGGGGCCGAACTAATGTTTTATATAGGTTTAGCATAACTCCCTGGCTTTTGTACTCTGTGGGCTGGATTTTGAATGACCCATGGAGTCGGGTTTGGAGGCGTGGGGGGTTAAATTTGCGGGGTCGGGGTTTCCGACCCCATCCCAACTCCATCCCGCCTCCACGCAATTTTGACAAAATCAGTCGCGGGGTTCCCGACTCCGTCCCGCCTCCAAGAGGCGGGAGAGGCCATTAAAGCCCTTAACAAGTCCAAAAATGTGCGGGTTAGGTTGATTTGGCTATGATAAATTGACCCTTAGTGTTAGGGGGGGATTAAATATGTGGGGTTATGGGGATAGGATGGGATATGTTAGGGGGAATTAAATACGTGGGGTTACGGGGGTCGGGTGGGATATGTGTACTGTGGGGATTAAAGCAGGGACAGGGTACTGGATTTGAATGATCAGCCATGATCGTATTGAATGGTGGTGCAGGCTCGACGGGCCGAATGGCCTACTCCTGCTCCTAGATTCTATGTTTCTATGTAAATTGGCTCTGTAATGCCATTTTGAAATGTTTTAGCTAGTTTAACCCTTTTCTGACGTGAAGTACGCCTGGTGTGAAACACTCCAGTGAAACCTGGCTGGAGCACAAGTGGATAGCTGACTATGAGCTGCAGGTCCACTATTACAACGGAGATGTGATGAAGGTAGTAGTAGTATTAGGTCTGAAAGTCGCCTCTGATGCTGCTGCATTGAATGTCTTCAGAGACTGCCTGGCCTTTGCTGTGAGAGGACTTGGATGCAAAAAAAATTCATTCTCTCTCTCTCTCATATTCTCTCTCTCATATTCTCTCTCTCATATTCTCTCTCTCATATTCTCTCTCTCTCACACACACACTCATATATATCCAGGTCCACTCACATCAGAAGCAATGCAGACAGGTCCTCTCTCACCAGTAGCCAGACAATCTCGGAGAACAGGCAGCCAGCAATGATGACATCATCAGAGGCGACTTTCAGACTGAAACCACTAATTAGTTCATGGGTTCCCACATGCTGCAACTCAATTGCCCAATTAAGTGAAAATTGCATCAGGCATCCACATTAATCTGGAGTCGGGGGTGGGGGAAAACACAAAATGCGGATTACAAGACCCCAAGACAAAATCCAGCCCTGTGCCTCTATTTATAAAGCCCAGGATCCCATATGCTTTATTAAATGCTTTTGACATGGTTGCCCACTCCATCCTCCAACGCCTTTCCACCATCGGCCAGCTGGGTGGGACTACACTCGCCTGGTTCCATTCTTATCTATCTAATCGTAGCCAGAAAATCACCTGCAATGGCTTCTCTTCCCACTCCCGCATCGTTACCTCTGGGCTCTCCCAAGGATCTATCCTTGGCCCCCCTCCTATTTCTCATCTATATGCTGCCCCTTGGTGACATCATCCAAAAACACGGCGTCAATTTCCACATGTATGCTGACAACACCCAGCTCTACCTCACCACCACTTCTCTCGACCCCTCCATGGTCTCTAAATTGACTCACTGCTTGTCTGACATCCAGTTCTGGATGAGCAGAAATTTTCTCCAATTAAATATTGGAAAGACCGAAGCCATTGTCATCGGGCCTTGCCACAAACTCCGTTCCCTAGCCACTGACTCCATCCCTCTCCCCAGCATCTGTCTGAGGCTGAACCACACTGTTCGCAACCTTGGTGTCATATTTGAACCTGAAATGAGCTTCCAACCACATATCCGTGGCATAACTAAGACGCCTATTTCCACCTCCGTAACCTCGCCCTGCCTCAGCTCATCCGCTGCTGAAACCCTCATCCATCCATTTGTTACCTCTGGACTTGAATATTCCAACGCACTCCTGGCTGGCCTCCCACATTCTACCCTATGTAAACTTGAGGCCATCCAAAACTCGGCTACCCGTGTCCTAACGTGCACCAAGTCCTGTTCACCCATCACCCCTGTGCTCACTGACCTACATTGGCTCCTGGTTAAGCAACGCCTTGATTTCAAAATTCTCATCCTTGTTTTCAAATCCCTCCATGGCCTCTCCCCTCCCTATTTCTGTAATCTCCTTCAGCCCCCCGGAGATATCCGCGCTCCTCTAATTCTGCCCTCTTGAGCATCCCTGATTATAAATCGCTCAACCGAGCCTTCAGCTGCCTAGGCCCTAAGTTCTGGAACTCCCTCCCTAAACCTCTCCATCTCTACCTCACTTTCCTCCTTTAAGATGCTCCTTAAAACCTATCTCTTTGACCAAGCTTTTGGTCATCTGCTCTAATTTCTTATGTGGCTCGGTGCCAATTTTTTGTCTTATAATACTCCTGTGAAGTGCCTTGGGACGTTTTACTACGTTAAAGGCACTATACAAATACAAGTTGTTGTTGTTGTTGCTTTGATAACCTTTCCTGCCACCTTCAAAGATTTGTTCACAAACACCCCCAGGTCCCTCTGTTCTTGCACCCCCTTTAAAATTGTACCATTTAGCTTGTATTGTCTCTCCTCATGATTCCGAGCAAAATGCATCACCTCACACTTTTCTGTGTTGAATTTCGTTTGCCACGTGTCCGCCCATTCCACCAGCCTGTCTATGTCCTCTTGAAGTCTATTACTATCTTCCTCATTGTTTACTATACTTCCAAGTTTTGTGTCATCTGCAAATTTTGAAATTGTGTCCTGTACCCCCAAGTCCAAGTCATTAATGTATATCAAAAAGAACAGTGGTCCGAGTACTGAAGGCTTACTTTTTTTAAATGTTGGAAGGGGAAGAGGTGAGTAAAACTGACCTTCCTTCAGCCTGTTACTCTGACTTTACAAAAGTCCTTAGTAAAACACATCAATAAACAACAGCAGATACAATACCTACCATCTGGCATATTATATTTGGAGTGATTTGTGATGCCTTTTATTACGTGGGTTTTACTTAAAAGCACAGGAACCAGTAAACAATCTACTGTGTCTGGATGATACTAATTCTATTACCAGTTGGCATGTTTGAAGGAGAAGGTAGAGGGAAGACTGCACTCTTTTTGATGGATAACCCTTCTAGATCACATAAAATATTGATGAATTATAATTGAATAAGATGACTGGTTTCACTGAATATTCATAACTGGATGGAGATTGGCATTTGATTGTTACTTCAACTTAACACCAGCTAATCTAAATAGGTTTGCAGTCTGGCTGACTTGTTATGCTAATAAAATAGCTGCATGCACTACGGCAAGGGTAAAACAGGATTCTTGCAGATGACCAGTAATGCCTGTCGAGACCCTTGGGCTAGTGGAACTTAGTTTCTAGTAGGGTTGGCACCTGTCCAGTTTTGGGATAGACACTGGGCTCTCTGGAAATAGCTGAAATAAAAGCCAAGCACTCAAGGTCTACTTTCTCAAAAGTCTACTTTTTCGGCTTGTGTAGGCCTTATTGATATGAAGGCCTTCTTCAGCAACAAAACAAACATCAGAACTCAACCCAAGATCCTGCCACAGTTCTGGCTCCTGCCCAGTTTTGGATTTGGGAAAAGATGGCAGTGCTAGTTTCTACTCCTGGTCTGTCCATAAACACAGATTGGTGATTAAATCATTAGAAGTGGTGATATTTCAACCATACCAGACAGGAAGTTGCTCCAGCACCTCCAGCACAAATCATGAACTGAGAGACTATCGGCGCAGTGCCCCAGTACTGTTGACAGTCTGCATTTGAAACAATAGGGAGTGTTGCCTGATGCAGTTTTAGTGGTAGTAAAAGTCCTGAAAAACAGAAAAAAATCAATCAAAACTTTTTACTGCCAATTTTCTTGCATCCCTCCATGTCTCTAGAAGTCATTCGCTCCTTGCTGAGGTATGGTTTGATGGGCCGTGATCACCGTCCGGTACCTCATTCAACTGGGCCTTCTCTACGTGTGAGCCACGGCAGGCTATTTCACTGCAGAAGGCATCACAACCAAGCATTCTTCAAACAGTGGCTGCTAGTTAGTGATCAAGGCATGAACACTGTCTGGCTTTCCTCTCCCAAATGGAGGGGTTCTGAGGCCAATGTTGATGCCTTGACCACTGTCCTGGTTGAAATCAGCTACTTTAGCACAGACTGTGCTTCAAACCTGGGATCCTCTTGCTCTATATTGCCCAGCCACTCACTGTCTTAATTAACCGGCTCAGCCACTCACTGTCTTAATTAACCAGCTCAGCCACTCACTGCCTTAATTAACCAACTCAGCCACTCACTGCCTTAATTAACCAACTCAGCCACTCACTGCCTTAATTAACCAGCTCAGCCACTCACTGCCTTAATTAACCAACTCAGCCACTCACTGCCTTAATTAACCAACTCAGCCACTCACTGCCTTAATTAACCAACTCAGCCACTCACTGCCTTAATTAACCGGCTCAGCCACTCACTGTCTTAATTAACCAACTCAGCCACTCACTGCCTTAATTAACCAACTCAGCCACTCACTGCCTTAATTAACCAACTCAGCCACTCACTGCCTTAATTAACCAACTCAGCCACTCACTGCCTTAATTAACCAACTCAGCCACTCACTGCCTTAATTAACCAACTCAGCCACTCACTGTCTTAATTAACCGGCTCAGCCACTCACTGTCTTAATTAACCAGCTCAGCCACTCACTGCCTTAATTAACCAACTCAGCCACTCACTGCCTTAATTAACCAACTCAGCCACTCACTGCCTTAATTAACCAACTCAGCCACTCACTGCCTTAATTAACCAGCTCAGCCACTCACTGTCTTAATTAACCGGCTCAGCCACTCACTGTCTTAATTAACCGGCTCAGCCACTCACTGCCTTAATTAACCAACTCAGCCACTCACTGCCTTAATTAACCAACTCAGCCACTCACTGCCTTAATTAACCGGCTCAGCCACTCACTGCCTTAATTAACCAGCTCAGCCACTCACTGTCCTAATTAACCAGCTCAGCCACTCACTGCCTTAATTAACCAACTCAGCCACTCACTGTCCTAATTAACCAGCTCAGCCACTTACTGTCTTAATTAACCAGCTCAGCCACTCACTGCCTTAATTAACCAACTCAGCCACTCACTGCCTTAATTAACCAACTCAGCCACTCACTGCCTTAATTAACCAGCTCAGCCACTCACTGCCTTAATTAACCAGCTCAGCCACTCACTGCCTTAACCAGTTCAGCCACTGTGTAGGCATAAAATAATTTATGCCAAGAATATATAGTAAATGAGATTTAAGAATATTTAAATTCAACAAATATTTAACAGTGTATTAGGTATCTACACATAAAAGATGTTTTACAACTTAGATACAGGATGGTCTAAGATGGGTTTACAGTGTATGTATGTGAACGCATGAAGCGTAGTAAACAAGGTAAGTGAGCTGCAGGTACAAACAGCCACATGGGAATATGATGTGGTGGCAATAACTGAGACCTGGCTCAAAAAGAGCAGGATGGGTATTAAATATTCCTGGTTATAAAGTGTTCAGGAAAGATAGGAAGTGGTGTGGTAGTATTGGTCAAGGAGAATGTTACAGTGCTGGAGAGGGAGGATGTCCTGGAGGGGTCAAGGACAGAATCCATATGGCTAGAGTTAAGAAATAATAGAGGTGCCATTACACTACTAGGTGTATTCCATAGACCACCAATTAGTGGGAAAGATATGGAGGAGCAAATTTGCAGAGAATTTACAGAGATGCAAGAACTATAGAGTAATAGTAATGGGGGACTTCAACTATCCTAATATAGACTGGCATCGTAATAGTGTTAAGGGCAGAGAAGGGGAAGAATTTCTGAAGTGTGTTCAGGAGAACTTTCTTGATCAGTATGTTTCCGGCCCGACGAGGGAGGAGGCATTGCTGGATCTGGTTCTGGGGAATGAGGTAGGTCAAGTGGAGCAACTATCAGTCGGTGAACATTTAGGGAACAGTGATCATAGTATAATAAGATTTAGATTAGCTATGGAAAAGGACAGGGAGCAATCTAGAGTAAAAATGTTTAACTGGGGGAAGGCCAATTTCAGTGGGATGAGAACAGATCTGGCCCGGGTAAACTGGAATCAAAGATTGGCAGGCAAAACTGTAATGGAATAATGGGCTGCCTTTAAAGAGGAAATAGTTCAGGTACAGTTCAGGTACATTCCCACTAGGGGGAAAGGCAGGGCAACTAAAGTCAGGGCTCCCTGGATGATGAAAGAGATAGAGAATATGATGAAGCAGAAAAAGAGCACGTATGACAGATGTCAGGTTGCAAATGCATCTGAGAATCAGGCTATATATAGAAAGGTCAGATGAGAAGTGAAAAAGATAATAAGAGGGGCAAAGAGAGGGTATGAGAATAGAATGGCAGCCAACATAAAAGGTAATCCAAAAGTCTTCTATAGGCATATAAATAGTACAAGGGTAGTAAGAGGAGGGGTGGGGCCGATTAAGGACCAAAAAGGAAATCTATGCACGTACTTTGCATCTGTCTTCACCAAGGAAGAGGCTGCTGCCATAGACATAGTAAAGGAGGAGATAGTGGAGATACTTGATTGTATAAAAATTGATAAAAATGAGGTATTAGAAAGGCTGGCTGTACTTAAAGTAGATAAATCATCACAAGCGGATGGGATGTATCCTAGGATGCTGAGGGAATTGAGGGAGGAAATCACAGAGGTACTGCCCATAATATTCCAATTCTCCTTAGATAAGGGGGTGGTGCCAGAGGACTGGAGAATTGCAAATGATACACCATTGTTCAAAAAAGGGTGTAAAGATAAACCCATTAATTACTGGCCAGGACATGGGCTCGATGGGCCGAACGGCCTTCTTCCATGCTGTTACCATTGTATGATTCTATGATTCAATGATTTAATGGGAAGCTGTCATTTACATTGGCCCGTAATTTCCAATAGGCGGCCTCCTGCGTGCGGATGCCTCCTATCGGAAAAAAATTTACGAACTTACCTGAGGGCTCCCGAGGTTCCGGATACTTCCGCTCCTGGGCCCCTCCAAAGTCGAAATGCGCAGGGCCCAAGTATCCCAGAGGCACATGCAGTTCACAGGCGTCCCTGGGATCACGTGGGCCAGGCCAGCCAATAGCAGAAGGGAATCTCCCTTCATACTTTTGACAGACCTGTCAACTATATGAATGGAGATCACCCCAAAAACACAGTAAAACATTAAATAATTTTTTTTAAAAAACCATCACGTTTTTAAAATGAGTTAAAATTACAATAAATTAAATATTGTAAACAAAAATTTAATTAAAAAAATAAAATAATTAAAGATTTTTACGGGGCTAAAAATAAACTTACCTTTTTTGAAAGTATTTTAAAATTATAAATGAGTGAAAATGTTTTTTAAAACTTTTTTCAACTCTTATGCTGGTAAAAACTGGCCTTACGCCTGCTTTTACCAGGCGTAAGATTTCTAAGGGTTTTCTGCGGGCGGAGGTTCTCCAGAAAGCGGAACTCTCTGCCCGCAGAGGCCCTTCTCCAGGGCAGGCGTCTGATCTGTCAAGAGCATTCTTGACAGATCAGAAATGCCGGTTTTCAGCGCATGCGCTTCACATGCCTGAAACTGGCATTTCCGATGTCCCTATGGGTGTGTACACAGCCCGTACACACCCGTAGGCATCGGAAAATACGGGCCATTGTGAAATTGATCTCACTAAATCTGGCACCAGAAAATGACCATGAAAGCTGCCGACCACATTGTCGTAAAATAACAGCTGGCTCACCAATATCCTTCAGGGAAGGAAACCTGCCACCCCTACCTGGACTGGCGTACATGTGACTCCAGTCCAATGCTACATGGTTGGCATTTGATGCCCTCAGCGCAATAAATACTGCCTTGCCAATGTCACCCACATCCCGAGAAGAACAGAAATAAATTCTACAAGTGACTCGAAAAAGCTGTCACTAAATTGGCTGGAATCAGAGTTTAAAAAAAGTGAGCACAATTAGGATTTTTTGTAAGGGCACACTTTCAATCTCCTTTCATTAACTGTACCATTGTGATTTGTCAAACCCCAGCCGGTTGTTACACAGAGCATTCCTGGTGAGAAGTCATCTGTCGCTGTAGGGAGGCACACTGGGATCACACGGTCAGTCAGTTTAGCTGGACTCGCCAGCTTCAACAATGCAACGTCATTATTTAAAGTTTCTCGGCTGTAATCTGGGTGAGTGATGACCTGTAAAAGTAACGAACATCAACAGTTTCATTCTGAAATCCAGAAACAAAGTCCTCAACATTACACTACGCGAATATCTGCTGTTTTAACAGACGCAGCAGCTAAATGTCTCCATTAAAACAGTGACAAAGGAACTCCACACGAACATATTTGTTTTATGCTAATATGTTATCACATCAGTTCAAGAGCAAACATACTTGCCATTTTATACTTTTTCATTTCACTGTTTCTTACCACTTATTCATACCCTATCTGTATGAGTATACAACCTGTGTTTATATCAATCTCGTACACACAAGGAAGTAGTAATAAATGTTTTAGAATATTGATACATATGTTTGGAATAATCTGCAAGGTAGGGTAATGGAGACAAACATTTAGGGATGTTCAGAGCTGGATGCTATAATGGGAGAGTGTTGGGAGCTTTGATGGGCCAAATAGTATTTTATTGTTCTTATGTTCATCTTTATGTTTAATGATGTTCGTGATTGAATTCTACAAATACAAGTGTATATGATGAGGATTTATGCTAGCTTATCTTGTGTCCAAATTACTTTTTATGTGCTGTGCTGTCAATAGTCAGAAAAATAATCAGCTCTTTACCAGCCTTGTATCAGGATAGTGGAGGCAAGGACCATGGGATTTTTTAAGGAATGACTGGATGCTGCAATGAGGGAACTGTAGGTTTGTTCCTTATGGATGAGCAAAGATGGGCTGAATGGCCTGCGTCATCAGTTATTTATCTTGTGATCTTACATGAGGGTCTTTTTGTGACCTTGTTCTCACAGTTAGAGAAACATGGTCGATCAATGCTCAGCAGCTCCTACATACCATACTAATTTCAATGACTTGAGTTTCCTTCGTTTTTGACTTTCTGTTGGACGTCCCGAGGATTACCCGATGGTCATGTGCTCTGAAACAAAACAAGCAACAGAAAATGTCACCAGGTTCTCCTACCTTTCTACTTCTAGCAGGTGGTAGCTACTTTATCACTATGCTTCTTCCACAGCGCCTCCCAAACCTCTGACCTCCACCACCTAGAAGGGCAAGGGCAGCAAGTGCATGGGAACACCATCACCTTCAGGTTTCCCTCCAAGTCACACACCATGACGACTTGGAAGTATATCGCCGTTCTTTTATCGTCACTGGATCAAAATCCTGGAACTCCCTACCTAACAGCACTGTGGGAGTACCTTCACCACATGGACTGCAGCGGTTTAAGAAGGCGGCTCACCACCACCTTCTCGAGGGCAACTAGGGATGGGCAATAAATGTTGGCCTTGCCAGCGATGCCCATATCTCATGAATGAATAATAAATAAATAAATCTCTAATAGGTTTTAGTTGTTCTGTTAATGGTTTCTGTAAATCATGAACCAGTACAGGAAGCTACAATCAGGCTTCTGCAAATCCATGTTTATTCAGAGTGAAGGTGCTGTTTGGCTACTCGGTCGTCTATGCCTTTCTTTAATTTCCAGCTTGTATTTGTGACCCTCCGTCTATCTGTGTATAATAGGCGATCCACCTGCTCTTTCTCTCCTCCTCAGTGCTGTCTATAACTGAAGCTGTAATCTTTGGGCTTCCTCACACAGCAAATAGCAGATCGGCTCCTCCCTCTGTGCTGTTCTTTATTAATTTGTGTTCACTTTTTCTAATAACCCCACTGATCTCCGTGCAGCACATGCAATTTTTGCTGTCAGATATGCTCTTTGCTAAAATGATTCTCTTTTACATGAAAACTTTGGGAAAGCATCTTTTACGAGCAATTCTGGCAACGGTATAATATGGCAAGATAGTGGCAATGGGGGATGGAGAGATGTGTGCCATTTCTGACCAAAAAAAATTGAATATAGATATTAATGATTAAAGGAAATCATTTCATCCTAGGATTCGGGCTGGACTTTCACTCTTGGGGTTTTTTGATGTCCTTTCAATCCTTCTTTACTACCTTGTAATCTACTCTCTGGTATCTGCTATTTTCTATACAATTCCTAGTCAAGAATATCACTAGAATTACCTCACACCGCATTGAGCAGCAGTGATGACCCATTCTGAGTTAATGAGAGATCCTCCACAGAAATGCCGGTTAGTCCGATCCTGAAAGACAACAATGAACAATGTTTCAGCAAGCATCTGGCTTTCCAGAAACAGGTCCCTGGACAACATGGCCAGTTATGCTACGATTGCTCCATTAACCTGCAACCAAAGTCAACCCGGTATTGACATGAAATTCAGAGCAAATTTGTGGAATAGCGTTAGTGAGCCCGCAACCGACTTCACGAGAGTCGCCTGGCTAGTTGGTTTTAATGGGGGGAGGGTGCAGGCCTGCTTGTACCAGCTGGAATCAGCACAGAAAGAAAAATAGGAACTTACATTTATTGATCACCTTTCACAACCACGAGCTTTGCAGCCAATGCAGTTACTTCAAGAGAGTAAATTACAAGGTAGTAAAGAAGGGTTGACAGGACATCAAAAAACCCCAAGCGTGAAAGTCCAGCCTGACTCCTGGGATGAAATGCTTGCCTTTAATCCTTAATACCTATATTCAATTTTTTTTTGGTACTGTAGCAGCTGGGATACTGAGGACATGGTGGCGATGCGAAGTGAAGGTGCTGGAGCAGTTCTCTGCCAGTGTGACACACACGGTCATGTGTGGTGATAGTGTCGAAGTTACAGGTGAGCTGCAGGTAGGATTGAACTGCATTGGTGAGTGTACCTGGCTCCCAGGCCCTAATTAGAACAACAGTATGAAGGTGATGCAATCACTTAATATTTAGGGCCACACCAGCCTCTTGTCTGATTAAAGAGCAGGAAGAATTTATTTTAAACAATGGGCAAGATTTTCAAACTTGCTGCCCGGAAATGAAAATCGGGCGGTTTCTATAACGGGCGGCTGATCCACAACCTCAGGTTTACGCCCGAACAGCACATTGAAATCTGTCCCATTGAGATGATCTGGCTGGTACCTGGTGCGTGTTGTGAAGGCTCTTCTCATTCATCGGTGGTGACCTCGGGCACTTGTAGAAGCTGACACACGGCTCTGCATTTAATGGGTACAGGGGAGCAGGTTACACAGCACCAGCATTGCGCACCGTTCGAGGGAGTCGATGCCAGTTATGCTGTGGTTTGATACATGAACAGAGTTTGAAATTGTATTTAAACAATAAAACATTTCCACCAGCAGGGCTTCTCCCCATCGCGCGTCTGCCGTAACTGTGGTGGAAGATCAGCGTAAACGGCCACCACTCCGGGATTCCCGTCGAGGTTGTGGCAGACGGGCAGGAGAACCCCCACAGATGTTCAGCCCCTGGACCTTTCGCACATTTAGTAAGTGCGACTGTTCGAGTTGGTCCTTAAGGACAGCCTATAAGGCAGCACTGCTACAGGATGGTTGGGGTGTGCCCATGCCTTGCTACGGGACAGCTCAGAAGCCTTTCTCTAGTGTTGCAGTTACAATGAATGTAGTTTAGACATACCTGTATGGAAGTCTGCCAGGGCCAGGATCCTGAAACGGCCACCTTACCATGTACAATTCTTGCATGGCCTGACACAACAGGAGTGATGGCTGGGACACCACAACCTATGCAAAAATGTTGAACAGATAGATATTCATGAGTAAGTATAAGATAAACAGTATGTAAGATATAAAGGGGGAAAAATTCAGTCGCGCCCTGTTTGGGGCGCAAATATCGTCCGGGCGCAAAAATTAACGCCTGGCGCTAATTATCGCCACTGACTGGAAACTTCACTTTTAACGCCCCTGGAGGTGATTGGAGCGCTAAATCAGGCGCTTCACACCTGTCTTAAGGCGCAAAGGCCGAGGAGCGAGGCGCTACCTTTCAGAGCGCTGGCGAAGCTCATGTGATGTCAGTCAGCAATGGAACACACAAACAATGGCCCGGGCCAGTTCTTAAAGGGGTTGGTTAATCTTGCTTTCCATCCACATCCTGCTCATTGCAGCCTTGAATCTTGGCCTGGAGAGACCTGCACATCAAATCTGCTGGAAAGAACAATGGAGAGTACCAGGCAAAGAGCTCAGAGTGCAGCCCCCACAGACTCTTCTAAATCGATACAAGGAATGGCAGATCAAAATGAACCTGCAAAGTGCTGCTCAGTACCCAAAACTCCTTCACACAACGTTGAATCTCTCCAGAAGTCTCTCTCTCTCTCTCTCAGAATGCGTAGTTCAAAAATGGCAACAAGAATAAAAGGCAGGAAGCGGTCACCTTTAAATAGCTCTCCCCCTTTCCCTTCATGACTGCAGAACGCTCCCCTCAACCTGTCATTGCTAGCGTCAGGTGGTAAGGCAGGGGGCGCCACTCAAATTCCGCTCCGGGGCGTTACGCACTCGACTGACGTCACGATCTGCTGGCGCAGGAGATCGTGGCGGTAGTGTTTAGCGCCGCCGCAAAATGTCTAGTTAAGTTCGCGAGCGGCGCAAACTTCGCCGCGCCTGGGCGCTAGCTGCTTTGCGCCCCATTAGCGCCCTCTTAAGGCGCTAACGGGAGGCGCAACCAACTGAATTTTTCCCCCATCGAGCTCAGTGGAAAGTGATATTCATGTTTACTATAGAACATACCACAAGCAGCACCCAAAAAGGCAAAGGCTGCTAGAAGACAGAGCAGAGCCATAATTCTCGGTCTTTTTTGTTTTTCTTGTTGAAGGACACTGGCTTTTATAGATTCCTGACTTATCTCTGCTGGATCAGAGTGAAAGGTAACAGGTGCAAATGCCAGAGCTTTCCATTGGATCAATATCCGTCAACATAAGCACTGGCACCTGCGTTGTTGATCTGTGACATAAAACAATGGAACTTTGATATAAAACTTGTCGATTTGCAATTTAATGCCATGAAAGGATTTTATGACCTCTCCCTTCTCCCACCATATGGTGGGATAAAGGGGATTGCCCAATTATTGTGGCATGCAATACTAACAAGGTTTAGCAGGAAACATTGGCCTTTGTACTTGTGATTGTAAGGGTATCTTGGTTGTAATTTGCCACTAAATGCATTCAGTGATAAATTAAAGTCATCCATACATCAGAATCAGTAAATGCATTGAAGTACCAGGATGACCTGGAAATGAGGGTTGTGACCTCCCCCCCCCCCCCCCCCCCCATGATAAATAGCCAATGAGAACTACCAATGAAAGAGCTGATTTGGAAATACAACTGGATGATTAAGAATCACCACAGACTAAGTTCAGGAGGCAGATCTCATGGTGAAAAAGACCATGCCCAGAATGACCATGGGTAAGAATCTATTGAATCTTCATGTGGGGGAGGGAAGCTTTGAAAGGGGGATGATGAACAGTTGAACCAATATCCGGGCCCGAAAGCAGCTGGTACGAGGTTCACAAAGGATTTAATGACACAAAAAAGACCAAGAAGGACATGATTGAGTCCATGTGTCAAGGAAAGAGAGCCACTGGAGGACCCAAAGGATTAAAGGAGATCCATGAAATCTAAAGGAGGGTAGCACAGTGTTCAGCACCAAGAGCTTGGAGAGAGCGAGTGAGTCTGAGGATTGACCCTATACAATAAAACCTGGTCAGTGTCTCCACAAAGTGCGCGTATCTGTGTAGAGCACAGTAAAATATGAAATTAAAACAGTATAGAATGTGTCAGCGTGTTAGCTTCCCGTCAATGCACATAACTTATTGCTATTATTGATGCGGTTATGAAGACTCTGAATCTGATATTTTCTGTCCCTCCGCTGATGACCCTGGATCATCTGCAGTTCAAAAACAAACCACAAAAGTTAGTGTTCCACAAACGGTGCCACAAAAAAACAACCAAACTACAAGAACCAGCACGGAGATTGTGCCACTTGTACAGATACATTTTACTGTTTCATCCCCACATGAAAATGTGTCTGGCACAGAGTACCTATCTGTCAGCGCAGAACAAATGTGAAAGGCCCATTTAGGCTGGAGGCACCGTAGACTTGAGGTGCATGTAAAGGAGTAGGTGAGTACAGAGGTCGGTGGGGACATCTTCATAGTGAAAGTGCTGGAGTAGCCATGGGAGGGCCACAATTATTTTGGTCAGATTCTGAAATATGTGGATCTGAAGTCGGAGCGTACTGACATTCATGGAGTGCTGCATGACAGCGCATGATGGATTCGAACCCTCAACACATGGACATCGGAACAGTATTGGCAACTATTCTGATTGTGGCTGATCGGTGATCAACTCTCCAAGCAATTCTGCGGTTTGCAGATATATTGGAGAGAAATTGCAGCCATTTGGATAAAGTTTCACAGAAGTTAATTTGAGCAGCTGAAAAGTACAAAGCTTGGGACATCACAAATGGGATGAGACTTCTAAGGTCATTGACTTGTCTGTGATGATGGTAAGGCCAGAGAAAGTATCCTTGGAAGCCACCATAGAGGCCTCCGCAGATGTGGTTCAGGACATTCCTTCCCTGATGCACAGTTGTCAGAGAGTGCTGGAGACTCCTCCGTTATCCCACAACCCAAACTGAACAACCTAGTGTGGACCAGATTCCTTCCACCACTGACACAGCTGCCAGAGGGGATTCCCAATGGCATGAACAGTAACAGGCAGGTGCTCAGTGAGCACAAGGTAAAAATCAAAGTATACTTCAGAGGGGCACATTTTAATTTTTTGTAAACTATTTTTCTTTCTTTTGTATATGTTTTATTACTTGATAATGTTTGGATGAAAAGTTGACAATTCCACATTGTGTTCAGTCTATACAGTTGTTCTATGCAAGTATCAGTATGTATTTTTTAAACCAAAGTTAGTTGACATCAGTCTGCAGCCGGTGAGGTGTAATTAGTAAAATAGAATTAATGAGAAGATATGGTGACCTGAGGATATTGTTAACAGAAATTCTGTCAGTTGTCATGACATTCAATGATGTGATCAAAAACCTGTCTTACCAATTTCTGCTGCAGGTTTTTGGACTTCTAATTGATCCCCAGTCAGGACATTGATCCATTTTCCACCAGGTCAGGGTGGTGCCCTGCTGAATAGTGAGGTTCTGCTGCAGGCAGTGCACCATGGAAATCTGAATGGCCCTTACTGCAAGGAGCCACCAGAGTGACTGAGTCACCTTTATCACTGTTTCATCTATATATACATTGCGGAGATTTGTGTGCCCGTCTGTATCTATGCAGTATGGACGTATGGAGTAGTACAAGGGGGAGGGAGCGAATCCGAGCCAAACTCACAATCCCCAAGCATTCAGAATAGAGTTAATTATCCTGCCCAAATGAACAAGGTTCATGAGATTGTTTGTGGATGAGGAATCATATGTTGTATTTTGCTGTCACTAGAAGGATCATTTTCTGGTCTTCATACACCATCTTCATATTGAGGAAATAGAAGCCTTTTATCATGATCGCTTCTGAGTCAGAAGGTTGAGGGTTCAAGTCCGACTCCAGACACTTGACCACATAATCTAGGCTGATACTTCAGTGCAGTACTGAGGGAGTGCTGCACTGTCCGAGGTACCGTCTTTTGGATGAGATCTTAAATCGAGGCCCTGTCTGCCCTTTCAGGTGGGCTTAAAAGACCCCATGATACTATTCAAAGGACAGCAGGGAGTTCTCCCTGGTGTCCTGGCCAATATTTATCCCTCAACCAACGTCACTAAAAGAAATTATCAGGTCATTAACTATTTTCTGTTTGTGGGATCTTGCTGTGTGCAACTTGAGTGCCTCGTTTCCTAAATTACAACAATGACTACACTTCAAAAGTGCTTAATTGGCTGTAATGCGCTTTGGGACTTTCTGAGGTTGTGAAAGGTGCTATATCAATGCAAGTTCTTTCTTTCTGGTTGGCGTAAGCCATCACATTGGCTGACTGGTACCTATATCTATATGGGTGCAATCCAGCAGACAGGGAAAGCCTACCATAGAATAAACATTTTTCTGTGAGATGTTTCTCAACACTATTAGAGAGATAAATGAACATGACAGTTTTCCAAACGAAGGCTTCAGACCAAATATGTGCCCTTAAAGAAAAAAGGTGGGAATAACAAATCTAGAGCCCCCTGGATGTCTAGGGACATACAGGGTAGGGTAAAGAAAAAAAGGAAGGCGTATGACAGATACCGAGGGCTAAATACTCCAGAATCTTTAGAGGAGTACAGAAAGTGCAGGGGTGTAATTAAAAAGGATATTAGGAAAGCAAAGAGAGAGCATGAAAAATTCTTGGCAAGTAAAATCAAGGAAAACCCAAAGATGTTTTATAAATATATTAAGAGTAAGAGGATAACTATAGAAAGGGTAGGGCCTATTAGAGATCATGAGGGTAATCTGTGTGTGGAGGCGAAGCAGGCATTGTTATCAGGGGGAAGGAGTGTGAAATATTAGATGAAATAAACATAGTGAGAGAGGAAGTATTAAGGGGTTTAGCAGCTTTAAAAGTGGATAAATTCCCAGGCCCGGATGAAATGTATCCCAGGCTGTTAAGCGAAGCAAAAGAGGATATAGCAGAGGCACTGACCATCATTTTTCAATCCTCTCTGGCTTCAGGTGTGGTGCCGGAGGACTGGAGGACTGCTAATGTGGTGCCCTTGTTTAAAAAGGGAGAAGAGGATAGACCGAATAATTACAGGCCAGTCAGCCTAACCTCGGTGGTGGGAAAATTATTGGAAAAAATTCTGAAGGACAGGATAAATCTTCATTTAGAAAGACACGGATTAATCAAGGATAGTCAGCACGGATTTGTTAAGGGAGGGTCGTGTCTGACAAACTTGATTGAATTTTTTGAGGAGGTAACAAGGAGGGTAGATGAGGGTAGTGTGTTTGATGTAGTTTATATGGACTTTAGCAAGGCTTTTGATAAGGTTCCACATGGCAGACTGGTCAGGAAGTTAAAAGCCCATGGGATCCAGGGCAAAGTGTCAAGTTGGATTCAAAACTGGCTCGGAGACAGGAAGCAGAGGGTAATGGTTGATGGGTGTTTTTGTGACTGGAAGGCTGTTTCCAGTGGGGTTCCGCAGGGCTCAGTACTAGGTCCCTTGCTTTTTGTGGTATATATCAATGATCTAGACTTGAATATAGGGGGTATAATTAAGAAGTTTGCAGATGATACTAAAATTGGCTGTGTGGTTGATACTGAAGAAGGAAGCTGTAGACTGCAGGAAGATATCAATAAATTGGTCAGGTGGGCAGAACAGTGGCAAATCGAATTCAATCTGGAGAAGTGTGAGGTAATGCATTTGGAGAGGGCTAACAAGGAAAGGGAATACACATTAAATGGTAGGACACTGAGTAGTGTAGATGAACAAAGGGACCTTGGAGTGCATGTCCACAGATCCCTGAAGGTAGCAGGCCAGGTAGATAAGGTGGTTAAGAAGGCATACGGAATGCTTGCCTTTATTAGCCGTGGTATAGAATACAAGAGCAGTGGAGTTATGCTTTAACTGTATAAAACATTAGTTAGGCCTCAGCTAGAGTACTGCATGCAGTTCTGGTCACCACATTACAGGAAAGATGTGATTGCACTAGAGAGGGTACAGAGGAGATTTACAAGGATGTTGCCGGGAGTAGAGAATCTTAGCTATGAGGAAAGACTGGATAGGCTGGGTCTGTTTTCCTTGGAACAGAGGAGGCTGAGGGGAGACCTTATTGAGGTGTATAAAATTATGAGGGGCATAGATAAAGTGAATAGAAAGGACCTATTTCCCTTAGCAGAGGGGTCAAAAACCAGGGGGCACAGATTTAAAGTAATTGGTGGAAGGTTTAGAGGGGATTTGAGGGGAAATTTCTTCACCCAGAGGGTTGTGGGGGTCTGGAACTCACTGCCTGAAAGGGTGGTAGAGGCAGGAACCCTAACCACATTTAAAAAGTACTTGGATGTGCACTTGGGATGCTGTAACCTGCAGGGCTACGGACCAAGAGCTGGGAAGTGGGATTAGGCTGGATAGCTCTTTGTTGGCCGGCGCGGACACGATGGGCCGAAATAGCCTCCTCCTGTGCTGTAACTTTCTATGATTCTAGTGTAACTAGGTAACTAGCACCCCTTTAAGACAAGTGACCATCAAGCCTTGACTAATGCTATTCCTCTGGGGGCCTGTAAAAGTGAGGCAGCACAAAAGTTAATGGCCTTTACAGCTACAGGAAGGGAAGCTGGAGTCTCGCAGTCATCCTCCAAATCTGGAAAGAACATACCTATTATTTCCCCCCTAAACCACTTTTGCTCCTCAAGTAAGGCCAAATAATTCACCTTCGGCCTACAGAGTTCTCCATGTGGATATGGCCTTCCCTTACCTGCTTGTTATGTTCCATCAGTTATAAGTGAATTATTACCTTTTACCCATTGCACACTGGAATTCCTGTTGGATTGGTTTAAAATGGTGTTATCTGTTTACTCCCCCTCCACTAATGCTCATTATTTGCCTTGACCCTGATCATAGTTTTGAGGTGAATTAAACTGGGTTACTAGAGATAGATTAATATAGTTAAAGTTGTTTGTTTTTCCTGCTGGTGTGTGTGTGTGTGTGTGTGTGTGGGATACAGGTGTTTATCATTAATATAGTTAAAGTTGTTTGTTTTTCCTGCTCGCGTGTGTGTGTGTGTGTGAGATACAGGTGTTTATTATTGTGATTTTCAGCCAAGTATAGCAGGATTTCATTGATGTTTTATACTTGGTGCATATACACAGGACATGTGGCAAATGCTTAAAGGCAAATACAGTTCTGATGTTCTGAGTTAGGTACCCTCTATTTTTCTATCATTTCTGTCTTTGAGCTATAAGGTTGATCCCTATTGTCAAAAACTAAGTTACAAGTAAAAACTGGAGCTCTTTAACTTAAAAGGTGATGACTCCTGTCTCCAGTGTTGTGGGGACGTACTTGCAGGATGATTTGTTTCACACTCTTCAGAATCCCTCAGTGGACTTCATTGTAGTGCCTTAGGCAGCTTGGGGTAATATGAATTAAAAATTCCATACAGCGTTAAAGCCAAAACTAACAGACATTCAATTCAAGAATAATACAGACACCGTACCCATCATTTATATATTAAATAGTTGAGCAATTTTACACTGTTCACACTGTGTGTACTCTGCATGCTGTTTGATGTATTAGTTTTTTAGTGTGTGAGTTCATTCTCTCTACTTTTACTGTCTATATGAATGTATATAATTGAACATTTGATGGGAGTTTTCATTCTTTTGCCACCTGTGCTATTTGGCCTCTCAGATGACCTGTACCGTTGATTCAGATTCAATTTGTCAGAAGTTACAGGTATGTATTCGATACAGCAGTGAATGTACCTGGAAGCTAGTTACTTTCTTTCCATCGCAAGTAAGAATGCAGTCGGAAGATTGGGAGGCACAGTGGGTTGCACGCTGCCCTTTCACTAAATTGGACCTGGGTTTCAATGGTTGGATGAAAGCCTTTTCTTTCTGTTGGAATTAGTTGGGGGTAGTTTCAACCTACTTCCTACTGGGTGCAAACACAAAACTTGAACAGATTGGCAGTCTCATTCACAAAGGTGGTTGGAGTAATAAAAGGAAATGTCACACTGGTGGGTATTTTGCTGAGGTTGGGGCAGAGCGGAGGAAACTTTATTCTCTATCTGGCTGCCCTCTAATTGACATTGAGGTACTTGATGTTGACAGCAGCTGCCAGAAATGGGGAAAATGTTCCGTTTCCTGTACTAACATTGCTCACCTTAGTATAGAATCATAGAATGGTTACAGCACGGAAGAAGACCATTCGGCTCGTTCGTCCCACTCCCCTGCCCTTTCCTCGTAGCCCTGCAAATTTTTTTCTTTCAGATACTTATCCAACTCCCTTTTGAAAGATAAGATTGAGTCTGCCTCCACCACCCTTTCAGGCAGTGCATTCCAGATCTTAACCACTCGCTGCGTAAAAAAGTTTTTTCTTGCGTCGCCTTTGGTTCTTTTGCCAATCACCTTAAATCTGTGTCCTCTGGTTCTCGACCCTTCTGCCAATGGGAACAGTTTCTCTCTATCTATGCTGTCCAGACCCCTCATGATATTGAACACCTCTATCAAATCTCCACTCAATCTTCTCTGCTCCAAGGAGAACAACCCCAGCTTCTCCAGACTATCAACGTAACTGAAGTCCCTCATTCCTGGAATCATTCTCGTAAATCTTTTCTGTACCTTCTCTAAGGCTTTCACATCCTTCCTAAAGTGTGGTGCCCAGAATTGGACACAGTACTCCAGTTGTGTAAGGGGTCCTGTCGTGCTTGTATCACAGATGGTGCTGGTGCGAGGTTAGGCCTTCGTTGCCTAATACTATTGCTTGCTCTGGTCTCCGGCCAGCCTTATTGCAATAAGCACCTGTGAGTGGTTCGACCCACTCGCCCTTACGGTTCTAACACTGGACTTAGGTGCGAGAGCAGTAATGCAGAGAAAAACTCAAATAGACCCGGTTGAATAGTACGAAATGGAAATCTTTATTGCATAGCGTCCAAGATCATGAAGTACATGTCATAGGCACAAATTAACGAGAGTACAAGTATACATACATTCATAAAACTTGGGCTATGGTAATGAAGAACGCACGGCACATCGTAAAAAGGGGAACACATTATACTTTATCCTTAATAAAACCACCCTCCCCTATCAATACCTACACTACATCTAAATTTGTAGGATCGGGAAACATGCTCACCACTCGTGATACTTCGGAGAATTTTAAAGTGAGGCACTCGGCTCGTTCGCTGCAGCGCCTGACTGTCACGTGTTTGGAGGGGTCTCTGTACCCCACTTGTTTATCTTCGCTGCTGCGGCAGGCAGGCCGGGCTCCCCGTTGTCATGAAGAACTCGACAGAACTCGGGCCCGGCTGTAGAACTCAAAGAAAGGTCTTCCTGGACCAGTTGTCGGTAGAATTCAATGAAGAGTCTTCCTGTTGTGATGAAGAAGTCGATGGACCCAAACCGGTTCGTGCAATAACCCGTAGAATTCAAGAAATTAGTTCTATATTTTTGGGCGCGGTCGGGGTTTACTGACCGTGGCGGCACGTGGATTCTTCTTTTCTTGTCATTTCGTCTTGTCTTTTCGGGCCTTCGGGTCCGGACACCGTTTACCGACTCTCGGGATGGTGCACCCGGTCACTTGCCCTTGCCGAGGCGGCTCGTTCCGATTGAGCTCCACCCAACATTCGAAGTCGAAGAGAATAAGAGACGATTCGAGCGAATAAGAGAGCCAGCCGGGAGAATAAGAGTTCAGCAGCCAGCAGCAAGATAAGAGACCGATGGACATTTGTTCTCTATAGTTATAGTGCTGAGTCCCCTTATCTCCCGCTCAAATCTTAATGTTTGTCCTTTGTGTAATACTGGTGCACAAAACTCCCAGCATGGGGCGATTCTTTCCTTTAACGGGTTTCGGTGGCGCCTGAAACTGGCCAACTACCCGTTAATGTTTTTCCCCATTGTCGAACCGGCTAGGAGCGTCCCTGGCTGGGTTTTGGGGGCCCCCGAATACTTGCTTAATCACCCGTGAATGGCTCTCTCATTGTAGAGCCGTGGGGGTATATGTGGATTGCTGTGTCTGGATGGGCCTTCGATTGCCCAGTACAATGGTCCTTACTTGTGCATGGAAAACGATTCCAGCACTTATATCTTTTGCTATTGTTTCGAATGCAAACAGGTTGCATCCTGTCTTTATCAATGTTTGCCGAGTATGATTCAATCTTATACTGAAATGTTTATTCGAACGCCATCTTGTCTGCCCACTGTATTTCTGGAAGCTTCTGCTACGAGGCGCGGTGGCCATTTTACAGGCTTCTGTGTCCTTTTTAATCATGACAGCATTTCGTTTAAATAAACTGATCAAACGAATCTGCTTCTCTTTCGTTATTTTGAATCGCGATAATTGCGAAACTTTACAGTCCCTCCTGTTGATGCGAATAACTTCGCTTATCGTATCAATTAAAAAGTGGTGGTGAGCAAAATTATCTCGATTCTCCACAGCCAAACACCCCCTTAACTTAAGCTATCTATGGCCACCATGCAGTCCTCATTTCCCAGGGAAAATTACATTGTTTAAACTTGGACAAATCGCAGGCAGTATTGCCTTTAAACTTACATTGCGTATACGCCTTCCAGGTGCAACAGGCCGATGCCTCTCGCACCACCTGTATATGCATTTTATTATACATGGAAAAAATAATCAAAACAACTCTTTTAAAAATACAAAGTTCCAAAAACTTAGTTACACATATTCATAACCAACAATCAATTATAAAAACACACATGGAAAAATGGAGCGGCGTCATCCTGGCCGTTTACGCGGTACTTTCTTCGTTCACGCGCACGTATCGTTCTCTCCACTCCCCTGTGTTCTCCTGCTTTGTGAGGCGTTTGCCTCTTTTGCAGTGTACGACCAATAGGTACACTACAATCACTACTTGGCACACTACCAAAATGTGGGAGGCTATCCTCATCCATGAAGGCACTTCAATATTGGTGAGCAGGTCCCACCACGGTGGGATTACTATGTCCAGTATCTCTGTCCCTATCTCTACAGTCTTTTGTTCCAGGGTGTAAAAATGTTTCTGTGATACCGCGACGGCTTTCAAAAGCTTGGTGAGGTGTTCAGGGAGAGGGGGAATGATGTACCCAAAATGCGCGACGAATCGCTGCAAGTCTGTGAAATTCTCTTTTACCGTAAGGTGAACAGTGGATGGTTCAGGGATCAGGACAATTCGCTGCTGTGCCACTTGAACTTCAGCCCTGGGTTTAAAACAGAAACTGCTGTCACTCACCGGACACCGGCTGTGGTTTCCATGCTGGTAGTGTTGCGCTGCAGTGGTAACGCAATATGTTCCACCCCCTATGTATGCCACATGATCTTGTGTCATTGCTTCCATGGTGCAATTCATGGGCTTCGCGCCAGCCGTTCTGAACCCGCATTGTGGTGTTAAAAGGGCATTCAAGTGCTGGGGACACAGGATGATGTGTGCTCCCCGGCCACGACAACCCGATAGGTCGGTACCTGTCATCGTTTGCTCCCAGCGGATGACGTAAGGTGGGACCGCTGCGTAGCGAATGTGGGCTCCCCCCTGAATGACACCAATGTTCTCCACCCGGTACACCGGGGCGGGCTTTGCTGTGTCGCCCAACACCGGCATACGTAGTACTATACCCATGATGGTATGATTTGACCGTCCGCAGTCCACGGGGACTGGGTATGCCTCTGAGGCTAGCCTGAGCTGGTACGGGCTTAATGCGTTCTGAAAAGGGTGGAGCGCCTGCAGGTGTTTGTTACTTATCCAGGACGGGACCAAACCTTGTTTTAAATCCTCCAAATTACTGCGGCCCTCGCCCAGTAACCACGCCCCGTATAGTACGCACACTTCGTTCTGCGCAGCTTGATCGGATGCATTCCGATCTTCCCTGATCAGGGCATTTACCGTTCTCGCATGCTTCTCCAGCTCTGCTATAATCTCCTTTAAGTGTAGTGTCATGGCCTGGTCCTCATGTAACTCAGACCCTACTACCTTGTTTTCACTTGTAAGGATGCTTTTTAATTGTGTTTTCAAACCGTTGATCTGGGTCTGCAGCTCCACATTGTCTAGAGCGTTGACCACAGATGTTCCCGTATTAAAGGCAGTGAACATATCGTTCACAACACCCCTTCTTTGTCTCCCCACCTGACCCAAAACTTCGTGTGGTGTGGTGTACAAGCTTGTTTTGTCAATCTCTGCAAAATCAAACTCATAGAATTGTCTGAACATGTTTGTCAACAGGACCTGGTACAATTGTTCCGTTTCTTTGGGACACCACTCTGGTAAACGCACCTCGGTGAGATTTAGAATCACCGAAGCCACCGCGTAATGTACCCCTTGAAATAGTATCTGGTCTGTTGGCACCAGTACCAAACCATTCCCGGGCCCCTTAGTGGTTTTAGGGCACCCTTCCTCCTGAGCCAAAACCACCGGAATCGTGGGCGGAGACTTGCGTGGGCGCGTGATGAGTTCAGTGGCGTTTACCGGGATTGGGGAGAATGGAGCTCTGCACCCCTTTGTGCTGACATCCCACCTCATCCCTTTCCCGTTATCCTGCCACTGGTGTACGAAAAATATGGATATACCCTTGGGGCAAACGTACTTCGATCCCCACATACAAACATATATTCCCTTATCCGGTTCCCACCATTTGTCCCAACAGACTTTCAATTGTCCGTTAGTCCCCGTAATTGTCCGATGGGTATTGTTACCCAATCGCTCCCACTCGACCGAGGAATTTCTCATATTCTTGCTTAATTTCCGTAACCACCACCATCGGCTCAATGGGACCTTCCCATTGCATGTCAAACAAATCCTTTTGCCGACGGTGACGCTGATCCTGGGTGCAATGATCCTCACTCTGGGGCACAGTAAAGAAGTCTCTTTGTAGGCAAATCCGGATGCGCTGGAGTATTCCGTCGAATTCGTTCCCAGCCATCCCGGCCACCTTCCCTTGTGGAAATAAGTGGCGGTCTCCTCAGCCTTTCGCTCCCCGGTCCCATCCGTCGCGATGGGGGCCGTGTCCCCGGAGCAACCAAACACAACGACATCCTTGGTGAGGCCCCGATAGGCCAATCCATATCCGATCGTTGCGAGCATTATCAGAATCCTTTCCATCTCTCCTGGTTCCTGTGATCAGATAAAATGATGTAGCCAGCCTCCCAAGAGTCTCTGGCTTTTGTGAAGGGTGAGCGGGTCCCTTGACCTCGTCTCACGAAAAAAAGACATGTATGCTGGATAGACTTTCCAGTATTCCTATCACTAACTCCCATCATTTTACCATTTACTTTTAAAATTAAACTGCAATCTTACCAAACTTAAAAAACTTATAAACTTAAACTTAACCTAAACTTAACTGTACAGCGCCGCCCGTTCCCAGGGCGGCCTACCTAAATTCTGCGAAGGCTGCCACTAGCTTTTCCCAGTGGTGGGAGGGCACTGACCCCTTCCTTTGATCTGCCGCAGCCTGTCGTCGCTGCGCTGGGACTGGGATCTCCCTGGGCTGCCTTGACCTTGAACTTACGCCTGGGGGTGCACGGGGGATTTGACCACGACTTCCTGGGCTGGGGTGTCCGACTTGACCTACGGAGGGCTACTTTGGGCAAGATCTCCAGGGCCGACGGACCAGGAACCAAGACTTCCACCGTCGCGGCCTGTGGTCCCACCACAGCCGCTGGCTCCGTCTCCCCTGGCTCCGCCCCCCTGAACTCGGGATTTGCAGTTTCTGGCTCCACCCTACTTGGCCCAGTATGTGGTCCTCCACTCGCAATCCCTACCTCCCCCAAGGGCAAGACTTCCAGGGCCGACGGACCGGGTACCGAGACTTCCACCGTCACGGCCTGTGGTCCTACCACAGCCGCTGGCTCCGTCTCCCCTAGCTCCGCCCCCCTGGGCTCGGGATCTGCAGTTTCCGATTCCACCCTGTGTGGAACTCCACTCGCAGCCCCTATCTCCCCTAAGCTTGAGTCGAGGGCGAAACCTTCGTCCTCCGACCCCAGCACCTCTCCGACCGGGTCACTACCTTGATCGAGCTCCTCGAGCTCTTCCTCATCTGAATCCCAACCCCAAGAAAAGATCCTACACTTTTCCAGAATGTCCTCTTCCCTCAAGCAGGCTGCTCTACCGGTCTGTGTGCCCTGCGGTCCTATCCTGGGCTGCGAGTCCCCACTCGCAGGTTTGGCCCCTGTGATTGGCCCCTGTGCACCCGGCTTATACAGCTTGCACTGGTTAATGTGGAACCATTTCGTGCGCCGAGGTACCTTCACGGCGTACACCATGGGACTCGCCTTATCTACAATACTGTAGGGTCCCATATACAGTGGTTCCAAACTCCCTACTCTGGCATAGTTCCTAACCATGACCTGATCTCCGACTTCCCACTCCTGCTTCTTACGGGGTTCCAGCAACAGGCGATTGCCCTGGTGCTGTTTTCCCATGTTCCCAGCCGCCTGCTTGTAAACCTGCTTCAGGCGCTCCAAGAGAGTCTGGACAAACTTGTCCCTTTTCACCTCTTGGAGCTGACCCTCAGTGAGCACCGGGGCTAGTACATGGGTGGGGGTTCGCATGATCCTACCAGTCATCACCTCGTATGGGGAATACCCCGTACTCTTCGACTGACTGGCCCGGATCCCCATGAGGATTAGAGGCAGAACCTCCGCCCATTTTTGGGGCGAGTTCATAGTCTCTTTCCTCAGCTTCTCCTTGAGGGTCCGGTTCATGCGTTCAACAATCCCTGATGACTGGGGATTGTGCGCTACGTGCCACCTCCCTTCAATGCCCAAAAGCATGAGGGTGTTCTGCATCACCTGGCCGGTGAAATGACTCCCTTGGTCTGACTCCACGAAACGGGGGAGTCCCCACCGTGAGAACACTTCCCGGACCAAGATCTTGGCAGTACCCAGCGCCGTAGCTGTTCTACAGGGGAAGGCTTCTACCCATTTGGAAAACACATCCACCAAGACGAGGCAGTATTTGTAGCCTCCCTGGGTGGTGGGCAGGGGCCCTATGTAATCGATCTGTATCGACTGCCATGGTCCCTCCACCCTCCTGATGTGCCCCATGTGCACTTTCCTTTTCTGGGGGTCTGGGTTGTTTGCAGCGCACACAAGACAGCTTGCACAGAACTCGCGGACCTGCTCCCTGAGTCCCGGCCACCATCCCGCCTGCTCTACCCGTTGCCAGGTAACCTCGGGCCCGGGGTGTCCTGCCCCCGGCCCCTCATGAGCCAACTGGAGGAATTCCCTCCTGTGCTGCTGCGGCACAACCCACTGTTCCTCGCGGAACAGCATGCCTTCTTTAACGGAGAGGGTTGCCGTACTGTACGGGCCCTCTACCTGCTTGCCCTCAGTAATCGTTCTGAGAACTGCTTTTAGGGCGGGATCCTGGTTCTGGACGGTCTTAAGGTCTAGGGGCAGTGCTACCCTGGTGTTCCCGGGATTCCCTTCCCTGCCTTGGATCGCTGCCACGGGTCCGGGTCCATAGGGGTCCCAGAAAATGCCGTTACGGGCACCCTCCCTGGCTAGCGCATCCGCCTGCTGGTTGCCCTCCCCGCGGGGGTCTATGGAGGAGTGAGCCTTCACCTTATGGATGAAAATCTCCCCTTCCTCCCCTACTGCTGCTAGGATCTTTTCCAGCAAGGGCTTCACCGTTAAAGGTCGCCCGTCCGCGGAGGTGTATCCACGGCGGGACCAAATGGCCAGGTATTCCGTACACGAATTGCACGTAAACATACTGTCCAAACAAATCGTGTATGGGGTTGGGAAGATTTCTGGGTGGGTAACGACGTACGCCACCGCAGACAGCTCAGCCTGCTGCGCGCTCATCGTGCTGGGGAGTTTAATTGCCGGGGCAAGGTTTGCCGCAGGGTCATAAACTCCACACCCTGTGAGTCATTCGCCAGCGGACACTGTGCTGGAACCATCAACATAAATCTCGCGACCTGTGGGATGTATCCCGGCCCGCAAACCTATGTTGACCTCCCACACCCCTTCCACCGAACACTGGTGGGCTGTTCCGGGGTATACCAAGTTGGCCGCGAGCTTGGGCTCGCAAAGACCTTTAACTCTAAGATCCATCTGGGAAAGGAGAAGGGTCCAGCGCGCAATACGAGCGCTGCTTACGGTCCCATCCTTAATCCTCCCATCTAGAAGCATCTTAGTTGGTGTGAGGAGAGTGATGGGAGAGAGCCCTGTGAAGATCGCTGATCTTTTCACAGCCCAATGCGTGGCTAAGAGATGCCTTTCGCAGTTGGAAAAACTCCTCTCCACATCCGTTAACACCCTGGACGAATAGACAACCGGCCTCAGCTTGCCGTGACGCTCTTGGAGCAGCACTGCGCTCAAGCTGTCTCCGCTGGCAGCTACCTCCAGGAAAAACTCCTTCCCCCCATCTATGGCCCCTAAAGCTGGCGCGGTCTGCAGATCCCTTTTTAACTTCTCGAATGCAGCCTGGCAACCCTCGTCCCAAGACCACTCCACTCCCTTATGGAGGAGTCGGAGCAGCGGAGCTGCTGTGGCCGCATAGTCCTCGATGAAGTCTCTACAGTAACCGGTCAGTCCCAGAAAGGACCTCACACCCGTTATGGTGTTGGGAATCGGTAACTCCTGCACCGACTCCCTCCTAGCCTTATCTATGGCTCTTTCCCCAGCGCGAATGGTCAGACCCAGGAATTTTACTTCCTGCTGACCGATACGTGCTTTCTTAGGGTTAACTTTAAAACCCTTTCTCGCTAGCAGCTCCAATAACTCGGCTAGCAGTGGTCCATGCTCCTCCCTTGAGTCCGTGAACAGGAGCAAATCATCCACGTACTGCACTATCTGATTGGGCTGACTAAACTCCTTTAAACTTCCTGCCATACACTGATGGAAAATACTGGGGCTGTTGTGGAAACCCTGTGGCAAACAGTTCCATGTGTACTGTTGTCCTTTAAAAGTAAAGGCAAACTTGTACTGGTCCTCTCGCCGCAGCGGGATGGACCAAAAACCGTTCGAGATATCCAGCACCGTGAACGTGGTCGCGGACGCTGGGATACTCCCTATTAGGTCAGCAACTGCTGCTACTGTGGGCGCGCAGGCGGGGATGTTACTGTTAAGGACTTTGTAGTCCACCGTGGCCCTCCACGAATTATCCGGCTTCCTCACCGGCCATAATGGGGAGTTCACGTGTGTGGCTATCGGCCTCAACACGCCCTGCTGCACCAAGGAGGACATTGCTGTCTCCATATCGGGTTCTGCTTCTTTGGGGAAGTTATACTGCTTTTGGGGCCGGGTCATGGGGTCCCCGTCTACGCTGACCTCAAACCCGGTAACCCTCCCACAATCGTGCTTGTGGGTTGCAAACGCGTGCATATTATCTGACACGTACGCTTGCATGTCCGTTGGGACATCCGCGACCATAAGCCCGAGGTCGTAACCTTCGGATGGCTTCATGGTACACAGGGCCCCTTTACCTTCCTTCCCCGGGATCACAACTACCTTGCCTTTCCCACCCTTGGCTCCCCAGAGACAGTGATTCCTAAGGTCCACGAGGATCCCGTGTTCCGCTAGGAGATCCGATCCGAGGATACCTCTGCCACCCCCCTCTTGCCATTTCATCAGTATGCACTTCCACGTGGTGTGGAGTGCTCCTAAATGAATGGAGAGCGGAATGGAGAACGCGCCAGCCTGCTCTTTTCCCGTGAACCCCGCTAATGTGAATGGGACCTTGGTAGACAGTGGTGAGTCAAAGGGGCTATCCGTATGAATCACGGTGCATGAAGCTCCCGTGTCCAACAAATAACTGCCCTTCTGCTTCTCTACCTCCATCTCAACCAGGGGTCTTTTCCACGCATCATAGCTGAGCGGACACAGATAAACGGGCTGCGCGGGCTCTAGTCATTGGGTACTGGTGGACGGGGTCGTGACATCTGTGGGGCCGGTAGCGACTGCCACCCTTCCTTGCGAAATCATAAGGGACCGCATAGCTCCCAACATTGATTCTATCGCATCGGGATGGATAGGCACACCAGCTCCTCTCTCAGAGACAGGCGCTTGGGTTCGGGCTGCGGGATTTTTATCCCTGGGGTCCTTCCAGGGGTTCCTACAGTTCTTACGCCAGTGACCTGTCTTCCCGCACCCGTAACAAGCACCACTGGCTTGTGGGGCGCGGTTTCCCTCCTGATGCCACTCCTTTTGAGCCGGGGCTGCGGGCCGTGCCTCATGCACCTTTCCCTTAAGGGGACGCGCTCCTGTGCTCCTAGTGTTCCGATACCCTATCGTGAGTCGATTTAGGACCGACTCCTCTGTTGTGGCGGGGTTAGTGGGATCAAACCACACTTTGGCCTGCTCCCTGACGGCTGGTAAGCTGTTGGCTACTAAACACTTGAGCCAGTGAGCTAAACCGGCACCGTTCAGGTAGTCGCGCCCCGGCGCACCTGGGCAGCTACGCTGGTATACTGGCCACAGCCTGTCGGCGAAAACCTTTGGGGGTTCTCCCTCCATCTGTAGGGTTTGACTCAATCTGACGAACGGACCTTCGTCATCCGCCCCTAACACTTCTAGGACCTCATCCCGTAACTCCTCATAAGTTTTATTTCCCTTCTTACTCTCGTCTGAGAGACACTGGAGGATCGAGCTATCTAACGAGAACAGCAACATTTTGGTCTTTTCCTCATCGTCGCAGCCATTAATTGCTGCGGTCTGTTCTACCTCCCTAAAGTGTACGGAAGGGTCGTCTGACTCGGACAGCTTCCGTACATGACTAATCATTGCTCTCAGCTGGTGTGAGCTGTGAGGCAATACAAGCTCACAGGACATCCCCCTCTGCCCCATTTGCCCCACCCGGGCCTCTCTTGTGGCCTCGGAGCGGACACATCGGTCCCGGTTTCGACTCTACCTCCGGGGATTGTCCTACCTCGGGAACCTCCTTTTCTATTTCCACCACTTCCTCCCTTACCCAGGTTGCCGAATAGCTGGGTGGCGCGGAGGGCACAGTGGCAAATACCTCCTCTGCTTTATCTGGTAGGGATTTTGGGAATTCCCTACCCACCTGTGGCTGGTTTGCTGACGGGCTGATGAGGCACACCATACCGTTTGCCTTATTCAGGGCCTCTCTTAGGTTCCCTATCTCCTTTTGGCAAACACTGTGGTCGGCTCCCTCATGCCTATCCTCGAGGGCCATCTTATATGCCGCCCTAACTCCCTTCAAGCTTTCTTCCTGGGCTTTTATCTGGGTAGCTAGGCGGGCACACCGTTCTCTAATCCTACCCTCGTTTAATTTCGCTTCCGTGACCTGACACTCTAGGTAATCAATTTTAGCCTCATGGTGGTTGGCTACTATCTGGCGTTCCTGATGTAACGCATTCAATGATGCGATGAGTTTTTGTCCTCCCGTGATCTTTTCCTCCATCTCAACTTCCAAATCCCTGATCTGAGCTGCCTGTGCCACAATGACCTGGTCCGAAAGTTGGACTTGCTTCTTGTAGCACATCAGCCAGACCGCTTTCTCTACCGACTTCTTGTGCTCTTTACTGCCTGTCCATTTGATGGCGGCGTCTAGCGGACGCTTATCCATCAGCAGGTCACTTATCCACTTTTTGGTTAAGTTAACCTTCCCAAACACATAGTCGGCTACCCTCTCATCCATCACATTTCGCCTATTCACACCAGGGTCTAAAACATTACTCTCTCGCTGCCAATGTCCTGCCGCGGTCGCCATTTTCTGTAAGGGGTCCTGTCGTGCTTGTATCACAGACGGTGCTGGTGTGAGGTTAGGCCTTCGTTGCCTAATACTATTGCTTGCTCTGGTCTCCGGCCAGCCTTATCGCAATAAGCACCTGTGAGTGGTTCGACCCACTCGCCCTTACGGTTCTAACACTGGACTTAGGTGCGAGAGCAGTAATGCAGAGAAAAACTCAAATAGACCCGGTTGAATAGTACGAAATGGAAATCTTTATTGCATAGCGTCCAAGATCATGAAGTACATGTCATAGGCGCAAATTAACGAGAGTACAAGTATACATACATTCATAAAGCTTGGTCTATGGTAATGAAGAACGCACGGCACATCGTAAAAAGGGGAACACATTATACTTTATCCTTAATAAAACCACCCTCCCCTATCAATACCTACACTACATCTAGATTTGTAGGATCAGGAAACATGCTCACCACTCGTGATACTTCGGAGAATTTTAAAGTGAGGCACTCGGCTCGTTCGCTGCAGCGCCTGACTGTCACGTGTTTGGAGGGGTCTCTGTACCCCACTTGTTTATCTTCGCTGCTGCGGCAGGCAGGCCGGGCTCCCCGTTGTCATGAAGAACTCGACAGAACTCGGGCCCGGCTGTAGAACTCAAAGAAAGGTCTTCCTGGACCGACACCAGTTGTCGGTAGAATTCAATGAAGAGTCTTCCTGTTGTGATGAAGAAGTCGATGGACCCAAACCGGTTCGTGCAATAACCCGTAGAATTCAAGAAATGAGTTCTATATTTTCGGGCGCGGTCGGGGTTTACTGACCGTGGCGGCACGTGGATTCTTCTTCTTTTCTTGTCATTTCGTCTTGTCTTTTCGGGCCTTCGGGTCCAGACACCGTTTACCGACTCTCGGGATGGTGCACCCGGTCACTTGCCCTTGTCGAGGCGGCTCGTTCCGATTGAGCTCCACCCAACATTCGAAGTCGAAGAGAATAAGAGACGATTCGAGCGAATAAGAGAGCCAGCCGGGAGAATAAGAGTTCAGCAGCCAGCAGCAAGATAAGAGACCGATGGACATTTGTTCTCTATAGTTATAGTGCTGAGTCCCCTTATCTCCCGCTCAAATCTTAATGTTTGTCCTTTGTGTAATACTGGTGCACAAAACTCCCAGCATGGGGCGATTCTTTCCTTTAACGGGTTTCGGTGGCACCTGAAACTGGCCAACTACCCGTTAATGTTTTTCCCCATTGTCGAACCGGCTAGGAGCCTCCCTGGCTGGGTTTTGGGGGCCCCCGAATACTTGCTTAATCACCCGTGAATGGCTCTCTCATTGTAGAGCCGTGGGGGTATATGTGGATTGCTGTGTCTGGATGGGCCTTCGATTGCCCAGTACAATGGTCCTTACTTGTGCATGGAAAACGATTCCAGCACTTATATCTTTTGCTATTGTTTCGAATGCAAACAGGTTGCATCCTGTCTTTATCAATGTTTGCCGAGTATGATTCAATCTTATACTGAAATGTTTATTCGAACGCCATCTTGTCTGCCCACTGTATTTCTGGAAGCTTCTGCCACGAGGCGCGGCGGCCATTTTACAGGCTTCTGTGTCCTTTTTAATCATGACAGCATTTCGTTTAAATAAACTGATCAAACGAATCTGCTTCTCTTTCGTTATTTTGAATCGCGATAATTGCGAAACTTTACAGTTGGGGCCGAACTATTGTTTTCAAATCCCTCCATGGCCTTGCCCCCCCCAATCTCTGTAATCTCCTTCAGCCCCACAACCCCCCCGAGATATCTGCGCTCCTCTAATTCTGCCCTCTTCAGCATCCCTGATTATATATCGCTCAACAATTGGTGCCGTGCCTTCTGTTGCCTAGGCCCTAAGCTCTGGAATTCCCTGCCTAAACCTCTCAGCCTTGCTACCTCTCTTTCCTCCTTTAAGACGCTCCTTAAAACTTACCTCTTTGGCCAAGCTTTTGGTCACCTGCCCTAATTTCTCCTTATGTGGCTTGGTATCAAAATATTTGTCTTAAAATACTCCTGTGCAGCGCCTTGGGACGTTTTACTACGTTAAAGGCGCTATATAAATACACGTTGTTGTTGTTTATACAGGTTCATCATAATTTCCACATTTTTGTACTCTATACTTCTATTTATGAAGCCCAGGATTCCGTAAGCCTTTTTAACTGCTTTCTCAACCTGCCCTGCCACATTCAACGATTTGTGCACATATACCCCCAGGTCTCTCTGTTGGTGCACCCCCTTTAGGATTGTACCATTTGTCCTCTCCTCATTCTTTCTACCAAAATATATCACTTCACACTTTTCTGCATTAAATTTCATCTGCCACGTGTCCGCCCATTTCACCAGCCTGTTTATGTCTTCCTGAAGTCTGTCATTCTCCTCCTCACTGTTCACTATACTTCCAAGTTTTGTGTCATTTGCAAATTTTGAAATTGTGCCCTGTACACCCACGTCCAAGTCACTAATATATATCAAGAAAAGCAGTGGTCCTAGAACCAACCCCCAGGGAACACCACTGTATACCTTCCTCCAGTCCGAAAAACAACTGTTCACCACTACTGTTTCCTGTCACTTAGCCAATTCCGTATCCATGCTGCCACTGTCCCTTTTACTCCATGGGTTTGAACTTTGCTGGCGAGCCTATTATGTGGCACTTTGTTGAACGCCTTTTGGAAATCCATGAACACTACATAAACCGCATTACCCTCATCAACCCTCTCTGTTACCTCATCAAAAAACTCGATCAAGTTGGTTGAACACGATTTGCCTTTAACAAATCCGTGCTGCCTTTCCTTAATTAATCCACACCTATCCAAGTGACTGTTAATTTTGTCCCTGAATACTGTTTCTAAAAGCTTCCCACTACCGAGTTTAAACTGACTGGCCTGTAGTTGCTGGTTTTATCTTTACACCCTTTTATGAACAATGGTGTAGCATTTGCAATTCTCCAGTCCTCTGGCATCACCAACGTATCTATGGAGGATTGGAATATTATGGCCAGTACCTCCGCAGCATCCTCTTCCTTGGTGAAGACAGATGCAAAGTACTCATTTAGTACCTCAGCCATACCCTCTGCCTCCATGCATAGGTCTCCTTTCTGGTCCCTAATCGGCCCCACCCCTCCTCTTACTACCCTTTTACTATTTATATGCCTATAGAAGACTTTTGGATTACCTTTTATGTTGGCTGCCATTCTATTCTCATACCCTCTCTTTGCCCCTCTTATTTTCTTTTTCACTTCACCTTTGACCTTTCTGTATTTCGCCTGATTCTCAGATGTATTTGCAACCTGACATCTGTCATACACGCTCTTTTTCTGCTTCATCTTACTCTCTATCTCTTTCGTCATCCAGGGAGCCCTGACTTTAGTTGCCCTGCCTTTCCCCCTTGTGGGAATGTACCTCGACTGTACCCAAACTATTTCCTCTTTAAAGGCATACCCATTGTTCCACTATAGTTTTGCCTGCCAACCTTTGATTCCAGTTTACCCGGGCCAGATCTGTTCTCATCCCACTGAAATTGGCCTTCCCCCAGTTAAACATTCTTACTCTAGATTGCGCCCTGTCCTTTTCCATAGCTAATCTAATCCTTATGATACTATGATCATTGTTCCCTAAATGTTCACCTACTGATACTTGCTCCACTTGACCCACCTCATTCCCCAGAACCAGATCCAGCAATGCCTCCTCCCTTGTCGGGCCAGAAACATACTGATCAAGAAAGTTCTTCCCCTTCTCTGCCCTTTACACTATTACAATCCCAGTCTATATTAGGATAGTTGAAGTCTCCCATTATTACTACTCTATAGTTCGTGCACCTTTCTGTAATTTCTCTGCATATTTGCTCCTCCATATCTTTCCCACTATTTGGTGGTCTATACAATACACCGAGTAGTGTAATGGCATCTCTATTATTTCTTAACTCTAGCCTTTTAGATTCTGTCCTTGACCCCTCCAGGACATTCTCCCTCTCCAGCACTGTAACATTCTCCTTAACCAATACTGCCACACCACCACCTATCCTTCCTTCCCTATCTTTCCTGAACACCTTATAACCAAGAATATTTAATACCCAATCCTGCCCTTTTTGGAGCCAGGTTTCAGTTATTGCCACCACATCATATTCCCATGTGGCTATTTGTGCCTGCCGCTCACTTACCTATGCTTCATGCATTCACATACATACACTGTAAACCCATCTTAGAGGATCCTGTATTCTCTCTTACTTGGACCCCACCTAATACCTTACTATTTCTTACTTTAGTGCTCTCTGCCTCTCCAATTGCTTTGAGCACTTTATTTCCCCTTTCTAATGTTACATCCTGGTACCCATCCCCCTGCCAAATTAGTGTAAACCCTCCCCAACACCACTAGCAAACCTCCCCGCGAGGAATTGGTTCCAGCCCTGTTGAGGTGCAACCCGTCCGGCCTTGTAAGAATAAGCCGTTTGCTGTAAGAATTTGCTATAACTTGACCAAACTTAAAAAGTTGACCAAATTTAATATCCCAGCATGCTTCGGGAGGTTGAGAGATTGGTTCCTGTGGGAACTTTGTACGAAAGCTGTTAATCAGATATGGAAGCGACAGACCCTGAGCAGGAACAAAGGGTTGGGCGTTACAAAGACAGGAACATTTTCAGGCAAAAGGTGTGAACGGCTTTGGAGCCCACTGATAAGAAGAGGAAAACAATTGCCGACCATTTGTCACACAGTTTGGGACACATGCGCATTGAGGAGCCTGCCCAGGTTTTTAGGGTATCAGAGATGCTGTTTTAAGACACTCGGGGCTGCTGCAGTCGGGGAAGGCAACTTGGTCAGTTGCCAATTAAAGTTGTACGGCTAGCCATCACCGAACTGACCACTCGCTGGTGTTAGTATGTATGTAGTGTTGGCTTATAATCGTTTGAGTTTAAAGTAAGGGAATAAACCTGTGTGTGCTTAGATATAATCAGGAGTATTATATGCAACAGGTTTGTGTGAGCTTACTTGTAACCTCTCGCTGATTTTAAGTAAAAAGAAAGTTATTCTTGAATCCTTGTGTTTTGTGTTGTCTGTTCCATGGGTCAGAAACTTTGGAAACTGTTGGACGGGTTAAAGGACAAGGGTGAATTTAAATGTCTTACAGCCTGTACAGGTCCCACCTCCACCAGAACTGGTCCCAATGCCCCAGGAATCTGAAGCCCTCCCTCCTGCACCATCTCTCCAGCCACGCATTCATCTACTCTATCCTCCTATTTCTATACTCACTTGCGCGTGGCGCAGGGAGTAATCTGGAAATTATCGGGAACGGTAGCATAGTGGTTATGTTACTGGACTAGTAATCCAGAGACCTGGACTAATGATCCAGAGATGTCAGTTCAAATCCCACCACAGCAGCTGGGGAATTTAAATTCAGTTAATTAAATAAATCTGGAATAAAAAGCTAGTACCAGTAATGGTGACCGTGAAACTATTGGATTGTCGTAAAAATCCATCTGGTTCACTAATGTCCTTTAGGGAAGGAAATCTGCCGTCCTTACCTGGTCTGGCCTATATGTGACTCCAGACCCACAACAATGTGGTTGACTCTTAACTGCCCTCTGAAATGGCCTAGCAAGTTGTAAAAAAAACTGCTACGAAAAACAATAAGAATAAAACCGTACGGCCCACCCGGCATTGACCTCGGCACCAGCTATGGACATGACAATGGCACACCCAGCCCAGTCGACCCTGCAAAGTCCTCCTTACTAACATCTGGGGACTTGTGCCAAAATTGGGAGAGCTGTCAAGCAACAGCCTGACATAGTCATACTCAGAGTCATACCTTTCAGCAAATGTTCCAAACTCCTCCATCACCATCCCTGGGTACGCCCTGTCCCACCGGCAGGACAGACCCACCAGAGGTGGCTGCACAGTGGTATGCTGTCGGGAAGGAGTGGCCCTGGGAGTCCTCAACATTGACTCCGGACTCCATGAAGTCTCATGGCTTCAGGTCAAGCATGGGCAAGGAAACCTCCTGCTGATTATCACCTACCACCCTCCCTCAGCTGGATGAATCAGTACTCCTCCATGTTGAACACCACTTGAAAGAAGCACTGAAAGTAGCAAGGGCACAGAATGTACTCTGAGTGGGGGACTTCAATGTCCATCACCAAGAGTGGCTCGGTAGCCACTACTGGCCGAGTCCTGAAGGATATAGCTGCCAGTCTGGGCCTGCGACAGGTGGTGAGAGAACCAACACGAGGGAAAAACCTACTTGACCTCGTCCTCACCAATCTACCTGTCGCAGATGCATCTGTCCATGACAGCATTGGTAGCAGTCATTGTGGAGACGAAGTCCCGTCTTCACACTGAGGACACATGTGTTGTGTGGCACTACCACTGTGCTAAATGGGATAGATTCAGAACAGATCTAGCAGCGCAAAACTGGGCATCCATGAGGTGCTGTGGGCCATCAGCAGCAGCAGAATTGTATTCCACCACAATCTGTAACCTCATAGCCCAGCATATCCCTCACTTTACCATTACCATCAAGCCAGGGGACCAACCCTGGTTCAATAAGGAGTGTAGAAGAGCATGCCAGGAGCAGCATCAGGTGTACCTGAAAATGCGGTGCCAACCTGGGGAAGCTGCAACACAGGACTACATGCATGCTAAAAAGTGGAAGCAGTGTGCTATAGACAGAGCTAAGCGATCCCACAATCAACGGATCAGATCAAAGCTCTGCAGTCCTGCCACATCCAGTCGTGAATGGTGGTGGACCATTAAACAACTGATGGGAGGAGGAGGCTCCATGAATATCCCCATCCTCAATGATGGTGGAGCCCAGCATGTGAGTGCAAAAGACTAAGCTGAAGCTGAAATGCAACATTTCCAAATTTGCTGATGACACAAAGCTAGGTGGCAGTGTTGGATGTGAAGAGGCTTCAAGGGGATCTCAACAGGCTCAGTGAGCGGGCGAGAACATGGCAGATAGAATATAATGTGGATAAATGTGAAGTTATCCACTTTGGTAGAAAAAACAGAAAGGCAGAGTATTTCCTAAATGGTGAAAGATTGGGGAATGCAGATGCTCAAAGGGACCTGGGTGTCCTTGTACATGAGTCACTGAAAGTGAATGTGCAGGTGCAACAAGCCATTAGGAAGGCAAATGGTATGCTGGCCTTCATTAAAAGAGGATTTGAGTACAGGAGTAAAGAAGTCTTACTCCAATTATATAGGGCCTTGGTGAGACCACACCTGGAGTACTGTGTACAATTTTGGTCTCCTTACCTAAGGAAGGATATACTTGCCATAGAGGGAGTGCAACGAAGGTTCACGAGATTGATTCCTGGGATGGCGGGACTGTCGTATGAGAAGAGATTGAGTAAACTAGGCCTGTATTCTCTTGAATTCAGAAGAATGAGAGGGGATCTCATTGAAGCATACAAAATTATTACAGGGCTTGATAGGGTGGATGCTGGGAGAATGTTTCCCTTGGCTGGGGAGTCTAGAACCAGGGGCCACAGCCTCAGGATAAAGGGTAGGCCATTCAGGACTGAGATGTGAAGAAATTTCTTCACACAGAGGGTGGTGAATCTTTGGAATTCTCTACCCCAGAGGGCTGTGGAGGCTCAGTCATTGGGTATATTCAAAACAGAATTCGATAGATTTCTGACTAGTAAGGGCATCATGGGATATGGCGATGAATGGAGTTGAGGCAGAAGATCAGCCATGATCTCATTGAATGGCGGAGCAGGCTCGAAGGGCCGAATGGCCTACTCCTGCTCCTATTTCTTATGTTCTTTCTTATGTTCTAATGTTTGTAACCATCTTCAGCCAGAAGTGCCGAGTGGATGATCCATATCGGCCTCCTCCTGAGGTCCCCACCACCACAGAAGCCAGTCTTCCGCCAATTCAATTCACTCCACGTGATATCAAGAAACGGCTGAGCGCACTGGATACAGCAAAGGTTATGGGCCCCGACAACATCCCAGCTGTTGTGCTGAAGACTTGTGCTCCAGAACTAGCCGCGCCTCTAGCCAAGCTGTTCCAGTACAACTACAATACTGGCATCTATCCGACAATGTGGAAAACTGCCCAGGTATGTCCTGTCCACAAACAGCAAGACAAATCCAATCCAGCCAATTACTGCCCCATCAATCTACTTTCAATTATCAGCAAAGTGATGGAAGGTGTCATCGACAGTACTGTCAAGCAGCACTTACCCACCAATAACCTACTCACTGATGCCCAGTTTGGGTTCCGCCAGGACCACTCGGCTCCAGACCTCATTACAGCCTTGGTCCAAACATGGACAAAAGAGCTGAATTTCAGATGTGAGGTGAGAGTGACTGCCCTTGACATCAAGGCAGCATTTGGCTGAGTCTGGCATCAAGGAGCCCTAGTAAAACTGAAGTCAATGGGAATCGGGGGGAAAACTCTCCACTGGCTGGAGTCATATCTAGCACAAAGGAAGATGGTTGTGGTGGTTGGATGTCGATCATCTCAGCCCCAGGACATTGGTGCAGGAGTACCTCAGGGCAGTGTCCTAGGCCCAACCATCTTCAGCTGCTTCATCAATGACCTTCACTCCATCATAAGATCAGAAGTGGGGATGTTCGCTGATGACTGCAGTGTTCAGTGCCATTCGCAACTCCTCAGATAATGAAGCAGTCCATGCCTGCATGCAGCAAGACCTGGACGACATTCAGGCTTGGGCTAATAAGTGGCAGATAACATTCGCGCCACACAAGTGCCAGGCAATGACTATCTCCAACAAGCGAGAGTCTAACCACCGCCCCTTGACATTCAATGGCATTACCATCACCGTATTCCCCCACCATCAATATCCTGGGGGTCACCATTGACCAGAAACTTAACTGGACCAGCCACATAAATACTGTGGCAACAAGAGCAGGTCAGAGGCTGGGTGTTCTGCGGCTCACCTGGAAGTCGACACCTCCGTCAGTGCTCTAATACTGCACTGAAGTGTTAGCCTAGGTTATGTGTTCAAGCCCTGGGCTGGGACTCAAACCCACAACCTTCTGATTGAGAGTTCTACCCGTGAGCCAAGTTGATGCTAGGAGGGCTGCTTTGGGCTGGGAAGGTTGAGACTGACAGTGTTAACTGAGACGGGAGAGTGTCAGCATGAAATGGGGGAGACAAAAAGTGCCAGCCTGAGAAGAGAGGGAATATTACAAGATTGAACGGGAGAGAGTGGAAGAAGAGTATCAGCTTAACCAGGTTGGAGGTGGAAATGAGTGTCATATTGAATTGAAGAATAAAAAGTCCTTCTCCCTTATGAACTGGGAGATTTGGAGAAGAGTGTATCTCTGTGAAGGGGTGGAGATTGGATAAGGTAATGTGTGTCCGTGACCTGTGTCTGTAGAGGATAGAGTGCCTTTATGAACTGGGGTGGTGGGGTTTAGATGCAGGAGAGTAACTGGTGAGGTAACTGTTGGGTAACTGATGCTCTGGCTGGTCTGTTGAAAGTCCAACTTTCACTATTTTTCCTTTTTCAATTGTGACGCATAATTGTACTTACAATTAACCAGAATGGATCATTTAATGTAAAAATTCAACATTTTTAGAGGGGTGCAAGCCCCCAGATGCCTCTAGAATTACACTACCAATGTCAATGCCACAATTGCCACATCATCTGCTGACCGCCTTAATCAGAATAGCGGAAAGCAAGAAAGTGAGGTGAAAATCTCGTGAAAATGATAAAATAGTTCCAGGGCTGAGGGACTTCAGTTATGTGGATAGACTAGAGAGGCTGCGAATGTTCTCCTTAGAGCAGATAAGGTTAAGGGGATATTTAATAGAGGTGATCAAAATTATGAATGATTTTGATAGAGTAAATAAGGAGAAACTATCTCCAGTGGCAGGTGGGTCGGTAACCAGAGGACACAGATTTAAGATAATTGGCAAAAGAACCGGGGGGAGATGAGGAGAATATTTTTTACATAGTGAGTTGTTATGATCTGGACTGCACTGCCTGAAAGGGCGTTGGAAGCAGATTCAATAGTAACTTTCAAAAGGGAATTGGATATATACTTGAAAAGGAAAAATTTGCAGGGCTATGGGGAAAGAGCAGGGGCATGGGACCAATTGAATAGCTCTTTCAAAGAGCTGGCAGAGGCACAGTGGGCTGAATGGCCTCCTTCTGTGCTGCATGATTCTATAAAATGTTCCTAGCCTTCTTCAGGCAGGGCTCTTGAAATCCACACCTGTGCCGAGCAACCTTGGACACCCATTTTGAATGGGTGGGAACATGTAATCAGCACTATGTGGGTGGGAATGCTGGAAAATGGATTTGCTATCTAAATCGGGGACTTCATTTCAATCTTGATGCATCACCAGAAAAGTGCCTGAAACGTAAAATGGGCCAATATCCAGTGTTACAGATTGCCACCATTCAATCGGTACTGTTGACTTTTTGCCTGAAATTTAGGCGCTACCAGTCTGAAAATGCGTGCTCATTTGTTTTTGGCTCCAGACTATGTTCTGATTCTGATCAGATCAGCTCAATATTTGGAACTGATGTTAATGCGGTCACTCAGCGTAAATTATAACAATGAAAGAAGAGGAAAACTGAATGCAGACACAGAGTTTATTATTTTATTAACTTGACATGTCACAGGCTGGTCAAGCTCATTAGTAATCAATGTATTGATCAATAAATGAGCGCAATTTGGAAACACGGGCGTAAACCACAGGACTGTATACATTACAGTTTAACGCTCCCCAGGAAACAATGCCAACCAGGTTCCAGCCATAATTCCCATAACAAACAAGAGGACCACCAGAGTCACCCTGGAATGTAAAAAAAGAAAACCCTATCATTCCATTGTAAAACCAAACTCAAATAGACATCACTGCAAAACTTTCTGACTGAACCCATCTTCACTTCAAAAGACAAAAGTTATGGTCATTCCCCAAATTCCCATTGGAAAGGATAAAATAGCATGTTGTATCAATTAGATTGTATTTTTGTCATTTTTAGTTCTTGCTAACAACAACTTGTATTTATATAAAATAAAAACAGAAAATGCTGGAAATACTCAGCAGGTCAGGCAGCATCTGTGGAGAGAGAAACAGAGTTAACGTTTCAGGTCGATGACCCTTCGTCAGAAGTGGAAAAAGTTGGAGATGGAACAGGTTTTGCTTTTGTATTCATATAGCGCCTTTAACTTAGTAAATCATCCCAAGGCGCTGCACAGGAGTATTTTAAGACAAAATTAACAGTAGATTAATATTGCCATTACAAACTAATAATTGATGAAATTATTAGCAATTGAAAAAAGAAACTACTAGTTAGTGACAAAGTGAATTTATTTCAGAAAGGGGAAGATAAGAACAAGGCAGCACCGAGGCTTGTATTATTCTATCACTGTGAATTTTCAGTGATGCTGCTGCCCGCACAATGGAGTGCAGGATATTTAGAAGAGATTGTACCTGTATCATTGTACAGGTAGTTCACTATTGGTAATGGGATATCAAATCCATTCTAGCTTGAAATCACCACTCAAATCGGCTGATTAATTCCACTGGTTATGGAATTCACGGAGCTCGTCAGTCCCATTAATGACAAAATGCAACTCGAGCCACGACTACAAGTCACCACGAGTCTTATTGCACAGAATGATAGATAGAGAAGACCATCTGGACAGATATTGCAAGATTTGATTGATTTCAACACACTGCTAGTTATTCCTAATCAATATTGAAAGTGACTTGGAGCTTTGTTATATAAAAGCACCAGTATATTGTAGACCTCACCATGGAAGAAGCCCGCTCAGACCTTTAAACACTTCTGAAAGTTAATGGCAGTGCCTACCTGGCAAGAGGAGGATCCAGAAGCACCGGCACAAATCATTATATCGCTGATACTATTCCCCCAGTACTGCCGACAGCTTTCCGAATCAACAATGGGAATATAGGTTTGCATCAGCTGGGTAGCAGAGGCTTGGAGGAAATAAATGAGGGAAGCAAAGATTATAATGAAGAACTACAGGTAGATCTGTCTGACTGTACACAAAATTACTTTAGAGAAGTGCTTTAGAAGGTTCTTACGGCCTCCAGATACAGTCCTTCCCCATCCAGTAGTGACACAGGTTGTGCCTCCTTGAATGTGTGCATTAGAAGCAACAAGCTGGATTGGATTGATGTAGCCCGTCAAAGAGGCCGGGGAAGAGAGTCTGAGAAGAGCACAGTCATAGTTCATATTTTGGGGGTCCCAGTAAGGATGGGTTATGACCTGTAATAAAGATGTAAAAGGTCACTTATTCATTCTACATTCTTCATGAATGGTGTTAAAATAGCTAAGGATGAAGTTGAAAGATATTTAGGATACATGATAGACTCCATGCCCAACATATCCAACCAATCCAGAGCTACAATCAACAAAGCCAATAGCCAAAACAATACGACAGAGGAAGTTGTGATCAAACTGTACGGTGCTCTGGTCAAACCACACCTTGAGCACTGCGCCCGGTTCTGGTTTTCAAAAATCAAGGGAGACATTAAAGCCCTGGAGGCATCATAGAGAAGAGCAACAATGGCATCCTGGTGTCAGGGGTCTGAGGTATGAGGAAAGACTGGAGCAACTTGAGCTTTTCAGCCTGGAAAGAAACCACCTGGGAGGGGAGCTTGTAGAATTATACAAGATAGTAAATGATATGGAAAAGTTTCATCCAGAATTATACCTGAAAGTAAACCGTGGGAATAGGTCAAGGGGAAGGTTCACACTAGTAAAAGATAATTTTAGGGTCGATAGCAGGCGGTTCCTCTTCACACAGAGAGTGATCGATACCTGAGATGGAGCTCTGAGCAGAGCGGGGGAGGTGAACACCCTGGGATGGAGCTCTGAGCAGAGCGGGGGAGGTGAACACCCTGGAATGGAGCTCTGAGCAGAGCGGGGGAGGTGAGCACCCTGGAATGGAGCTCTGAGCAGAGCGGGGGAGGTGAACACCCTGGAATGGAGCTCTGAGCAGAGCGGGGGAGGTGAACACCCTGGAATGGAGCTCTGAGCAGAGCGGGGGAGGTGAACACCCTGGGATGGAGCTCTGAGCAGAGCGGGGGAGGTGAACACCCTGGAATGGAGCTCTGACTGGAATGAAGCTCTGAGCAGAGCGGGGGAGGTGAACACCCTGGAATGGAGCTCTGAGCAGAGCGGGGGAGGTGAGCACCCTGGAATGAAGCTCTGAGCAGAGCGGGGGAGGTGAACACCCTGGAATGGAGCTCTGAGCAGAGCGGGGGAGGTGAACATCCTGGAATGATTATAAGAATACACCTTTCACAGTAAACTTGACTGAACCTAAAGTGACCAAATTTAATGTACCGAAAGACTTTGAGGGCAAGAGACTTCTTGGCTAAACATTTGTAAAATAAATGATGCGCTTGCAAGCTGTTTTTTTTCTCCAAAAGATAAGACCTTGAAAGTTCTGTGAGAACAAGGAGTCAACCATCAGGGGCAAAAACAAAGACTTCTTCAACCCATGAAGTAACTGGCCATGGTTGACTAAGCATCAAAACAGATCAGAAAGTGAGAGAGAGAAAACAACGCTATTCACACGGGTCGGGACATGAACGCTGTGAGCGAGTTGCCAAGTTTTTGGTATTAAAAAGCGTTACTAGAAGACACTCGGGGCTGCAGTCGAGGGCAACTTGGTCAGTTAAAGTCCTACGTCCAGTCACCGCCGAGTCGACCTCTCACTGGTGTTCGTACGTATGTGATTGCTTATGATCACTTGAGCTTAAAGTAAATGATTAGATTCGTGCGTGCTTACTTGTAATAAGTAAATGACTTGAGTCCAAGTTTAGAGTACGGATTGTCATGTAATATTTTGTGTGCTTACTTGAAACCTCTTGCTGATTTTAAGTAAAGGATAGTTTACCCTGAAATCTTTGTCTCGAGTTGTCTATTCCACGGTTTTGAACTCTATAAACTGTCAGACTGAAGTTCAAAACAATCTGAACGTCTTACATGATTTAAGAAAAATTACATGTAGCAATGGGGGAGTGTAGGGTTGTTCTGGATGGATGAATTAAGATGGGCCAAATGGCCCTACTGTACAAGATAAGTATCTTGTGAATGTCAAAGTTGAGACTGAGATGATGTAAAGGTGAGTTATGGATTGTGAAGTACATAAAAACATTCAATCTTAAGAACGTGTTCATCCATAAATGTAAAATTGTCTCAACTTCAATCATTAAAATCAAGTTTCAGCATCTTCAGTTTATTATGAAAAGAGCAGAGCGGGATTAAAACAGCGTGTACTTAAACAGAGTGTTTTATTTGGGAATTTGGAAAGAGTGGGAATTTGGAGAAGAGGGGGAAGGAGTTGCTGCTTTTTGCCTACACTACTTGTAGTGCTTTGTGTTACAGGTAGATATTTAATTTCAGTACCCATAACTTAATCTAGATCAAGTAAGTAGTCAAGAAACTACACTGTAAACTAAGTTACCTAATTACAAATTTAATTAAATTTAATTAAATAAAACAAGGTCATATAGGGATGGCAGTGCAGGTGGTGTGCCACAGCTGCAGCATGTGGGAGTTTGTGGAGAGCATTGTGATCCCGGACAACCATGTTTGCAGTAAGTGCCTGCATCTTGAGGAACTTCAGCTCAGAGTTTTTGAGCTGAAGTCTGAGGTGCAGACATTGCGGGGCATCAGGGATGGGGAGAGTTACCTGGACACTTTGATCCAGGAGGCAGTCACACCCCTTAAGTTAGGTAGTGGTACAGGTCTGGTTAGTGGTCAGGGACAGGAGGGTGTGACTGCTACTCAGGCAGGTAAGGGGACCCCAGGTGCAGTGCTGGAGGAGCCTCGGCCTTTGCCCTTATCCAACAGGTATGAGGTTCTTGCTGCCTGTGTGGATGAGGGAAAAGCCTGCAGGATGGATGAGCAAGCTGACCATGGCACCATGGTGCAGGAGGCCATTCAAGTGGGGGGAGTGAAAGGGAATGTAGTTGTGGTAGGGGACAGTATAGTCAGGGGGATAGATATTGTTCTCTGCAGCCGCGACCGAGAGTTCGAAGGTTATGTTGCCTGCCCAGTGCTAGGGTTAAAGATATCTCCTCGTGGCTGGAGGAGAACTTGGAGTGGAAGGGGAGGATCCAGTTGTCATGGTCCACGTAGGAACCAACGACATAGGTAGAACTAGGAATGAGGTTCTGCTGAGGCAGTTTGAGGAGCTAGGATCCAAATTAAAAAGCAGAACCTCAAAGGTAATAATCTCTGGATTGTTACTTGAGCCACGCGCAAATTGGCATAGGGACAAACAGATTAGAGGTTTAAATGCGTCGCTCATAGAGTGGTGTGGGAGGAAGGGGTTTCATTTCATGGGGCACTGGCACCAGTACTGGGGAAAGAGGAGCTGTTCCGTTGTGACGGGCTCCACCTAAACCGGGCTGGGACCAATGTCCTGGTGAACTGAATAATTAGGGCAGTAGACAAGGCTTTAAACTAATGAAGGGGGGTGGGAGGATTCAGGAAAGAGTAAATTTAAAAGCAGCAAGAGAAATGTCAAGGCTCTAGAGCAGAGTAGAAATTTGGGTAAAAATAAGCAGAGTGGGTCAGGAAGGGACAGAGAGAGTAACAAAGGTAATAAGGCATCAGTGACTAAGGTGACATCAGGGAAAAATAGAAATGAGTCAAAGCTAAAGGCACTATATCTGAATGCGCGAAGCATTCATAACAAAATAGATTAATTAATAGCACAGTTAGAAATTACTAGGTTTGATCTAATAGCCATTACGGAGACGTGGTTGCAATGTGGCCAAGGTTGGGAACTAAATATTCTCGGATACTTAACTTTTAGAAGAGATAGGCAAAATGGAAAAGGAGGAGGGGTAGCCCTGATAATAAAGGATGGGATAAAGACAGTAGAAAGAAAGGATCTTGGCTTGGAAAATCAAGAAGTAGAATCAGTTTGGGTGGAGCTAAGAAACAGCAAGGGGCAGAAAACATTGGTGGGAGTTGTTTATAGGCCCCCAAACAGTAGCTGTAATGTAGGGCAAAGTATACATCAGGAAATTAGAGGCACATTTAACAAAGGCAATACAGTAATCATGGGGAACTTTAATCTACATATAGACTGGGCAAACCAAATTTGCAATAATAGTGTGGAGGACGAATTCATGGAATGTATGCAAGACAGTTTTCTAGATCTGTATGTTGAGGAACCAACTAGGGAACAGGTTATTTTAGATCTAGTATTGTGCAACGAGAAAGGGTTAATTAATAACCTTGTAGTAAAGGGGCCTGTAGGGAAGAGTAACCATAATATGATAGAATTTTATATTGAGTTTGAAAGTGATTTAGTTAAGTCAGAAACTAGGGTCTTCAATCTAAACAAAGCAAACTACGTAGGTATGAGGGGCGAGTTGGCTAAGGTAGGTTGGGAAACTACATTAAAAGGTATGACAGTAGACAAGCAATGGCTAGCATTTAAAGAATTAATACATAATTTACAACAAATATACATCCCTTTAAGGCACAGAAACCCCACAGGAAAAGTGGTCCAACTGTGGCTAACAAGAGAAGTTAAAGATAGTATTATGTCAAAGGAAGAGGCTTATAATGTTGCCAAAAAGAGTAGTAAGCCTGAGGATTGGGAGGAGAACCAAAGGTGTAGTGAGAATGAGGAACTGAAAGAAATTAGTATTAGTAAAAAAATAGTACTGGAGAAATTAATGGGACTGAAAGCCGATAAATCCCCTGGACCTGATGGCCTACATCCTAGAGTTTTGAAAGAGGTGCCTATAGAGATAATGGATGCATTGGTTGTCATTTTCCAAAATTCCATAGATTCTAGAACAGTTCCCACGGATTGGAAGGTAGCAAATGTAACCCCACTATTTAAAAAAGGAGGGAGAGAGAAAACGGGGAACTACAGACCAGTTAGCATGACATCAATAGTCGGGAAAATGCTAGAATCTATTATTAAGGACGTGGTAACAGGGCACTTAGAAAATAATAATAGGATTGGGCAGAGTCAACACGGATTTATGAAAGGGAAATCGTGTTTGACAAATCTGTTAGAGTTTATTGAGGTTGTAATGAGCAGAATAGAAAAGGGGGAAAGTAGTGGATGTGGTGTATTTGGATTTTCAGAAGGCATTTGATAAGGTGCCACAGAAGAGGTTATGAAACAAAATTAGGGCTCATGGGATTGGGGGTAATATACTAGCATGGATTGGGGATTAGTTAACGGACAGAAAACAGAGAGTAGGAATAAATGGGTCATTTTCGGGTTGCTTGGCTGTAACTAGTGGGGTACCGCAAGGGCCTCAGCTATTCACAATCTATATCAACGATTTGGTTGAGGGGACCAAATGTAATATATCCAAGTTTGCTGATGATACAAAGCTGTGTGGGATTGTAAGTTGTGAGGAGGATGCAAAGAGGCTTCAAGGGGATATAGACAAGCTAAGTGAGTGGGCAAGAACATGGCAAATGGAATATAATGTGGAGAAATGTGAAGTTATTCACTTTGGTAGGAAAAATAGAAAAGCAGAGTATTTTTTAAATGGTGAGAGATTGGAAAATGTTGGTGTTCAGAGGGACCTGGGTGTCCTTGTACACGAATCACTGAAAGTTAACATGAAGGTACAGCAAGCAATCTGGAATGCAAATGGTATGTTGGCCTTTATTACAAGAGGATTTGAGTATAAGAGTAAAGACATCTTATTGAAATTATTTGGGCCCTGGTGAGACCACATCTGAAGTATTGTGTACAGTTTTGGTCTCCTTACCTAAGGAAGGATATACTTGCCATAGAGGGAGTGCAACGAAGGTTCACCAGACTGATTCCTGAGATGGGGGAATTGTCCTATGAGGAGAGATTGAGTAGACTAGGCCTATATTCTTTACAGTTTAGAAGAATGAGAGGTGATCTCATTGAAATATACAAAATTCTAACAAGGCTTGAGAGGGTAGTTGCAGGGAGGATGTTTCCCCTGGCTGGGGAGTCTCGAACCAGGGGTCACAGACTCAGAATAAGGGATCGGCCATTTAGGACTGAGATGAGGAGAAATTTGTTCACTCAGAGGGTGGTGAATCGTTGGAATTCTCTACCTCAGAGGGCTGTGGAGGATTAGTCGTTGAGTTTATTCAAAAGTGAGAAGTCGCACAACACCAGGTTATAGTCCAACAGTTTTATTTGAAATCACAAGCTTTCGGAGCTGCTGCTCCTTCGTCAGGTGAAGTGAAGGAATGCAAATCGGCAAAGCATATATAGACAGAGAACAATGCCTGTGCAGCGTACAATGTCAGACGACTACAGTTAATCTTTCTGACTGCCTTTTATCACACCTCGGCAGAGAGACAATCAGGTCAGTCAGGAAGGCATTATATCAAAGACATAGCAAAATACAGCTAAGACAATGAGGTGGGGTCACAGGGGGTCTAATGTGTCAAATGCTGCAGTCTGTATGGAAAACCATAAACTTTAAACTTTTTACTTTTTTTACTGGAAATCACATCTGTGAACAAGCCAACGACGACTCGAGTCCGGATGACTCTACGTCAGGTGGGGTTACATGTAGCGTGACATGAACCCAAGATCACGGTTGAGGCCGTCCTCATGGGTGCAGAACTTGGCTATCAGTTTCTGCTCTATGATTTTGCGTTGTCATGTGTCTCGAAGGCCGCCTTGGAGAACGCTTACCCGAAGATCCGAGGCTGAATGTCACTCATGTGACTCGGCCAACGTTGTCTACCTCATACGTTGCAGGAAAGGATGCTCCGGAGCATGGTACATCGGCGAGACCATGCAGACACTGCGACAACGTATGAACGGACACCGCGCAACAATCGCCAGGCAGGATTGTTACCTCCCAGTCGGGGTACACTTCAGCAGTCAAGGACATTCAGCCTCGGATCTTCGGGTAAGCGTTCTCCAAGGCGACCTTCGAGACACACGACAACGCAAAATCATAGAGCAGAAACTGATAGCCAAGTTCCGCACTCATGAGGACGGCCTCAACCGGGATCTTGGGTTCATGTCACGCTACATGTAACCCCACCTGACGTAGAGTCATCCGGACTCGAGTCGTCGTTGGCTTGTTCACAGATGTGATTTCCATTAAAAAAAGTAAAAAGTTTAAAGTTTATGGTTTTCCATACAGACTGCATTTGACACATTAGACCCCCTGTGACCCCACCTCATTGTCTTAGTTGTATTTTTCTATGTCTTTGATATAATGCCTTCCTGACTGACCTGATTGTCTCTCTGCCGAGGTGTGATAAAAGGCAGTCAGAAAGATAACTGTAGTTATCTGACATTGTACGCTGCACAGGCATTGTTCTCTGTCTATATATGCTTTGCCGATTTGCATTCATTCACTTCACCTGACGAAGGAGCAGCAGCTCCGAAAGCTTGTGATTTCAAATAAAACTGTTGGACCATAACCTGGTGTTGTGCGACTTCTCACTTTTGTCCACCCCAGTCCAACACCGGCATCTCCGCATCAGGAGTATATTCAAGACAAAGATTGATAGATTTTTGGATATTAAGGGAATCGAGGGATATGAGGATAATGCAGGAAAGTGGAGATGAGGTAGAAGATCAGCCATGATCTTATTGAATGGCGGAGCAGGCTCGAGGGGCCAAATGGCCTACTCCTGCTCCTATTTCTTATGTTCTTATGTAGTTTAGAACTGTTTATATATAAACCTATACATCGAGATTAAGCTTCTTCTGCTCTGAGTTCTACCAAATCCGGATCCTTCCTTTTAAGCTAAAAAATGTTCTGGGCAAAAGAAAGGGGAGAAAACTGAAAAAAAATCTTAAAATCTGAGTGACATTACTGCTGGAATAATATGGGATTCTTAAGCCCCCATAGTGTATGAGGTAACCGTTGAAAGAATGAGTGGCACAAGGAGAGCAGAGTTCCCTTCAGATGCATGTGGTTTAAATGCCAAGAGAATATATCTTAAAAGCTATATTAGGTTAACCTCATTCCACTTCTATAAAGTTCCCTATTGCACAACTCTTGTGGATGTAAACTTTTCTGTGGTATGTGAACCAAATTAAAATATAATGCAATGTATCATTGTAAGGAATCTGCATTTGGAAACGTCTTTATTCAATAAATGTATGAGGATTTAATATTGCACATTGTAATGTGTCAGCGATACGTACCTGGGAAACGCTTTTGATTTCAGTTGGCTCTGCTGAGGAATTCATGTCAATCTCTCCAAGCACAACCTGATGATACCCAGGGCTGTTACAAAAAAAATTTGAAATTATAATGCGCGATGAGGTTTTGACACTTGTACTTGACACTAAATAAAAGGATTGGAAATATTCTTGTTACTGCAATAGATGAAGCTCCCTGTGCTTCACAGGGAACCACTTTAATCTACAAACATCTGGAACAATCTGGAGATGGAAAGTTGCTACATTAAAGGGTATCAATCTAACAAGTCAGCTCCGGTGATGTACTCCTTCGTCATGGTGCAAGGTAGCATTTTACTCTTTGTTGTGAGTCCAGACTTCAAGCTTGGATGGTCAGTGTGATCTTATTGTGTGTCACTGGGGATGGGTGGGGAAACTTGCACTCACTAATGTGCATGACAGTGTTTATTTCCCCTACCTTCTGCTCAGGCACAGTACCGAACTATCATAGATTGGATGTACCGCAGGCCAGATGGAACGTACTGCTCCTTCTGGATTAATCATACCTCTTAGAACATGCAGGGGAGTGGCCATGATGCGGATATGCCGGTGTTGGACTGGGGTGGACAAAAGTGAGAAGTCGCACAACACCAGGTTATAGTCCAACAGTTTTATTTGAAATCACAAGTTTTCGGAGCGCTGCCCCTTCGTCAGGTGAAGACTTCACCTGACGAAGGAGCAGCAGCTCCGAAAGCTTGTGATTTCAAATAAAACTGTTGGACTATAACCTGGTTGTCATAAATCGCAAGTGACAACTCAGGAAGTACTACTGGGTGGCCAGCTGGGGCGCCGTCCAGGAAGTATAAATACTCAGGCATGGGCCCACCTTGGGCAGAGACAATCTGGAAACAGGAAGCTAGTGACTGCTAACTAGACCTCCATGTTTTGTTACAAGTTGATTAAAGCCTTGCTTTATGTTCAAGTGCGTAGTGAGTCTTTATTACGTCAATTTAATCAACTTGATATCGTCTCCACGCTTTGGGTGATTCGGAACAACCAGCTGCAACTCGAACCACAGAAGGGAACTTGGGCAAGAAACTGATCCATCATGGAAAAACTCCTTAGACCCGCTCGTCTCGACCTGGACCCGAATGCACCTGCGGCAGCAAAGGTATGGAAGCATTGGTTTCGTACCTTTAGCAACTTTCTTGAAGAATGTGGGGCGCATGTCCCTAATAAGTTACGAATGCTTATCAACTACGTGTCTCCTCATGTGTATGATTATATTGAGGACTGTATAGACTATGACACTGCTATCGAAATCTTACAGCAGCTATATGTCAAGTCCCTAAATGAAATCTTTGCTCGACACCTACTGGCCACAATTCGGCAGCAGCCTGGGGAATCACTCGATGAATTTGTCCAGAAACTTTGCAGGCTCAGCAAGGATTGTAACCTTAAAGCAGTTTCAGCTGAACAGTATCAAGAGGAACTAATCCGCGATTCCTTTATCAATGGAATCGCGTCCCCTTTTATACGTCAGCGCCTGCTGGAAAATAAAACCCTCAATTTACGGGCTGCTTATGACCAGGCGTGTTCCTTGGACTTGGCCAAGAAAAATGCAGACACTTATCTCCCACCACGTGCACGGGCGGCGGCTATCTCCTTTAATGAGTCTTTCGGTAGGTCTCGGGCGGATGCCCCCACTGATGTTGACTCTACTCTAACAGACGACGACCCTACCCTAGAGGCCTTCGCTGATGACAACCCCGCCCTAGCAGCATCCTGGCAATCAGGAAGAAAGTGTTTCTTTTGTGGAGGGGCGTGCCATCACAGAAAATTTTGCCCGGCTCGTAATGTGACCTGCAATCATTGCAGCAAGAAAGGACACTTTTCCAAGGTATGCCAGTCACGGGCCTTTGCTAACAAGAAAGGCCGCTCCTCTAAAGTATACCGGTCGAGAGCTCCTGTTAGCTTCACAGCTGCTATCTATGGAGCTGCTCCTCCCCCAAGAACTACTGTTAAGGCTACAGTTGCCGAAGGGAAAATTGCCCCTCCTCCCATCACGGCTGTTTTTCCCCAAAGTTTGTCCCATGCAGCCACGAAGGTTTCAGTAAATGGGCACACTCTAAGCGCGCTAATCGACTCCTGCAGCTCTGACAGCTTCATTAGTAAGCGGGCTGTCAACAGGTTAAAACTGCACATTTATCCCTCGGACAGGGAGATTGCAATGGCTCTGACGACTCTGACCACCAATTCTTCTGGCTTCTGTCTGGTCAACCTCATCCTCAACGGCCGCACGTATCTCTCCACCCGGCTCGGAGTACTCGCAAACTTATGCAGCGATGTGCTTCTGGGACAGGACTTCCAGAAGCAGCACAAGAAGATCACTTTTGAGTTTGGAGGGTCAAGGCCGGCGCTTACCATTTCTAAGGTGCCGTTTTGTGCACTCTCGGCAGCCTTACTCGGTGAACCCTCCCTGTTTGCCAATCTTCCCCCCCGCTGTAAACCCATAGCCACCAAATCGCGGCGCTTTAGCCAAGATGATCGAGCGTTTATTGAGGCGGAAATCTCTCGCCTTTTAGTCGACGGTATTATCGAGCCATGTTCATCTCCCTGGCGGGCTCAGGTCGTCATCGTGAGGAATCCCTTAAAACAACATAAAAAACGTCTGTGTATCGATTATTCGCAGACTATTAATCTATATACCGATCTGGATGCCTACCCGCTGCCACGCATAGATGACATGGTCAACAACCTTGCCAAATACAAGGTATTCTCGACCTTCGATTTAAAAAGCGCGTACCATCAGGTGCCACTGCAAGACTCCGACAAGAAGTATACGGCCTTTGAGGCCAATGGTCAGCTTTTCCAGTTTCGCCGCCTTCCATTCGGGGTCACCAATGGGGTGGCCGTCTTCCAACGGGCCATGGATGGCCTAGTCCGGCAAGAGAACTTGACGGATACCTTTCCGTATTTAGACAATATCACTATTGCCGGCCATGATCAAAAGGAGCATGACGCCAATCTTCAGAGATTTTTTGACGTACTCCGCCGTCGCCACTTAACGTTAAACGAATCCAAATCGGTGAAGTCGGTGCCATCGGTGAACATTCTTGGCTACTGGGTGGGCAACGGTGTTATTAAACCGGACCCAGAGCGACTTCGTCCACTTCAGGAGCTCCCTCCCCCGACGAACCTCGGCTCTCTTCGTCGGGCACTTGGCATGTTTGCTTATTACGCAAAATGGATACCACACTTCTCCGATAAAATACAGCCCCTGCTCCATGCGAAGTCTTTTCCATTGGAAGCTACGGCTATTTCTGCCTTCAACCTCCTCAAACGACAGCTGGAGAAAGCCACGCTTCGCTCCATTGACGAAAATCTTCCTTTTGTGGTCGAATGCGATGCATCGGAGGTGGCGATCTCCGCTACCTTGAATCAAGGTGGCCGACCCGTGGCATTCTTATCCAGAACCTTGCAGGGTAGCGAGCTCCATTACCCCCCCGTCGAGAAGGAGGCTACGGCCATCATCGAGGCTGTACGCCAATGGGGTCATTTTCTTGCTCAGCGTCATTTTACGCTTATAACTGACCAGCGCTCTGTGGCCTTCATGTTGGATAACCGGAGGCACACGAAAATCAAAAATAATAAAATTCAACTCTGGAGGATGGAGCTGGCTGCCTTTGGATATACTATCTGTTACCGACCCGGCAAACAGAACGTGGCCCCAGATACCTTCACACGGGCATTTTGCTCCTCAATGTCAACGTCGACTCTGGCGGATTTGCATATGGACTTATGCCATCCTGGTGTGACCTGCATGTTGCACTTTGTGCGCTCCAAAAATCTACCATTTTCAACCGAGGACGTAAAGAAAACATGCTCCTCCTGTAGGATTTTTGCAGAATTGAAACCACAATTCTTTCGCCCATCAGATGGCTTACTCATACATGCAATGCAGCCTATGCAGAGGCTCAGCATAGACTTTAAAGGGCCATTGCCTTCGTCGACAAGGAACACCTACCTACTTACGATGGTGGACGAGTATTCACGCTTTCCCTTTGCCTTCCCCTGCCCTAATATGCTTACCTCTACGGTAATTAAATGCCTCGATCAGGTCTTTTCCCTTTGCGGGACGGCCAATTTTATCCACACTGATCGGGGTCCCTCCTTTATGTCGAGTGAACTTAAAAGTTATCTCTCCCAACGGGGAATCGCCTCAAGTAGGACGACACCATATCACCCAATCGGTAACGGACAGGTTGAACGATACAATGCCATCATCTGGAACGCTGTCCGTCTGGCACTAAGGTCACGCAACCTGCCGGACCAGCAGTGGGAAACGGTGCTCCCCGACGCGTTACACTCTATCGGGTCTCTTCTCTCCACATCTACTAATGTCACGCCTCATGAGCGATTCTTCAAATTCCGGCGTCGCTCTACACATGGGACGTCTCTACCGTCATGGTTGGTGGCTCCAGGCCCGGTACTACTCCGGAGGTTCGTCCGGTCTGCCAAAAACGACCCTCTCGTTGACGAGGTGGAGTTAACGGAGGTAAACCCCACGTATGCGCACGTACGGTACCCTGATGGCCGGGAGACCACCGTCTCGCTCCGAGATCTGGCTCCCTGCCCAACCAGTCACACGGGCCCGAATGATGAAGGATCCCCCGACAATGATATCAACACTCCGCACCCCTATGAAAATGACGCCCCGCCTGGGACATCGGGGGATCTGCCGGCAACGCTACCGGATCAACTCAGGGAGCTGGACACTCCCCGTAGGATGGCCACCCGAAACCAGGACGCCGGACAATCTCCAGCCACGACCCGGGATGAGGCCAGCTCAGCACCTGTGGGGACCCGCACCCGGAGTCATGATATTCCCAGTCCTCCACAGGATGATCAAGATGACGCGGACTCTACTGACTTACCGGTACGGGCCAAGCGACCCAGGGACCAGGACACGGTCCGGGGAGACGTGCCTTCCAGTCACAAGCAGAGAGCTAAACGTCTGCGGCTATTTCTGGTCCGCCTAGTCCGTTAAAGGAAGACTGGACTTCCAAACCTTTTAGGGAGGAAGAATGTCATAAATCGCAAGTAACAACTCAGGAAGTACTACTGGGTGGCCAGCTGGGGCGCCGTCCAGGGAGTATAAATACTCAGGCATGGGCCCACCTTGGGCAGAGACAATCTGGAAACAGGAAGCTAGTGACTGCTAACTAGACCTCCATGTTTTGTTACAAGTTGATTAAAGCCTTGCTTTATGTTCAAGTGCGTAGTGAGTCTTTATTACGTCACTGGTGTTGTGCGACTTCTCACTTTTATGCAGGGGAGTGGTTCACTTATTCATACCTTTTCTGGATGTTGACATATACCAGAGATGATGTTGAAGCTGCCAGTGTCAATCTGCACTCGTCTCTATTCACTGGAAAAGGTGCCTTAAACTCTTTAAATGTCAGCATTCCCTATTGTGCCAGCATTTGCAACGTTCAACATCCTCATAGGCTTTCTGAGTGATATTATTACCACCACAGATTAAGCTAAATTTAGGGATAGTTTTGTGCTGTGCGTTGACATCCAATAGGACTAAATTGGGAATCTCCAGACATTATCTCGCACCCAATCTGTGAGATAGATAGGGCAGAATCAATAGGGCTGAGTCAAATTTAGTTCCAAGAGGCGAATAGTGCTCCAGCACAATGTGCTCCCCAGTCAGGAAATAAATCTGATGAAAGGAGATTGAAGTTATGTATATGGTGAACTGTGCTGCATGACAAATTAATGTGGGGGCAGAATTAGGTTTGCCTTGTCGTTACATTTCTGCAATTTAAATGTGATGACCTGTTATCAAATACTTACTCAAAATAGCAGTGGGCAGCAGTGACAACCCAGTTCTGATTTACTAGAGAGCCTCCGCAGAAATGATATCCGTCAGTGTACTGTGAGGAAGGGTTATAGAGACAATGATTAAATCAGAGAAGGTATGTAAAGTTTAAGTGTGCATTAGATACAACAGGGGAGAAATTGGACATCGCTTCACCTGTTTTTCAGGCGCTCAACCTACCAATGGTTGTCGGCGATTGCGCGCGAACGAAACACACAGGAAGTGTGTTGGTCACCATGTTGGTTAGGGCACCCTTTAGTCGTCCCAGGCGCCTGCCTGAAATGAGTGTTAGGCCCATTGCCTATGCAAATGGAGGGCCTAAAGCCCGTTTCAGGCCCCCCTGTGCTAACATTTTCTCTGGGCCTTGAAGCTGCCAAACCAACAGTTCTTAAAGGGCCCACTGGAAGGCTGCTACCAAAAAGGTAAGTTAAACAAATCACAATGGGCCAGAAATTCGGCTCCCTGGCTTCCCGCGGGTGCAAGGATCGCGCGCGCACCTACCTACCGCGCCTGCCGTTGACCTCTGGGCCCACGGGGACTTCAGCTCCTGGGCCTCCTGCAGCTGCCGGCGCGCAGTGCTTGTGTATCCCAGGGGCGTAGTTAGTGCGATGCGTCCCCTGGGATCACGTGGGCCATGAGAGCCAATGGCAGCAGACCATCTTTCATTCATAGATTTGACAGGAAGACCTGTCAAATCTATGAATACAGATCGGCCCCAAAACATCCCTAAAACTACAAATAAATTTAAAAAAAACATCACATTTTTAAAATAACTATAAATTACATTAATTAACTATTTTAAACAAAAACTTACATTTTTGAAAAAATTATTTACATTTTTTAACGGGGCTAAAACTAAACTTACCTTTCTTTAAAGTAATTAAAAAAGATAAATCTGTGAAAAAACTGTTTAAGTTTTAATAAAATCAACACTTACCTTGTTAAAAGAAGGCCTTGCGCATCCTTTTTAAAAGTGTATCTTCTCCGTGCTTAGCCTCACGGAGGAACCTGTAAAAAAACCCGAAGTGCGAGGCAAACGCGCTGGCCCTCCGGCGTGCGCGTTCGACCTCTGAACCCCTTTCCTCAGGGGAACGGAAGTGCCGGTTTCCCGCGCATGCGCAGTGCATGCAAAAAACCGGCACTTTCGTTCCGTCCACGGGTGAGTACACAGTGCGTACTCACCCGACAACAGATGAATTTCTGCCCAATGTTTCTAAATATATGGCTGTCAGAGATTTAAAAACAACATTGTAAGTGATGGTCTGTTATACTACTATACAGGTTATAATCTAACTAATATTACCTGCAAGGAAACCTGCCATGGCCAGGATCCTGGTTGAGCATTCTGTCCATTAATAATTCTGGAAACATCATTTTTGATGGGATTGGCTACTGGAATACTGTCAACTGTAAAGTAAACACAGTTTATCAATAGCTAAAAATATTTTCATTTCTCCTTTTATAAAAGGACTGAATGTCAATGCTCGTCTTTTTAACCAGGAAGAAGACTACAAGATTGGACTTAGTTTCTACTGAGTCTCCCGTGAGTTTGTGGAATGTTTTAAAGTAAAGGATGAAATCATTTTGTTGTAACTGTCACTTACCGGTGGTTCCTGCGGTAATAGCAAGGCAGACAATCCAGAAGAGAGCCATGCTTGCCTTTCTGGTTTGGGCACTGTTTGTTCAGGCTAGCTGCCTTTTATAATTTTTTATTTAGCTGTCAGCCATATCTGTAACTGATAAGGAATATTAATTCACCAATTAAACAATGACCATGGAGATAGATTACTTCTACCGAAACAAATGTACCTTGGACATTTTTGTTTTGTCGTAACGCTTTGATCAAAATACTTCTCTGGCTCAAGTGGGAAAAAATAAGCCTGACGAAATTATTCATTTTTATTTACTTTTAATGCATCTCCCTCACTCCTGCAATCATTTTCTTTTTTGCCTACTTTCACCTCCAAAACATTACTTGCCTCTCTCCCTGCCTCAGCTCATCTGCCACTGAAACCCTCATCCATGTCTTTGTCACCTCCAGACTTGACTATTCCAATGCTCTCCTGGCCGGCCTCCTATTTTCCACTCTCCATAAACCTCAACTCATTCAAGACTCTGCTGCCCATATCCTATCCCACAAGTCTCGCTCACCCAGCCATTACCCCTGTCCTTGCTGGCCTACATTGGCACCTGGTCCTTCAACCCCTCAAATTCAAAACTCTCAACCTCGTGTTTAAATCCCTCCATGGCCTTGCCCCTCCAAATTTCTAGAACCCCCTCCAGCCCTACAATCCCCGAACTCTCCGTTCCTCTGACCCTAGCCCTTTGTGCATCTCCCCTACTTTTGTCCCACACCAGTGACTGTGCCTTCTGCCACCTAAGCCCTATGCTCTGGAATTCCCTCCCTAAATCCCTCTGCCTCTTCACCTCCCTCCCGTACTTTGTTGCTGTTCTTTCGCTCTATATAAATGTCCCCCATTTTAACCCCTCTCTCACCCTGTTGCATCCGCTATCCTGTAGTTGAGAGGACAAACAGGCAAACGCTTTTAAGGTGCCCGCAACCTGTAACTCCCCATTGGAAGGTTTTTACTCTCTCTGACTCTCTCTGAATCTTTTGAGTCTGGACTCATTGGTATTGCACACAGTGACAAGCAATGCAGTATAACGTCCTCACTGGGTCTTTATATCATTTGACCCGGATTATTCTCACTGTCACATGACAGAAGCCTGTGGGATTATTAAAATGAAAAGATTTAAAAATGCAAGGTATGTGCCGTGATGAGATAGAATGCTCATCTGACATTTTGGGTCCAATTTAATGCACTTTTGGGAACTTACACCAATTAAAAGTAATGAAGTAATGAAACAAAGGCCCACCTAGTCTAACCCTAAATTGATTCTTACACTTCCTGATAGTCAAACTATTGCATTACGTATATGATGCTCCAGGCGATGCTGATAATTAGTTGGAAAAGAAGAATGACTAATGATAGCACATAAAACAAATGATGAGGCCAATTATGATGGAAAAAAAATCATACAATGCAGTGTATTATTTGGGCGTTAGAAGGAAAGTAGTTGGGGTTGTTACTGTCAGGGAAGGTTGATGGTAACAGATCAAGAGGCAGGTGAAGAAGACTGTAGCTGGATGATGTGGTGGAATTGACATGAATAACACCAGGGGCTGATACGATCCACCTGAAAGGAAGACTTGCATTTATATTGTGCCTTTCATGACCTCGGGATGTCCCAAAGTGCTTTACAACCTATTTTTGAAGTGTTGTAAAGTAGGAACCCTGTGCTGAGATTGGCAAGTATGCGGTGCAATGGTCACAATCCCCCAGAATGGAGAAGGCACATTTTCCCTTTGTACTCCTCTAACAACATTTGGGAACTACTCATATCTTTCCACTTTGCAGACTGCCCATAAGTGTAAGTATTTGCAGTTGTGGTTCTGACTCTGCTGTTCTGCAATTTTATTTCATGATTTCTTTATTTTTCTATGAATATATATCTGGAATATTATTTTTCAGTAGCACTGTCTTAACGCACACTGTATATATAAATATATAAATATATATATATATATATATTTGCAATTCTTTTTCAGTGGCATGGTCATTATCACATTGCTGTTTGTGGGACCTTGCTGTGCGCAAATTGGCTGCCGCGTTTCCCACATTACAACAGTGACTCCACTTCAAAAAGTACTTCATTGACTGTAAAGCGCTTTGAGACATCCAGTGGTCGTGAAAGGCGCTATATAAATGCAAGTTTTTCTGTAAACTGATCGCAGTTGCTGGGGGATGTCCCATTAACTGTTGTTACTGTAGTAACCCCCTTCATGGTTATTTCGGTTATTACTGACACAGTTCTTGCTACGTGCTTTTTCTGGGTGGGTTCACACATGACTGTTTTCACCTGAATGAGAGGCTTCACCAGATCATAAAATAGCTGTGGATGTGGAAAGTTGGTGACCCATCCTAATTTACCCACCTCAAAAGAAACATACAGTCCCCCTCCTTCATGGCATCTAAGCATTTCTTAAATGACTCCAGGGGTTTCACCCCTCACGACCCTGCTCAGGAGCCCGTTCCATGTGTTGATTCCACTTTGTGTCCTGAAGAGCTTTCTGAGATCAGTCCTTCATTTGCTTTCTGCCAGTTTAAACCTGCTTTCCCCTGTCCAACTGTTGAAGTAAGGTTTGGGATTGACCTTTGCTATACCATTACTCAATTGAAGCGAGTGGATATATGGGGGGCTGGGGCAGGGGGGGGCGGGGGGGGGGGGCAGTGCAGACAGCTGTCTGCGCAATAGGTACATAATTCAAAAAATAAAACCCTTTATCAGTGTCAAACAGCTGCTAAAGAGTCTGCACCAAATACAGAAAAACTGTGCTGGGATTGATAAATTGGGCTCATGTTTTCCAACTATTAATTATGCTGAGCAAGGGCACAAAGATTATTATTTGCGATAAAACTCACTTAATGCTTAAACAAGGTGCATTTGACAAACATTAAATATATTTTATGACATTAAAACTAATATTTACTTGGAGAATTGCTGTTATTTTTCCCAAGTATTGGTACAGTATGTTTACTGTACTGGCACGGTAAATAGTATAGATAGCAGAAAGTGGCAAAGGGACACTGATAGATTGTGAATGGCCAAAACTGTGGCAGATGGAGTTCAATGTGGAGAAGTGCAAGGTGACTCACTTTGGACCTAAGAAAGATAGATCATGGCATTTTCTAAATGACAAGAAGCTAGGAACCGTGGAGGAGCAGTGAGATTTAGGAGTCTATGTACAGAAATCACTAAAAGCTAGTGGGCAGGTACAAAAAATAATTAGAACGGCTCATGGAATGTTAGCCTTAATCTCAAGAGGACTGGAATACAACGGGTGGAAGTTATGCTACAGTTTTATAGAGCTCTGGTTAGACCACATCTGGAGTATTGCGCTCAGTTCTGGGCACCGCACCTCAGGAAGGATGTATTGGCCTTGGAGGGGGTGCAGTGAAGAGACACCAGAATGATACCAGGGTTTAGAGGGTTAAATTATGAGGACAGGTTGCATAGACTTGGCTTGTATTCCCTCATATAGAAGATTAATGGGTGACCTAATTGAGGTGTTTAAGATGATTAAAGGATATGATAGGACAGACAGAAACTATTTCCTTTGGTGAGGGAGTCCAGAACAAGGGGGCATAACCTTAAAATTAGAACTACACCATTCAGGAGTGATGTCACACAAAGGATAGTTAAAATCTGGAACTTTCTCCCCCAAAAAGCTGGTGAGGCGAGGTCAATTGAAAATTTCAAAACTGTGATTGATAGATTTTGCTAGGTAAAGTATCAAGGGTTACGGAACCAAGGCGGGTAGATTGAGTTAAGATACAGATCAGCCATGATCTAATTGAATGATGGAGCAAGCTTGAGGGGCTCAATGGACTACTCCTGCTCCTATGTTTCTAAAACATTAGTACAAAGTATCAGTTTTCCAAAGATATCCATTCTTATAAATTTTGTATCGGTTGATGTACAGAGAGGATCCCATGGGCATCCCAGTGTGACACAATATTTGAGACAAGTGGACCCATGCATGTAACACACACATGATAAAGTACATGTATGTTATATCTAATCAGGTCTATGAGGTTTTTCAGAACGTTTCTGTCCCAGTCTCTTCTGAAGGTGCTGACTTGTGCTCGAGTACCGGCAGATTTCCAGTATCGTATTCAGCTGCTCATGCTTCATGTGAACCTAGACAGTCCCTATCAGCCTGCTATTTGACAGTGGGGGGGGCATCACATTCAAACTGATCCTGTCCACTCCTCATGGCCACCGAGATGGACATTCTAGCAGGGGTCACTGGATAAGAGAGGGAGAGGGAATCCTGGGTCATTTTCCCCTTCTCTATACCCAGTAGTGCTGAGGCCAAGTATAGAAATTAGTTAACCCAGCAAAGACCAAAGCACAGAACCTGGGTCCTTCCTGGTCTGTGTGATTCAGTACCACACTGGGCAGTGCATTTAGCAACTGAACCATCGCAGGAGTTGGGTCCAAGATGTTTTCGATGGGGTTCGTGGGTAAATACTAAAGCAATGCGCTGCAATTTTGTGCACATATTGGTGTCTGGGGCTAGGTTCTCGTGATACGTGAATGTCAAAGAGTCTCTAGTGGAGTGTAGACGTATAGCCTTGGGCTGTAGTTTAGTCGTGAGTCATTCTGTTGCTGCCAGTCGGTTCTAGCATTTAATGAAGATGCAATGTACAGAAGTGTACAACACTGAATTATACAATTTGTTGTGTGGAATAAAGTGGCAATAAACAAGTTATTTTGTTAATTGAAGAAAAGAGTAATTTCATTTTCCATTATTGTTTGTGAAGGGTTGTGGATCTCAATTACTGGAATCGCTTTTTGCTAACTGTCTTTCGCGAATGGTGGTTGGAGATAAAAACAGCTCCCATTGTAAACGTAGTGGAGAAAATGATTCCAGTTCTTCATTTTGAGTGGGTACACAAACTGACCCCGTCACAGATAATAACCAATACACAGGGCAACTTAAGTTTGATCTTCAAGCAAATCCACTTTAGGTGAACCATATTGAACATTCCCTGCTTGCCGCAGCGGGAAGGTTTAAACAGCAGAGCTTCATGCAATGGTTGCTCCCGGACAGCAGGGGCAGTATTGCCACTTTTTTCTTTCTGCGATTCATTTTGGGGAAGTGGAGGAAGTGATGCTGGATGGTGTTCAGCGCTGCGCCTTCTAATCCAACTCTAACCAAGTTCCTACCTACCAGCTGAGATTTCACTTCAAGAATGTGCACAACTGAGCTACAATTCTAATGGGGCTGCTCTTACTGGAGCATAGAAGGCTATGGGCTGGATTTTCATTGACCTGTGGAGGTGGGTTTGGAGGCGTGGGGGGGGGTTTAAAATTGTGAAAACTGGCGGGCGGGCACAAGCCCGCCTCCATTCCACCTCCCGCCTCCACGCAATTTTCATTAAATTGTGTCTGCTGGTCCCGACTCCGTTCCGCCTCTAAGAGGCGGGATAGGCTGTTAAGGCCCTTAACAAGCACTAAATTGCCTCTATAATGCCATTTTGAAAGGCCTTTGTGATTTTAACCCTTTTTCTACGTGAAGCACACCTGTTCTGAACCATGAATGTGAAACCTGGCGGGAGCACATTTGGATTGGGCGGGCAGGCGGCTGGCTGGCTGGCTATGGGGATAGAGGGGTGGATGCATATATATGGATGGGGAGGAGACATATCTGGGAGTGGTGGTGCAAAATTATCTGGGAGCAGACTTAGGGCTGCTGCTGCTCATTTTGCCTGCAGGTCCTCTCACAGCAAAGGCCAGGCAGTCTTTGCAAACCTTCAATGCAGCAGCAATGATGACATCATCAGAGGCGACTTTCAGACTGAAAACACTAATTGATTCATGGGTTCCCACATGCTGGAACTCAATTGCCCAATTAGGTGAAAATCGCATCAATCTCCCACATCCAATTGCAGTCGGGTGGATAACACGAAAAGCGGATGACACGACCCCAACCCGCCCCAGTATCAAAATCCAGCCCTATGAATCACTTGCAAATAATGATAAGCACCAGCAGATCGTGGAGATTAAAGAAATGGTGCAAGATATTTTTTCACTCTCTTGCAACATGTGGAGAAGTTGGTGAGCAAGGTAAATGATTGTGTAACATCGGTTTTATAAGGAGCTGAAGAGACAGAGCAGTGAAGTTCGACACACAGAAAAATGGTGATTGTTGCAAGAACCAACACTGATGCTCTGGGGAGTATGTTGTGGGCCTACTACAAGGGACTGAGGGGAATAATATCGTGGTCTTTATTTTTGAAACAACATGGATCCTGGGATTTTCTCTAATGGATTTTTTCTGTTTCTTTTAATGGAAACATTGCTCTGGCCTGCTGGAATTGAGCAGAATCGTGCCCAAGCCCTGAGGTCAGGAGTGGCAGAAAAAACAGTTGCAACGCTCGTTCATCTGCTCTGATTCAGGGACATAAAAGAAATCTGAAGTTCCTCTCGCAACTGTAAGTAGATTACTGCTGGGGATGAGCAAGTACTTTCATTTTCCCTAGACCCATTCTCTGATGGAGTGAAGTATCTGGATAGCTGTTGTGTGATGCAGATCTGCAATATGGAGTGCTGTCTCCCACTAGACTTGAGAGGCACCGCATTTCTGTGACTCAGTGGAGCAATGTTGGGAACTACTGAGAGAATTGGATGAAAGTTGCAGATTGACAGCTTAAATAAAAAATTGTTTTACGCATATTCACTGACTTCTCCCGGACTATATGCTGATTGTGTTTACTCAACAAGGATCTTTCTTTTCTGCTCGATTGGTAGCGAAACCAAGTGAGGGGATGTCAGCTGCTTTTAGCGGGCAAGGGTGCTGTGGCCCTCCCCCTCGAGAGCCCGTGCGTGTCATTGACTGTTGAGATCATTGGTGTCCTGGTACAATCCTGCTCACTCAGGTGTTGGAGGGGGATAACCACGTGTGCAGGAAGTGCCTTCAGTTGCTCGAACTCAAGCTCAGGGTTTGGGAGCATGAGGAGCGGCTGGAGTCTCGGCAGGGCATCCGGGAGTCTGAGAATTTATTGGAGCGCCCGTTCCAGGAGGTGGTCACCCCGCAGCTATAGAGAATCCAGCAGAATAATAAGTGGGTGGCCGTCCTGCAGGGTAGGAAGAGGCAAACAGTGCCGGAATCCTCCAGGTGTGTGGCTCTCTCAGACCAGTTTTCAGTGCTGAATACCAGAGAGGAGGACAACACCTTGGGACGTACAATCTAGAGCACATCCACGGCACTGCGGGGCAATGACTGCACAGGAAGGCACAGCAAAGTGTAGAAATGCATTGGTCATAGGGGATTCGATAGTCAGGGGGATAGACGGGCATTTCTGCAACCGCTGACGTGAGTCCCGCCTGGTGTGTTGCTTCCCTGATGCCAGGGTAAAGGACATCACAGAGGGTGCAGAACCTATTGGGAGGGGGAAGCGGAACAACAACAACAACAACTTGTATTTATATAGCACCTTTAATGTAGTAAAATGTTCCAACACGCTTCACAGGAACGTTATAAAACAAAATTTGACACCGAGCCACATAAGGAGAAATTAGGGCAGATGACCAAAAGCTTGGTCAAAGAGGTAGGTTTTAAGGAGCGTCTTAAAGGAGGAAAGGGAGGTAGAGAAGCAGAGAGGTTTAAGGAGGGAATTCCAGAGCTTAGGGCCTAGGCAACAGAAGGCACGACCACCAATGGTATAACAGTAAATGAGCAGTATGAGACCTTCAAAGAGGAGAGAGTTCGGGTACAGACTAGATACATTCCCACGAGGGGGAAAGCAAGAGCATCCAAATCTAGAGCTCCTTCCATGAATAAATATATAGAGATTAAAATGAAACAGAAAAAGGAAGCTTATGATTAAGGTCAGGTTCAAAATTCAGGCGTGAACCAAGCTGAATACAGAAAGTACAGGGGAGAACTGAAAAAGGCAATAAGAGGGGCAAAGAGAGTGTACGAGAATAGATTAGTGGGTAACATAAAAGGGAGCCCAAAAATCTTTTATAAACATATACTTACTAAAAGGGTAGTCAAAGAAAGGGTGGGGCCAATTAAGGACCAAAAAGGAGACCTCGTGGAGGCAGAGGGCTGAGGTACTAAGTGAGCACTTTGCATCTGTCTGCACTAAAGAAGAGGATACTGTCATTGTAGCAGTATAGGAGGAGGCAGTCGAGAAATTGGATAGGATAAAAATCGATAAGGAGGAAGTACTTAAAAGGTTGGCAGTGCTCAAAGTAGAAAAGTCACCCGGTCCAGATGGGATGTAGCTTAGGTTTCTGAGAGAAGTAAGGGTGGAAATTGCAAAGGCTCTGGCCACAATCTTCCAATCCTCCTTTGATATGGGGGTGGTGCCAGAGGACTGGAGGATTGCAAATATTACAACCTTGTTCAAAAAGAGGAGAGGGATAAACCCGGCAATTACAGGCAAATCAGCCTAATGTCGGTGTTTTTTTAAATTTGCTTATGGAATCTGGGCGTCGCTGGCAAGGCCAGCATTTATTGCCCATCCCTAGTTGCCTTTGAGAAGGTGGTGGTGAGCCACCTTCTTGAACCGCTGCAGTCTGTGCGGTGAAGGTACTCCCACAGTGCTGTTAGATAGGGAGTTCCAGGATTTTGACCCAGCAACGATGAAGGATCGGCGATATACTTCTAAGTCAGGATGGTGTGTGACTTGGAGGGGAACTTGGAGGTGGTGGTGTTCCCATGCGCCTGCTGCCCTTGTCCTTCTAGCTGGAAGAGGTCGCGGGTTTGGGAGGTGCTGCCGAAGAAGCCTTGTCGAGTTGCTGCGGTGCATCTTGTAGATGGTACACACTGCAGCCACGGTACGCCAGTGGTGGAGGGAGTGAATGTTTAAGGTGGTGGATGGGGTGCCAATCAAGTGGGCTGCTTTGTCCTGGATGGTGTCGAGCTTCTTGAATGTTGTTGGAGCTGCACTCATCCAGGCAAGTGGAGAGTATTCCATCACATGCCTTACTTGCGCCTTGTAGATGGTGGAAAGGCTTTGGGGAGTCAGGAGGTGAGACACTCGCCGCAGAATACCCAGCCTCTGACCTGCTCTTGTCGCCACAGTATTTATGTGGCTGGTCCAGTTAAGTTTCTGGTTAATGGTGACCCCCAGGATGTTGATAGTGGGGGATTTGGCGATGGTAATGCCATTGAATGTCAAGGGGAGGTGGTTAGACTCTCGCTTGTTGGAGATAGTCATTGCCTGGCACTTCTGTGGCACGAATGTTACCTGCCACTTATCAGCCGAAGCCTGAACGTCGTCTAGGTCTTGTTGCATGTGGGCAGGGACTGCTTCATTATCTGAGGAGTTGTGAATGGCGCTGAACACTGTGCAGTCATCAGCGAACATCCCCATTTCTGACCTTATATGGGAGGGAAGGTCATTGATGAAGCAGCTGAAGATGGTTGGTCCTTGGACACTGCCCTGAGGAACTCCTGCAGCAATGTCCTGGGGCTGTGATGATTGACCTTCAACCACCACAACCATCTTCCTTTGTGCTAGGTATGACTCCAGCAAGTGGAGCGTTTTCCTCCTGATTCCCATTGACTTCAGTTTTACTAGGGCTCCTTGATGTCAGACTCGGTCAAATGCTGCCTTGATGTCAAGGGCAGTCAGTTTTAGAAACATTAATCCAGGACAAAATTAATTGGTACATGGAAAAATATGGGTTAATAAATGAAAGCCAGCTTGGATTTGTTAAAGGCAAATCGTGTTTGACTAACTTGATTACTTCATCAATGAATTCAATGAAGAGGGTGGATGAAGGTAATACGGTTGATATGTAGATGGATTTTCAAAAGGCGTTTGATAAAATACCACATAATAGACTTGCTAGCAAAATTAAAGCCCATGGATTAAAGGGGTGATAGCTTTGTGAATACAAAATTGGCTAAGGGACAGAAAGCAGAGAGTAGCGGTGAATGTTTTTTTTTCAGACTGTCCCCCAGGGATCAGTGACGGGACCCCTGCTCTTTTTGATAAATATTAATGACCTGGACTTGGGTATAGAGGGCATAATTTCAAAGTTAGCAGATGACACGAAACTCAGAAATGTAGTAAACAATGAGGAGGATAGTAACAGACTACAGGAGGATATAGACTGGTGAAATGGGCAGACACATGGCAATGAAATTTAACGCATAGTAGTGTGAAGTGATACATTTTGGTAGGAAGAATAAGGAGAGGCAATATAAACTAAATGCTACAATTTTAAAGTGGGTGCAGGAACAGAGAGACCTGGGAGTGTGCATATGCAAGACTTTGCAGGTGTGAGGACAAGTTTTGAAGGCTGTTAAAAAGGCATACTGGATCCTTGGCTTTATAAATAGAGGTCATGATGCGGAGATGCCGGTGTTGGACTGGGGTGGACAAAATTGAGAGGTCGCACAACACCAGGTTATAGTCCAACAGTTTTATTTGAAATCACAAGCTTTCGGAGCTATCGATTTGCTCCTTCCTCAGGTGAAGTAAATTAGATACTTCACCTGAGGAAGGAGCAAATCGATAGCTCCGAAAGCTTGTGATTTCAAATAAAACTGTTGGACTATAACCTGGTGTTGTGCGACCTCTCAATTTTATAAATAGAGGCATAGGGCAGAATTTTCCGTGGTGGTAGTGGGCGCGATTGGTGGCGGGTCAGGTGGGAAAGTTGTTATTTTTGACAGCGGGTCAGGAACCCGCTGTCGTCTCGCTCCCACACACCTTTTCCCCACAATGAAATCATTATGAGGTATTTAAGAGCATTTTTCCCCCTACCTTTTAAATTTCCCTGCATGGCAACGGGATTCACGCAGCTCAGGAACTACATCTGTCAACCTAAGGCGTGAGTTCCATGGCTATTGCTCCAGCTGATTACTTGACAGCATGAAAAAGAAACCAAAATAAAAACATGTTGATCACATCAGCTAGCAGATTGATGGAGATTCTGTTCTACTTGAAAAGCTACTGGTAAATATTAATTCAGAAATTCCTGAAGGGATGTAAGTGTTGCCCTGGATGGTGAGGGAAATACATTTTTCACTGACCATTCTCGGCTGTTGCCTTCCAACTCAACAGTAATTGCAGTGAATTGATCTGCACTATAAAAAATGACATATACCATTTAAATAAATTTCTGTGTTGTTTCTGGTCAGGTTTTTCTCACAGTATAATGTGATTGTCCAGTTACACATTAAATCAAGCCATCAACTGCAACAATTTCATTCTCATCACTCATTCCACTGGTTCAATTTGTTTTCAGTCCCTGAATATGACTAATTTAATTTTTCAGTCTGAGACTTTAGGCTGAATTTCTGCGGAGGTTCTCTGACTTGTCCATTTTTAACTTCAACAGAAGAGCTGCAGAAATCCCAGAAACATATTGTAAGCACCACTTACACTGTTTGTCAGGGATTCCGCAGCTCTTCCGCTAAACTTGCATAACATTGTAAATCCACCCCTTTACAATTACATTTAAAATCTGCTTAATTTTATGTATTATCTATACACACACATCTTTTAATTGTACCAGTTACTGATACAAAAGACTATAGATTTGTGACTAAAGCACCAATAACTTCCCAATGAATGTACTTTTTAAATGATGTTCTTGATTGTATTTGTAGATGGCGTCATATTACTTAATGATATTATTTAAATATTTCTTTGTCACACAACAACAACAACGTGTATTTATATAGCGCCTTTAACGTAGAAAAACATCCCAAGGTGCTTCACAGGAGTATTGTAAGGCAAAAAATTTGACACCAAGCCATATAAGGAGAAATTAGGGCAGATGACCAAAAGCTTGGTCAAAGAGGTAGGTATTAAGGAGTGTCTTAAAGGAGGAAAGAGAGGTAGAGAGGCGGAGAGGTTTAGGCAGGGAATTCCAGAGTTTAGGGCCTAGGCAACAGAAGACACGGCCACCAATGGTTGAGCGATTATAATCAGGGCAGAATTAGAGGAGCGCAGATATCTTGGGTGGCGGGGGGGTTTGGGGCTTGAGGAGATTACAGAGATAGGGAGGGGCGAGGCCATGGAGGGATTTGAAAACAAGGATGAGAATTTTGAAATCGAGGCGTTGCTTAACCGGGAGCCAATATAGGTCAGCGAGCACCGGGGTGATGGGTGAACGGGACTTGGTGTGAGTTAGGACACAGGCAGCCAAGTTTTGGATGATCTCAAGTTTATGCAGGGTAGAATGTGGGAGGCCAACCAGGAGTGCATTGGAATAGTCAAGTCTAGAAGTAGCAAAGGCTGAGGGTTTCAGCAGCGGATGAGCTGAGGCAAGGGCGGAGACGGGTGATGTTACGGAGGTGGAAATCGGTGGTCTTAGTTATGCCGTAGATATGTGGTCGGAAGCTCATTTCAGGGTCAACTATGACACCAAGGTTGCAACCAGTGTGTTTCAGCCTCAGATAGATGTTAGGGAGAGGGATGGAGTCAGTGGCTAGGTAACGGAGTGTGTGGTGGGGACCGAAAACAATGGCTTCGGTCTTCCCAATATTTAATTGGAGAAAATTTTTGCTCATCCAGAACTGGATGTTGGACAAGCAGTCTGACAATTTAGAGACAGTGGAGGGGTCGAGAGAAGTGGTGGTGAGGTAGAGCTGGGTGTCATCCGCGTACATCTGGAAACTGACGTCGTGTTTCCGGATGATGTCACCAAGGGGCAGCATGTAGATGAGAAATAGGAGGGGGCCAAGGATAGATCCTTGGGGGACACCAGAGGTAATGATGCGGGAGCAGGAAGAGAAGCCATTGCAGGTGGTTCTCTGGCTACGATTGGATAGATAAGAATGGAACCAGGCGAGTGCAGTCCCACCCAGCTGGACGACGGTGGAGAGACGTTGGAGAAGGATGGAGTGGTCAACCGTGTCTAAGGCTGCAGACAGGTCGAGAAGGACGAGGAGGGATAGTTTACCCTTGTCACAGTCACAAAAGATGTAATTCGTGACTGATAAGAACCGTTTCATTCGGTGGAAGGGGCGTAAACCTGATTGGAGGGATTCAAACATGGGAGTCTGGGAAAGATGGGCACAGATTTGGGAGGTGACAACACGTTCAAGGACTTTGGAGAGGAAAGGGAGCTTGGAGATGGGGCGGTAATTTGCAAGGACGAAGGGGTCAAGGGTTGTATTTTTGAGGAGAGGGGTGATGACGGCAGATTTGAGGGAGAGGGGGACAGTACCTGAGGAGAGAGAACCGTTTACAATGTCAGCTAACATGGGAGCCAGAAAAGGAAGTTGGGTGGTCAGCAGTTTGGTGGGAATAGGGTTGAGGGAGCAGGAAGTGGGTCTCATGGACATGATGAGCACGGAGAGGTCATGAGGGGAGATCGGAGAGAAACTGGAGAAAGATGTGAGTTCCGGGCTAGGGCAGGGGGGAACCCTAGAGGAAGTTTGGCCCAGTGGGCTAGGGGAAGGAAGGGAAGTGGCAGAGGCAGCTCAACGGATGGTCTCAATCTTAGAGACCTTGGTTTATCTTTGCATTCCAGAATGATTCTGGAATAGTGAGCAATTTTGGCAGATGAGAGCAGGACCTGATAATGCTTTATGTGGTCCAGCCAGATCTGGCGGTGAATGGCTAAACCAGTTGTCCGCCATATCCGTTCAAGTCTGCGTCCCTTGGACTTAAGGGAGCGAAGATGAGGGCCGTACCAGGGGGAACGGCCTGGACGAGAGAGAGTATTTGTTTTAACACTCATATATAACTTTTATTATATTATTGTACAGTAAAGATTCAACAGGCGCTATGCTAGATTAATGTGGCCATGGTCCCTTTAACGATCCTGGCTTAAAACGCGTCATGAATGACTTCACCAGACCCGCTCCATCTAATTGGGCCGGGTAACACGCTGGGCAGGCTTAATAGGCCCCATTAAGGTAAGTTCATTTTCTACAGCGGGCTGGAGCCAGCAGCGGGGTCGTGACCCGCCACGGACACCGTCCTCACCGGAAAATTCCGGCCATAGAGTACAAAAGTAAAGAAGTTATGCTAAACCTTCATTAAACACTGGATAGATCCCAGCTGGAGTATTGTAGTCAATTCGGGGCACCAAGAAGGATGTCAAGGCCTTGGAGAGGGTGCAGAAGAGATTGACTAGAATGTTGCGAGGGATGAGGGACTTCAATTATGGGAGAGACTGGAGAAGTTGGGATTGTTCTCCTGAGAGCAGAGAAGGTTAAGAGGAGATTTGATAGAGGTGTTCAAATTCATGAATGGTTTTGTTAGAGTAAATAAGGAGAAACTGTTTCCAGTGGCAGAAGGGTCGGAGGACACAGATTTAAGGGGATTGGCAATGAACCAGAGGTGACATGGGGAAACATATTTTTACACAGCGAGTTGTTGTGATCTGGAATGCACTGCCTGAAAGGGTGGTGGAAGCAGGTTCAATAATAACTTTCAAAAGGGAATTGGATAAAAACTTGAAAAATAATGCTGGGCTATGGGGAAATAGCAAGGGAGTGAGACTAATTGGATCGCTCTTTAAAAGAATCTGCACAGGAAAGATGGGCCAAATGGCCTCCTTCTGTGTTGTGATTCTATGACTGATGCGTCACCACAAGGATGTGGCCTCCCCTACCTTCTGTGGGTCGATGGGTTTATGTTGCCTATCCGTCTTGTTGGAGGGGGAGTTAACCCAGCTCCTAGCTCCAGTAGCACCTAGGCCTAATTTCAAACATCCATGTTGTTTTCTGGATGGGGGAGGGTATGAAAGTCCCACACAGAGAGAAACAGTTGCCTTCTGCTGAGGTGTAGAGTTGCCAACTCTGGTTGCACATATTCCTGGAGCTGTCATCACATGACCTCCTGCCTCCAATCGCCCCGCCCCCACACCCCTGCCATTGGTCGCCCAACACACCCATACTTGCGGGTCTCCACCTTCCCACACCAACTGGAAAGCGAACAGACTCTTCATTATCTGATTGGACAATTCTTGACTGACAGCCTTTTCTCCCCATGTTCGATACTTTTATAACTAATAAACTAAAGTGTTCAAAGAAAATTAAAATAAAAACACTGGGCTAGAAATTTGGTACGGCATTTAGTGCCGGCGCTAACGCTTAGCACCTGGCTCTCTAGCGCCGCTCAGACCCTGACGTCAATGAGCGTGCAACGCCCCGTTAGCGCCCCGGATGCAAAATTCAGTCGCTTCCCCTGACTTACTGCCTGGCGCTGACACCGACAGAAACAGCAGGCGTTGATACCTGGGATTGCTGCTCCCAGGACGCTATTTAAAGGGACCACTTACCGGTTCATTGGGAGGTCAGATTCATTGCTGGCTTGTCAGGTAGCGTCTTGGCTGCGTTCACATTTTCTCCATGTTTGCTTTGTTGCTGCTCTAACAGTTTCTTCACTTGTATTGCTCTGAACATTTCTACATCCTCTTTTCTCTCATTTATGGGGGCTGTACTGGCACTCCACCTTGCCCTCCGGCAACTACGCCGGAGGCAGCGGATGCGGAGACAGAGATTGCCAAATGTGGCCAGAGGTAGGAGGAGGCCCGACAGACCTCGCAACAGGAGGCCTTACCCTCCCAGGGTTTCCCGGGAGCACTTCTCCTACATTCATCTCAGAGGAGCAGTGACTTAGAAGGCTCCGCTTCAGCAAGGAGGTGGTTACAGAGCTTTGCCACCTTCTGCAGCCAGACCTCCAGCCTCAGCTCAGGACCAGGAGTCTCTCTCAGTGGCTGTTAAGGTCACAGTCGCTCTCAATTTCTACGCCAACGGCTCCTTCCAGGCATCAACAGGGGATATTGCAAACATTTCGCAGTTCGCCATCCATTGCTGTATCCAGGAGGTAACTGACGCTCTCTACAGAAGGAGAAGGGACTACATCTCATTCCCCATCACCAGAGAGAAGCAGGATGAATGCTCATGTGGCTTTGCCAGGATAGTGGCTTCCCCATGGTTCAGGGTGCCATTGACTGCACCCATGTGGCATTGCTGGCACCTCATCACAATGCAGAGGTGTTCTGTAACCGCAAAGGTTACCACTCTCTGAATGTTCAGTTGGTGTGCAACCACAGACAGCACATCCCCGCCGTCAATGCCCGCTATCCTGGCAGCAGCCACGATGCATTCATCCTGCGAAAGACTGGTGTTCCAGCATTGTTCCACCCACCACATGAAGCTCACGGCTGGCTGCTCGGCGACAAGGGTTATCCACTCACCACCTGGCTGATGACCCCCCTCCACAACCCCAACACTCCTGCTCAGCACGCATACAATGACAGCCATACTGCCACCAGGAACCTGATCGAACAGACTATCAGGGTGCTAAAGCAACGGTTCCGCTGCTTTGACCGCTCTGGAGGAGCCCTGCAGTACTCCCCTGATCGAGTCTCCCTTTTCATCGTTGTGTGCTGCATGCTGCACAACCTGGCCATTCTGAGGGCCCAGCCATTGCCACCAGGGATTGGAAGTCCACCTCAGGAGGAGGAGGATGAAGAGGAAAAAGAAAAAAGAAAGACTTGCATTTATATAGTGCCTTTCACGACCACCGGACGTCTCAAAGCGCTTTACAGCCAATGAAGTACTTTTGGAGTGTAGTCACTGTTGTAATGTGAGAAATGCGGCAGCCAATTTGCGCACAGCAAGGTCCCACAAACAGCAATGTGATAATGACCAGATAATCTGTTTTTGTTGTATTGATTGAGGGATAAATATTGTCCAGGACACCGGGGCTAACTCCCCTGCTCTTCTTCGAAATAGTGCCATGGGATCTTTTACGTCCACCTGAGAGAGCAGATGGGGCCTCGGTTTAACATCTCATCCGAAAGACAGCACCTCTGACAGTGCAGCTCTCCCTCAGCACTGCACTGGAGTGTCAGCCTAGCTTTATGTGCTCAAGTCCCTGGAGTGGGACTTTGAACCCACAACCTTCTGACTCAGAGGTGAGTGTGCTACCCACTGAGCCACAGCTGACAGGAGGATGAAGAGGAGGAGGAGAAGCAGCAATGGAGGAGGGAGCCTTTCAATCTTGATTCTGCAAGGGCCGTGCGTGAGCGCCTCATTAGACAGCACTTCCAATGAATGAGATAGCACATGGCGTTTGCGCAGCACAACTACATCATTACAGCCAGCTCGCAGCCTCTATCACCGGGCAAAGGTCAAATGAGAAACATCACAAAATGTGCAACATCAAATTAACAATTTATTATCGAACACAACTCTCTCTTATGAAGCACAACTATTCATCAACAAACACAACGATTTATCAACAAACGCAAATCTTTCTTATCAAACTGAACCATTTGTTACCAAACATAAATATTTATTTACAAGCATAACTATTTGTTCACAAACACAACAATATATTTACAAACAAATCAATTTATTAACACACACTAACCCCATTTGCTACTAAAGTATTCTTTACTCCCGCTTCTTCAATGATCTCCCTCCCCTTTGCAATTCCCCCTTCCCAACCCTACTGCTCCTCCGTAATGTGGCCCCAGTGGCTGCAGCAAGGCTGGTGGAAGGCTGCTGAGTCTGGGAGCCAGAGACTGCAGATGGCCTTGCAGGACGCCCTCGACCAGCTCTGGGCCTGGAAGGCCCGGCTGCAGACTGCACCAACTCAGCATGGGCGGCAGCAGTCTGGGATGGCTGGGTTACAGGCTGCGACAAGTGCAGTGGTGGGAGCAGGAATGCTGTCATCCTGAGAGAGGACAACACCTTCCTGCTCGACCGACACACTGCCACTCCCCCGGGGCAGAACCTCAGCATCCGGAGCAATCTGCTTGAGTGCAGATGGACTGTGTGGACCCAGCGTCCGGTGGACTGTGTGCGACCCAGCGACGATGGCAGCAGTCAGCGCTTGCGTGGCATCAATCTGAGACTGTATGAGAGCAGTCTGAGACTGGGTGCCAGCAGCCACTGACTCCATAACAGCACTAAGCGTTGCTTCGGCCTGTGCTGTAATAGCTGCTGCCACCTCATCCATGACACGCGGCATGAAGTCTGGGTCCCCACGATCTCTCTGCGAGTCGATCATCCTTTGTAAACTGCCAAGGATGGGCTCGATGGTGTGAGCAGAGCTGAGTGCAATGTTGGAGGCGGACTCCTCCACGCTCCTAGCCAGTGCATCCATGCTCTCGGGCACCCTTGCCATTGCACCCATGAGCTCGGTGTGCATGGCCATCGCCCATCTGGTCAACACCTCCACAACGACATCCTCATCTGAGTCCTGTGCAGCAGAACTCACGTGTGAACTCACCCTCCGGAGAGATGGCCCCCAAGTTTCCCTTTCCCCGTGGCGTTGCTGCAGCCCGCTGGGTCCCAGAGCTTCACCCACATCAGATCCATGTACTAGGCTCCCCTCCAGCGACCGCGTCGCCCCATTATCAGACCTAGCACCTTCGGGGGACTCAGACACTGAGGCTCTGGCTTGCTCTTCCTCCTCCTCTCCCGCATCGCTGCCACTGGGAGGCTGAGGGACAGGCTGGTCAGCTGGTGGCTGGTTATCTGAAAGCATAAAGGCACAAGAGTGGGGTTAAGGTCAGGGGAGGGGTGCAGGAAGGGAGCAAGGAACGGAGACAGTATACTTCGATGGAAAGTGGGAAAGGCTTGTGGTGTGAGGGGGAAGTGGTATGAGAGAAGAGGGAGAGGTGATGAACATACCGTTGTTGTCCCCAAGGGGGTCGAAGTCTCCGATGGCCACAGTGCCCATGGCCTGGGCCCCAATGATGCGGACACTCGCTCCTCCAGGTCTGTAAGGGGGTGCAGCTCCGCCTCACCTCCTCTCGTTCGTAGCTGCTCCCTCCTGTTGTGAGCAAGCTTGGCCTCCAAGAAAAAGGACAGCGTGTGAGTGAGTGTGCAGCTATGTGTTTGGCAGATGTGCCTACCATAGTTCAATAGCTGTTAATGTATGCAAGGCGTAAGATGTGGATGTGACTTTTAGTAGGTGGGCATAGATGGTGGGTGAGTGTTGGGGGATGTGGTGGTTTATACAGGGTGTGCACAGAGTGAGGTTGAGATGGTGGGATGTAGAGGTTTTTGAAGCATCTACTCACCCTGACCACCCGAGTGAGGTCGTTGACTTCTTCCGGCACTGGGTGGGAGTTCTGTGGACCACACATCTGGCCGACATGTCCTGGGCGAACTCCCTCCACATCCTCCTAAAGGCCTGTGGCAATGGCCTCCTGCCAGTGTCCGGGAAGAGCACTGCCCATCGGCGTTCCACGGCTGCGACCAGAACCTCCAAAGCATGGTCGCTGAACTGGCGAGCTCGCTCTCTGGGCCTCTGATCAGCCATTACTTCTTGGAGTGAAGGCTTGCAGCTCCTTGCAGGCCCAGTTCACAAGCAGCAATGATCAGAGTGAGGCTGTGCAGCACGATTAAACCTCCCCTTTAAGAACTGGAAGGCGCCAGTCTGTCTGACGACTTTCTAATTGACAGCGCCGGAACTTGATTAGTGCTCTGAAGGTAGCGCCCCGCTCCCCGACGTTAGCGCCCTGAGAGAAGTGTGTAGCGCTTGGTTAAGCGCTCCACTTCCCTCTTGGGGCGCTAAAACTCAATTTCGTGCTCACCGGCGCTAATTAGCTCTGGGTGGTAAAGTTAGCGCCCAGGCTATGTTAGTGCCCCAAAATGGTCGATACCTACTTTTTCCCTCACTATTCTTAATTCCCCTATGATTTTTCTCCTGGGTTGCTCGTAGCAACATCCTGGAGCTTAGGGGGAAAAATTCAGTATTGCCCCATTTGGGGCGCAATTATCGGCAGGGCGCAAAGATTAGCGCCTGGCGCTAATTATCGCCACCGACTGCAAACTTGGCTTTTATCACCCCTGGAGGTGATTGGAGTGCTAAATCAGGCGCTTCACACCTGTCTTAAGGCGCAAAGGCCGAGGAGCGAGGCGCTACCTCAGAGCGCTGGCGAAGCTCATGTGATGTCAGTCAGCAATGGAACACACACACAATGGCACGGGCCAGTTCTTAAAGGGGAGGGTTGATCTTGCTCTCCATCCACATCCTGCTCATTGCAGCTTTGAATCTCGGCCTGGAGAGACCTGTACATCAAATCTGCTGGAAAGAACAATGGAAAGAACCAGGGAAAGAGCTCATAGTGCAGCCCCCACTGTCTCTTCTAAATCGATACAAGGAAGGGAAAATCAAAATGAACCTGCAAAGTGCTGCTCAGTACCCAAAACTCCTTCACAAAGCATTGAATCGCTCCAGAAGTCTCTCTCTCTCTCTCTCTCTCAGAATGCGTGGTGCAAAAATGTCACCAACAAAAAAAGGCAGTAAGCGTTCGCCTTTAAATAGCGCTCCCCCAGTCCCTTCCTGACTGCAAAACATTCCCCTCAACCTGTCATTGCTAGCGGCAGGCGGTAAGGCAGGGGGCGCCACTCAATATCCGGTCTGGGGCGCTACCGGGGCGTTGCATGCTCGACTGACGTTACGATCTGCCGGCGCAAAAGATCGTGGTGGTAGTGTTCAGCGACGCGCAAAATGTCTAGTTAATTTCATGAGCGGCGCAAACATCGCCGCGCACGGGTGCTAGTTGCTTTGCGCCCCATTAGCGCCCTCGTAAGGTGCTAACGGGAGGCGCAAACCAACTGAATTTCCCCCCCTTAATCTTTAATTGCTGGAGACTCCAGGGCAATCCTGGCAGGTTGGCAACCCTACTAGAGTGGGAAGGTATTTTTTTCAAGGCTCTTTTTTGAATACAAACCTACATACGGACAGGAAAAACTAGCTGGCCCATCAAGCCCGCCCAAACAGTTACGATGCAATGAAACATGACTTCCAGCGTACCCTCCCACTGAGAGTCACACAGACACAGTTGAGTCCCTTCATAATTTTAAACACAATTAAATTTTCTCAAAGCCTACGCTTTTCTAGGGTAATAGGGGAAAGATTCGGTTGGTTTGCGCCTCCCGTTAGCACCCTAAGAGGGCGCTAATGGGGCACAAAGCAACTAGCGCCCGGATGCGGTGATGTTTGCGCCGCTCGCAAAATTGACCAGACATTTTGCGGCGGCGCTAAACACTACCACCACGATCTCCTGCGCCCGCAGATCGTGACGTCAGTCAAACGTGCAACGCCCTGGTAGCACCCCGGACCGGATATTGAGTGGCGATCCCTGCCTTACCGCCTGCCGCTAGCAACGACAGGTTGAGGGGAACGTTTTGCAGTCAGGAAGGGACTGGGGGAGCGCTATTTAAAGGCGACCACTTCCTGCCTTTTTTTGTCGGTGACATTTTTGCACCACGCATTCTGAGAGAGAGAGACAGACTTCTGGAGAGATTCAACGCTGTGTGAAGGAGTTTTGGGTACTGAGCAGCACTTTGCAGGTTCATTTTGATTTGACATTCCTTGCATCGATTTGGAAGAGACTATGGGGACTGCACTCTGAGCTCTTTCCCTGGGCCTCTCCATTGTTCTTTCCAGCAGAATTGATGTACAGGTCTCTCCAGGCCGAGATTCAAGGCTGCAATGAGCAGGGTGTAGATGGAGAGCAAGATCGACCCTCCCCTTTAAGAACTGGCTGGCGCCAGTGTGTCTGTGTTCCATTGCTGACTGATATCACCTAAGCTTCGCCAGCGCTCTGAGTTAGCGCCTCACTCCTCGGCGTTAGTGCCTTAAGAGAGGTGTGTAGTGCTTGATTTAGCGCTCCATCACCTCCAGGGGCAATAGAAGCCAAGTTTGCAGTCGGAGGCGATAATTAGCTCTGGGCGCTAAACTTTGCGCCCGGCCGATAATTGCGCCCCAAACGGGGCGATACCGAATTTCTCCCCCATTATGTTTTAATGACAAAGATTCCTCATTATTTACATACTAGGGGGACATATCCTTTCTGAGTGTGATTATGGTTTGTCTTTATATATGGTTCATGTTCTAATAGTCCTAACCTTGTCCTATGGAATAAAACCACTAAACAGTGGACATCTAACCTAGTCCTATGCATATCTTATACGCATAACCCTTGTTTTCCCTAACCTATCTAGTTCAAACTGTCTGTCCACACAGACACAGTCTACAGGAGTAAGGGGTTATGCGTATAAGATGTGCAAGCAAAGGACTAGTTTAGACATTCATTGATTAGTGGTTAGTTTCCACTGTAGCTTCCTCCCTGGTAGAATTACATAGAATTTACAGCATAGAAACAGGCCATTCGGCCCAACTGGTCCATGCCGGTGTTAATGCTCCACATGACCCTACTTCATCAAACCCTATCAGCATGCCCTTCTATTCCTTTCTCCCTCATATCCTTTTCTAGCTTCCAATTTAATGCATCTATGCTATTCGCCTCAACTCTTCATGTGGTAGCAAGTTCCACATTCTAACCACTCTCTGGGTTTAAAGTTTTTCTTGAATTCCCTATTGAATTTATTGGTGACTATCTTATATTTATGGCCCCTAGATTTACAATTGTTTAATGTTCTCCTCGTTGAACATTGTGTGTAGGTTTATGTTCTTATTTATGCCTGGTTGTTCAATGAAATTTCTTTAAAAAGTGAATTCTAAAGTTAAAGCCCCGACTGACCGATTTCTCAAAATATGTAGCAGGGATATTTGTAAGGCCGATTAGGTAAACTTTAACTGAGAGATGTTGCTGCAAACTCCAAGCTGGGAGCATGTTGGCAGTCCCTGATGTCCCAGCCTCTCTGTGATCAAAAGATGGCAGGTGAGATAGTCGTACATGGCAGGCTTTCTAATTACATTTTTGTTTCTAACTTTGAAAGTGTCAAGGGTATTTTAATTGTTTTCACAAGACTATAATTTTATAAAGCTCCTAGATGATAAAGGCATTGCAGCTGCTTATCCTAAATCATTTTATAGAGTGATTTTCTAAAGCAAGTGATAGACTTGTAAGTGCTGACTTAATACAGCTGTACTAGCAGTATGATATACAATGGGCTGGATTTTGAATCTGGGGTTGGGTTGGGGTCGTGAATCACACATTCTGGCTTGTGAACCCGCCTCCATCGAGATGTGGCCAACCCACTGTATTTTCCCTTGATTGACCTTGTTGAGCCCGCCCAGTGGGCTCAGCAGGCCAATTAAGGGCCACCCGGCAACAGGTGACGTCACAGATTGACATTTCATCTGTCAAGAGCTTTTGACAGATGAAATGTCAGCGTTTGACAGCTCTGTGAAGCTGTCAAACACTCACAATATGATTTCTAACTTCAGTCCTTCCTCTCAGGCTGAGTTAGAAATCATTCCACCACAGAAAACAGAAGGCTGCAGTTTTTGACAGAACCACGGCTTTCCTGCTTTCTGTGCCGGTGAGATTTCTAACTCCCGAGAACTGAAGGGCTGACACCTGCAGGAGGAAGTTAAGGTAAGTAAAACTTTTTCCAACACTTAGCACTTACCTTACACACTTACCTCTGCACACATGCACCCATCATTCACCTGCCCACCGGACATATCGACCCCTCCAACCCCTGCAGACCCACGGCCCACCCCGATAACTTGGCGTGGTTGCCACCTGTCGGGAAGCCCACATTTCAGCAACGAAAATAGGGATTATGCAAAAAACTGCCTGTTAACTACCTGTTAAAAGGCAGTTAATTGTCACTAATCCCTTCCCGCCTCGGGGAGTCAGGTCTCAGCACAGGTCGGGTACCCGCCGCCAGAGAAACTGGCATGGAGGCAGGTTGGAGGCGGGATGGGGTCAGGACCCCCGAATCTGCAACTTTAACGCCCCCGCCTCCAAACCCGATTCCATGGGTCATTGAAAATCCAGCCCAATGTGTTTGAAAGGGACAAAGATAGTCGTCAGTTTTGGAAGAATGCACTTTCATTGCTAAGAGCTGGGTTTGAATCAGTCCTATTAGAGAGAGTGAAGGGATAATTACAAGTCCTAGCCCTTTCGGACTATCAGGCGTATTCCCCAGACGTTCACCTTCAACTAAAGTTAGAGATAGCCGGATCCCATAAGATGCTTAATTGGGTCTAAAGATCAGACTATCTCTCCCTAAAGGAAAGAAACGGTCTGAAGATGTTACCGTCCTCCGGATAGTACTTTTAATAAGTTTAACTACTCTGTAACCTTCCGGATATTATGAGGGTCTGGAATAGCCCCCAGAATTCTGCAACTCCTTACTGAAGAGTGTACAGAAATTGAGTTCGTGAGATGATACAGAAATACTCTGTGAGATAATTTTAAAAATATATAGATTTATTAAAGAACCGACATTTAGTTAACATTTAGTTATGGCAATCGCAACTTTAACCGTTCAAAATACAAATAGCTTACATTTCTTATCAGAGATCCTTATTCTCAAATCTTAACTTCGTTACATTTCCACACTTCTACTTATTTCTTAATCCAGAATATCCACCAAAATCAAATACCTTGATTACCCGAGACTCAAAATTAAAAACTTACAGAGCGTGCCTGTGAAGTTGAGAAACGCTTGCCTTCCCAGCAACTTCTGACTTTCCATCTGAAAAGCTCTTATTTTTATATCTTTTTTTGGTGGTTTATCCTTTGAAGTTTTCCTGATGATGTAAGCTAATTGTTTCAAGTCATTCTTTGCTGACTTTCTTCTATTCTATCCTGTCATTTCAGCTGTTAGCTTTTTGACTTGTCTCCTGTTTAGGTGTTTCAAAAATCATCATAAAAAACAATGGCCCAGAAATTCGGCGCTTGTCGGGTGAGTACGCGCTGTGTACTCACCCGTAAGGCCACTTGAAGTGCTGGTTTCCTGCATGCACTGTGCATGCGTGGGAAACCAGAACTTCTGGTCTCGTGAAGGGAGGGGTTCAGAGGTGAACCGCGTGCGCGGGAGAGGCTGCGCGCACGCAGCGAACTTCGGGTTTTTTTCAGGTTTCTCTGAGAGGGTAAGTATGGAAGAAGCTGCGCTTTTAAAAAGGAGGCGCAAGACCCATTTTTAACAAGGTAAGTGGTTAATTAATTCCAATTTAAAAATTTTTCAACAGGTTTATCTTTTTTAGATACTTTAAAGATAGGTAAGTTTATTTTTAGCACCGTTAAAAAGTATTTAAATTTTTTCAAAAATTGAAATTTTTGTTTAAAGTAGTTAATTTATTTAACTTATAGTTATTTTAAAAATGTGATGTTTTTTTAAACATTTATTTGAAGTTTAGGTGTTGTTTTGGGGCCGATTTCAATTCATAGATTTGACAGGCCTTCCTGTCAAATCTATGAATGAAAATGGCCTGCTAGGATTGGCTCTCCATGGCCCACATGATCCCAGGGGACGCTTCGAACTAACTGCGCCCCTGGGACACGCAAGCACTGTGCGCCGGCAGCTGCAGGAGGCCCAGGACCCGAAGTTCTCGTGGGCCCAAAACACAATGGCAGGCGCTGTAGGTAAGTACGCGCGCGAAGCTTGCACCTGCAGGAAGCCGGAAAACCGAATTTCTGGCCCAATATGACAGTAGTATTTATTTGATGTGATTATTAGGAAGTCTTTCTATTGAATTTCTAATATCACTTAACTTCTTGTAAGCCAGACGTCGTGTCTCCTAACTATTCCATTTTCAATACAAGAACAATGTAATTGCTTGATGTCATCTATTGATGTTATACTTTAAAGCCTTTCTGTAGGTATATTTTACAACTTGTAAATTGAAAACATTTCTCTTAGGGTGTTTACTTGTTTTCTTGCTATCTCAATTGGTTGCATATTTAATCATGTTTCCTGTTTCTAAGTTTAACATAAAACTATTTTACGACAGGCATTTCTTTTACTTGATGTCATTTTTTCAAAGGCACTTGGTTTTCTTAATGTTCTGTGCACCTGTTCGACGTGTGAGATTATAACACTCTACTTGGGTCATTCCATTGTGTTGGTTCCAATGTTCAGACATTCTGGAAGCACCAATGGTTTGCTTCAATAGGGGCTTTGTCTCTGTATTTACAAACCAATTCCCATTTCAAAGCTTGTGTTCACAGCTTTGGATTAACAAACCATCTTATCTCATAAGCCTGTATTTCTGTTTTACGGCCTGTGTCGCCGAGGCTTTCAGATTTTTAACCCCAGTTTGTCATGTTTTAATATTATCAAAAATCTGTTTATAGGATGGTGTATTTTTCTGAAATATGGCTATTCCATTACAAGAGAACCTTCTGTTCCTGATGCCTGTTACATGCAGTCATTTAATATCTTGTTTTCACCCATTTCTCAGTGCACAGAAACTAGAGTGTGTGAGGAAATGGAAGTGTCACACAGGATTTTAGATAAATTGGGGAAAAAATTCAGTATCGCCCCGTTTGGGGCGCAATTATCGGCCGGGCGCAAAGATTAGCGCCTGGCGCTAATTATCGCCTCCGACTGCAAACTTGACTTTTATCACCCCTGGAGGTGATTGGAGCGCTAAATCAGGCGCTACACATCTGTCTTAAGGCACAAAGGCCGAGGAGCGAGGCGCTAACTCAGAGCACTGGCGAAGCTCATGTGATGTCAGTCAGCAATGGAACACAGACACAATGGCGCCGGCCAGTTCTTAAAGGGGAGGGTTGATCTTGCTTTCCATCCACATCCTGCTCATTGCAGTCTTGAATCTTGGCCTGGAGAGACCTGTACATCAAATCTGCTGGAAAGAACAATCGAGAGAACCAGGGAAAGAGCTCAGAGTGCAACCCCCACAGTCTCTTCTAAATCGATACAAGGAAGGGCAAATCAAAATGAACCTGCAAAGTGCTGCTCAGTACCCAAAACTCCTTCACACAGCGTTGAATCGCTCCAGAAGTCTCTCTCTCTCTCTCTCAGAATGCATGGTTCAAAAATGTCACCAACAAATAAAGGCAGGAAGCGGTCGCCTTTAAATAGCGCTCCCCCAGTCCCTTCCTGACTGCAAAACGCTCCCCTCAACCTGTCGTTGCTAGCGGCAGGCGGTAAGGCAGGGGGTGCCACTCAATATCTGCTCGGGGCGCTACTGGGGCGTTGCACACTCGACTGACGTCATGATCTGCTGGCGCAGGAGATCGTGGCGGTAGTGTTTAGCGCCGCCGCAAAATGTCTAGTTAATTTTGCGAGCGGCATAAACATCGCCGCGCCCGGACGCTAGTTGCTTTGCACCCCATTAGCCTCTTAAGGCGCTAACGGGAGGCACAACCAACTGAATTTTTCCCCCTAAAAGTATTATCTACATTCAAAATCTGTAGCCTGCAGTAAAAGCAATAATGGTCCCTGCCCAAATGTGAAACCGTATTTTCTGACGTGATAAACTCTGTAAAGATCACCTTGTGAGGTAACAAATAAGAATCCAAGGGCTAGAAATTCATTATAGCCCAGGAGTGGGCGGTATCAGTAGAAAAGTTGGGGAATTAGCGCCAGGCGCTAATGCTTTAGACTGCACGCAAAATTCGTGCTCACTGCTCAAAAAAATGATTAGAGTCCTAATTCAAGTCTTAAAGCCCAAGCTCATTGGTGTTATACTCAAAGGCTGGACCAATATCAGGTGCAGTCTAATTGCAAGTCATGATTGCCATAGGCTTTTTTCAGTACTTAAAGGGGAGGTTCATTGATGCTGCAGAACCTCATTCGCAGCATTGCTGGCCGTGCAGCTGCCTCAGCATGCAGAAGCAGAAGCAGGACAAGGAGCTGGAGGAGTGAAGCAGCTGTACTCCTGGCAGATCCACGCCCCAGGGACAGAGCCCGCAGATTCTGCGATCAAGCATTAGAGGTGTTTGTGTTCGCTGTGGAGAGACTGAGGGCGGTGCTTGACCCACCAAGTGGCAGGAGGCCCTCGCTGCAAGTCTTCTGAACCATGTGGAGGGAGGTAGCACAGCACGTCTCGGGCAGCACTGTGGTCCCCAGGACCCCCACACAGTGCAGGAAGAAATTTAACAACCTCACTTGGGTGGTCAGGGTGAGTAAATGCTTCAGCAAATGCTACATACCACCATCTGAACAACAGTCTTCACACACTGCCCAAAGCATCACACCCCCAGCAGTCACCCACCAACAATCTCTGCATACCAACACTCACACCCATATCTCACACCTTGCACACAATGATAACTATTCAACTATGACAGGCACATCACCCAAACACATTGCTCCACACTCACACACACTTTGCTTTCTCTTGCAAGCCAAGGTGGCTCACAACAGGAGGGAGCAGGAGCGCATGGGCGGGGGACAAACCGACATCCAGCCACTGTCTGCGCTGGAGAATAGAGTGCTGGAGATTATTGGGCACCAGGTGGTGGGCGCCATGGCCACAGGCGATGTTGACCCCCTTGGGGACAACAATGGCATGTTCATCCCTATTCCTTCTTCTCACATCCCACTTCCCCCTCACCCCACAAGCCTTTCGTACTTTCCAGCTAATCATGCTGTATGCATGCATTTCTCCCTTCCTGCCCCCTCCCCTCACCTTAACCCGACTCTTGTGCCTTTATGCTTTCAGATAATGAGCAAGCACCTGAGCAGCCTGTCCCTGAGGGCACAGTAGAGAGTGAGGCGGGAGAAGAGGAGGAGGAAGAAAACATCGCGTCACTGCATGTCTCACCCGCAGGCACCAGCTCAGATACTGGCACTGAAGGGATAATTACTAGTCCTAGCCCCTTAGGGCTACCCCGGATCAGGCGTATTCCCCAGACGTTCACCTTCAACTAACGTTAGAGGTAGCCGAATCCTAGAGATGCTTAATTGGGTCTAAAGGTCCAGACTATCTCTCCCTAAAGGAAAGGAACATCCTGAAGATGTTACCGTCCTCCAGATAGCACTTTTAATAAGTTTAGCTAGACTGTAACCTTCCGGATATTATGAGGGTCCGGAAAACTCCCCCAGAATTCTGCAGCTCCTCACCAAAGAGCGTACAGAGATTGAGTTCGCGAGTTTGATACAGAAGTACTATGTGAGACAATTCTAAAAATATATAGATTTATTAAAGAACCAACATGTAATTTACAGTAGGTGTTTCAATTGCAACATTAACAGTTCCAAATACAAAAAACTTACAATTCTATTATCAGAGATCCTTATTCTCAAATCTTAACTTCGCTAGTTTTACAGTTCTTAGTTTATTCCAGGATATCCACCAAAATCAAATATAAGTACCTTGATCCCCGAGATACAAGAGTTGAAGACTTACAGAGCTTGCCTCTGAAGCCGAGAATTGCTTTGCCCCTTTACAGCGAATCTATCATCCCATTTGAAAGTTCAATTTTTATACCCTTTCTCAGTGGTATATCCTTTGAAGTTTTCTGCTGATGTAAGCTAATTATCTCTAGTCATTTTTCTGCTGACCCCTTCTATTCTTACAGTCAGTTCAGCTGGTAGCATTAAGAATTATGTCTCCTGTGTAGGTGTCTCAAGCTTAACATGAAAACAATGTGATGGCTGGTGCATCTATTTGATGTCATTCGTACCAAGGTCTTCTGTTTGTATCTTTTGCATTTAGAACACCTCAATCGGATGCACCATTGTCTTCTTAGTTACCTCAGTTGGTTGCAACACAGACTCGTGTCTCCTGTCTTTCATTTGATGTCATTTTTACGAAGGCATATGTTTCTTTAATTTTCTGTGTTTCATTTCAAAGTGTTGGTTTAAGACATCTTAACTGGGTATACCATTGTGTTCTTTCCAAGGCTTCAGACTTTCAGGAACTTCCAACCTTCTGTTTCAACAAGGCTATTGATTCAGTGTCAACAACTTATCTTATCTCAATAGCCAGTATGCTGTTTACAGCTTTTCCATTGTTGAGGCTTCTAGATTTTCAAACCTAGTTTGTCATGTTTCAATAAAGTCAGAATTCTTTTATAGGATGGTGTATTTTTCTGAATAGGTATATTGCTTATTCCTTCACAGCACTACGCGTTCTTGACTAGGGTGCACAGGGTGAGGCACTGGGGATCAGTGGGCTGCAGCAAAGCCAGGGGGAAAGGGTAGCTCAGGAGCTAGCTCCCTGGAGGGCGAGTTCTGCTGCACAGGATTCAGATGAGGACCTTGATGGGGAGGTGTTTAGAAGAAGGGTGATGGGCATGCACACGGAGATGATAGGTGCAATGGCAAGGGTGGCTGAGAGCCTCTTGGCAATGAAAAGGAGTGTGGAGGAGTCTGCCTCCAACATCGCACAAGGCTCTGCGTAATCCATGGAGCCCATCATTTCCAGTCTGCAAAGGACGGTAGACTCCCAAAGAGACCGTGGCGACCCAGACCTGATGCCACATGTGATGGGCGATCTGGCAGCTCCCATTGCAGCACAGGCGGAAGCCACGCAACGTCTTAGTGCTGTAATGCAGTCTATGGTTGGTGCCATTCAATCTCAGACTGCTCTCATGCAGTCTTAGCTTGATGCCACGCAAGTTCTGACTGCTGCCATCGTGGCTGGGTCGACCACCGTCCACCGGGGCTTTCTCTGTGTCACAGCAGGCCAGTAATCTGTGCTCCAACAGATTGCTAGGGATGCTGAGGTGTTGCCCCAGGGGAGTGGCAGTGGGTAAGTGGAGCAGGAACTTGCTGTCCTCTCTCAGGATGACAGCATTCCTGCTCCCACCACTGCTGTTCCACCATTGCCCTTGTCGCTGCCTGTCATCCAGCCAATCCAGACTGTTGCCGCCCATGCTGAGGTGGTGTAGTCTACAGCTGGGCCTTCCAGGCCCAGAGCTGGTCGAGGGCATCCTGCAATGCCATCTGAAGTCTTCCGCACGGACATAAGAACATAAGAAATAGGAGCAGGAGTAGGCCATTCGGCCCCTCGAGCCTGCTCCGCCATTCAATAAGATCATGGTTGATCTGATCTTGGCCTCAACTCTTATTTCCTGCCTGTTCCCCATAACCTTTGACTCCCTGTAGTTCAAATATCTGTCTATCTCAGCCTTGAATATATTCACTGACTCAGCCTCCACAGCTCTCTGGGGTAGAGAATTCCAAAGATTCATGACCCTCTGAGAGAAGAAATTCCTCCTCATCTCCGTCTTAAATGTGCGACCCCTTATTCTGAAACTATGCCCCATAGTTCTAGATTCCCACATGAGAGGAAACATCCTCTCAGCATCTACCATGTCAAGCCCCCTCAGAATCTTATATATTTTTTTATTCGTTTATGGGATGTGGGTGTCGCTGGCAAGGCCAGCATTTTTTGCCCATCCCTAATTGCCCTTGAGAAGGTGGTAGTGAACCACCTTCTTGAACTGCTGCAGTCCCTGTGGTGAAGGTACTCCCACAGTGCTGTGAGGTAGGGAGTTCCAGGATTTTGACCCAGCGACGATGAAGGATCGGCGATATGCTTCTAAGTCAGGATGGTGTGCGAGTTGCTGTAATGCATCTTATAGATGGTACACACTGCAGCCACAGTACACCGGTGGTGGAGGGAGTGAATGTTTAAGGTGGTAGATGGGGTGCCAATCAAGTGGGCTGCTTTGTCCTGTATGGTATCGAGCTTCTTGAGTGTTGTTGGAGCTTCACTCATCCAGGCAAGTGGAGAGTATTGCATCACACTCCTTACTTGTGCCTTGTAGATGGTAGAAAGGCTTTGGGGAATCAGGAGGTGAGATACTCGCCGCAGAAGAAATAGCCTCAGACCTGCTCTTGTTGCCACAGTATTTATGTGGCTGGCCCAGTTAAGTTTCTGGTCAATGGTGACCCCCAGGATGTTGATGGTGGGGGATTCGGTGATGGTAATGCCATTGAATGTCAAGGGGCGGTGGTTAGACTCTCGCTTGTTGGAGATAGTCATTGCCTGGCACTTCTGTGGCGCGAATGTTACCTGCCACTTATCAGCCCAAGCCTGAACGTTGTCCAGGTCTTGTTGCATGCGGGCATGGACTGCCTCATTATCTGAGGATTTGTGAATGGCACTGAACACTGTGCAGTCATCGGCAAACATCCCCATTTCTGTCCTTATGTTGGAGGGAAGTGTAAAATTCGCAAATTATCGCGATTCGAAATAATGAGAAAGGAGATACAGTTTCGTTCAAGTAGTTTTATTTTCAGCCAAATGCTGTCATGTTTCAAAACGAACACAAGAAGCCTGTAAAATGGCCGCCACGCCTCGTGGCAGAAGTTTCTAGACTTTTCAGTAGGCAGACAAGATGGCGTTTCAATAAACATTTCAGCAAGATCGGATAATACTCAGCATACATTGGTATAAGGCAGGGCGCGATCGATTTGCATTTACAAGAAATATAAGTGCTGGAAGCGTTTTCCAGGCACAGGCAAGAGACTATTGTACTGGGCAATCAGAGGCCCATCCAAAGACATTAATACGCAAATTCCCCGCAGCTCTACAATGAGAGAGCCATTTGCGGGTACTTACACAAATATTTCGGAGGCCCCCAAAACCCCGCCAGGGAGGCTCCTAGCCGGTTCCACAATGGGAGACACATTAACGGGTGTTTGGCCAGTTACAAGTATCACCGAAACCCATTACAAACAAGAATCACCCCATACAAGAAGTTTGAGCGCCAAAATATTACAAAAGATGAACATTAAGATTGGGCGGGAGATAAGGAATTACAGTACTATAACTGTAGTGAACAAACGTCCATCTTTCTCTTGACTCTGGACACTCTTATCCCTGACGACTCTTGTCCTCTTGCTGTCCACCGAACTCTTGTTCCGCTGATCCTTTCTGGAGTCGACCTCGTGGCTTGCCGCGAAGATCTGTGAAGAGCTGGACTGAGAGGGCCGATAAGCGGGTGCACCATCCCGAGGGTCGGTAAATGGTGTTTGGACTCGAAGGCCCGACGAAACAAGACAAGACAAGAAGAAGAAGAAGACGACTACACGTGCCGCCGCGGTCAGTAAACCCCGACCGCGCCCGAAAATATATTGACCATTTTTGAACTCTGTAGGTTACTGCACGAACTGGCCCAAGAAGACTTTTCTTCGAGTTCTACCGACAACCGGTGTTGGTACAGGAGGACTCTTCTTCGAATTCTACAAGGTGTCCGAGGTCCACACAGATCTTCATGACAGCAGATGTTCTAGCCTGCTAGCCGGAGCAGAGCAAGTAAACAAGTGGGGTACAGAGACCCCTGGTCCACACGTGGATAGTCAGGTGCTGCGGCGAAAGCAGCCGAGTACCGTTGCAGAATTCTCCGAGGTATCACGAGTGGTGAGCATGTTTCTCGATCCTACAGATCTAGATTAGAGCAGGTATTGATAGGGGAGGGTGGTTTTATTAAGGATAATTATAATGTGTGTCCCCTTTTTCGATGTGTCGTGCGCTCCTCGTCTCCCTAAACCCAGTTTTATAAATGTATGTAAGCTTGTACTGTCTGGAAATTGGACATGAGTTTGAGTTCGGATCGGTCAAGGCCCTGTGGGTGGCGGAGCGGGCCCAGGGGCTGAGTGGCCTGGTCCTGCTCCTGCTTCTTGTGTTCTTTTGAGTTGAGGTTGGATCAGAGCAGCCATGATCTCATTGAATGGCGGAGCAGGCTCGAGGGGCCGATTGGTCTACTCCTGCTCCTATTTCTTATGTTCTTATGTTCTTATGTCATTAATCTGTGCTTATGACATGTATTTCGTAATTTTGAACAATATGCAATAAAGATTTCCATTTCGTACTATTCAACCGGGTCTACCTGAGTTTTCTCTGCATTACTGCTCTCGCACCTAAGTCCAGTGTCAGAACCGTAAGGGCGAGTGGGTCGAACCACTCACAGGTGTTTAGTGCTACAAGGCTGGCTGGAGACCAGAACAGGCAATAAGGCCTAACCTCGCACAAGCACCTAGAAGCACAGCACGAGCAGACCCCTTACAGAAGGTCATTGATGAAGCAGCTGAAGATGGTTGGGCCTAGGACACTGCCCTGAGGAACTCCTACAGCGATGTCCTGGGGCTGTGATGATTGACCTTCAATCACCACAACCATCTTCCTTTGTGCTAGGTATGACTCCAGCCAGTGGAGAGTTTTCCCCCCGATTCCCATTGACTTCAGTTTTACTAGGGCTCCTTCATGCCACACTTGGTCAAATGCTGCCTTGATGTCAAGAGCAGTCACTCTCACCTCACCTCTGGAATTCAGCTCCTTTGTCCATGTTTGGACCAAGGCTGTAATAAGGTTGGGAGCCGAGTGGTCCTGGTGGAACCCAAACTGGGCATCAGTGAGCAGGTTATTGGTGAGTAAGTGCTGCTTGATAGCACTGTCGATGACACCTTCCATCACTTTGCTGATGATTGAGAGTAGACTGATGTGGCGGTAATTGGCTGGATTGGATTTGTCCTGCTTTTTGTGGACAGGACATACCTGGGCAGTTTTCCACATTGTTGGATAGATGCCAGTGCTGTAGCTGTACTGGAACAGCTTGGCTAGAGGCGCGGCTAGTTCTGGAGCACAAGTCTTCAGCACGATAGCCGGGATGTTGTCGGGGCCCATAACCTTTATTGTAACCAGTGCGCTCAGCTGTTTCTTGATATCACGTGGAGTGAATCGAATTGGCTGAAGACTGGCTTCTGTGTTGGTAGGGACCTCAGGAGTAGGCCGATATGGATCATCCACTCGGCACTTCTGGCTGAAGATGGTTGCAAACGCTTCAGCCTTGTCTTTTGCACTCACATGCTGGACTCCACCAGGACTGCAGAGATTTGATCTGATCCGTTGATTGTGGAATCGCCTAGCCCTGTCTATAGCATGCTGCTTCTGCTTTTTAACACGCATGTAGTCCTGTGTTGCAGCTTCCCTAGGTTGGCACCTCATTTTTAGGTACGCCTGGTGCTGCTCCTGGCATGAACCTTCTACACTCGTTATTGAACCAGGTTTGGTCCCCTGGCTTGATAGTAATGGTAAAGTGAGGGATATGCCAAGCCATGAGGTTACAGATTGTGGTGGAGTACAATTCTGCTGCTGCTGATGGCCCATAGTGCCTCATGGATGTCCAGTTTTGAGCTGCTAGATCTGTTCTGAATCTATCCTATTTAGCACAGTGGTAGTGCCATACAACATGATGGAGGGAGTCCTCAGTGTGAAGACGGGACATCATCTCCACAATGACTGTGCGGTGGTCACTGCTACCAATACTGTCATGGACAGATGCATCTGCGAGAGGTAGATTGGTGAGGACGAGGTCAAGTAGGTTTTTCCCTCGTGTTGGTTCTCTCACCACCTGTTGCAGGCCGAGACTGGCAGTTATGTCCTCTAGGACTCGGCTAGCTCGGTCAGTAGTAGTGCTACCGAGCCACTCTTGGTGATGGACATTGAAGTCCCCCACCCAGAGTACATTCTGTGCTCTTGCTACTCTCAGTGCTTCTTCCAAGTGGTGTTCAACATGGAGTACTGATTCATCAGCTGAGGGAGTGCGGTAGGTGGTAATGAGCAGGAGGTTTCCTTGCCCATGCTTGACCTGAAACCATGAGACTTCATGGGGTCCGGAGTCAATGTTGAGGACTCCCATGGCCACTCCTTCCCGACTGTATACCACTGTGCCGCCACCCCTGGTGGGTCTGTCCTGCCGGCGGGACAGTACATACCCAGGGATGGTGATGGAGGAGTTTGGGACATTGGCTGAAAGGTATGATTCTATGAGTATGATTATGTCAGGCTGTTGCTTGATTGGTCTGTGGGGCAGCTCTCCCAATTTTGGCATAAGTCCCCAGATGTTGGTTAGGACTTTGCAGGGTTGACTGGGCTGGGTGTGCCGTTGCTGTGTCCATAGCCCATGATTATTGCAGTACCTTTCTTACAAGCCCCCATTATTTCTTGATTTATACTTTGTCCTACAGTGTAGCCACTGTTAGGGGGCCAATAGACTACTCCCACCAGTGACTTCTTTCCCTCTCTATTTCTTATCTCCATCCAAACTGATTTTACATCTTGATCTTCCGAGCCAAGATCATTTCTCACTACTGTACTGATCTGATCCTTTATTAACAGAGCTACCCCACCTCCTTTTCCTTTCCACCTCTCAGCAGCCTTCCACCAGCCGTGTTGCAGCCACTGGGCCAACACTTCATAGGAGCACTAGAGTAGGCAAAGGGACTGTAACGAGGGGCACTAAGGGATTGCACAAGGGTGAATAGCTAATGTTGTTGTAAATATGTGTTCACTGATTTTTGATAAATTTATTAATTCACTTGGCATTCTTTTGTGGCGTCTGTCATTTCCCCCCCATTAATGTTACCAAGTGTAGCAGTTTGAATCTTTGAATAATAAATGTAGCTACTTTTTAGTTGCCACAACACTTCTCATACAAAATTACCTTGAAATTACTGAATTAAACTGTTGGACTATGTGAACCTGACAAGAAACCACTGAAGCTCCACTAATCTGACAGCTGCGAGTCATTACTGATGATCCCTTTAAATAACGTCCCTGGAGCCGGCTTCCTGCTGCTTCACGCCAGCTTTCTCTGTCGCTGTTTATTCCAGGCGCTAAGGTAGGTGGCGACAATCAATTTAGCAGATCGGGTGGTCATTGAGCGTTGCACACTCACTGACATTATGATCCACCTGGCGTTGAGGCTCCTGGCGATAACTGTTACCGGCAGTGCTACAGGAGGGGGCGAGATTTGGCGTGCGGCATTGGATTCGCCTCGCCCTGATAATAATGCTCTAACGCCCCGTTAGCACCATCTGCTGGTGCTAACGGAAGGCGCTAAGGGGACAAATTTTCCCCCCAAAGTCCCCAACCCAAATTGATTGTGGAGGCTGAGGAGAATTTCTTTTAGTCTTATTCACAGAATCACAGAATCCCCACAGTGCAGATAGAGGCCATTTCAGCCCATCGAGCCTGCACCGACACATATCCCACCCTATCTCCGTAACCCCACGTATTTAATCCCCCCCTAACACTAAGGGTCAATTTATCATAGCCAAATCAACCTAACCCGCACATCTTTGGACTGTGGGAGGAAACCGGAGCACCCGGAGGAAACCCACGCAGACACGGGGAGAATGTGCAAACTCCACACAGACAGTCACCCGTGGCCGGATTCGAACCCGGGTCCCTGGCGCTGTGAGGCAACTGTGCTAACCACTATGCCACCGTGTCGCCAACTATACGCAACGGACAACTCTTGCAAGTACTTAGGAGAGGGGGAGAAAAAGACATTTGAAATTAATTGGCAAGTTCTTTATTTTAAAACCAATTACATTTTAAAGTAAAGCCTCTAATTGGCAGCAATTGTCTGCACGATCCAGGAGTGGAACTTAGTCACCCGAGCATAGACTGCAGGGGTTTGGGTGGAGCAGTAACCACTACCCCAGGAAACAATGCCCACCAGATACCAGGTTCCTCCATTATTGCAGACAAGAGGTCCACCTGAGTCACCCTGTAGGAAGAGAACAAGCCGATTCAATGTGATTGCTACAAACTTAAAAATATATTTTAATGCAGTGCAATATTCTCTGTATATTTCACATATATTTTCCATACCATGCAGGAGGTAGCACCAGCACCACCAGCGCAAATCATAACGTCCGAGATGTTGCTGCCCCAATAGTCCTTGCAATTAGCGGTGGTAAGGAGAGGAATGGTCGCCTGCTGCAGTTGGCACGGAGTATTGTGTGCTGAGGAATCACGGAAGAGCTCTTAATATATAGTTAGCTTAGCTGGAACTATTGAGACGATTCTAACTTTTCAAATGTTTGTAAAATTATTAAACAATAAACGGTTTGAAATCACGCCAAAGCTATTCAATAGAGTAGATAAAGAGAAACTATTTCCTCTGCTGGGGGAAATCCAGAACAAGGGGCATAATCGTAAAATTAGTGTCAAGCCATTCAGGAGAGAAATCAGGAAGCACCTCTTCACAAAAGGTAGTGAAAATCTGAAATTCTCTTCTCCCAAATGGCTGAGGATCCCGGGCCAATTGAAACTTTCAAGACTCAGATCAATAGGTAAGGAATATGGAGCAATGACAGGTAAATGGGGTTGAGGTACAGATCATCAGTGATCTAATTGAATGGTGGAAGAGGCTGGAGGGGCTGAATGGCCTGCTCCTGTTTCTACATTCCTATTTCATTTTCTTGGTAAAATGTAAAGTTCTGCATATTGGATGCAGCATCTCTTACTGATTCTAAACTGTCTGCCTAACACAGATCCTTGGGATTTACCTGGTTTCCTCTAAAGAAGAGTGAATTAATTAAGATAAACTCAAGAGAAATGGTTCAAATAAAGAAGACGGGGAAGACATGGATAAAGACAGGAAACAGAGAAAATGAGACATCTGAACACGTGACTCAGTGGGATGAAAGAAGTTATATTAGGTTTGTGAGCTTTGAAATTACTTGGCCTATGATTTTGGACCATGACATGATTAGAACCTTGAAGTCAATAAATATGGATTTTGTTGACAGTGTTACAGTTTTCAATATCCTGGAAAATGCGTCATTTAGGGGAATCTTGTGTTTGAGCAATCCTGACTCCTAGAACTTTAGCTTCAGCTACTGAAACTTCCTAGTCAAATTGGGAAAAAAAGGTCCTGAATTCTCACTTGGGACGGGTGTGAATGAGTTAATGTCATCGAATTCTGGATCTTTCAGATCAAAAGGAAGGAGTTAATGGTTGAGGAGTACGCAAAGGGGAAGAAATCTGCCTCAGTTCAAGGAGACATTTGAGTTCGTTCTGCAGCATCTATCGGAAGAAAAATTAACCACTGGTTAGGACCTGAAATGCTGATTGGTTGACAAAATTTCAATAGGGTGGCTTGAATATCCATCTTGTAAAGGGAACCATGATCACCTTGTAAGAAACAGATAAATGTCCAAACTAAAAGTAATGAGCTGGTTATGAAGCTCCTTCTAACATGTTAGAGAAAAAAAAGTAATCTTTGATTGCCATAACATGATCCAATCAATATTCCTATGAACATTATAAATAACACACTAAACAAACTTTACTTATTAATTGCCTCCTTCCAAATGTTCGCAATTTATTTTTAAATAGTTTAAATATTTCTTTCACCAAATGTGGAGAAAGGCTTGCATTAATGTAGAGTCTCACCACATCTCTTCGAACCGTCCCAGTGTTTCACATGCAATTAACTGTGTTCAAAGTACGGTCACGTAGGGGGAAATGGCAGCCAGTTTATGCGCAACCACAAAAAAAATCAGTTTCTGCTGCTCTGTGCTTTTCTACCTTATGGACCCACCTCTTAGTGATACTGTATCATAAGCCTTGCTGATGTTTAAATAAACAGGGCTGGATTTTCCTCTGCTATGCCACCCAAAATCGGGCCGTATAACGGGAAAATCAAGGGATATCAGGTGAGGAGGGTTGTGCAAGGATCGGTTGGCCGAGATCTCTGCAGCAGGAAGGGGAAGAAAATTTACCACAGTGCATATTTACACGGTCCAAACCTAAGGAAGATGGCTGTGCTAAACACATACAGTAAACATTTATTACATATTGCCTGTGAACCCTTGTATTATCGGTAATCTCCAACAGCTTCTATTCGCAAATAGTATCAAAACGCTTGCCAAGCCTGCCCTTGCCAAGCTCCACGGGCTTACTATGTCCCAGAGAATCGTTTTTAAGATTCTTGTCCTCCGATTCAAATCCCTCCACATCCTCGCCCCTCCCCAGTTCCATGATCTTCAGTCCTCCAACATTGGCTTGTGTCTCATTCCCCACTCCTTCAGCCAACTTGCCTCTGCCCTCTAGATCTCCTCCCCTTGGCTTCTCCACCTAGTAACCTCCTTTCTTGCTTAGAAAGCCTCCATAAGATTCTCCTCTTCGATTGTGCTTTTATCCCTTCCTGTCCTTCAATTTTTTTTCCTCTGCCCACTCAGAACCCATTCACTATCCTCCACCCTGTGCCTTGAGACATCTCTTCTTTGTGATAAACTCTGGCCTCTTGTGCATCCCCCACTCCTTCACCCTACCATTGGCGGCCATGCCTTCAGTTGTCTAGGCCCTAAGCTCTGGAATTCCCTCCCCAAACCTCTTCGCCTCTCCAGCTCTCTCTCCTCCTTTAAGCCGAAGCTTAAAACCTGCCTCTCTGACCAAGCATTTGGTCACTTGTCCTAATGTCTCCTTCTTTTGGCTTGGTGTCAATTTGTTTTGATAATGCTCCTGTGAAGCACCCTATGACATTTTACTACATTAAGCACACTATATAAATGCAAGTTGTTGGCACTATAGAAATATAAGTTATTGTTGTATTAAGTGAGTTGCAGAAAGGAGCTTTTGCAAATTTGATTCCTCTTAGTTGAATCCACCTGCAGTATTCTAACATAGACAACACTCTATATTGGAGAATAGATATGAAGGCCCCATACCAGTCGCTTGGGTTACTCCCCATCCTGAAGTGACGCACCACTTGCCCCCTGGGAAATTGGCGGCGTTGCTCGCCAGGCAAACGGGGGAAACGCGGGCACCAAGTTTAGCAGGGGTTGCGAGCTTCACTAGAGTCACATCATTATTGATGTTATATGGATCCCAGGCAGGATTGGTAATGGCCTGCAACAGAGAAGGCAAAGATTAGTCCCAACTCGGGGGATGACCAAGCTTCCATCCTGTTACAGAGAAGGCACGATACTTTCTCACAAGTTCGGTAGACCGTAAGTAAAGCAGCATGACCGCTGCACCTCCGCTGGAAATTGCGTTTACACGCATAAAAGGGGGCTTCCGGCGAAGTTGCAGCAGCCGATCGGGAACAGCTCCGAGGAAATACCCCGTTACTGCGGAGAGGTTGCGACATTACCCAAATCTGTTGCTTTAAATTCTTTATGGATTGATGTGGCCACAGCACAGAATTATGCCTGATCTTCCAAGAATAGTCTAGTTTTTGCATCATAGTTCAGTACTAACAGATCCCTGAGCCACCTGTAAAATCCTGTCCTGGTCAGATTCTGGCATCGTGGACTTTTGGTGAGGTGAGGGGCTATTTTCCTCATTCATTTTTAAATTTAATTTTACATACACATACAGGATTATCACATTCATTCGAGGGGCTCTTTGGGGATAAAAGTCCATGTACTTTTTAAAAACCGAGTTGTTTATGGTTATGTTTTTGGGGTACGCAAGGTCGACACTGCCCATTACCAGACTTTTAAAGGGCCTTGCCGTATCTATGGAGAAAGGAAAAAGGTTAATGCTTCGGGTCTGAAACACTAACCGTTATCCATTCTCCACAGATGCTGCCTGACCTGCTATGTCCGGCCAGGATTTTCTGTTTTTATTATTTCAGCATGTGTAGTATTTTGCTTTTTGTTTTAAAGGGCCTTGTCCAATGTGGGGATATTTTCAGGCTATTAAATGTGGAACAGCTGGAAGCAACTTGCTTTGAAAGTTTCACCATCTTGTCCATCTGTACATTTGTGCATAGAAAGGTCACAGAAGCAATAGCTTTCTGATTTTTTTTGCAATACTCTTAATTAATTTACATACAGGCCAAGTTTTTTGCAAGCAATAAAATCAAATTTAAATTGAGGGTCCGGCCTTATTGCAGATTAATTTTTTTTCCCCTGAACGAAGTGCAAGTTTAAGCTATGGTCAACGTACAAGGGCAGGCTACATGTGTATCAACACAGTAAATCCAGGATGACTGGCTCCCTGATATTGTGTTACCAATCGCATCACCAATCTCTGTGCACAAATCTGTTCAAGAGCAGGTAACCTTAATAAGGTCAGAGCGAAGAAAGCTTTCATAATTTAGATCAATGAGAAAGCAAGCTTGGGTGCTCTTGTGTTGACATGGCCTCTTGATTTAGCAACACAAACTGCTGCAAGCAGTGCAGAATAAAATTGTCAATAATACCATGATATTTATGCATCAGTAACTTGAGGAAATGAATTATTGCTAATGTGAGCCAGTTAGTTAAAAAGTGAAGATAAAAAAACAAGGTAAAACAGAAATGTTGTGCCTTTGTAACACAAGGAAGGTTTCTCTCCGAGTTCTGCAGAGTCTGAGGAGTTCATTCACTTGAACTTTTTAATTCATTCTGGGATACTGGGCGTCACTGGCAAGGCCAGCATTTATTGCCGATCTCCAGTTGCCCTGAGAAGCTGGTGGTGGGGCTTCTTCTATTTGATACAACTGAGTGGCCTGCTAGGCCACTTCAGAGGGCATTTAAGAGTCAACCACGTTGGCATAGACTGGAGTCACATATAGGCCAGACCAGGTAAGGACGGCAGGTTTCCTTCCCTAAAGAATATTAGTAAACCAGTTGGGTTTTACAACAATCCGACAGCTTCATGATCACTGTTACTGATACCAGCTTTTTATTTACAGCTTTTCTTAAAACATAATTCAGATTCTCAAACTGCCATGGTGGAATTTGTATTCCCTGGATTACTAGTTCAGTAACACAGCCAGTGCACTACTTTTCCCCCAAACTGTAACTTTATGCAAAATTCACAATTAACAGGCAAAGAGGACATCAGAGGATGTCTACGTACCTTTCTAATCATCAGAGTCTGGGTATCTTCGTTTGTTGAACATTTATTGGTTGCTCCAAGGATCACGCGATGCGCTGTGCTGTGGGAAAGCAATGGATCACTCAGAGTAAGGGGCTTATGTCCATGAGTGCTGTTATAATGGATTCTGAAGATTCTAACTGAGTGGAAACCTTACCTCACGCCACAGTGGGCAGCAGTCACAACCCAGTTTTCATTGATCAAGGAGCCTCCGCAGAAATGCCAGCCGGTGGAGTCCTATTACACAGAGGAGATGAGTGTTCAGCACAGAAAAAGGGAAAAGCAGTTTCCTTTGGTCGTCACCATGCAAAGATCTATCATCACCATTCGCCATTTCTGACTCATTCCAGCATCTCCTGTGTACAAGTATCAGCCAGTTTGGAATATTTAAGTCAACAAAAATTTGAGTCTAGTGCAGATTTTCCACATTTTTTGGGACAGTCTCAAAGGTGTGATCGTTGTTCTTTTTTTTTAACATAGGATTAAACGGGGTATACGGCACAGAAACAGGCCATTCGGCCCAACCAGTCCATGCTGGCGTTTATGCTCCACTCCAGCCTCCTCCAGTCTTTCCTCGTTTAACTCTATCAGCATAACCCTCTATTGCCTTCTCCCTCATATACTTATCTAGCCTCCCATTAAATGCATCTATATTATTTGCTTCAATCACTCCCTGTGGTAGCGAGTTCCACATTCTCACCACTCTCTGAGTAAAGAAGTTCCTTCTGAATTCCCTATTGGATTTCTTGGTGACTATCTTATAGTGATGGCCTCTAGTTTTGCTCTTCCCCACAAGTGGAAACATTCTCTCTGTATCTACTCTATCAAAACCTTTCATAATTTTAAAGACCTCTATTAGGTCACCCCTCAGCCTTCTCTTTTCAAGAGAAAAGAGACCCAGCCTGTTCATCCTTTCCTGATAGGTATACCCTCGCATTTCTGGTATCATCTTGTAAATCTTCTTTGCACCCTCTGCAGTGCCTCTATATCCTTTTTATGATATGGCGGCCAGAACTGTACGCAGTACTCCAACATTTATCAGACGCTCCAAGGATTGCGCGATAAGCTGTGGGAAACTTTTTAAAAAAGATTTTTATATAAAATAATTTGCCTTTAAAACTGTCCACAATTTATCTGTTGCAGAAATTGCATTGGAATCAAGGTTAGTCAATAATACGCTGTTTTATAAGGACAGAAATGGTATATCATGTAATGCACAAAGGAAGAGCTGTATTTTGGCTGGCCTGCCTATTTAAGACTATAAAGTCCAAGGGGGAAAAATTGGGTTGCTTTGCGCCTCCCATTAGCACCCTAAGAGGGCGCTAACAGGGCACAAAACAACTAGCCCCTGGGCGCGGCGCCGCCCACGCCTCCCGCGAAATTCAGCGGGAGGTTAGCGGCAGTGCTAACCGGTAGTGCCCTGTGGCGCTGCGCCACCGGCGATTACATCATCGCCATGCGCAGTGTCCTGCACGTGCCCCGGCTGCGATCTTCGGGAGCGCCCCCTGACTTATCGCCGGACGCTATGTCCGATGGGGTCAGGGGGCCTACCTGTGGCCAGGGAGGCACAATTTAAAGGCGAGGTGCGGGGCGGCCATTTTTGTTGCTGGCCGCCTGCCAGCACCTGCCTGCACTCCCGCCCCCGGCCTCCTGAATGGCACCACCCCGCGGAGTGCCGGCTGCGCTCCAAGAGCCCGGCACTTCTCTTGAGTGCCAGGCTCTTTTGCTGGCACTCCCGATCCCCGAGGGCCCAGCTGAGCCCCGGGTCGTGCTGCGCAAGGCCCCTCCCCTTTAAGAAGGGGAGGAAGGCCTGCAATACAGTGGCGCGATGTGCACCCCGGCGAAGTTAGCGCCCTTGAAATTGGGGCGCCACTCAATTTTTAGCCCCAAATGTTGTAAGCAAGCATAGTCTGAGATTAGCTAGAGTTTAATTGCTGTTTAGTGAGGGAGGTCGGATGATGCTTGTAAATTTCCTGCTCCAGGTGAGAAAATAACCAGCATTAAATGACTGTGTTTCTTTTTATTCTTTGAAATTACACTTTTGACCCTTTGAAAATATGATGGAAGCTCTCAAAATTTTTATATAAATAGAAAGCAATTTTTAAAATCTTGATACTTCTGAGAAAAACATAACAAAAATATTACTGTAACCCTCCTCTCGCTGCAGATTGATTCATGGGGGTGTTGCACCATTTTAATTTCAGTGGCTCTGAAATTATGCGCTGGGCTGAGGCATTTGTCTGAAATTAGTCCCTTTGCTATTTTTGGCGAGGCTGTTAACCCATTTGAAGCAGGTGGGTTGATGTCTCCACTAAATTAGACGCAGGTGAATTTTGGATGACCTCGTTTTTCAAATGTGATTTTGAGCCAGTGTGTGTTGTGCCTACAGAGCATCTGAATATCTTCTTTAAGATCAATCGATGTTTCAAAATTTGTATTCCCAATTGCTGATGTTACATTTGGTTGTAAATCTAGTATCGGCCAGGTCTTCGTTGGCCTGTGAGATTTGGAAGAGAGATTCTCTTCCCACAAAAGAACATTCCTTCGCCCCCCCCCCCGCCACCCGCCACCATAGATCCTAGACTGTTTACAAGCACCTAAAATCGCCAGTTCATCCCAAATTATAGTTTTGTGGATTTGGTTCATTTGACTTTTACGGCAAGTATAGCTGGATTTGAACCCAGCCCAGAATCATCGGATGAAAGTTCTCTGTCTCTGTCAGATGTAAGAGTGCTCCTTGAAATGAGTTTGGGGAGCCTCAGCTTAGATCCACAGCACAATTCTGTACAAATCACCACTAATATTAGCAATCTCACACATAGCAGCCAATGGATGATGTGGGTAATGCAAAAAATTGACCTGTTTCATTAGAAGGGATATTTTGGGGTTTGGGGTTAAGGCATATTGTTGGGCAGAGCAGAGGGAGCTTCTGACCATTGTGGGGTGCTTGATGCTGACACTAGAGGACCAGAAAGAAAAAAAACTTCAATTTTCCCAAACTTGGCATCCGCCATTTTAATGAGCAACCAAAAATATAATTGAAAACAGGAAGAAGAACAGAAGCAAAATTCAAAGCAGTGGAGGGTCATGCAACCTATCGGCATTATTGAGAGTTATGCTTGATTATATTAATGGCCTTTTTATAAATGGAGTCGGTCATTAATGATGGTATATCTGACACATTGGGAGTTGTGCTAATCTCTCACTGCAATATCAACATACCTGCAGGGAGACCTGCCAGGGCCAGGATCCTGCGACAGCGTTTTCACCATTTACAATCCGTGCGTAGCCGGTGACGACAGGGGTGATGGCCGGAATGCCACAGCCTAGATTTAAGGTAATCAATGAACAAATAGGAATTCGTTTAAGCAACGCGCCTCCAATAAAACAGAAGCTAAAATAGTCGCACTGAAATGTAACTTACTCCGTCCGTAAGCTGTGCCGAGGAGGGTGAGGCAGGAGATGAGCCAGAGGAATGCCATGGTTGTTGCTTTGAGTTTGAGAATTGTGGTTTAAGGCCTTATATATTCGAACTGTGACGCTGGGTATCTAATAGATAAAAGTCTGAGCTTTGTAACCATGTGCACCTGACAGCATTTCTCTCCAAAGTAAATTGATGATGTGTAAAGTACACCCCTTGTTGAAACAGTGAATATAAATTAATGACTCCCGATTAAATTTAATTTGTGTGTTTGGAAATGTTGAACACAGATGAAGATTTCTGCAAACAGGATCTCGCCAATCTTTGTGATGTGCCCGTTTAATGACTCGATCCATTCTAAATACAATAACAGAAAACACTATGTAGAAATGCATATTTTACCCCTTCACCCCAAAATATTACTGGTCGATGCTGGTGATTCTGAAGTTGTTCGGATTCACCCCATAATTATGGGCTTAGTGGATAGATTTTGACAAAGGTTTCTGCTTAAATAAATATAGTGTGAATTTAGCTTTAGACGGCAGAAGAAGGTCCAATCTGTTTGCAGGGTAGCCTGTGCTGTGGGAACCTTTACGTTCACTGAAGAATTAATTTGATCCGTTCAAGGGAACTTTTAGCTCCCCGAAAAAGTTAGCCCCTGCACCATAAATTCAGTGGTAGTGCCCCAAGCAGGAGGTGGGCGCTCCTGGAAGCACTCCTGCTCCTTCCTGGGGCACTACAAGTGAATATCATAGCGCTACGTGCGACAGAACCACGTGCGTTGGCACATAGCGCCGCAGTATTGCAGGCCTCCTCCCCTGATTAAAGGCGAGGGGCCTAGCGCTGTGTGCACCGAGGCCCTGCTGGACCACCGGGGCGCGGGGTGCCGGGAAAGCAGCCCGGCACTCAAGAGGAGTGCCGGGCTGAGCGATCGTGGCTGGCACCCCAAATAAAAAAGGGGAAAGTGGCAGGTACTGGCAGGCGGCCAAAAAAAAATGGCCCCCCGACACCTGCCCTTTAACTTGCGCCGCCGATTGCAAAAACGCCCCCTGACCCTGTCGGATATATCGTCTGGCGATAGGTCAGGGGGCGCAACCGAAGTTTGCGGCCGGGGCGCTGTGCACGGCGATGACGTCATTGCCAGAGGTGCAGTGCCACGGGGCACTACCGGCTACCGCCACCGCTAACCTCCTGCTGAATCTCGCGGGAGGCATTAGCAGCGCCACGCTCGGCTGCTAGGGGGCGCTAATAGGAGGCACAAAGCAACCCAGTTTTTCCCCCCAAAGTATTTCATTGGCTGTGAAGCGCTTTGGGACATCCTTAGGTTGTGAAAGGTGATATATAAATGCAAGTTCTTTCTTTATGTAATCCAGTGAGTTAAAAAATGACCTACATTATACTCCTGGAAAATTGCTCCGATAGAAACAGTCAAGCCATGTCAGCCATCAATTATCAGAAATGATGGATGATAAAAGCAAATCTGCTTTGATGCTGACAAGTAACTTTATGTCGAAAACTCCTCTGTCAGATTCAACTCCTCCTCCTGAATTGAGTCTCATACCTAGGAGCTTCATGCCATTTGCAGAGATATTTTGCCGAAAGAAATTTGACAGTTTTTGTGCCCGTCCTTTTGTATTAATTAAAATAACGTTAGTCGCATATCGAGCAAAGCAGCCCAAAGGATGGCGCTGGACTGAGCGAGGGGCGTATAATCCTGTGGGAGAATTGCACATGTTCCTTTCAGCAGAAGGTTGGGCTGCTCCACTTTCCCGACACGTAACTGGAATGTCCTTGAGAGACTGTTGAGTTTACACGTGGACGGGTGATTGAGAAATAAGAGACTGAGAATCGTGATTGGTGCCCACGCTGTGAACAGTGAAACTAGTGGATAGTGTAGAACGTCTTGGGCTAAGAGTCGCTTTTATATAGGGAAGTTTGTTTTAAATTTTAATACAAACAGAAGGTAGACAGGAGTTAATAGAGGCCTGTTATTTCTGTGAAAAAAGAGCGTGCAAAAAAAAATATCCAGTTTAATACTTTACTGATATTGCCATTCTCTCTGAAATTTGTTGCTGTTTTATGAAGCATTGCATTTTTTTTAACCACTGGGAGGCACCCTTGCTCCTTCTTGCAATACATTCTGCTGTTCAAATCATCCCACAACAAGAATGGAGCAAGAAAGAAAGACTTGTATTTATATAGCGCATTTCACGACCTCAGGACGTCCCAAAGTGTTTCACAGCCAATGAAGTACTTTTTGAAGTGTAGTCACTGTTGTAATGTAGGAGACGCGGCAGCCATTTTGTGCATAGCAAGGTCCCACAAACAGCAATGTGAGAATGACCAGGTAATCTGTTTTTGAGATGTTGAGTGAGGGATAAATATTGGCCAGGACACCAGGGATAACTCCCCTGCTCTTCTTTACATCCACCTGAGAGGGAACAAATAGGGCCTCAGTTTATCATCTCATCTGAAAGACAGCACCTCTGACAGTGCAGCATTCCCTCAGTACAGCACTGTAGTGTCAGTCTCTGGAGTGGCGAGGCGGAGGACTCAAGAGGCGGCGGCGACCAGGTAGGCCCACAGAGGCGGCGGACCTGGGTGGAGCGGCTGCGGCGAGGCGGAGGACTCAAGAGGCGGCGGCGACCAGGTAGGCCCACAGAGGCGGCTAAAGTGCGGGACGCAGTGGTTGCTGGGTAGGTGATTAATTTTTACCTGTATATAAGTTGGGCGGTTCCTAAACCCGAGACACTACACTTGTAGTGTCCCCCACCCTTCCTCCTCCTCTAACCTAAAGGAGGTGAGTGACTATCAGGTAAGCTCTTTTTTGTTCTAGTTTAATCTGCAAGTTAGCTGGAGGGGATGGCAGGGGAGGCAGTGAAATGTTCCTCCTGCAGAATGTTTGAGGTGAGGGACGCCGTAGGTGTCCCTGCTGATTACACCTGTGGGAAGTGCACCCATCTCCAGCTCCTCAAAAACCGTGTTAGGGAACTGGAGCTGGAGCTGGATGAACTTCGGATCATTCGGGAGGCAGAGGAGGTCATAGATAGAAGCTTCAGGGATGTAATTACTCCAAAGCATGAAGATAGATGGGTGACGGTGAGAGGGGCTAGGAGGAAGCAGTCAGTGCAGGGATCCTCTGTGGTCGTTCCCCTCAGTAACAGGTATACCGCTTTGAATACTGTTGAGGGGGACGACTTACCAGTGGTAAGCCATGGTGACCGGATCTCCGGCGCTGGGTCTGTCCCTGTGGCTCAGAAGGGAAGGGGGGAGAGCAGGAGAGCAATAGTTATTGGGGACTCAATAGTCAGAGGGACAGATAGGAGGTTCTGTGGCAGCAAAAGAGACTCACGGATGGTATGTTGCCTCCCGGGTGCCAGGGTCCGTGACGTCTCGGACCGTGTTTTCAGAATCCTCAAAGGGGAGGGGGAACAATCACAAGTCGTGGTACACATCGGTACCAACGACATAGGTAGGAGAAGGGACGGGGATTTAAAACAGGAATTTAGGGAGCTAGGTTGGAAGCTGAGAGCCAGTACAAACCATGTTGTAATTTCTGGTTTGTTGCCGGTGCCACGTGCTAGCGAGTTGAGGAACAGGGAGAGAGTGCAGATAAACACGTGGCTGCAGGGATGGTGTAGCGGGGAGGGTTTCAGTTATGTGGATAATTGGAGCACATTCTGGGGAAGGTGGGATCTGTACAAACAGGACGGTTTGCACCTGAACCAGAGGGGCACCAATATCCTGGGAGGGAAATTTGCTACGGCTCTTCGGGGGGGTTTAAACTAATTTGTCAGGGGGATGGGAAAAAGGGCTGTAGTCCAGGAGCCAGTGGTGAGTGTAGGGAGGTACTGAGGAGGGTATCAAGGTCGCAGGAATGTACCGGCAGACAGGAAGATGGCTTGAAGTGTGTCTACTTCAATGCAAGGAGCATCCGGAATAAGGTAGGAGAACTTGGAGCGTGGATTGGTACTTGGGACTACGATGTGGTGGCCATTACGGAGACATGGTTAGAACAGGGATAGGAATGGTTGTTGGAAGTTCCGGGGTATAGATGTTTCAGTAAGAGTAGGGAAGTTGGTAAGAAAGGTGGAGGAGTAGCATTGTTAATCAAGGATAGTTTAACAGCGGCAGAAAGGCAGTTCGAGGGGGATCTGCCGTCTGAGGTAATATGGGCTGAAGTTAGAAATAGGAAAGGAGCGGTCACGTTGTTAGGAGTTTTCTACAGGCCCCCAAATAGTAATAGAGATGTGGAGGAAGAAATTGCAAAGCAGATTATGAATAGGTGTGGAGGTCACAGAGTAGTTGTCATGGGTGACTTCAACTTTCCAAATATTGATTGGAACCTTTATAGGTCAAACAGTTCGGATGGGATAGTTTTTGCACAGTGTGTGCAGGAGGGTTTCCTGACACAATATGTGGATAGGCCGACAAGAGCTGGGGCCACGTTGGATTTGGTACTGGGTAATGAACCGGGCCAAGTGTTTGATTTGTATGTGGGAGAGCACTTTGGAGATAGTGACCACAATTCGGTAACTTTCACTATTGCAATGGAGAGGGATAGGGCCATACGGCAGGGCAGGGTTTATAATTGGGGGAGGGGTAATTATGATGCGATTAGGCAAGAATTAGGGAGTATAAGATGGGAACAGAAACTATCAGGGAAAGGCACAAACGAAAAGTGGAGCTTTTTCATGGAGCAATTACTGCGTGTCCTTGACAGGTATGTCCCTGTCAGGCAGGGAGGAAATGGCCGAGTGAGAGAACCATGGTTCACAAAAGAGGTTGAATGTCTAGTCAAGAGGAAAAAGGAAGCGTATGTAAGGATGAGAAAACAAGGTTCAGTTGGGTCGATTGAGGGGTACAAGGTAGCAAGGAATGAGCTAAAAAAAGAGCTTAGGAGAGCTAGGAGGGGGCATGAGAAGTCCTTGGCGGGTCGGATCAAGAAAAACCCCAAGGCTTTTTACTCTTATGTGAGAAATAAAAGAATGACCAGGGTGAGGGTAGGGCCGGTCAAGGACAGTAGTGGGAACTTGTGCATGGAGTCAGAAGAAATAGGAGAGGTGATGAATGAATACTTTTCGTCAGTGTTCACCGAGGAGAGGGGCCATGTTCTTGAGGATGAGAGTGTGATAAAGGTGGATAGGCTGGAGGTGGTAGATGTTCTGAGGGAAGATGTTTTAGCAATTTTGAAGAACCTGAGGGTCGATAAGTCCCCTGGGCCAGATGGGATATATCCTAGGATTCTTTGGGAGGCAAGGGAGGAGATTGCAGAGCCTCTGGCTTTGATCTTTGGGTCCTCACTGTCCACGGGAATGGTGCCAGAGGACTGGAGAGTGGCGAATGTTGTTCCTCTCTTCAAGAAAGGAAATAGGAATGACCCTGGTAATTATAGGCCGGTTAGTCTTACTTCGGTGGTTGGTAAGATAATGGAAAAGGTCCTGAGGGATAGGATTTATGACCATTTGGAAAGGGGCAACTTAATCAGGGATAGTCAACACGGATTTGTGAAGGGTAAGTCTTGCCTAACAAATCTGATTGAATTCTTTGAGGAGGTAACTAAGTGTGTAGATGAAGGTAGAGCAGTTGATGTCGTATACATGGATTTTAGTAAGGCGTTTGATAAGGTTCCCCATGGTCGGCTCATGAAGAAAGTAAGGAGTTGTGGGATAGAGGGAAATTTGGCCGATTGGATAAGTAACTGGCTATCTCATAGAAGGCAGAGGGTGGTGGTGGATGGAACATTTTCGGACTGGAGACCAGTTACCAGCGGTGTGCCACAGGGGTCGGTGCTGGGTCCTCTGCTGTTTGTGATTTTTATCAATGACTTGGAGGAGGGGACTGAAGGGTGGATCAGTAAATTTGCTGATGACACCAAGATTGGTGGAGCAGTGGATGAGGTGGAGGGCTGTTGTCGGCTGCAAAGAGACATTGATAGGATGCAGAGCTGGGCCGAAAAATGGCAGATGGAATTTAACCCTGATAAGTGCGAGGTGATTCATTTTGGTAGGGCAAATTTGAATAAGGATTACAGGGTCAACGGCAGGGTTCTGAGGAACGTGGAGGAGCAGAGGGATCTGGGGGTTCATATCCACAGATCTCTGAAGGTTGCCACTCAAGTGGATAGAGCAGTAAAGAAGGCCTATGGTGTGTTGGCGTTTATTAACAGAGGGTTTGAGTTTAAGAACCGTGAGGTTATGCTGCAACTGTACAGGACCTTGGTGAGACCACATTTGGAATATTGTGTGCAGTTCTGGTCTCCTCACTATAGGAAGGACGTGGAAGCATTGGAAAGAGTGCAAAGGAGATTTACCAGGATGCTGCCTGGTTTGGGGGGGAGGTCTTATGAGGAAAGATTGAGGGAGTTGGGGCTTTTCTCTTTAGAGCGGAGGAGGATGAGAGGCGACTTAATAGAGGTTTATAAGATGATGAGGGGGATAGATAGAGTGGATGTTCAGAGACTATTTCCTCGGGTAGAGGCAGCTGTTACAAGGGGGCATAACTATAAGGTGCATGGGGGGAGATATAGAAGGGATGTCCGAGGTAGATTCTTTACTCAGAGAGTGGTTGGGGTGTGGAATGGACTGCCTGCTGTGATAGTGGAGTCGGACACTTTAGGAACTTTCAAGCGGTTATTGGATAAGCACATGGAGCACACCAGAGTGATAGGGAGTGTGATAGCTTGATCTTGGTCTCGGACAATGCTCGGCACAACATCAAGGGCCGAAGGGCCTGTACTGTGCTGTACTGTTCTATGTTTCTATGGGACTATGAACCCACAATCCTCTGACTCTGTGGCGAGAGTGCTACCAACTGAGCCATGACTGACACTCACCTCGCTGTGCTATTTTAACAGGCGCGCTCTGGGTAGCCATGGAAGCCCTCGCTCGAGACTGGCGAGGGCCTCATAAATATGCAAACAACGGGGTCTAATGACTTAAGAAGGACCCTGATGCGATTTTAATGTGCAGTCGCACATTTGGAGCCCAGTGTTTGCCTCGCCAGAAAAACCTGACGCCAAGCAGTCCCAGAAGGTAATATTTAACTTTTTTAATGCTTCCTCATGGCCGGGAGGAACAGGAGAGCCTCTGGGCCCCAGAAGGAAATCTTGGGCCTCCCCCCTTTCTCCCTTGGCGCGATCAGCTCCAGACTCCCCCACCACCCAGCGTACTCACCTGACTGCCGTGGACCGTTCCCGTGGGTCGCCAGGGGCAGCCTCCCACCGCCGGTCATCCCTCCTCTGCCCATTGGCCAGGGACTGATCTCTGCTGGAATTGGGAGGGGACTCTGCAGCCGTGTGAAGATGAGACCCGGGAATTAAAATGGTCCAGGCCTCCCTCCAGATGGCCCATGTGAAGCTTGGCGCTCGTCTTGCCGACCCCACGCTGAACTCACGCCCCGAGTTAAAATCGCGGCTATCATTTCTGCCAATTTGTCACCTGCGGCTGTGTTATAAAATATGCCAGAGCGGATTGTTGTATTACTTTGAAATTCGTTTTTTTTTAAGCCACTGTAATTGTAAAATTACACGCGTCATAGTCCAGCAATTAAGCTAAATTTAATCGGCCACAGCCACTTTATTCTTAGGCAGTAATGCATCAGTCAGAAGCAATGGTCCCCCTAAGGTGCACGTCCGTGCAGCCGCGCACCAATTGTGAGATCCCGCGCAGGCCGCTCACCAGCTGCTGCGGCTGGAAGAGATAACGCGCATTCAAATTTAAAGTGACCGCGCAGGGACAAATAAATTAGAGGGAACATTGGTCAGAAGTAACATCAGGTGCCCTGGTCACAGAAGACAATGGTAGACAAGCCATAATAACAGTGTGGATGTGCAGAGGAGCTTTTCTTTTTGCATCTGTGTTGATCAACCCACTTCAAATTACCATCCAGCATATCTCTGCAACTGGCTGCCCGGAGGTCATAGAATCATAGAATGATTACAGCACAGCAGGAGGCCATTCGGCCCGTCGAGCCCGTGCCGGCTCTCTGCAAGAGCACTCCCCTGCCCTTTCCCTGTTCCACTCCCCTGCCCTTTCCCTGTAGCCCTGCAATTTTATTTGCTTCAGGTACTTATCCAATTCCCTTTTGAAAGCCACAATTGAATTTGCCTCCCCCACCCTTTTCAGGCAGTGAATTCCAGATCTTAACCACTCGCTGCGTAAAAATGTTTTTCCTCATGTCGCCTTTGGTTCTTCTACCAATCACCTTAAATCTGTGTCCTTTGGTTCTCGACCCTTCCACCAATGGGAACAGTTTCTCTCTATCTACTCTATCTCGGCCCCTCATGATTTTGAACACTCATAAAATCTCCTCTCAACCTTCTCTGCTCTCAGGAGAACAATCCCAACTTCTCCAGTCTCTCCCATAATTGAAGTCCCTCATCCCTCGCATCATTCTAGTCAATCTCTTCTGCACCCTCTCCAAGGCCTTGACATCCTTCCTGGTGCCCCGAATTGGCTACAATACTCCAGCTGGGATCTATCCAGTGTTTAATGAAGGTTTAGCATAACTTCTTTACTTTTGTACTCTATGGCCGGAATTTTCCGGTGAGGATGGTGTCCGTGGCGGGTCACGACCCCGCTGCTGGCTCCAGCCCGCTGTAGAAAATGAACTTACCTTAATGGGGCCTATTAAGCCCACCCAGCGTGTTACCCGGCCCAATTAGATGGAGCGGGTCTGGTGAAGTCATTCATGACGCGTTTTAAGCCAGGATCGTTAAAGGGACCATGGCCACATTAATCTAGCATAGCGCCTGTTGAATCTTTACTGTACAATAATATAATAAAAGTTATATATGAGTGTTATAACAAATACTCTCTCTCGTCCAGGCCGTTCCCCCTGGTACGGCCCTCATCTTCGCTCCCTTAAGTCCAAGGGACGCAGACTTGAACAGATATGGCAGACACTCGTCAAATCTCCTCTCAACCTTCTCTGCTCTAAGGAGAATCACCCCAGCTTCTCCAGTCTACCCATGTAACTGAAGTCCCTCATCCCTGGAACCATTCTTGTAAATCTTTTCTGCACCCTCTCTAAGGCCTTCACATCCTTCCTGAAATGCGCTGCCCAGAATTGGACACAATACTCCAGTTGAGGTCGAAGCAGTGTTTTATAAAGGTTCATCATAACTTCCTTGCTTTTGTAATAATAGTGTGTAATAATTGCAGTAATAGTGTGGAGGACGAATTTGTTTGCAGTAATAGTGTAGAAGCTGAATTCATGGAATGTATGCAAGATAGTTTTCTAGATCAGTGTGTTGAGGAAGCAACTAGGTAACAGGCTATTTTGGATCAAGTAAAAAAATAGTACTGGAGAAATTAATGGGACTGAAAGCCGATAAATCCCCTGGACCTTATGGCCTACATCCTAGGGTTTTGAAAGAGGTGTCTATAGAGATAGTGGATGCATTGGTTGTCATTTTCCAAAATTCCATAGATTCTAGAACAGTTCCCGTGGATTGGAAGGTGGCAAATGTAATCCCACTATTTAAGAAAGGAGGGAGAGAGAAAATGGGGAACTACAGACCAGTTAGCCTGACATCAGTAGTAGGGAAAATGCTAGAATCTATTATTAAGGACGTGGTAACAGGACACTTAGAAAATAATAATAGGATTGGGCAGCGTCCACACGGATTTATGAAAGGGAAATCGTGTTTGACAAATCTGTTCGGGTTTTTTGAGGTTGTAAATTGTAAGTTGTAAGGTCACGGAGTGCAGATTGGAACAGAGTGCTAAGCTGCGAGTTTGGTGAGTGAGGGGGTAAATCTTAAAGGTTAATCTCTTATTTTTATAAATTTTTATAAATTCTAGTCTTGTGTGCTTGCAATTAGCATTTAAATTTACTGTTTCAAGTTTTAAGTTTCTTCCAGGCTTGGGCAGGGCGAAGCAAGCTCTGTGCTGGAGAGCAGGTGATTGTAATTAATTAATTAACTGGTCTAATCTGGTTCTGTAACTGCCAGAGTGCTCACTTATTTAAATCTCAGCAGTATAAATAAGGGAGACTAGAGTGCAGCTTGTCACGGAGTGCAGATTGGAACAGAGTGCTAAGCTGCGAGCTTGGTGAGTGAGGGAGTAAATCTTAAAGGTTAATCTCTTATTTTTATAAATTTTTATACACTCTAGTCTTGTGTGCTTGCAATTAGCATTTAAATTTACTGTTTCAAATTTTAAGTTTCTTCCAGGCTTGGGCAGGGCTAAGCAAGCTCTGTGCTGGAGAGCAGGTGATAGTAATTAATTAATTAACTGGTCTAATCTGGTTCTGTAACTGCCAGAGTGCTCACTTATTTAAATCTCAGCAGTATAAATAAGGGAGACTAGAGTGCAGCTTGTCACGGAGTGCAGATTGGAACAGAGTGCTAAGCTGCGAGTTTGGTGAGTGAGGGAGTAAATCTTAAAGGTTAATCTCTTATTTTTATAAATTTTTATACACTCTAGTCTTGTGTGCTTGCAATTAGCATTTAAATTTACTGTTTCAAATTTTAAGTTTCTTCCAGTCTTGGGCAGGGCTAAGCAAGCTCTGTGCTGGAGAGCAGGTGATAGTAATTAATTAATTAACTGGTCTAATCTGGTTCTGTAACTGCCAGAGTGCTCACTTATTTAAATCTCAGCAGTATAAATAAGGGAGACTAGAGTACAGTTTGTCACTGAGTGCAGATTGGAACAGAGTGCTAAGCTGCGAGTTTGGTGAGTGAGGGAGTTCGGGGAGGGAGGTGTGCCTTCCTTTTTCCATCTTTGTCAGCTTCCTGGTGTAGTGGCGGACCTGCGTGAGGTGAGGCGGTGGCAGAGGGTTTAAAAGGCTCCAGAGACCAGGTAAGGCGGGACCAGTCTCCGAACTCGGAGGGAGGGAGAGAGGTAAAAATAATCGAGGTGTGACGTCACCAGAAAGCAGGTAAGTAATTTGTTGGTGAGTATTTCTCTCTTTTTAAACTTAAACTCTGTGGGTTGTAGTTATTAAGGCCTTTCTGGTGCAGAGTGACTGTTGGTAAACCATTTAACTGTTGTAATTTAGAGGGATTGATTTAATTTAAATCCAATTAATTAGAGGGGATACTAGCATCTATAATCGGGCAGAGAGTGTCCATAACTAACAATAAAAATTTTAATTAATTACATAGAATGGAGCAGGTGATGTGTTACTGTTGCGAGATGTGGGAGCCGGTGGACCCCATTGAGGCTCACGGTGATTACATCTGTGACAAGTGTCTGCTGCTATAGGAACTCCAGCTCCATGTTGATGAGCTGGATTCTGAGCTTCAGACACTGCGACACATCAGGGAGGGGGAGAAGTACCTGGACTCTGTGTTTCAGGAGGTGGTCACACCTATGAAGTTAATTAATTCAGATGTAGCCCATGGTCAGGGACAGGACGGTGTGACTACGAGTGAGGCAGGTACGGGGATCCAGGAGGTAATGTTGGAGGAGCCGCAGCCCTTGCTCTTGTCCAACAGGTTCGAGGTTCTTACTCCCTGTGGGGACGGGAGCAGGGACTGCAGGGAGGATGAGCAACCTGGCCACAGCACCGTGGAACGGGGGGCCATGCAAGAGGGGGGAGTAAATAGAAATGTTGTAGTGGTAGGGGATAGTATTATTAGGGGGATAGATAGAGTTCTCTGCAGCCGAGAGCGAGAGTCCCGTAGGCTGTGTTGCCTGCCCGGTGCCAGGGTTAAGGACATCTCCTCTGGGCTGGAAAGAAACTTGCAGTGGGAGGGGGTGGATCCAGTTGTCATGGTCTATGTTGGTACAAACGACATAGATAGGACAAGGAAGCCGGTTCTGTTAAAGGAGTATGAGCAGCTAGGGGTCAAATTAAAAAACAGAACCTCAAGGGTAATAATCTCTGGATTATTACCTGAGCCACGAGCGAATTTGGCTAAGACAAATAAAATTAGAGAGTTAAATGAATGGCTCAAAGACTGGTGTGGGAGAAATGGGTTTTGCTTCCTGGGACACTGGCACCAGTACTGGGGCAGGAGGGAGCTGTTCCGTTGGGACGGGCTTCACTTGGCCAGTGCTGGGACTAGAGTCCTGGCGGATCATATAACTAGGGCTGTAGAGAGGGCTTTAAACTAACTAGTGGGGGGAGGTTCCTAGAGAGCAAATAATAAAAATGACAACAGAGAAGGTCATAGACTTAGGTAGCAGTGGGGAAATTAAAAACCAGAGTGTGTCAGGAAGGGGCAGAAGGTATGGAGTAAAAGGTAAAGTAATAAAAAGGGCAAAAGCAGGAACTAAGTGTCACAAAACATATTTGAAAGTTCTCTATCTGAATGCACGTAGCATTCGTAACAAAATAGACGAGTTAATGGCACAAATAACTACATATGGGTATGATCTTGTGGCCATTACAGAAACATGGCTGCAGGGTGACAATGCCTGGGAATTAAACATACCAGGTTATTTAACGATCAGGAAGGACAGGCAGGAAGGAAGGGGAGGTGGGGTGGCTATGTTAATAAAGGAAGGAATCACTGTAATACAGAGAAATAATATTGGGTCAAAAGATCAGGATAATGAAACAGTTTGGGTGGAGATAAGGAATAATAAGGGGAAAAAAACACTAGTGGGCGTAGTCTATAGGCCTCCGAACAGTTGCAACCCTGTTGGACGGAGTATCAATCAGGAAATAGTTGAGGCTTGTAATAAGGGAACATCTATAATTATGGGGGATTTTAACTATCATATTAATTGGACAAATCAAATTGGGCAGGGCTGCCTTGAGGATGAGTTCATTGAGTGTATTAGGGATGGATTTCTTGAGCAGTATGTAACTGAACCGACCAGGGGGCAAGCAACCTTAGATCTGGTCCTGTGTAACGAGACAGGATTAGTTAAAAATGTCCTAGTAAAGGATCCCCTTGGAATGAGTGACCATAACATGGTTGAATTCCATATTCAATTAGAGGGTGAGAAGGTTGGATCTCAAACAAGCGTGCTAAGCTTGAATAAAGGAGATTATGAAGGTATGCGAGCGAAATTGAGTAGAGTGGATTGGGAAAATAGATTAAAGGGTAAGACGATACATGATCAGTGGTGTACATTTAAGGAGTTATTTTACAACTTCCAAAAAATATATATTCCACTGAGAAGAAAAGGGTGTAAAAGAAAAGACAGTCATCCGTGGCTAAGTAAAGAAATTAAGGATAGTATTCGACTAAAAACAAGGGCTTATAAGATAGCCAAATCTAGTGGGAGGATAGAGGATTGGGAAAACTTTAAAAGACAGCAAAAAATAACAAAAAGATTGATTAAGAAAGGGAAGATAGATTATGAAAGTAAATTAGCAAAAAATATAAAAACAGATAGTAAGAGTTTTTATAGTTATATAAAAAGAAAAAGGGTGGCTAAAGTAAATGTTGGTCCCTTAGAGGATGAGACCGGGAAATTAATGGTGGGAAATATGGAGATGGCAAATACACTGAATGGATATTTTGTATCAGTCTTTACAGTAGAGGACACTAAGAATATCCCAACACTGGACAAACAGGGGGCTATAAGGGGGGAGGAGCTAAACATGATCAAAATCACTAAGGAAGTGGTACTCGGTAAAATAATGGGACTCAAGGCGGATAAATCACCTGGACCTGATGGCTTACATCCTAGGGTCTTGAGGAAAGTGGCGGTAGGGATTGTGGATGCATTGGTAATAATTTTCCAAAACTCCCTGGACTCAGCAAAGATCCCGGCAGACTGGAAAACTGCTAATGTAACACCCTTATTTAAAAAGGGCAGTAGACAGAAGACTGGAAACTATAGACCGGTTAGCCTAACATCTAAAGTCAGCATGGTTTTATGAAGGGGAAGTCATGTTTGACAAATTTGCTGAAGTTCTTTGAGGAAGTAACATACAGGGTGGATAAAGGGGAACCAGTGGATGTGGTGTATTTAGACTTCCAAAAGGCATTTGACAAGGTGCCACACAAAAGATTATTGCTTAGGATAAAAAATCACGGGATTGGGGGTAATATTCTGGCATGGATAGAGGATTGGCTATCTAACAGAAGGCAGAGAGTTGGGATAAATGGTTCATTCTCAGACTGGCAATCAGTAACTAGTGGTGTTCCGCAGGGGTCAGTGCTGGGTCCCCAACTCTTTACAATCTATATTAATGATTTGGAGGAGGGGACCGAGTGTAACATATCAAAGTTTGCAGATGATACTAAGATGGGAGGGGAAGTAGTGAGTGAGGAGGACATAAAAAATCTGCAAGGGGACATAGACAGGCTAAGTAAGTGGGCAGAGATTTGGCAGATGGAATACAATACTGGAAAGTGTGAGGTTATGCACTTTGGCAGGAAAAATAGTAGAGCAAGTTATTATCTTAATGGCAAGAAACTGGAAAGTACTGAAGTACAAAGGGATCTGGGGGTCCTGGTGCACGAAACTCAAAAGGTTAGTATGCAGGTGCAGCAAGTGATTAAGGCGGCCAATGGAATGTTGGCTTTCATTGCTAGGGGGATAGAATATAAAAATAGGGAGGTATTGCTTCAGTTGTACAAGGTATTGGTGAGACCGCACCTGGAATACTGCATACAGTTTTGGTGTCCATACTTAAGAAAAGACATACTTGCTCTCGAGTCAGTACAAAGAAGGTTCACTCGGTTAATCCCGTGGATGAGGGGATGGACCTATGAGGAGAGGTTGGGTAGATTGGGACTCTACTCAGTGGAGTTCAGAAGAATGAGAGGCGATCTTATTGAAACATATAAGATTGTGAAGGGGTTGGATCGGGTGGATGCGGGGAGGATGTTCCCGATGATGGGTGAAACTAGAACTAGGGGACATAGTCTTAGAATAAGGGGCTGCTCTTTCAAAACTGAGATGAGAAGGCAGCCGAATTTGAGGAGGACACTCCATAATCCCTTACGGTTGACAGTGTCGAAGGATTTGTGAGGTCAAAGAAGGCCATGTACAGCGGTTGGTGCTGTTCCCTGCATTTCTCTTGTAATTGACGTGCGGTGAAGATCATGTCTATTGTGTCCCTTAGTGGGCGGAATCCGCATTGCGACTCTGGGAGGAGCTCTTCGGCCACTGGGAGAAGGTGATTGAGGAGGATTCTTGCGATGACTTTCCCTGTGGCAGACAGCAGGGAAACTCCTCTGTAATTACCGCAATCGGACTTGTCACCTTTCTTGAAGATGGTCACAATTACTCCGTCTCTGAGATCCCCTGGCATGCACTCCTCCTTCCGGATAAGAGAAATGAGTTAATGAATTCGCACCAGTAGTGCTTCTCCACCATGCTTGAGTGCATCGGCAGGGATTCCATCTGCTCCTGAGGCCTTGTTGTTCTTCAATTGTCGGATGGCCTTTTCAACCTCATGCCGGGCTGGGGTTGTGCTGAGATGGTGGCGAGTAGCATGCTGCGGGATTGAGTTGAGGATAGTCGCGTCGAAGACAGAGTCTCGGTTGAGGAGATCTTCGAAGTGCTCCTTCTAGTGGGCACTGACTGCCTCTCTGTCCTTGATGAGTACCTCTCTGTTCTTGGCCCGCAGTGGGGTAGGACCTTGGGTGCTTGGGCCGTAGGTGGTCTTGTCTGCGCTAAAGAATCCACGCACGTCATGGTTGTCAGCTAGCTGCTGGATCTCCTGCGCTTTCTTCACCCACCATCTGTTCTTTTGGTCGCGAGTTTTTTGTTGGACCTCGGCCTTCAGGCGTCTGTAGAGCTGCTTTCTTGCTCTCGAGTTGTGTTGCTGTTTCCAGATCAGGAATGCCTTGCGCTTGCGGATTATTAGCTCCTGGATCTCCTGGTCGTTCTTGTCGAACCAGTCTTGATGTTTCCTGGTCGAGTGACCGAGCGTCTCTTCACAGGTGCTGATTATGGAGGCCTTGAGTGCAGACCAGGCGCTGTGGACACTCTGTGTCTCTGCATCACTGGGAGTCGTCAGGTTGTTTGTGAGGCGCAGGCTGAATAGGGCTTTCTTAGTGGGGTCTTTGAGTGCTCCAGCGTTGATTTTCCTACGGTATTGTTTCTGCTGCCACCGCTGTTTTGGGGCTACATTGATGGAGATGATAGAGTGGATTAGGCGGTGTCCTGTCCAGCAGTCGTCAGCTCCTGTCATGGCGCGGGTGATGCGGACGTCCTTGCGGTCCCTCGCTCGGACGATGACGTAGTCCAGCAGATGCCAGTGCTTGGAGCGAGGGTGCTGCCATGAAGCCTTGTAATTGTCTCTCTGACGGAACAAGGTGTTGGTTATGACAAGGCCATGTTCTAAGCATTTCGACAGGAGGAGGGTACCATTGGAGTTGGCTTTCCCTACCCCCTCTCTGCCAATCACACCTCCCCAGAGGTCTGTGTCATTTCCAACTCTGGCATTAAATTCTTACTGCAATTATATAGGGCCCTGGTGAGACCACACCTGGAGTATTGTGTACAGTTTTGAGGGATATATTTGCCATAGAGGGAGTGCAACGAAGGTTCACCAGACTGGTTCCTGGGATGGGGGGATTGTTCTATGAAGAGAGATTGAGTAGACTAGGCCTATATTCTCTAGAGTTTAGAAGAATGAGAGGTGATCTCATTGAAACATACAAAATTCTTACAGGGCTTGACAGGGTAGATGCAGGGAGGATGTTTCCCCTGGCTGGGGAGTCTAAAAGCAGGGGTCACAGTCTCAGAATAAGGGGTTAGCCATTTAGGACTGAGATGGGGAGAAATTTCTTCAAATGGTGAATCTTTGGAATTCTCTACCCCAGAGGGCTGTGGAGACTCAGTCATTGAGTATATTCAAGACAGAGATCAATAGATTTTTGAATATTAAGGTAATCAAGGGATATGGGAATAGTGCAGGAAAGTGGAGATGAGGTAGAAGATCAGCCATGATCTTATTAAATGGCGGAGCAGGCTCTAAGGGCCAAATGGCCTACTCCTGCTCCTATTTCTTATGTTCTTATTATGTTATGTTCTTATGTACTCTATGCCTCTATTTATGAAGCCCAGGATCCCATATGCCTTTTTAACCGCTTTTTCAACCTGCCCTGCCATCTTCAACGATTTGTGCACATGTACCCCCAGGCCTCTTTGTTCACGCACCCTCTTTAGAATTGTACCCTTTAGGCTACATAGAAACATAGAAACATAGAAGATAGGAGCAGGAGTAGGCCATTCGGCCCCTCGAGCCTGCTCCACCATTCGATGAGATCATGGCTGATCATTTAAACTCAGTACCCTGTACCTGCCTTCTCCCCATATCCCTTGATACCTTTAGCTTTAAGAAATATATCTAACTCATCCTTGAATATATTTAATGACTTCGCCTCAACTACCTTCTGTGGTAGAGAATTCCACAGGTTCACCACTCTCTGGGTGAAGAAATTCTTCCTCATTTCTGTCCTAAATGGTTTACCCGTTATCCGTAGATTATGACCCCTGGTTCTGGACTCTCCGACCATCGGGAACATTCTTCCTGCATCTAGTTTGTCCAGACCTGTCAGAATTTTATATGTTTCGATGAGATCCCCTCTCATTCTTCTATACTCCAGTGAGTATAAGCCCAATCGACCCAATCTCTCCTCATATGTCATTCCTACCATCCCAGGTATCAGCCTTGTGAATCTTCGCTGAACTCCTTCCATGGCAAGAACATCCTTCCTCAGATAAGGCGACCAAAACTGCACACAGTACTCAAGGTGTGGTCTCACCAAGGCCCTGTACAACTGCAGCAGGACATCCCTGTTCCTATACTCAAACCCTTTCGCTATGAAGGCCAACATACCATTTGCCTTCTTCACCGCCTGCTGCACCTGCATGCTTACTTTCAGCGACTGGTGCACAAGGACACCCAGGTCTCGTTGCACTTCCCCTTCTCCCAATCTATTGCCATTCAGATAATAGTCTGCCTTTCTGATTTTGACACCAAAGTGGATAACCTCGCACTTATCCACGTTATATTGCATCTGCCACGCTTCTGCCCACTCACCCAACCTGTCCAGATCATCCTGGAGTTTCTCGCTATCCTCCTCGCTGCACACACTCCCACCCAGCTTTGTGTCATCTGCAAACTTGGAGATATTACATTTAATTCTCTTATCTAGATCATTAATGTATATTGTGAATAGCTGGGGTCCAAGGACCGATCCCTGCGGTACCCCACTAGTCACTGCTTGCCACTCGGAAAAAGACCCATTAATTCCTACTCTCTGCTTTCTGTCCGCCAACCAGTTCTCTAGCCAAGTCAATACCTTGCCCCCAATCCCATGTGCCTTAACTTTACCCGCTAATCTCTTATGCGGGACCTTATCGAAAGCCTTTTGAAAGTCCAAATACACCACATCTACTGGTTCTCCCTTATCTATTTTCCCAGTTACATCCTCAAAAAATTCCAGTAGATTAGTCAAGCACGATTTACCTTTTGTAAATCCATGTTGACTTTGTCCGATCCTGTCACTGTTTTTCAAATGCTCAGCTATTACATCCTTTATAACGGACTCTAGCATTTTCCCCACTACCGATGTCAGGCTTACCGGTCTGTAATTCCCCGCTTTCTCTCTACCACCCTTTTTGAATAGTGGGGTAACATTAGCTACCCTCCAATCCATGGGTACAGTTCTAGATTCCATCGAATGTTGGAAGATGATCAGCAATGCATCTACTATTTCTAGGGCCACTTCCTTAAGTACCCTAGGATGTAGATTATCAGGCCCTGGGGATTTATCGGCCTTCAATACCGTCAATTTCCCTAACACCATTTCCCTGCAAATACTGATTTCTTTCAGTTCCTCCCTTTCATCAGACCGTATGTTCTCCAACATCTCTGGGAGGTTATTTGTGTCCTCCTTTGTGAAGACAGAACCAAAATATGCATTTAATTGGGCTGCCATTTCTTTGTTCCCCATTATAACTTCCCCCGCTTCTGACTGCAAGGGACCTACACTTGATTTCACTAATCTTTTTCTCTTCACATATCTATAAAAGCTCTTACAGTCAGTTTTTATGTTCCCAGCAAGCTTACTTTCATATTCTATTTTCCCCTTCTTAATTAATCCCTTTGTCCTCCTTTGTTGAATCCTAAACTGCTCCCAATCCTCAGGGCTACCGCTTTTTCTGGCCAATTTATATGTCCTCTCCTTGGATCTTATGCTATCCCTAATTTCCCTTGTTAGCCACGGTTGAGTCACCCTTTGGGGTAGAAATTAGGTCGCGCCCCATTTGGGGCGCAAATATCGTCTGGACGCAAATATTAGCGCCTGGCGCTAATTATCGGCACTGACTGGAAACTTCACTTTTACCGCCCCGGGAGGTGAGTGGAGCGCTAAAGCAGGCGCTGCACACCTGTCTTAAGGCACAAAGGCCAAGGAGTGAGGCGCTAACTCAGAGCGCTGGCGAAGCTCATGTAATGTCAGTCAGCAATGGAACACACACACAATGGCACGGGCCAGTTCTTAAAGGGGATGGTTAATCTTGCTTCCCATCCACATCCTGTTCATTGCAGCCTTGAATCTCGGCCTGGAGAGACTTGCACATCAAATGTGCTGGAAAGAACAATGGAGAGTACCAGGCAAAGAGCTCAGAGTGCAGCTCCCACAGTCTCTGCTAAATCGATACAAGGAATGGCAAATCAAAATGAACCTGCAAAGTGCTGCTCAGTACCCAAAACTCCTTCCCACAATGTTGAATCTCTCCAGAAGTCTCTCCCTCTCTCTCTCAGAATGCGTAGTTCAAAAATGCCACCAACAATAAAAGACAGGAAGAGGCCCCCTTTAAATAGCGCCCTCCCCAGCCCCACAGCGATTGATAGCGTTCCAGTCTTCTGGTCGTTGGATGCGCCAGGCGGTAAGGCAGGGGGCGCCACTCAATTTCTGCTCCGGGGCGCCACAAGGGCGTTGCACCATGGAATGACGTCACAATCTGCGCGCGCAGGTGGTCGCAGCGGTAAGTTTTAGCGCCGCCGCACAATCTCAAGTTAAGTTCTCGAGCGGCGCAAACATCGCTGCGCCCGGGCGTTAGCGGCTTTGCGCCCCATTAGCGCCCTCTTAAGGCGCTAACGGGAGGCGCAACCAACTGAATTTTTACCCCTTTTTGTTTTATTCTTATGCCACACTGGGATGTACAAATTCTGTAGTTCATCCATGCAGTCTTTGAATGTTTGCCATTGCCTATCCACCGTCAACCCCTTGAGTGACATTCCCCAATCAATCCTACCCAATTCGCGCCTCATACCATCGTAGTTTCCTTTATTTAAATTCAGGACCCTAGTCTCTGATTCAACTACTTCACTCTCCATCCTAATGAAGAATTCTATCATATTATGATCACTCTGACCCAAGGGGCCTCGTACAACAAGATTGCTAATTAATCCTTTCTCGTTGCATAATACCCAGTCTAAGATGGCCTGATCTCTGGTTGGTTCCTCGACATATTGTTCCAGAAAACCATCGTAAACATTCTCGGAATTCCTCCTCCACAGTATTTTTACTAATTTGGTTAGCCCAATCTATATGTAAATTAAAGTCACCCATGATGACTGCTGTGCCCTTACTGCATGCTTCTCTAATTTCCCTTATAATGCCGTCCCCAACCTCCGTATTACTGTTTGGAGGTCTAAATACCACTCCCACTAACGTTTTCTGCCCCTTGTTATTTCTCAGTTCTACCCATACAGATTCCGCATCATCAGAGCTAATATCCTTCCTTTCAATTGTGTTAATCCCCTCTTTAACCAGCAATGCTACCCCACCTCCCTTTCTTTTTTGCCTATCTTTCCTAAATATTGAATAACCCTGGATGTTGAGTTCCCAGCCTTGGCCGCCCTGGAGCCATGTTTCTGTAATCCCAATCAAATCGTATTCATTTACCTCTATTTGCGCAGCTAATTCATCCACCTTGTTCCGAATGCTCCTTGCATTAAGACACAAAGGGGTAGAAATTAGGTCGCGCCCCATTTGGGGCGCAAATATCGTCCGGACGCAAATATTAGCGCCTGGCGCTAATTATCGGCACTGACAGGAAACTTCACTTTTACCGCCCCGGGAGGTGAGTGGAGCGCTAAAGCAGGCGCTGCACACCTTTCTTAAGGCGCAAAGGCCGAGCAGTGAGGCGCTACCTCAGAGCGCTGGCGAAGCTCATGTAATGTCAGTCAGCAATGGAACACACACACAATGGCACAGGCCAGTTCTTAAAGGGGATGGTTAATCTTGCTTTCCATCCACATCCTGTTCATTACTGCCTTGAATCTCGGCCTGGAGAGACTTGCACATCAAATGTGCTGGAAAGAACAATGGAGAGCACCAGGCAAAGAGCTCAGAGTGCAGCTCCCACGGTCTCTGCTAAATCGATACAAGGAATGGGAAATCAAAATGAACCTGCAAAGTGCTGCTCAGTACCCAAAACTCCTTCACACAACTTTGAATCTCTCCAGAAGTCTCTCCCTCTCTCTCTCAGAATGCGTAGTTCAAAGATGCCACCAACAATAAAAGACAGGAAGAGGCCCCCTTTAAATAGCGCCCCCCCCAGCCCCACAGCGATTGATAGCGTTCCAGTCTTCTGGTCGTTGGAAGCGCCAGGCGGTAAGGCAGGGGGCGCCACTCAATTTCCGCTACGGGGCGCCCCAAGGGCGTTGCACCATGGAATGACGTCACAATCTGCGCGCGCAGGTGGTCGCAGCGGTAAGTTTTAGCGCCGCCGCACAATCTCAAGTTAAGTTCTCGAGCGGCGCAAACATCGCTGCGCCCGGGCGTTAGCGGCTTTGCGCCCCATTAGCGCCCTCTTAAGGCGCTAACGGGTGGCGCAACCAAGTGAATTTTTACCCCAAAGCCTTCAGGCTTGTTTTTTTAACGCTCTCAGACCTATATGAATTATTATTTACTGTGACCATGTTTGATTTAAACCGTTGAGTTCTTTGCCTTCTACTTTTGTTTTTCTCCTTCCTGTCTTTAGCTTTTATCCTTGTTTCCCTTTCCTCTGTCTCCCTGCTCAGGTTCCCAACCCCCTGCCACTTTAGTTTAAACCCTCCCCAACAGCACTAGCAAACACTCCCCCTAGGACATCGGTCCCGGCCCTGCCCAGGTGCAGACCGTCCCGTTTGTACTGGTCCCACCTCCCCCAGAACCGGTTCCAATGTCCAAGGAATTTGAATCCCTCCCCCTTGCACCATTCCTCCAGCCACGTATTCATTTGAAATATCCTCCTATTTCTACTCTGACTAGCATGTGGCACTGGTAGCAATCCTGAGATTACTACCTTTGAGGTCCTCTTTTTTATATTGCCTCTCCTCGTTCTTCCTACCAAAATGTATTACTTCACACTTTTCTGTGTTAAATTTCATCTGCCATGTGTCCGCCCATTTCACCAGCCATCCTTGCTCCTGTACTCGAATCCTCTCGCTATGAAGGCCAACATACCATTTGCCTTCTTAACTGCCTGCTGCACCTGCATGCTTACCTTCAGCGACTGGTGCACAAGGACACCCAGGTCTCGTTGCACTTCCCCTTTTCCCAATCTATTGCCGTTCAGATAATAATCTGTCTTCCTGTTTTTGCCACCAAAGTGGATAACCTTGCATTTATCCACATTATACTGCATCTGCCATGCATCTGCCCAATCACCCCACCTGTCCAAATCATACTGGAGTTTCTCTTCATCCTCCTCACAGCACACACGTCCACCCAGCTTTGTGTCGTCTGCAAACTTGGAGATATTACATCTAGTTCCCTCGTCTAGATCATTAATATATATTGTGAATAGCTGGGGTCCTAGCACCGATCCCTGCGGTACCCCACTCATCACTGCCTGCCATTTGGAAAAAGATACATTTATTCCAACTCTTTGCTTCCTGTCTGCCAACCAGTTCACTATCCAAGTCAGTACCTTATCCCCAATCCCATGCGCTTTAACTTTGCACGCTAATCTCTTATGCGGGATCTTATCGAAAGCCTTCTGAAAGTCCAAATACACCACATCCACTGGTTCCCCCTTATCTATTCTACCAGTTACATCCTCAAAAAATTCCAGTAGATTAGTCAAGCATAATTTACCTTTTGTAAATCCACGTTGACTTTGTCTGATCCTGTCACTGTTGTCCAAGTGCTCTGCTATTACATCTTTTATAATGGACTCTAGCATTTTCCCCACTACTGATGTCAGGCTATAATTCCCCGTTTTCTCTCGACCACCTTTTTTAAATAGTGGGGTTACATTAGCTACCCTCCAATCCATGGGAACTGTTCCAGAGTCTATAGAATTTTGGAAGATGACCAGCAATGCATCTACTATTTCTAGGGCCACTTCCTTAAGTACCCTAGGATGTAGATTATCAGGCCCTGGGGATTTATCAGCCTTTAATCCCATCAATTTCCTTATCACCATTTCCCTACAAATACTGATTTCATTCAATTCCTCCCTCTCATTAGACCCTATGTTACCTGACATCTCTGGGAGGTTATTCGTGTCCTCCTTTGTGAAGACAGAACAAAAGTATGTATTTAATTGCTATGCCAATTCTTTGTTCCCCATTATAAATTCCCCTGATTCTGACTACAAGGGACGTACGCTTGACTTCACCAATCTTTTTCTCTTCACATATCTATAGAAGCTTTTGCAATCAGTTTTCATATTTCGGTGGGCTGGTGATTACGTGGTGTCAATCATTTGTTCCCCATTCTATTGTCCAATTACAAGGGAGAGGCTACCAATGACAGCCCCCTTCCAGCCTCATGAGCTCATTTTCCTCCTTATCTTTGTTCTAAAGGACTTGTTGCCCTCTCATAGACAACTTGTTTATCCTACAGCTCCTTGCTGCATCCCGTATCAGGCCTAGTTATGCCCACTTAAAGGCCTGTTTTTATGTTCTGACCTCGTAATTCAGCTCTCTGTACAGCTATTTTTCTGACATGATGGAATCTTTCTGTGTCATCAAATTAGGCAAATTGCAGATCTCGGGAACCCGTAACAGGCTATTATTTCTTTCAATCCACGATTTCTTACATTCCTGAGGTGCAGTGCCCAGAATTGAACGCAATAGTCCAGAGGCAGACTAACCAGAGCTTTATACAACTGTAGCATAACTTCCACCCCTTTGTTTTACAGCCCTCTTGAGATTAAGTGTAAAATTCCATTAGCCTTTATTAAAATATATTTTGTACCCATTCATCAGCTTTTCGTGATTTCTGTACGTAGAACCTTAAATCTCTCTGCTCACCCACAGTTCCTAGCTTCTCACCATTTAGAAAATACCATGATCTATCTTTCTTGGGTCCAAAGTGGATGACCTCACACTTCTCCACATTGAATTCCATCTGCCACAGTTTTGCCCACTTACTTAAGCTATCAATGTCCCTTTACAACTTCTGTTCTCATTTACATTGCTTGCTATGCCACCTAACTGAATGTCGTCATCAAACTCGGTTGTACGGTTCTCTATTCCTTCAGCTAAGTCACTCATAAATACAGTGAAAAGCAGAGGCCCCAGTACAGATCCCTGGGGGACACCACTCATCACATCCTGCCAATTGGAGTACAAACCCATTATCCCTACTCACTGACATAAGAAAACTACTAGGCACTTGGTCTAAGTGTTAAACAAAGCTTTAATCAACTGTTTTCCAACATGGAGATCTAGTTGTGTCCTTCACTAGTTCCTGTTGAGGAATGTCCCAAGCAAGCTGGGCCTATGCCTGAGTATTTACACTCTCCCTGGACAGCGCCACCGAAACCTTCGTGGCTGCATGGGACAGGCTTTGGGGAAAAACAGCTGTGATGGGAGGAGGGGCAGTTTTATCCTTGACAGCTGTAACATTAGTAGTGGCTCTTGGGGGAGGAGCAGTTTTATAGATGACAGCTGTAACATTAGTAGTAGCTCTTGGGGGAGGAGCAGTTTTATAGGGAGCAGCTGTAACCCTAGAAGAGGCTCTTGACTGACATACTTTTGAGAAGTGACCTTTCTTACTGCAATGATTGCAGATTGCATTACGAGCAGGACAAAATTTCCTATAATGAAATGCACCTCCACAGAAGAAACACTACCTTTTAGATTGCCAAGATGCCGCTAGGGAAGGGTCGTCATCAGCTAGGATAGAGTCGCAATCAGTGAGGGCTTCCGCCTGACGCTTATCGGAGGAGTCACTAAAAGTGATAGCAGCAGTCTGTGCACGTGGTAAAAGATAGGCATCTGCATTTTTTTTTGCCAAGTCCAGAGAATATGCCTGGTCATAGGCAGCTTGTAACTCGAGGGTTTTATTCTCCAGCAGACGCTGGCGTATGAAGGGAGACGCAATTCCATTAATAAAAGAATCACGAATTAACTCCTCCTGGTACTGCTCAGCTGAGACAGCCTTGAGATTACAATCTTTGCTGAGCCTGCGAAGCTTCTGAAGGAATTCGTCAAGTGATACCCCGGGTTGTTGTCGAGTTGTGGCCAGTAGATGCCGAGCAAAAATTTCGTTTGGGGCCTTAACATATAGTTGCTGTAGTATTCGGATAGCGGAGTCATAGTTTACACAGTCTTCGATATAGTCAAACACATAAGGGGATACATAATTGGCAAGTATCTCTAACTTATCAGGAACATTCTCACCACACACCCTGAGGTAGTTGCTGATGGTACGATACCAGTGTTTCCATACCTTAGCAGTTGTAGGTGAATTCGGGTCCAGGTTGAGATGGACGGGTTGGAGTAGTTTCTCCATGATGGATTGATTACTACGTCTGGTTCCCTTCTACCATTTGAGTCGTAGCCGTCTGTTCCCAAAACCACTCAGAGCGTGGAGCAGGTTCAGTTGATTAAATTGACGTAAGAAAACTACTAGGCACTTGGTCTAAGCGCTAAACAAAGCTTTAATCAACTGTTTTCTAACATGTAGATCTAGTTGTGTCCTTCACTAGTTTCTGTTGAGGAATGTCCCAAGCAAGCTGGGCCCATGCCCGAGTATTTATACTCTCCCTGGACAGCACCACCAGCAGGCCGCCCAGTATTACTTCATACCAGATTCATGTCACTCACTGTCTCCTACCTCCTAACCAATTCTCTACCCATGTCAAATAGGTTGCCGACAATTCCTGGAACTCTCATTTTTGCTAACAGTCATGAGGAAGGAGGCATTGCTTCATCTGGTTCTGGGGAATGAGGTGGGTCAAGTAGAGCAAGTGTCAGTAGGGGAACAGTTAGGGAACAGTGATCACAGTATCATAAGGTTTAGACGAGCTATGGAAAAGGACAGGGAGCAATCTAGAGTAAAAATACTTAATTGGAGGAAAGCCAATTTCAGTGGGTTGAGAATGGATCTGGCCCGGGTAAATTGGAATCAAAGATTTCCTGTGTCCCTGACGACCATGTGTGCGGGAAGTGTATCCAGCTGCAGCTACTGGCAGACCGCAATACGGCGCTGCAGCTGCGAATGGATACACACTGGAGCATTCGCGATGCTGAGGACATCGTGGATAGCACGTTTAATGAGTTGGTCACACAGCAGGTAAAGGCTGCACAGGCAGAAAGGGAATGGGTGACCACCAGGCAGAATAGTAGGCGCAGGCAGGTAGTGCAGGGGTCCCCTGTGGCCATCCCCCTCTCAAAGCTGATTTAGTGCTCCAATCACCTACAGGGGCGATAAAAGTCAAGTTGGCAGTCGGAGGCGATAATTAGCGCCAGGCGCTAATCTTTGCGCCCGGCCGATAATTGCGCCCCAAATGGGGCGATATTGAATTTCTCCCCCATAGAGTGTTAAAAAAACAAGCCTGAAGGCTTTGGGGTAAAAATTCAGTTGGTTGCGCCTCCCGTTAGCGCCTTAAATGGGCGCTAATGGGGCGTTAAGGAGCTAACGCCCGGGCGCAGTGCTGTTTGCGCCGCTCGAGAACTTAACTTGAGATTGTGCGGCGGCGCTAAAACTTACCGCTGCGACCACCTGCGCGCGCAGATTGTGACGTCATTCCGTGGTGCAACGCCCTTGGGGCGCCCCGGAGCGGAAATTGAGTGGCGCCCCCTGCCTTACCGCCTGGCGCTTCCAACGACCGGAAGACTGGAACGTTATCAATCGGTATGGGGCTGGGGGGGGCGCTATTTAAAGGGGGCCTCTGCCTGTCTTTTTCTGTGGTCGACATTTATGCACCACTCGTTCTGAGAGAGAGAGAGAGATTCGGAGAGAGAGAGAGAGAGACTTCTACATTGACTCAACGCTTTGTGAGGTAGTTTTGCCTAGTTCATCCTAACTTTGCTGCTACTTTCGTTGCTGTACCTCATTACTTTTCTGGCAAAGAGAATATGGGGGCTGCAATGATTGGGGGCGTCGTCCTGCTCCAGCTCAATCGGAGGAGAGTGAGACGCAGACAGAGAGTGGCAATGATGGCCAGATGGAGGAGGCCCATCAGGCGCATGTACAGGAGAGCTTACCCTCCCAGGGTATATCGTGAACAGCTCTCCTACATCCACATGTCCGAGGAGCTGTGTTTGCGAAGGCTGCGATTCAGCAAGGAGGTGGTCACTGAGCTCTGCCACCTGCTGCAGCCAGATCTGCAGCCTCAGCTGAGGTCCAGGACGTCTCTGTCGGTGGCAGTGAAGGTCACAGTGGCTTTGAACTTCTACGCCACTGGCTCATTCCAAGCTGCTGTTGGGGACCTCGCCAATATCTCCCAGTTTGCGGTGCATCGCTGCATCCGGCAGGTCACCAATGCCCTCTTCACAAGGAGACGAGACTTCATCTCCTTCCCTATGACCCCAGACAAGCAGCATGACCGTGCTATGGGCTTTGCGAGGGTAGCGGGCTTCCCCATGGTGCAGGGCGCCATTGACTGCACGCATGTGGCTTTGCGTGCTCCGCGAGAGAATGCAGAGGAGTTCCGGAACAGAAAGGGGTTCCATTCCTTGAATGTGCAGTTGGTCTGTGACCACAGACAGGTGATTCTCGCTGTCAATGCCCACTATCCGGGCAGCTGCCACGATGCTTTCATCCTGCGCCAGAGTACTGTGGCAGAAATTTTCGAGGCACCGCATCAGCCAGTTGGTTGGCTTCTGGGGGACAAGGGGTACGCATTGAGCACCTGGCTGATGACACCGCTCCGTGCGCCAAACACCCCTGCTGAGCTGCGGTACCAGGAAAGCCAACAAGCAACGAGGAACATTATTGAGCGCACAATCGGCGTGCTCAAACAACGATTCCGCTGTCTGGACCATTCCGGAGGAGCCCTGCAGTACTCGCCTGAGCAAGTTTCCAAATTCGTAGTGGTGTGCTGCATGTTGCACAACATGGCAATCCTCAGGACGCAGCCAATGCCACCAGGCCTTGCAGCACCACAAGAGGAGGAGGAGGAAGAGGAGGAACAGGCCGAGGACGATGATCAGCAGCAGCACCAAGGCAGGAGGGCGGCCCACAATGGTCAAACTGCAAGGGCCGTCCGTCAACGACTAATAGCAAGCCGCTTCTAGGGCCCCTGCCAGTGCTACAAACACGAATCAACCCAGCACGCAACCCCTAAGCCGGCCAAGGCACCAATAATTCCAACCACCAGCCATGTATATTTTGAATACAGAAACTTATTTATTGTACAAACTCTGTGTGTGTCAATTCCTCATGACAAACTCATAGAAATAAACACAAAAAAACAGTCAATAACATAACTGGTTCTCACAACCTGGAGATAATGTCCAAAACACTAAACAAAAGTTGGGCCATGAACCTCGGCCTTTAATAAAAAAATGACCAGCATTTTGGCACACCTCCTACTTTTTGCCCTTCGAGGGTGATCTCCTTCCCTTGCGCACTTCCCCCCTTCTAACCCTACTGCTCCTCCGTAATGGGACCTCAGTGGCTGCAGCAAGGCTGGTGGAAGGCTGCTGCTTGTCAGACCCTGACACTGCAGATGCCCCTGAAGGACGGCCTCGACCACTTCTGGGCCTGGAGGGCCCGGCTGCAGACTGCACCAACTCTGCATGGGCGGCAGCAGTCTGTCCTACAGGCGGTGGCAAGTGCAGTGGAGAAGTGACAGTGTTGGCAGCAGGAATGCTGTCATCGTGAGAGAGGACAGCAACTCCCTGCTCGCCCGACACACTGGCACTCCCACGGGGCAGCACTTCAGCATCCGGAGCAATTTGCCGGAGAACAGATTGCTGGCCTGCTGCGGCGCGGTGACAGCCCCGGGGACATGTGCACGAACCATCGAGGATGGCAGCAGTCAGTGCTCGCGTGGCCTCAATCTGAGTCTGCATGAGAGCAGGCTCAGATGGGTTCCTGGCAGCCAGTGACTGAATTGCAGCAGTAAGCTTTAGTGTGGCATCCGCCTGTGCTACAGCGAAGTGCTCCACACTCCTTGCCAGTGCCTCAATGCATTCGGGCACCCTTCCCACTGCACCCATGAGCTCAGTGTGCATGACCACCGCCTGGCTGTTCATTTCTGCAATCAGCCGCTCCTCCTCTGCGTCCATTGCATTAGGAGTGTCTGGCATACTCTCCCTCTGGGGAGAAGGCTCCCGTTCTTCCCTCCCCCCCCCATGGCGTTGCTGCAGCCCGCTGGGTCCTGGAACTTCACCATCATCAGCCCCTTCCCCCCTGCTCCCCCGTTCTTCCCTCCCCCCCCAATGGCGTTGCTGCAGCCCGCTGGGTCCTGGAACTTCACCATCATCAGCCCCTTCCCCCCTGCTCCCCTCCGGGGAAGGCGTGTTCCCAGTGTGGCCATGGGCTTCCTCGGGAGAGGGTGGCACTGATGCTCCGGCTTCCTCTTCCTCCTCGCTGCAGCATCACTCCCAGTGGCAGCTTCAGGGCCCGTCTCCTCAGCTGGTGAATCACCATCTGAAAGCAGGGAGGTACAAGAGTGGCTTTAGCGTGAGGACAGGGTGGCAGTAAGGGAGGAATAAGTGCAGCGAGTTAGCAAGTTGGATTGAAAGTGTCAAAGGCTGGTATTGTGAGGGACAAGTGGAAGGACAGAGGACAAAAAGGTGATGACCTTACCATTGCTGTCCAGAACGAGGTCGGCGTCTCCAGTGGCGACGGGACCGATCACCCGGCTTGCCACAATCCTGTGGACGCGCTCCTCCAGATCGCTGAGGGGTTGCAGCTGAAGCCGCCCTCCACCCGTCCGTTGCTGCTGTCTCCGATTATGAGCCAGCTTAGCCTGCAAGAAAAAGGACAGCATCTGAGTCAATATACAGCCATGGTCTTGCCTGATGTGCCTCCCATAGGTGAATAGCCCTTACAATATGCAGCCATGGTCTTGCCTGATGTGCCTCCCATAGGTGAATAGCCCTTACTGTATGCAGCCATGGTCTTGCCTGATGTGCCTCCCATAGGTGAATAGCCCTTACTGTATGCAGCCATGGTCTTGCCTGATGTGCCTCCCATAGGTGAATAGCCCTTACTGTATGCAGCCATGGTCTTGCCTGATGTGCCTCCCATAGGTGAATAGCCCTTACTGTATGCAGCCATGGTCTTGCCTGATGTGCCTCCCATAGGTGAATAGCCCTTACTGTATGCAAAGTGTGGAATGTGTGTGTGTGTTTGATGAAAGGGCCATAGGTGTTGCATGAGTGTTGTGCATTGGGGTTTTAAGACCCTCTGGCCATAGAGTGAGGTTGAGATGGAGGGATGGAGAGGTATTGAGAAAAAGCCACTCACCCTGACGACCCGAGTGAGGTCGTTGAACTTTTTGCGGCATTGAACATGGGTCCTGGGCACCATGCTCCTGGAGGAGACGCTCTGAGCCACCTCCATCCACACTCTTCTGTACTCGCGTGGCAAAGGCCGCCTGCCACTCTCAGGGAAGAGTATACATCTTCTGCGCTCCACCGCGCCAACCAGAGCATCCAAGGCCCGCTCGGTGAAGCGCTGAGCTCGTTCTCTCACCCTCTCCATCCTTGGCAGCAAAATGGATTCACAGGTCTCTCCAGGCCGAGATTCAAGGCTGCAATGAGCAGGGTGTGGCTGGGGAGCAAGTTGGCCCCCCCGCTTTAAGAACTGGCCGGCGCCAGTGTGTCTGTGTTCCCTCGCTAAATGGCAGCACCTGCGCTGCGCTCGCGCGCTGAGTTAGCGCCTCACTGCTCGGCCTTTGCGCCTTAAGACAGGTGTGCAGCGCCTGATTTAGCGCTCCACTCACCTCCCGGGGCGGTAAAAGTGTAGTTTCCAGTCAGTGGCGATAATTAGCGCCAGGCGCTAATATTTGCGTCCAGACGATATTTGCGCCCCAAACGGGGCGCGACCTAATTTTTCCCCCAAAGCCTTCAGGCTTGTTTTTTTAACACTCTATGGGGGAGAAATTCAGTATTGCCCCATTTGGGGTGCAATTATCGGCCGGGCGCAAAAATTAGCACCTGGCGCTAATTATCGCCTCCGACTGCAAACTTGACTTTTATCGCCCCTGTAGGTGATTGGAGCACTAAATCAGGCGCTACACATCTGTCTTAAGGCGCAAAGGCCGAGGAGCGAGGCGCTAACTCAGAGCGCTGGCGAAGCTCATGTGATGTCAGTCAGCAATGGAACACAGACACAATTGCGCCGGCCAGTTCTAAAAGGGAAGGGTTGATCTTGCTTTCCATCCACATCCTGCTCATTGCAGCCTTAAATCTCCACCTGGAGAGACCTGTACATCAAATCTGCTGGAAAGAACAATGGAGAGTACCAGGGAAAGAGCTCAGAGTGTAGCCCCCACAGTCTCTTCTAAATCAATACAAGGAAGGTCAAATCAAAATGAACCTGCAAAGTGCTGCTCAGTACCCAAAACTCGTTCACACAGCGTTGAATCTCTCCAGAAGTCTCTCTCTCTCTCGCTCTCTCAGAATGCGTGGTTCAAAAATGTCACCAACAAAAAAAGTCAGGAAGCGGTCGCCTTTAAATAGTTCTCCCCCAGTCCTTTCCTGACGACAAAATGCTCCCCTTAACCTGTCGTTGCTAGCGGCAGGTGGTAAGGCGGGGCGGACGCCACTCAATATCCGCTCCGGGGCGCTATCGGGGCATTGCGCACTCGACTGCCTTCACGATCTGCCGGCACAAGAGATCGTGGCGGTAGTGTTTAGCGCTGCCACAAAATGTCTATTTAATTTCAGGAACGGCGCAAACATTGCCGCGCCCGGGCGCTAGTTGCTTTGCGCCCCATTAGCGCCCTCTTAAGGAACTAACGGGAGGCGCAACCAACTGAATTGTCCCCTCTAAGTCCTTTTAGAATTATTATTTACTGTAGCCCTGTTTGATTTACACCCTTGATTTCTCTGCCTTCCACTTTTGCTTTTCTCCTTCCTGTCTTTTGTTTCTATCCTTGCTTCCCTTTCCTCTGTCTCCCTGCACAGGTTCTAAACCCCCTGCCATTTTAGTTTAAACCCTCCCCAACAGCACTAGCAAACACTCCCCCTAGGACATCGGTCCCGCTCCCGCCCAGGTGCCAACCGTCCAGTTTGTACTGGTTCCACCTCCCCCAGAATCGGTTCCAATGGCCCAGGAATTTGAATCCCACCCCCTTGCACCATTCCTCTAGCCACGTATTCATCTGAAATATCCTTCTATTTCTACTCTGACTAGCACGTGGCACTGGTAGCAATCCTGATATTACTATCTTTGAGGTCCTATTTTTTAATTTACCTCCTAACTCCCTATATTCAGCTTTTAGGACCTCATCCCGTTTTTTACCTATATCGTTGGTACCTATATGCACCACGACAACTGGCTGTTCACCCTCCCGCTCCAGAATGCCCTGCAGCCGCCCCGAGACATCCTTGACCCTTGCACCAGGGAGGAAACATACCATCCTGGAGTCTCGTTTGCGGCCGCAGAAACGCCTATCTATTCCCCTTACAATAGAATCCCCCATCACTACAGCTCTCACGCTCTTTTTCCTCCCGTCCTGTGCAGCAGAACCACCCATGGTGCCAGGAAGTTGGCTGCTGCTGCCTTCCCCCGATAAGTCATCTCCCTCAACAATATCCAAAGTGGTATATCTGTTTGAGAGGGAGATTGCCACAGGGGACCCCTGCACTACCTGCCTGCGCCTACTACTCTGCCTGGTGGTCACCCATTCCCTTCCTGCCTGTGCAGCCTTTACCTGCGGTGTGACCAACTCATTAAACGTGCTATCCACGATGTCCTCAGCATCGTGAATGCTCCAGTATGTATCCATTCGCAGCTCCAGCGCCGTATTGCAGTCTGCCAGTAGCTGCAGCTGGATACAGTTCCCGCACACATGGTCGTCAGGGACACAGGAAATCTTTGATTCCAATTTACCCGGGCCAGATCCGTTCTCAACCCACTGAAATTGGCTTTCCTCCAATTAAGTATTTTTACTCTAGATTGCTCCCTGTCCTTTTCCATAGCTAGTCTAAACCTTATGATACTGTGATCACTGTTCCCTAAATGTTCCCCTACTGACACTTGCTCTACTTGACCCACCTCATTCCCCAGAACCAGATGAAGCAATGCCTCCTTCCTCATGACTGTTAGCAAAAATGAGAGTTCCAGGAATTGGCGGCAACCTATTTGACATGGGTAGAGAATTGGTTAGGAGGTAGGAGACAGTGAGTGACATGAATCTGGTATGAAGTAATACTGGGCGGCCTGCTGGTGGCGCTGTCCAGGGAGTGTATAAATACTCGGGCATGGGCCCAGCTTGCTTGGGACATTCCTCAACAGGAACTAGTGAAGGACACAACTAGATCTGCATTTTGGAAAACAGTTGATTAAAGCTTTGTTTAATGCTTAGACCAAGTGCCTAGTAGTTTTCTTACATCAATTTAATCAATTGAACCTGCTCCACGCTCTGAGTGGTTTTGGGAACAGACGACTACGACTCAAATGGTGGAAGGGAACCAGACGTAGTAATCAATCCATCATGGAGAAACTACTCCAACCCGCCCGTCTCGACCTGGACCCGAATTCACCTACAACTGCTAAGGTATGGAAACACTAGTATCGTACCTTCAGCCACCTCCTAAGGGTGTGTGGTGAGAATGTTCCTGATAAGTTAGAGATACTTGCCAATTATGTATCCCCTTATGTGTTTGACTATGTCGAAGACTGTGTAAACTATGACTCCGCTATCCGAATACTACAGCAACTATATGTTAAGGCCCCAAACAAAATTTTTGCTCGGCATCTACTGGCCACAACTCGACAACAACCTGGGGTATCACTTGACGAATTCCTTCAGAAGTTTCGCAGGCTCAGCAAAGAGTGTAATCTCAAGGCTGTCTCAGCTGAGCAGTACCAGGAGGAGTTAATTTGTGATTCTTTTATTAATGGAATTGCGTCTCCCTTCATATGCCAGCGTCTGCTGGAGAATAAAACCCTCGAGTTACAAGCTGCCTATGACCAGGCATATTCTCTGGACTTGGCAAAAAAAAATGCAGATGTCTATCTTTTACCACGTGCACGGACTGCTGCTATCACTTTTAGTGACTCCTCCGATAAGCCTCAGGCGGAAGCCCTCACTGATGACGACTCTATCCTAGCTGATGACGACCCTACCCTAGCAGCATCTTGGCAATCTAAAAGGAAGTGTTTCTTCTGTGGAGGTGCATTTCATTATAGGAAATTTTGTCCTGCTCGTAATGCAATCTGCAATCATTGCAGTAAGAAAGGTCACTTCTCGAAAGTATGTCAGTCAAGAGCCTCTTCTAGGGTTACAGCTGCTCCCTATAAAACTGCTCCTCCCCCAAGAGCTACTACTAATGTTACAGCTGTCATCTATAAAACTGCTCCTCCCCCAAGAGCCACTACTAATGTTACAGCTGTCAAGGATAAAACTGCCCCTCCTCCCATCACAGCTGTTTGTCCCCAAAGCCTGTCCCATGCAGCCACGAAGGTTTCGGTAAATGGGCACATTTTGAGTGCATTAATCGACTCATGCAGCTCTGACAGCTTCATCAGTGAGCAGGCTGTCAGTAAGTTAAAACTGCATATTTACCCCTCGGATAGGGAAATTGCAATGGCTCTGACGACACTGACCAGTAACTCTTCAGGCTTTTGTCTTGTCGACCTTATTCTCAATGGCCGCACTTATTTCTCTACCTGGCTCGGGGTGCTCAAAAACCTATGCAGTGATGTGCTCCTGGGACAGGATTTCCAGAAACAACACAAAAGACTCATTTTCGAGTTTGGAGGATCAAAGCCGGTGCGTACTATTTCCAAAGTACCGTTTTGTGCACTTTCGGCGGCTTCACTCGACGAGCCCTCCTTGTTTACCAATCTTTCCCCCCGATGTAAGCCCATAGCCACTAAATCACGACGTTTCAGCCAAGATGACCTATCCTTTATCGAGGCAGAAATCTCTCGCCTTCTAGCTGACGGTATCATTGAGCCATGTTCATCTTCCTGGCGGGCTCAAGTCGTCATTGTTAAAAATCCTCTGAAGCAACACAAGAAACGTCTTTGCATCGATTACTCGCAAACTATTAACCAGTATACCTACCTGGATGCCTACCTACTACCATGCATCGATGACATGGTCAATAACCTTGCCAACTACAAGGTATTTTCACCTTTTGACTTAAAGAGCACATACCATCAAGTACCGTGAAAGGACTCTGACAAAAAGTATACGGCTTTTGAGGCCAATGGTCGGCTTTACCAGTTTCGTCGCCTTCCATTCGGGGTCACCAATGGGGTGGCCGTCTTTCAACAGGGCAATGGATAGCCTATTCAAACAGGAGAAATTAACAGGCACTTTTCCATATCTGGATAATATCACCATTGCTGGTCATGACCAGAAGGAGCATGATGCCAACCTCCAGAAATTTCTTGACATTCTCCGTCGTTGCAACTTAACCTTAAATGAGTCCAAAGCTGTGAAATCAGTACCATCAGTCAACATCCTTGGCTGCTGGGTGGACAATGGTGTCATCAAACCGGATCCGGAGCGACTTCGTCCGCTTCAGGAGCTCCCTCCTCCTACGAATCTCAGCTCTCTTCGTCGGGCCCTCGGCATGTTCGCCTATTATGCGAAGTGGATACCTCACTTTTCCGACAAGATCCAGCCCCTGCTTCACGCGAAGTCATTTCCTTTGGAGGCGAGGGCTATTTCAGCTTTTGACCTCCTCAAGCAACAACTGGAAAAAGCCGCGCTTCATTCCATCAATGAAAATCTCCCTTTCGTGGTCTAGTGCGATGCATCGGAGGTGGCGATCTCGGCTACCTTGAATCAAGGCGGTCGACCCGTTGCATTTCTGTCTAGAACTTTGCAGGGTAGCGAGCTCCATTATCCTCCTGTCGAGATGGAGGCTACGGCTATCATCGAAGCAGTACGTAAATGGAGTCATTTTCTCGCTCGTCGCCATTTCACGCTCATAACCGATCAGCGGTCGGTGGCCTTTATGCTGGATAACCGGAAACGCACTAAATTCAAGAATAACAAAATACAGCTCTGGAGGATGGAATTGGCCACCTTTGGCTACACCATACAGTATCGACCCGGCAAGGATAATGTGGCCCTGGATACCCTCACGCGTGTATTCTGCTCTTCCATGTCAACTTCGACTCTTGCGGATCTTCATACTGACTTATGCCATCCTGGCGTTACCCGTATGTTGCACTTTGTGCGATCTAAAAATCTCCCATTTTCTACGGAAGACGTGAAAAGAACATGCTCCACTTGTAGAATTTGCGCGGAATTAAAACCGCAATTCTTCCGTCCATCGGATGGCTCGCTCATACACGCTACACAGCCTATGCAGCGACTCAGCATTGACTTTAAAGGGTCATTGCCTTCCTCAACGCGAAACACCTACTTGCTTACTATGGTGGACGAATATTCACGCTTTCCCTTTGCTTTTCCCCTGTCCCAATATGCTTACTTCCACAGTGATCAAATGCCTTGATCAGGTCTTTTCCCTTTGCGGTACGGCCAATTTCATCCACTCTGATCAGGGTCCCTCCTTCATGACACGCGAACTGAAAACTTATCTTTCCCAACGGGGAATCGCCACAAGTAAAACGACACTATATCATCCTATTGGAAACGGACAGGTTGAGAGATACAACACTATCATTTGGAACGCTGTTCGTCTTGCACTGAGGTCACACAATCTACCAGACCAGCAGTGGGAAACTATGCTCCCTGACGCGTTGCATTCCATCAGGTCTCTTCTTTCTGCATCCACCAATGTTACTCCTCACGAACGATTCTTCGGGTTCCAGCGTCGCTCCACTCATGGGACGTCCCTACCATCATGGTTGGCAGCTCCTGGCTCCGTGCTGCTCCGAAGATTCGTCCGATCCTCCAAGAGTGATCCCCTCGTCAATGAGGTGGAACTAATGGATGTCAATCCTACATACACGTACGTGCGGTACCCTGATGGCCAGGAGTCCACAGTTTCACTTCGGGATCTGGCTGCCTGCCCAACCGGTCCCACGGACCCAATCGATAGAGAGATCCGTATTAACGACGCCGATACTCCGCGCTCCTCCGAGGATGACACCCTACCCGGGACATCAAGGGATCTGCCAGCTACTCCGCTGGATCAACCCGGGGAACAGAGCACTCCCCGCGGGATGGCCACCCGAAGCCAGAATGCCGGTCAGTCACCGGCTACTGAGCAGGATGAAGCCAGCTCTGCGCCCTTGGGGACCCGCACCCAGAGCCACGATCTCCCCAGTCTCCCTCATGTCGATCAAGGTGACACGGACTCTGCCAGCCCGCCGGTACGAACCAAGCGACCCAGGGACCAAAACACGGTCCGAGGAGACGTGCCTTCCGGCCTCCAACGGAAATCCAAACGACTGCGTCTATTCTTAGTTTGGCTAATTCGGTAGAAGGAAGCTGCCGGACTTCCAATCTTTCAGGCAGGAAGAATGACATGATCTGGTATGAAGTAATACTGGGCGGCCTGCTGGTGGCGCTGTCCAGGGAGAGTATAAATACTCGGGCATAGGCCCAGCTTGCTTGGGACATTCCTCAACAGGAACTAGTGAAGGACACAACTAGATCTCCATGTTGGAAAACAGTTGATTAAAGCTTTGTTTAACACTTAGACCAAGTGCCTAGTAGTTTTCTTACGTCAGTGAGTAGGGATAATGGGTTTATACTCCAATTGGCAGGATGTGATGAGTGGTGTCCCCCAGGGATCTGTACTGGGGCCTCTGCTTTTCACTGTATTTATGAGTGACTTAGCTGAAGGAATAGAGGACCGTACAACCAAGTTTGATGACGACATTCAGTTAGGTGGCATAGCAAACAATGTAAATGAGAACAGAAGTTGTAAAGGGACATTGATAGCTTAAGTAAGTGGGCAAAACTGTGGCAGATGGAATTCAATGTGGAGAAGTGTGAGGTCATCCACTTTGGACCCAAGAAAGATAGATCATGGTATTTTCTAAATGGTGAGAAGCTAGGAACTGTGGGTGAGCAGAGAGATTTAAGGTTCTACGTACAGAAATCACTAAAAGCTAATGAATGGGTACAAAATATATTTTAATAAAGGCTAATGGAATGTTACACTTAATCTCAAGAGGGCTGTAAAACAAAGGGGTGGAAGTTATGCTACAGTTGTATAAAGCTCTGGTTAGTCTGCCTCTGGAGTATTGCGTTTAATTCTGGACACTGCACCTCAGGAATGTAAGAAATCGTGGATTGAAAGAAATAATAGCCTGTTACGGGTTCCCTAGATCAGCAGTTTGCCTAATTTGATGACACAGAAAGATTCCAGTCATGTCAGAAAAATAGCTGTACAGAGAGCTGAATTACGAGGTCAGAACACAAAAACAGGCCTTTAAGTGGGCATAACTAGGCCTGGTACGGGATGCAGCAAGGAGCTGTAGGATAAACAAGCTGTCTATGAGAGGGCAACAAGACCTTTAGAACAGAGATAAGGAGGAAAATGACCTCATGAGGCTGGGAGGGGGCTGTCATAGGTAGCCTCTCCCTTGTAATTGGACAATAGGATGGGGAACAAATGATTGACACCAGGTAATCACCAGCCCACCGAAATAACAATGGCCCAGATATTCCGATCGCAAGCCTCCCGCGGGCGGAGGGCTGCGATCTGGAAAAATCTGCGCCCTTACCTGAGGGGTCCCGGGAGGCGCACAATTCTGATGCTGGGCCTCTCCAAACTGCCGGTGCGCGGGGCCCACGTATCCCAGAGGCGCAGGTAGTTCACAGCGTCCCTGGGATCACGTGGGCCATGGGGAGCCAATCAAAGAAGGGAATCTCCCTTCATACATTTGACAGGAAGACCTGTCAAATATATGAATGGAAATCACCCCAAAACATAGTAAAACTTTAAATACATTTTTAAAAAATCACATTTTTAAACTGACTTGAAAGTACAATAAATTAACTATTTTAAACAAAACTTTACATTTTTGAAAAACATAATTTAAGTTTTTTATGGGGCTAAAAATAAACTTACCTTTTTTAAAAGTATTTTTTAATGATAAATCATTGGAAATTTTTAAAAAACTTTTTTTCAACTCTTATCCTGGAAAAAGCAGGCCTTACGCCTGTTTTACCAGGCGCAAGAATTGTGAGAGTTTTCTGCGGGCGGAGGGTCTCCAAACAGCAGAACTCTCCACCCGCAGAGACCCTTCTCCCGGGCAGGCGGAGGTTCTGTCTTGACAGATCTGAAATGCCGGTTTACAGCGCTTGCGCAGTGCATGCATGAAACCGGCATTTCCGATGTTCCTACGGGTGGGTACACAGCGCGTACCCACCCGTAGGGATCGGAATATCCGGCCCTATAAATATAGATGACCGAGAGAGGAAAACAGGCAGTTAGGGGCGAAGGCTTCCCCAAGGTGGCTGACGGCCTAACACCTTGGTCAAGTTTAGCCTCTGAGGTGGCTGACGGCCTAACGCCTCCAACAACCGTCCATCCGGTTGTTTCGTTCCGTTCCAGGGCGGTAGATTGCCCTCATCTGTCACGGGTTGTATGTCTACTGTATCTATTTCAATCGCATGTAGTAATATCTGATTATGCTTTAAACTGTAGCTCTTTAATAAAAAGCCTTACAACTCCTAAGACCCTTTGGGTAATCTGTGTGTGACCTGTGATCCAAATCTTACAGGAAAGATATAGTGACCTTGGAGGGGATCCAGCGCAGATTCACCAGAATGGTACCGGGGCTAAAAGGGTTCAATTATGAGGACAGATTGCATAGACTAGGCATGTATTCCCTCAAGTATAGAAGATTAAAGGGTGATCTAATTCAGATGTTTAGGATAATTAAAGGATTTGGTATGGTAGATAGAAATAAACTATTTCCTCTGGTGGGAGAATCCAGAACAAGGGGACATAACCTTAAAATTCGATCTAGGCCAATCAGGGATGATGTCAGAATGCACTTCTTCACACACAGGGTACTGGAAATCTGGAACTCTCGCCACCAAAACGCTGTTGAGGCTAGGTTAAATACAAATTGAGATTATCAGATATATGTTAGGCAAGAGTATTATGGGATATTGAACCAAGGCAATTAAATCGAGTTAAGATACAGGTCAGCCATGATCTAATTGAATGGCGGAACAGACTTGAGTGGCTGAATGACCTACTCCTGTTCCTATGTTCCTAGATGTGTGTGCCTCTGATTGTTGCCTCTCTGCTTGTGTGGAAGCTCCTGAACCCGACTCAACTCCCTCACATGGTGATATATTGGGATCAGAAGCTCAAGGGTTGGGGCTGGGTTTGTGGATAGAGGCTCTTGTCTCCCCTCCCCATAGTACCGCGTATTGGTGATGGGACATTACTGTGTCACTACTCCAGCTTTACATCTGTTTCCCTGTAAAGCATTCCGTTTTCTGTTCAAAAGCATTCTTAATAACACTTAGTTTAAGTACGTGAGAGGATTGCAAGAAAAGGTCAGACAAACTATAAATAGCTGGTCATTGATTTTTATTTGAATTCAACAAATACAACAACAACATTTATATAACGCCTTTAACGTATTAAGACTTCCCAAGGCGCTTCACAGGAATATTATAAGATGAAAAATTCCATGATATAATAGATATCCTTTTAATTATTGGCAAGTGTCTGATCGATCCAGTTGCGGAATTTAGTCACACGGCCATAAACTCCAGGGGTCTTAGTGTCGCAAGAGCCACTGCCCCAGGAAACGATTCCCACCAGGTACCAGGATCCTCCTTCCTGACAGACGAGAGGGCCACCTGAGTCCCCCTGTGAACAAACGAATCAGATTTAATGGGCGGCGGCTCATGAAGTTAATCAAACCTGTCCCAGTGGCCGTGTTTACATACCATACAGGAGGAAGCACCAGAAGCACCAGCACAGATCATCACATCAGAGATCATCTTGCCCCAATGCTCCTGACATTCGGTGTTGCTCAGGAGAGGAAGGGATGTCTGCTGCAGAATGCAAGGTGTGAGAAAAGCTGAAGGGGGGAAAAGGTATTGTTAGATTTTCCTGAACCAGTAAAATATTATTTGTGTTTGTAAAGCACTTGTTCTTGGAAAGTTTGGGACCTTTGCTGCAACTTCTGTATACAAACTGAATTGTCCTTATTCTTAGGCAAATTAAATGTCTTAAATGCTTTGATGTGTCTCATAAGCACTATATAATGATTGATAAATGGTAAGGGTAGTAACCTTGTAAAGCTTTTTCTTCATTTTCTCCACATTCCTGTATTTTGAACAAGATCACAAGATACTCCATGATGAAGAAGGCCATTCGGCCCGTCTTCATTCATTCCCTCAGGAACAACCCTACATTCCTCCATTGCTGCATCTAGTTCTCTCTTAAAAGATTCCAGAGCTTTCTCCTTGGAGGTCCAAGTGTTGATCATTCTCTGTGTGAAGAATCTCCTGATTACCTTTTACTAGTTTAAATCTCTGTCTCCTTATCCTACCCCTGTGGTTTAATTTAAATGAGTATGCTGGATTAACCTTTTCCACACCATTCACTATCTGATAGACCTCTATAAGATCACTTCTCAAAGGCCTCCTTTCCTGCTGAACAAGTTCTCCAGGGCTACGAATGTGGTAGGGCAGAAACTGAGCTCAACAAAGTTACACTGTACAAAGAAACCACATTGACTTGTAACTGGTCACTGGACAGATCTCTGGGAGGGATGGCAATATTTCTCTAACAGGTATTTTTTACAGGAGGGGCCAGACAGTTAATAGGCCACAGCAGTGAAATGCCGTCGCTAGCACCAGGAGTGTGTGTGTTTATCTATCTTACACTGATCTTTCCCTTTGCAACATGGACTGTTGTAGGAAATCTGCTACCCTGTAATAACACATTAGAATTAAGCACAGAGGGAGAAGTGTCTTGTGGGGAATCATTCAGAATTTGAACATTCTGTTGACTATATTTGTGTCTTTCAGAAATAATGCTTGAATATCATAGACTCCTATCTGTAATAATATTTTACAATCTCCTGCTTGGAGCTTTTAACTGATGGATACAATAAGTAAAGACAGACTTCAGGCAGAATTTTCATTGCGCTGATGAGGCGGGTTTGGAGGCGGGTTTGAAAGCGGGACTGGATTGAAAATAGCTGAATCGGGGGTCCGAACCCCATCCCGCCCCCAACCCGCCTCCATGCCAGTTTCGCTGGAGGCGGGTACCTGACCTGTGCTGGGACCCGCCTCCCCGAGGCGGGAAGGAGATTAGTGGCAATAAACTGCCTGTTAACAGATAGTTAACAGGCAGTTTTTTGCCTAATCCCTATTTTTATGCCTGAAATGTGGGCTCACCGACAGGTCCCAACCACGCTGTTTCAGCGAGGGGGACCGTGGGTCTGCAGGGGTTGGAGGGGTCGATATGTCCGGTGGGCAGGTGAGTGATAGGTGCATGTGTGCAGAGGTAAGTGTGTAAGGTAAGTGTAAAGTGTGGAAAAAAGTTTTACTTACCTTAACTTCCTCCTGCAGGTGTCAGCACTTCAGGTCTCGGGAGTCAGAAATCTCACTGGCACAGAAAGCAGAATGGCCGTTGAGCTGTCAAAAACTGCAGCCTCTTCTTTTTGTTCTGCAGAGATCTCTAAATCAGCCTGAGAGGAAGGAATTAACTTAGAGGACAGATTGTCAGTGTTTGACAGCTTCAAAGAGCTGTCAAACGCTGATATTTCATCTGTCAAAAGCTCTTGACAGATGAAATGTCAACCTGTGACGTCACCTGTTGCCGAGTGGCCCTTAATTGTCCTGCTGAGCCCGCTGGGCGGGCTCAACAAGGTCAATCAAGTGAAAATACATTGGGTTGGCCACAAGTCGATAGAGGCGGGACTAAAACCCAAAAAGTGGAAGTCCCGCCTCCATCCCGTCTGCAGTTTCAAAATCCAGCCCTTCATGTCTGACTGAATTTTTTCTGAGTGAGTTCCAGCAACAGACATAACTTTGCTCTCTCTAAAGCAATAGAGCTATCATACCATTGGAGTGAGTCACTCCCCATCCTGTAGTGACACACAGCTTGCCAGCATCGAAGTTGTCATATGCACCAGCTAGACAAACAGGTGACACGCGTGGAGTGAGCGTAACAGGTGTTGCGAGCTTTACAAGAGTGATGTCGTTGTTGATGGTACGTCTGTCCCATTCGGGATGGGTAATAGCCTGTAAGACACAAGGCCGGAATTAGTTCCTCCCTCAGGCTTATAAACCCCAAGTTTTACATTACCCAACCACTTCTTGATTTTTCTGGGCTTTGCTATTGTTTTGAATCTCAGTGATGTTCTGCATTATGGGCCTCAACTCGTCCCCTGGTGAGGTCCTGCATCATGGGTCATGGTCCTTGCCCAGACAATGTTCTGTACTTCTGGCATTGGCTGTTCCCCGGCGATGTGTTGCTCATAGGCCTCAGACCTTACCCGACGATCCCCTGCATTATGAGTCTCAGCACTTCCCTGGTGATGTCCTGTATTACAGGCCTCAGCTGTTCCCCTGGTGATGTCCTGTATTACAGGCCTCAGCTGTTCCCCTGGTGTTGTGCGACCTCTCAATTATGTCCTGTATTACAGGCCTCAGCTGTTCCCCTGGTGATGTCCTGTATTACAGGCCTCAGCTGTTCCCCTGGTGATGTCCTGTATTACAGGCCTCAGCTGTTCCCCTGGTGATGTCCTGTATTACAGGCCTCAGCTGTTCCCCTGGTGATGTTCTGTATTACAGGCCTCAGCTGTTCCCCTGGTGATGTCCTGTATTACAGGCCTCGGCCCTTCCCTGGTGATGTCCTGTATTACAGGCCTCGGCCCTACATGTAGGTTTCTCAATTATAAGTAAACATAGAAAAATAGGAGCAGGAGTAGGCCTTTCGGCCCTTCGAGCCTGCTCCGTCATTCAATATGATCATGGCTGATCCTCTATCTCAATACCATATTCCCGCTCTCTCCCCATACCCCTTGATGCCTTTTGTGTCTAGAAATCTATCTATCTCCTTCTTAAATATATTCAGTGACTTGGCCTCCACAGCCTTCTGTGGTAGAGAATTCCACAGGTTCACCACCCTCTGAGTGAAGAAATTTCTCATCATCTCAGTCCTAAATGTCCTGTCCCGTATCCTGAGACTGTGACCCCTTGTTCTAGACCCCCCAGCCGGGGGAAACATCCTCCCTGTATCCAGTCTGTCTAGCCCTGTCAGAATTTTATATGTTTCAATGAGATCCCCTCTCATTCATCTAAACTCTAGTGAATACAGGCCTAGTCGTCCCAATCTCTCCTCATACGACAGTCCTGCCATCCCAGGAATCAGTCTGATGAACCTTCACTGCACTCCCTCTATGGCAAGTATATCCTTTCTTAGGTAAGAAGGCCAAAACTGCACACAGTACTCCAGGTGTGGTCTCACCAAGGCCCTGTACAACACGGTGGCATAGTGGTTAGCACTGGTGCCTCACAGCGCCAGGGACCTGGGTTCGAATCTGACCTCGGGTGACTGTCTGTGTGGAGTATGCACATTCTCCCCGTGTCTGCGTGGGTTTCCTCCGGGTGCTCCGGTTTCCTCCCACAGTCCAAAAATGTGCGGGTTAGGTTGATTTGGCTATGATAAATTGACCCTTAATGTTAGGGGGGGATTAAATATGTGGGGTTATGGGGATAGGATGGGATATGTGCACTGTGGGGATTAAAAGCAGGGACAGGGTACTGGATTTGGATGATCAGCCATGATCGTATTGAATGGTGGAGCAGGCTCGACGGGTCGAATGGCCTACTCCTGCTCCTAGATTCTATGTTTCTATGTTAACTGTAGTTATGCATTTGAGTTGGGGAGAAAAATCAATTGTGGCAAATATATTATCTAGTGACCAGGAGTTTATTTTAAAAGAGAGGGATAATATAAAACTAGCACACAAGGAATAAGGCAAATTTGATCAAACAGTGCTAGAAATATTCTTTTACTGCCATAGATTCTTTTAAAGACAGTTACTGATTCTAGTTAACACTGTTTCTCTCTCCACTGATGCTGCCTGACCTGCTGAGTGTTTCTAGTATTTTGTGTTGTTATTACTGATTCTAGTTTCTACTCTTAAACAGAATTGATAAAACCTCGAATAAAATTCACTGTGAAGATCGGAGCATTCCTACCTTAGCAACTGGGATGGACTGAGTTATTGCATCCGCTGAGCATTTGTCGTAATCTCCAAGAACTACAATGTGTCTTTTGCTACAGGAAACAATATATCACGCTCAGTAAGTATTATATCCCTTAATATTGTTAAACATAGACTCTGAAGATGCTGATACTGTAACCTTACCTCACACTGCAATGGGCAGCAGTGACAACCCAGTTTTCGTTAATCAAGGAGCCGCCACAGAAATGAAAGCCACTTTTTTGCTAGTGCAGAAAGGAAAGAATTATTCAGTACAGAAAATCCAACATTTGATCCATTATTGTTCGGATTATCTGTCTTGCAAGCATTCATCTCCACAGACCTGGCTTTGTATGGAGATGGGGCAGTTTGCAAAATCAAAAATGACAGAAAGATGAGTCAGCAGCACATTTTACAATGGAGATGTTGTATCGCTGGTTCAGAGGTGTGACTTGTACAAATACCTGTTTTGATCAGATCACCCCTGGGTTTTAAATGTCTTAACTAGCTCACGTTATGATTACAGCGGCCATCTTGCATCTTGAAACTGGCCGTTGATTCACACAAGACCTTTGGCTCCTGGCAACAAATTTCTAATGACGTTGCACCATTAGTATTATTTTGTTTTATCAACAATTGATGGAAATTGATTTGTTTACCCAGAATATATTCTTCAACACCTGCAGCTACACTACATACGGAAATTCAATGCTCATCAAAATTAACACAGGGCCCCCAGTGAAAATTGACCAGGAGTCTTTGGCTTTTACTGGAATGGTGACCTTTTTAAACAGAGTGAAGTATTAAAAATGTAACAGTTACCTGACTAGGAGTTACTCATACCTGGAGCCTTAGCTTCAACCTACCTGCAGGGAGACCTGCCAGGGCCAAGATCCAGGAACGGCATCTTCACCATTCACGATTCTTGCGTAGCCCGTGACGACAGGGGTGATGGCCGGGATCCCACAGCCTATGTTGGAAGTCAATGTACAAACAGGGATCAGTCTCACCAGTGCACCACCAAGTAAAATAGGAACTTAAGATATTTTCTAGATATTATAACTTACTCCCTCCATAAGCTGCGCCGAGGACCGCAAAGCAGGAGAGAATCCAAAGGAAAGCCATGCTTCTTGTTCGTGTTTGACGGTTAAGGTTAGGACTTTATATAGTCGAACTGTGACGCCGGGTATCTAATAGATAAAAGTCTGAGCTTTTACCCAATCTACATGTGGCAGGATTTCTTTGCAAAATAAACTAATTAATTACAAGGTACTTGAACAGATCAGTAAAAACATCACTAGCTCGAAGGACTGTGGGTACTTTCAAGCTGTTCAACGAATAGAATATTGATGATTGATTAAAAGTCAAAGGCACATATCTGAGATATAATGGATGTCTAAGCATGTACGTAATCATATGGCCTTCAAAAGGTTGCCATTATATTGACCAACAAATAAACTCAACTAATGGAACATGTTTTATTTCCACATGAGTATTCTGAAGATAAGTTGATAAGAAATTCCAAATTGTTGGGGAACATTTCAACTTGTTATGCAAAGGAGTAACATAAGCTCCACAAACTCACCTTAATTTAATTTCAAATTTTGTATACAAGAAGAATAAACAAAGGGATGTGTGAAAGGATATTCATCTCAAGAAAGGCATTAATGAAGAGATTGACCTAGACTGTTGATAAAAATGAAAGAACTTACATTTAGAAGGCACCTTTTAGGTGTTCAGAGTTTCCCAAAGTGCTTTGTAGCGAATGAATTACCATTTTTTTAAAAAGTCTAGTCACTTTTGTAATGTAGGCAAAACATTTTGCACACAGCAAGATCCCACAAACAGTAGTGAGATAAACGACCAGTTAATCTGGTTTTTTTGGTGTTATTAAAGAGATAATTCCCCAATTCTTCTTTAATTAGTGCCATGGGATCTTTTACCTCCACCTGAACATCCAAAAGGCAGCACCTCCAATAATGCAGCACCCCCTCAATACTGCACTGAAGGGTGCTCGTCCCTGAATTGGAACCTAAACCCCCAACCTTCTGACTCACAGGTCAGTGCTACACTGAGCCAAGCTCAGTAAAGGGAGAATAGTAATTATTACAATAAAATGGTTAGAAGGCTGCATATTGTTTATTGTGTGTCTAAATGTTGGTGATTGTATTCCCTAGACTCCTTTCTGCCTATGCTGCTCTGTAACTGGCCATGAGAGTAGACTGACTTGACTTCCCCCCTTTCCTATGGAGAAGTGCCTCAACTCACTTTCAGTCAATGCCCCACAGCCTGGGCAAGATCAGCAAGTGAGAATCTGTGGAGATAAACCTTCTCACTGTAACAACAGGTCCAAACATTGGCCGGAATTTTCCCAGTCCTGAGTGTGCAGGTTTGGAGGGCGGGTTGGCAGTAAAAATCGTGGAAATTGCCAGCCATTCGGGAACCCACCATCATCCTGCCGACTTCCACATTTAACTTGGGCGCGTTTCCCAGCGTACCTCGGACCCGCTCAGCAGAGGCAGGCAACCCCATTGAAGTACTTAAATGCTTGTTGAGAGACCCTTAAGAGGCTTTATAACCTCAGGTTTTGGCTTTAACTTGTAGCGCACGGGATTCACGCACCTCGGGAACCTCGCCTGCGAAGGGGAGGCGGAAGCTCAGTGGCCATTGTGTGAGTTCATTAATTGACAGCTGGGATAACACATAAATACATCCACCTGAGAGGGAACAAATAGGGCCTCAGTTTCTCATCTCATCTGAAAGGCAGCACCTCTGACAGTGCAGCATTCCCTCAGTACAGCACTGTAGTGTCAGTCTCTGGAGTGGTACTATGAACCCACAACCTTCTGACTCTGTGGCGAGAGTGCTACCAACTGAGCCACGACTGAGACTCACCTCGCTGTGCTATTTTAACAGGCGCGCTTTGGGTAGCCACGGAAGTCCTCGCTCGAGACAGGCGAGGGCCTCATAAATATGCAAACAACGGGGTCTAATGACTTAAGAAGGACCCTGATGCGATTTTAATGTGCAGTCGCACATTTGGAGCCCAGTGTTGGCCTCGCCAGAAAAACCTGACGCCAAGCAGTCCCAGAAGGTAATATTTAACTTTTTTAATGCTTCCTCGTGGCCGGGAGGAACAGGAGAGCCTCTGGGCCCCACAAGGAAATCTTGGGCCTCCCCCCTTTCTCCCTTGGCGCGATCAGCTCCAGACTCCCCCACCACCCAGCGTACTCACCTGACTGCCGTGGACCGTTCCCGCGGGTCGCCAGGGGCAGCCTCCCACCGCCGCTCATCCCTCCTCTGCCCATTGGCCAGGGAGTGATCTCTGCTGGAATTGGGAGGGGACTCTGCAGCCGTGTGAAGATGAGACCTGGGAATTAAAATGGTCCAGGCCTCCCTCCAGATGGCCCATGTGAAGCTTGGCGCTCGTCTTGCCGACCCCACGCTGAACTCACGCCCCGAGTTAAAATCGCGGCTATCATTTCCGCCAATTTGTCACCTGCGACTGTGTTATAAAATATGCCAGAGCGGATTGTTGTATTACTTTGAAATTTGTTTTTTTTTAAGCCACTGTAATTGTAAAATTACACGCGTCATAGTCCAGCAATTAAGCTAAATTTAATCGGCCACAGCCACTTTATTCTTCGGCAGTAATGCATCAGTCAGAAGCAATGGTCCCCCTAAGGTGCACGTCCGTGCAGCCGCGCACCAATTGTGAGATCCCGCGCAGGCCGCTCACCAGCTGCTGTGGCTGGAAGAGATACCGCGCATTCAAATTTAAAGTGACCGCGCAGGGACAAATAAATTAGAGGGAACATTGGTCAGAATTAACATCAGGTGCCCTGGTCACAGAAGACAATGGTAGACAAGCCATAATAACAGTGTGGATGTGCAGAGGAGCTTTTCTTTTTGCATCTGTGTTGATCAACCCACTTCAAATTACCATCCAGCATATCTCTGCAACTGGCTGCCCGGAGGTCATAGAATCATAGAATGGTTACAGCACAGCAGGAGGCCATTCGGCCCGTCGATCCCGTGCCGGCTCTCTGCAAGAGCACTCCCCTGCCCTTTCCCTGTTCCACTCCCCTGCCCTTTCCCTGTAGCCCTGCAATTTTTATTCCTTCAGGTACTTAACCAATTCCCTTTTGAAAGCCACAATTGAATTTGCCTCCCCCACCCTTTTCAGGCAGTGAATTCCAGATCTTAACCACTCGCTGCGTAAAAATGTTTTTCCTCATGTCGCCTTTGGTTCTTCTACCAATCACCTTAAATCTGTGTCCTCTGGTTCTCGACCCTTCCACCAATGGGAACAGTTTCTCTGTATCTACTCTATCTAGGCCCCTCATGATTTTGAACACTCAGCAATTCTTCTCTCAACCTTCTCCGCTCTAAGGAGAATAACCCCAGCTTCTCCAGTCTATCCATGTAACTGAAGTCCCTCATCCCTGGAACCATTCTTGTAAATCTTTTCTGCACCCTCTCTAAGGCCTTCACATCCTTCCTGAAATGCGGTGCCCAGAATTGGACACAATACTCCAGTTGAGACCGAAGCAGTGTTTTATAAAGATTCATCATAACTTCCTTGCTTTTGTAATAATAGTGTGTAATAATTGCAGTAATAGTGTGGAGGACGAATTTGTTTGCAGTAATAGTGTAGAAGCTGAATTCATGGAATGTTTGCAAGATAGTTTTCTAGATCAGTATGTTGAGGAAGCAACTAGGTAACAGGCTATTTTGGATCTAGTAAAAAAATAGGACTGGAGAAATTAATGGGACTGAAAGCCGATAAATCCCCTGGACCTGATGGCCTACATCCTAGGGTTTTGAAAGAGGTGTCTATAGAGATAGTGGATGCATTGGTTGTCATTTTCCAAAATTCCATAGATTCTCGAACGGTTCCCGCGGATTGGAAGGTGGCAAATGTAACCCCACTATTTAAGAAAGGAGGGAGAGAGAAAATGGGGAACTACAGACCAGTTAGCCTGACATCAGTAGTAGGGAAAATGCTGGAATCTATTATTAAGGACGTGGTAACAGGACACTTAGAAAATAATAATAGGATTGGGCAGCATCAACACGGATTTATGAAAGGGAAATCGTGTTTGACAAATCTGTTCGGGTTTTTTGAGGTTTTAACTAGCAGAATATATAAGGGAGAGCTAGTGGATGTGGTGTATTTGGATTTTCAGAAGGCATTCGATAAGGTGCCACAGAAGAGGTTATGAAACAAAATTAGGGCTCATGGGATTGGGGGTAATATACTAGCATGGATTGGGGATTAGTTAACGGACAGAAAACAGAGAGTAGGAATAAACAGGTCATTTTCGGGTGGGCAGGCTGCACCTAGTGGGGTACTGCAAGGATCAGTGCTTGGGCCACAGCTATTCACAATCTACATCAATGATTTAGATGAGGGGAATCAAATGTAATATATCTAAAATAACAACAGAAAACGCTGGAAAAACTCAGCAGGCGAGGCAGCATCTGTGGAGAGAGAAACAGAGTTAATGTTTCAGGTCGAGACCTTTCATCAGAACTGGAAACAGCAGGAAATCAAATAGATTTAAGGCAAGGATAAAGCTGGGAAAAGGGGAAGGGGATGAAAGAACAAAAGGAGAGATTAAGAGACATTAAGAGACATTAAGAGATATTCAAGGCAAGAGGTGGTGTTAATGTGACAGGTTAAGGCTGAAAGAAGTGTGAAATGCACTGGCAGAATGAAGGACAGCTGCCAGCTTCTAGGAGGGAAAAATAAAGGGGGGGGGCAAATAAAAGGGTGGATCAAAAAATAAAATATAAATGTGATTGGAGCTAAGGTTATGATCTAAAATTGTTGAACTCGATATTGAGTCCAGAGGGCTGTAGCGTGCCTAAACAAAAGATGAGGTGCTGTTCCTCGAGCTTACGCTGCGCTTCCGTGTTACAGTGTAATAGGCCGAGGACGGTGAGGTCAGAGTGGGAGTGAAGCGGTGAATTAAAGTGACAGGCGACCGGGAGCTCGGGGTCCCCTTACGGACTGAACGGAGGTGTTCCGCAAAGCGGTCACCCAATCTGCGTTTGGTCTCCCCAATGTAGAGGAGACCACATCGTGAGCAGCGAATACAGTATACTAAATTGCAGGAAGTACAAGTAAATCGCTGTTTCACCTGGAAGGGGTGTTTGGGGCCCTGGACAGTGGGAAGAGGGGAGGTATAAGGGCATGTGTTGCATCTCCTGCGCTTGCACGGGAAGGTGCCGGGCGAAGGGGAAGGGGTGCTGGGGGTGGTAGAGGAGTGGACTAGGGTGTCGCGGAGGGAGCGGTCCCTGCAGAATGCTGAAAGGGGAGGTGAGGGGAAGATGCGTTTGGTGGTGGGATCACGCTGGAGGTGGCGGAAATGCGGAGGATGATCCGTTGAATGTGGAGGCTGGTGGGGTGAAAGGTGAGGACAAGGGGAACTCTATCGTGGTTCCGGGAGGGAGGGGCAGGGGTGAGGGCAGAAGTGCGGGAGATAGAACGGACACGGTCGAGGGCCATGTCGACCACGGTAGAGGGGAATCCTCGGTTGAGGAAAAAGGAAGACATGTCGGAAGCACTGGTATGGAAGGTGGCATCATCAGAGCAAATGCGGCGGAGACGGAGAAACTGGGAGAATGGAATAGAGTCCTTACAAGAGGCGGGGTGGGAGGAAGTGTAGTCCAGGTAGCTGTGGGAGTCAGTGGGCTTATAGTGAATTTAAGTCAATAACCTATCCCCAGAGATGGAGACGGAGAAGTCGAGGAAGGGAAGGGAAGAGTCGGAGATAGACCATGTGAAGGTGAGGGAAGGGTGGAAATTGGAAACATAGTGAATGAAATGTTCTAGTTCAGGGCGAGAGCAGGAGACGGCACCGATTTTGCTATCGTAATATATCTAAGTTTGCTGATGATACAAAGCTGGGTGGGAATGTAAGTTGTGAGGAGGATGCAAGGAGGTTTCAAGGGGATATAAACAGGCTAAGTGAGTGGGCAAGAACGTGGCAAATGGAATATAATGTGGAGAAATGTGAAGTTATCCACTTTGGTAGGAAAAATAGAAAAGCCGAGTATTTTTTAAATGGTGAGAGATTGGGAAATGTTGGTGTTCAGAGGGACCTGGGTGTCCTTGTACACGAATCACTGAAAGTTAACATGCAGGTACAGCAAGCAATTAAGAAAGCAAATGGTATGTTGGCCTTTATTACAAGAGGATTTGAGTATAAGAGTAAAGATGTCTCACTGCAATTATATCTTCTTCTTAGGCAGTCCCTCGGAACCGAGGATGACTTGCTTCCACATTAAAAATGAGTTCTCAGGTGATTGATCAGCCCAATGCGGGACCTACAGTCTCTGTCACAGGTGGAGCAGAAGGTGGTTGAAGGGGCGGGTGGGGGGGGGTGCTTGGGTTGACGTGCGCTCCTTTTGCTGCTTTCGCTTGGCTTCCACTTGCTCCCGGCGAAGAGACTCGAGGTGTTCGGCGCCTTCCCGGATGCTTCTCCACTTTGTGCGGTCTTGGGTCAGGGATTCCCAGGTGTCAGTGGGGATGTTGCACTTTTTCAAGGAGGCTTTGAGGGTGTCCTTGAAGCGTTTCCTCTGCCCACCTGAGGCTATCTTGCCGTGCCGGAGCTCTGAATAGAGCACTTGTTTTGGGAGTCTCGTATCGGGCATGCGGACGATGTGACCCGTCCATCGGAGCTGATCGAGCGTGGTCAAAGCTTCGATGCTGGGGTGTTGGCCTGAGCGAGAACTCTGATGTTGGTGCGCCTATCCTTCCATTGGATTTGCAGGATTTTGCGGAGGCAACGTTGGTGGTACCACTCCAGTGCTTTGAGGTGCCTGCTGTACATGGTCCATGTCTCTGAGGCATACAGCAGGGCGGGTATCACTGCTGCTCTGTAGACCATGAGCTTAGTGCCGGGTTTGAGTTCCTGGTCTTCAAACACTCTCTTCCTCAGGCTACCGAAAGCTGCACTGGCACACTGAAGGTGGTGTTGGACTTTTTACGACGGCTGCCCTTGTTGACAGTAGGGTGCCGAGGTATGGAAAGTGGTTCACGTTGTCCAAGGCCTTATCGTGGATTTTGATAATTGGGGGGCAGTACTGTGTGGCGGGGGCAGGTTGGTAGAGGACCTTTGTCTTACGGATGTTTAGTGTAAGGCCCATGTTCTCGTACGCTTCGGTGAAGGTGTTGACGATGGTTTGGAGTTCGACCTCCGAGTGAGCGCAGACGCAAGCATCGTCTGCATACTGTAATTCGATGACAGAGGATGGGATGACCTTGGATCTGGAGTGGAGGCGAAGGAGATTGAACAGTTTCCCGTTTGTTCTGTAAATTAGCTCCACTCCAGCGGGGAGCTTACTGAGGGTGAGATGGAGCATTGCAGCAAGGAAGATCGAGAAGAGCGTTGGTACGATGACACAGCCTTGCTTGACCCCGGTCCGTACGTGAAGTGGGTCTGTGGTGGAACCGTTGGTCAGGATCATGGCTTGCATGTTGTCGTGAAGCAGGCGGAGGATGGTGACAAACTTTTGAGGGCAGCCGAATTTGAGGAGGACACTCCATAATCCCTCACGGTTGACAGTGTCAAAGGCCTTTGTGAGGTCAAAGAAGGCCATGTACAGTGGTTGATGCTGTTCCCTGCATTTTTCTTGTAATTGACACACGGTGAAGTTCATGTCCATTGTGCCCCTTAGTGGGCGGAATCCGCATTGCGACTCTGGGAGGAGCTCTTCGGCCACTGGGAGAAGGCGACCGAGGAGGATTCTTGCGATGACTTTCCCTGTGGCAGACAGCAGGGAAACTCCTCTGTAATTACCGCAATCGGACTTGTCACCTTTCTTGAAGATGGTCACAATTACGGCATCTCTGAGATCCCCTGGCATGCTCTCTTCCTTCCAGATAACAGAAATGAGTTAATGAATTCGCACCAGTAGTGCTTCTCCGCCATGCTTTAGTGCCTCGGCAGGGATTCCATCTGCTCCTGAGGCCTTGTTCTTCAGTTGTCGGATGGCCTTTTCAACCACATGCTGGGCTGGGGTTGTGCTGAGATGGTGGTGGGTAGCATGCTGCGGGATGGAGTTGAGGATACTCGCGTCGAAGACAGAGTCTCGGTTAAGGAGATCTTCGAAGAGCTCCTTCTAGCGGGCACTGACTGCATCTCTGTCCTTGATGAGTACCTCTCCATTCTTGGCCCGCAGTGGGGTAGGACCTTGGGTGCTTGGGCCGTAGATGGTCTTGACTGCGCTAATGAATCCACGCACGTCGTGGTTGTCGGCTAGCTGCTGGATCTCCTGCACTTTCTCCACCCACCATCTGTTCTTTAGGTCGCGAGTTTTTTGTTGGACCTCGGCCTTCAGGCGTCTGTAGAGCTGCTTTCTTGCTCTCGAGTTATGTTGCTGTTTCCAGATCAGGAATGCCTTGCGCTTGCGAATTATTAGCTCTTGGATCTCCTGTTCATTCTCGTCGAACCAGTCTTGATGTTTCCTTGTCGAGTGACCGAGCGTCTCTTCACAGGTGCTGATTATGGAGGCCTTGAGTGCAGACCAGGCGCTGTGGACACTCTGGGCTGGATTTTGATACTGGGGCGGGTTGGGGGCTTGTCATCCACATTTCGTGTTATCCACCCAAATGCAATTGGATGTGGGAGATTGATGCAATTTTCACCTAATTGGGCAATTGAGTTCCAGCATGTGGGAACTCATGAACCAATTAGTGGTTTCAGTCTGAAAGTCGCCTCTGATGATGTCATCATTGCTGTTGCATGGAAGGTCTTCAGAGACTGCCTGGCCTTTGCTGTGAGTGGACCTGGATGCAAAATGAGCAGCAGCTCTATCTGAGAGAGAGAGAGAGAGAGAGAGAATTTTTTTTTGCATCCAGTTCCTCTCACATCAAAGGCCATGCAGTCTCTGAAGCCATTCAATGCAGCAGCATCAGAGGCGACTTTCAGACGTAATACTACTACTACCTTCATCACATCTCCGTTGTAATAGTGGACCTGCAGCTGATAGTCAGCTATCCACTTGTGCTCCCGCCAGGTTTCACTGGCGTGTTTCACATCAGGCGTGCTTCACGTGGGAAAAGGGTTAAACAAGCTAAAAGGTTTCAAAATGGCATTACAGAGCCAATGTAGGGCATGTTAAGGGCTTAAATGGCCTCTCCCGTCTCTTGGAGGCGGGACGGAGTCGGGAACACCGCACACGATTTTCTCAAATTTGCGTGGAGGCGGAATGCAGGCGGGATCAGGTCCGCCCGCCACTTTTTGCAATTTTAACACCCCACACGTCTCCAAACCCGCCTCCACAGCCCTATGAAAATCCAGCCCTCTGTGTCTCTGCATCACTGGCAGTCGTTAGGTTGTTTGTGAGGTGCAGGCTGAATAGGGCTTTCTTAGCGGGGTCTTTGAGTGCTCCAGCGTTGATTTTCCTGTGGTATTGTTTCTGTTGCCGCCGCTGTTTTGGGGCTACATTGATGGAGATGACAGAACGGATTAGGCGGTGGTCTGTCCAGCAGTCGTCAGCTCCTGTCATGGCGCGGGTGATGCGGACGTCCTTGCGGTCCCTCGCTTGGATGATGACATAGTCCAGCAGATGCCAGTGCTTGGAGCGAGGGTGCTGCCATGAAGCCTTGTACTTGTCTCTCTGACGGAACAAGGTGTTGGTTATGACAAGGCCATGTTCTAAGCATTTCGACAGGAGGAGGGTACTGTTGGAGTTGGCTTTCCCTACCCCCTCTCTGCCAATCACACCTCCCCTGAGGTCTGTTCCTTTCCAACTCTGTTGTTAAAGTCTTACTGCAATTATATAGGGCCCTGGTGAGGCCATACCTGGAGCATTGTGTACAGTTTTGAGGGATATACTTGCCACAGAGGGAGTGCAACGAAGGTTCACCAGACTGGTTCCTGGGATGAGGGAATTGTCCTATGAAGAGAGATTGAGTGGACTAGGCCTATATTCTCTAGAGTTTAGAAGAATGAGAGGTGATCTCATTGAAACATACAAAATTCTTACAGGGCTTGACAGGGTAGATGCAGGGAGGATGTTTCCCCTGGCTGGGGAGTCTAGAACCAGGAGTCACAGTCTCAGAATAAGGGGTCAGCCATTTAGAACTGAGATGAGGAGAAATTTCTTCAAATGGTGAATCTTTGGAATTCTCTACCCCAGAGGGCTGTGGAGGCTCAGTCGTTGAGTATATTCAAGACAGAGATCAATAGATTTTTGAATATTAAGGTAATCAAGGGATATGGGGATAGTGCAGGAAAGTGGAGATGAGGTAGAAGATCAGCCATGATCTTATTGAATGGCGGAGTAGGCTCGAAGTGCCAAATGGCCTACTCCTGCTCCTATTTCTTATGTTCTTGTTATGTTATGTTCTTATGTACTCTATGCCTCTATTTATGAAGCCCAGGATCCCATTTGCCTTTTTAACTGCTTTCTCAACCTGCCCTGCCATCTTCAACGATTTGTGCACATGTACCCCCAGGCCTCTTTGTTCACGCACCCTCTTTAGAATTGCACCCTTTAGGTTATATTGCCTCTCCTCGTTCTTCCTACCAAAATATATTACTTCACACTTTTCTGTGTTAAATTTCATCTGCCACGTGTCTGCCCATTTCAACAGCCTGTCTGTCTTCTTGAAGTCTATCACTATCCTCCTCACTGGTCATTATATTTCCAAGTTTTGTGTCATCTGCAAATTTTTAAATTGTGCCCTGTAAACCCAAGTCTAAGTAATTCATATATATCAAGAAAAGCAGTGGTCCTAGTACCGACCCCTGGGGAACACCACTGTATACCTTCCTCCAGTCCGAAAAACAACTGTTCACCGCTACTCTCTGTTTCCTGTCACTTAGCCAATTTTGTATCCATGCTGCCACTGTCCCTTTTATTCCATGGGCTTCAACTTTGCTGGCAAGCCTAATATGTGGCACTTTATCAAACACCTTTTGTAAGTATATGTACACCACGTTAAACACATTGCCCTCATCAACCCTCTCTGTGACCTCAACAAAAAATTAAATCAAGTTAGTTAAATACGATTTGCTTTTAACAAATCCATGCTGGCTTTCCTTAATTAATCCATACTTGTCCAAGTGACTGTTAATTTTGTCCCGGATTATCGTTTCTAAAAGCTTCCCCACTATCGAGGTTAAACTGACTGGCCTGTAGTTGCTGGGTTTATCCTTTCACCCTTTTTTGAACAAGGGTATAACATTTGCAATTCTCCAGTCCTCTGGCACCACCCCCGTATCTAAGGAGGATTGGAAGATTATGGCCAGTACCTCCGCAATTTCCACCTTTACTTCCCTCAGCATCCTAGGATGTATCCCATCCGCTCCTGGTGACCTGTCTACTTTAAGTACAGCCAGCCTTTCTAGTACCTCCCCCTTATCAATTTTTATCCAAACCAGTATCTCAACTACCTGCTCTTTCACTATGACTTTGGCAGCATCTTCTTCCTTGGTAAAGACAGATGCAAAGTACTCATTTAGTACCTCAGCCATGCCCTCTGCCTCCATGCGTAGGTCTCCATTTTGGCCCCTAATCGGCCCCACCCCTCTCTTACTACCCGTTTACTATTTATATGCCTATAGAAGACTTTTGGATTCCCTTTTATGTTAGCTGCCAATCTGTTCTTATACTCTCTCTTTGCCCCACTTATTTGCTTTTTCACTTCCCCGCTGAACTTTCTATATTCAGCCTGGTTCTCACTTGTATTCACAACCTGTCATCTGTCATACGCCCCCTTTTTCTGCCTCATCTTACTCTCTATCTCTTTCATCATCCAGGGAGCTCTGTCTTTGGTTGCCCTACCTTTCCCTCTCATGGGAATGTACTTCAACTGCACCTGAATCATCTCCTCTTTAAAGAAGGCAGCCCATTGTTCTATTACAGTTTTAGAAACATAGAAACAGAGAAGATAGGAGCAGGAGTAGGCCATTCGGCCCCTCGAACCTGTTCCGCCATTTAATGATATCATGGCTGATCACCAAATTCAGTACCCTGTCCCTGCTTTCTCCCCATATTCCTTGATCCCTTTAGCCTTAAGAAATATATCTAACACCTTCTTCAATATATTTAATGAATTGGCCTCAACTGCCTTCTGTGGTAGTGAATTCCACAGGTTCACCACTCTCTGGGTGAAGAAATTCCTCCTCATCTCAGTCCTAAATGGCTTACCCCTTATCCTTCGACTGTGACCCCTGGTTCTGGACTCGCCTGCGATCAGGAACATCCTTCCTGCATCTAGTCTGTCTAGTCCTGTTAGAATTTTATAAGTTTCAATGAGATCCCCTCTCATTCTTCTAAACTCGAGCGAATATAAGCCTAATCGAGCCAATCTCTCTTCATACGTCATTCCTGCCATCCCAGGTATCAGTCTGGTGAATCTTCGCCGCACTCCCTCCATGGCAAGAACATCCTTCCTCAGATAAGGTGACCAAAACTGCACACAATACTCAAGGTGTGGTCTCACCAAGGCCCTGTACACCTGCAGCAAGATATCCTTGCTCCTGTATTCAAATCCTCTCGCTATGAAGGCCAACATACCATTTGCCTTCTTAACTGCCTGCTGCACCTGCATGCTTACCTTCAGCGACTGGTGCACAAGGACACCCAGGTCTTGTTGCACTTCCCCTTTTCCCAATCTATTGCCGTTCAGATAATAATCTGTCTTCCTGTTTTTGCCACCAAAGTGGATAACCTTGCATTTATCCACATTATACTGCATCTGCCATGTATCTGCCCAATCACCCAACCTGTCCAAATCATATTGGAGTTTCTCTTCATCCTCCTCACAGCACACACGTCCACCCAGCTTTCTGTCGTCTGCAAACTTGGAGATATTACATCTAGTTCCCTCATCTAGATCATTAATATATATTGTGAATAGCTGGGGTCCTAGCACCGATCCCTGTGGTACCCCACTAGTCACTGCCTGCCACTCGGAAAAAGACCCATTTATTCCATCTCTTTGCTTCCTGTCTGCCAACCAGTTCTCTATCCAAGTCAGTACCTTATCCCCAATCCCATGCGCTTTAACTTTGCACGCTAATCTCTTATGCGGGACCTTATCGAAAGCCTTCTGAAAGTCCAAATATACCACATCCACTGGTTCCCCCTTATCTATTCTACCACTTACATCCTCAAAAGATTCCAGTAGATTAGTCAAGCATGATTTACCTTTTGTAAATCCATGTTGACTTTGTCTGATCCTGTCACTGTTGTCCAAGTGCTCTGCTATTACATCTTTTATAATGGACTCTAGCATTTTCCCCACTACCGATGTCAGACTTACTGGTCTATAATTCCCCGTTTTCTCTCTACCACGTTTTTACATAGTGGGGTTACATTAGCTACCCGCCAATCCATGGGAACTATTCCAGAGTCTATAGAATTTTGGAAGATGACCAGCAATGCATCTATTATTTCTAGGGCCACTTCCTTAAGTACCCTAGGATGTAGATTATCAGGCCCTGGGGATTTATCGGCCTTTAATCCCATCAATTTCCCTAACACCATTTCCCTACAAATACTGATTTCATTCAATTCCTCACTCTCATTAGACCCTATGTTACCCGACATCTCTGGGAGGTTATTTGTGTCCTCCTTTGTGAAGATAGAACAAAAGTATGTATTTAATTGGTCTGCCATTTCTTTGTTCCCCATTATAAATTCCTCTGATTCTGACTACAAGGGACCTACGCTTGACTTCACCAATCTTTTTCTCTTCACATATCTTTAGAAGCTTTTGCAGTCAGTTTTTATGTTCCCTGCAAGCTTACTCTCATACTCTATTTTCCCCCTCTTAATTCATCCCTTTGTCCTCCTTTGCTGAATCCTAAACTGCTCCCAATCCTCAGGTTTGCTGCTTTTTCTGGCCAATTTATATGACCTCTCCTTGGATCTTATGCTATCTCTAATTTCCCTTGTTAGCCACGGTTGAGTCACCTTTTCTGTTTTATTTGTATGCCAAGCAGGGATGAACAAATTCAGTAGTTCATCCATGCAATCTTTAAATGTTCGCCATTGCCTATCCACCGTCAACTCTTTCAGTAACGCTCCCCAATCCATCCTAGCCAACTTGTGCCTCATACCATCGTAGTTTCCTTTATTTAAATTCAGGTCCCTAGTCTGTGAGACAACTACTTCACTCTCCATCCTAATGAAGAATTCTATCATATTATGATCGCTCCTCCCCAAGGGGCCTCGCACAACAAGATTGCTAATTATGTCCACCCCCTCATCCCCGGGATTAACCGAGTGAACCTTCTTTGTACTGCCTCGAGAGCAAGTATGTCTTTTCTTAAGTATGGACACCAAAACTGTATGCAGTATTCCAGGTGCGGTCTCACCAATACCTTATATAACTGCAGCAATACCTCCCTGTTTTTATAATCTATCCCCCTAGCAATAAAAGCCAACATTCCGTTGGCCTTCTTGATCACCTGCTGCACCTGCATACTAACTTGTTGATTTTCTTGCACTAGAACCCCCAGATCCCTTTGTACTGCAGTACTTTCCAGTTTCTCGCCATTAAGATAATAACTTGCTCTCTGATTTTTCCTGCCAAAGTGCATAACCTCACATTTTTCAATATTGTATTGCATCTGCCAAATCTCCACCCACTCACCCAGCCTGTCTATATCCCCTTGTAGGTTTTTTATGTCCTCCTCACTTTCTACTTTCCCTCCCATCTTTGTATCATCTGCAAACTTTGATATGTTACACTCGGTCCCCTCCTCCAAATCGTTAATATAGATTGTAAAGAGTTGGGGACCCAGCACCGACCCCTGCGGAACACCACTGGCTACTGTTTGCCAGTCCGAGAATGAACCATTTATCCCAACTCTCTGCTTCCTGTTAGATAACCAATCCTCCACCCATGCCAGAATATTACCCCCAATCCAGTGATTTTTTATCTTGAGCAATAATCTTTTATGTGGCACCTTGTCGAATGCCTTCTGGAAGTCGAAATACACTATGTCCACTGGTTCCCCTTTATCCACCCTGTACGTTATGTCCTCAAAGAACTCAAGCAAATTTGTCAGACATGACTTCCCCTTCATAAAGCCATGCTGACTTTGTCCTATTAAATTATGTTTATCTAAATGTTCCGTTACTGTCTCCTTAATAATAGACTCCAAAATTTTACCCACCACAGATGTTAGGCTAACTGGTCTATAATTTCCAGCCTTCTGCCTACTACCCTTTTTAAATAAGGGTGTTACATTAGCAGTTTTCCAATCTGCCGGAATTATGTATCCCCTTATGTATTTGACTATATCGAAGACTATGTAAACTATGACTCCGCTATCCAAATACTACAGCAACTATACGTTAAGGCCCCAAACGAAATTTTTGCTCGGCATCTACTGGCCACAACTCGACAACAACCTGTGGTATCACTTGATGAATTCCTTCAGAAGCTTCGCAGGCTCAGCAAAGATTGTAATCTCAAGGCTGTCTCAGCTGAGCAGTACCAGGAGGAGTTAATTCGTGATTCTTTTATTAATGGAATTGCATCTCCCTTCATACGCCAGCGTCTGCTGGAGAATAAAACCCTCGAGTTACAAGCTGCCTATGACCAGGCATATTCTCTGGACTTGGCAAAAAAAAATGCAGATGCCTATCTTTTACCACGTGCACGGACTGCTGCTATCACTTTTAGTGACTCCTCCGATAAGCCTCAGGCGGAAGCCCTCACTGATGACGACTCTATCCTAGCTGATGACAACCCTACCCTAGCGGCATCTTGGCAATCTAAAAGGAAGTGTTTCTTCTGTGGAGGTGCATTTCGTTATAGGAAATTTCGTCCTGCTCGTAATGCAATCTGCAATCATTGCAGTAAGAAAGGTCACTTCTCGAAAGTATGTCAGTCAAGAGCCTCTTCTAGGGTTACAGCTGCTCCCTATAAAACTGCTCCTCCCCCAAGAGCTGCTACTAATGTTACAGCTGTCATCCATAAAACTGCTCCTCCCCCAAGAGCCACTACTAATGTTACAGCTGTCAAGGATAAAACTGCTCCTCCTCCCATTACAGCTGTTTTTCCCCAAAGCCTGTCCCATGCAGCCACAAAGGTTTCGGTAAATGTGCAAATTTTGAGTGCATTAATTGACTCATGCAGCTCTGACAGCTTCATCAGTGAGCAGGCTGTCAGTAAGTTAAAACTGCGTATTTACCCCTCGGATAGGGAAATTGCAATGGCTCTGACGACACTGACCACTAACTCTTCCGACTTTTGTCTTGTCGACCTTATTCTCAATGGCCGCACTTATTTCTCTACCCGGCTCGGGGTGCTCAAAAACCTATGCAGTGATGTGCTCCTGGGACAGGATTTCCAGAAACAACACAAAAGACTCATTTTCGAGTTTGGAGGATCAAAGCCAGAGCTTACTATTTCCAAAGTACCGTTTTGTGCACTTTCGGTGGCTTCACTCGACGAGCCCTCCTTGTTTGCCAATCTTTCCCCCCGATGTAAGGCCATAGCCACTAAATCACGACGTTTCAGCCAAGATGACCTATCCTTTATCGAGGCTGAGGACTCTCGCCTTCTAGCTGACGCTATCATTGAGCCATGTTCATCTTCCTGGCGGGCTCAAGTCGTCGTTGTTAAAAATCCTCTGAAGCAACACAAGAAACGTCTTTGCATCGATTACTCGCAAACTATTAACCAGTATACCGACCTGGATGCCTACCTACTACCACGCATCGATGACATGGTCAATAACCTTGCTAACTACAAGGTATTTTCAACTTTTGACTTAAAGAGCGCATACCATCAAGTACCGTGAAAGGACTCTGACTAAAAGTTTACGGCTTTTGAGGCCAATGGTCGGCTTTACCAGTTTCATTGCCTTCCATTCGGGGTCACCAATGGGGTGGCCGTCTTTCAATGGGCAATGGATAGCCTAATCAATCTGGAGAACTTAACAGACACTTTTCCATATCTGGATAATATCATCATTGCTGGTCATGACCAGAAGGAACATGATGCCAACCTCCAGAAATTTCTTGACGTTCTCCGTCGTCGCAACTTAACCTTAAATGAGTCCAAATCTGTGAAATCAGTACCATCAGTCAACATCCTTGGCTGCTGGTTGGACAATGGTGTCATCAAACCGGATCCGGAGCGACTTCGTCCGTTTCAGGAGCTCCCTCCTCCTATGAATCTCAGCTCTCTTCGTCGGGCCCTCGGCATGTTCGCCTATTATGTGAAGTGGACACCTCACTTTTCCGACAAGATCCAGCCCCTGCTTCACGCGAAGTCATTTCCTTTGGAGGCGAGGGCTATTTCAGCTTTTGACCTCCTCAAGCAACAACTGGAAAAAGCTGCACTTCATTCCATCAATGAAAATCTCCCTTTCGTGGTCTAGTGCGATGCATCGGAGGTGGCGATCTCGGCTACCTTGAATCAAGGCGGTCGACCCGTTGCATTTCTGTCTAGAACTTTGCAGGGTAGCGAGCTCCATTATCCTCCTGTCGAGAAGGAGGCTACGGCTATCATCGAAGCAGTATGTAAATGGAGTCATTTTCTCGCTCGTCGCCATTTCACGCTCATAACCGATCAGCGGTCGGTGGCCTTTATGCTGGATAACCGGAAACGCACTAAAATCTAGAATAACAAAATACAGTTCTGGAGGATGGAATTGGCCACCTTTGGCTATACCACACAGTATCGACCCGGCAAGGATAATGTGGCCCCGGATACCCTCACACGTGTATTCTGCTCTTCCATGTCAACTTCGACTCTTGCGGATCTTCATACTGACTTATGCCATCCTGGCGTTACCCGTATGTTGCACTTTGTGCGATCTAAAAATCTCCCATTTTCTACGAAAGACGTGAAAAGAACATGCTCCACTTGTAGAATTTGCGCGGAATTAAAACCGCAATTCTTCCGTCCATCGGATGGCTCGCTCATACACGCTACACAGCCTATGCAGCGACTCAGCATTGACTTTAAAGGGCCATTGCCTTCCTCAACGCGAAACACCTACTTGCTTACTATGGTGGACAAATATTCACGCTTTCCCTGTGCTATCCCCTGTCCCAATATGCTTACTTCCACAGTGATCAAATGCCTCGATCAGGTCTTTTCCCTTTGCGGTATGGCCAATTTCATCCACTCTGATCGGTGTCCCTCCTTCATGTTAAGCGAACTCAAAAGTTATCTTTCCCAACGGGGAATCGCCACAAGTAAAACAACACCATATCATCCTATTGGAAACGGACAGGTTGAGAGATACAACGCTATCATTTGGAACGCTGTTCCTCTTGCACTGAGGTCACGCAATCTACCAGACCATAAGTGGGAAACTATGCTCCCTGACGCGTTGCATTCCATCAGGTCTCTTCTTTCTACATCCACCAATGTTACTCCTCACGAACGATTCTTCGGGTTGCAGCGTCGCTCCCCTCATGGGATGTCCCTACCATCATGGTTGGCAGCTCCTGGCTCCGTGCTGCTTCGAAGATTCGTCCGATCCTCCAAGAGTGATCCCCTCATCGACGAGGTGGAACTAATGGATGTCAATCCTACATACGCGTATGTGCGGTACCCTGATGGCCAGGAGTCCACAGTTTCACTTCGGGATCTGGCTCCCTGCCCAACCAGTCCCACAGACCCAATCGATAAAGAGATCCATATTAACAACGCCGATACTCTACGCTCCTCCGAGGATGACGCCCTACCCGGGACATCAAGGGATCTGCCAGCTACTCCACTGGATCAACCCGGGGAACAGAGCACTCCCCGCAGGATGGCCACCCAAAGCCAGGATGCCGGTCAATCACCGGCTACTGAGCAGGATGAAGACAGCTCTGCGCCCTTGGGGACCCGCACCCGGAGCCACGATCTCCCCAGTCCCCCTCAGGTCGATCAAGGCGACACGGACTCTGCCAGCCCGCCGGTACGAACCAAGCAACCCAGGGACCAAAACACGGTCCGAGGAGACATGCCTTCCGGCCTCCAACGGAAATCCAAACGACTGCGTCTATTCTTAGTATGGCTAATTCGGTAGCAGGAAGCCGCCGGACTTCCAATCTTTCAGGCGGGAAGAATGACATGAATCTGGTATGAAGTAATACTGGGCGGCCTGCTGGTGGCGCTGTCCAGGGAGAGTGTAAATACTCAGGCATAGGCCCAGCTTGCTTGGGACATTCCTCAACAGGAACTAGTGAAGGACACAACTAGATCTCCATGTTGGAAAACAGTTGATTAAAGATTTGTTTAACACTTAGACCAAGTGCCTAGTAGTTTTCTTACGTCAGTGAGTAGGGATAATGGGTTTGTACTCCAATTGGCAGGATGTGATGAGTGGTGTCCCCCAGAGATCTGTACTGGGGCCTCAGCTTTTCACTATATTTATGAGTGACTTAGCTGAAGGAATAGAGAACCGTACAACCAAATTTGATGATGACATTAAGTTAGGTGGCATAGCAAACAATGTAAATGAGAACAGAAGTTGTAAAGGGACATTGATTGCTTAAGTAAGTGGGCAAAACTGTGGCAGATGGAGTTCAATGTGGAGAAGTGTGAGGTCATCCACTTTGGACCCAAGAAAGATAGATCATGGTATTTTCTAAATGGTGAGAAGCTAGGAACTGTGGGTGAGCAGAGAGATTTAAGGTTCTACATACAGAAATCACTAAAAGCTGATGAATGGGTACAAAATATATTTTAATAAAGGCTAATGGAATGTTACACTTAATCTCAAGAGGGCTGTAATACAAAGGGGTGGAAGTTATGCTACAGTTGTATAAAGCTCTGGTTAGTCTGCCTCTGGACTATTGGGTTCAATTCTGGGCACTACACCTCAGGAATGTAAGAAATCGTGGATTGAAAGAAATAATAGCCTGTTACGGGTTCCCTAGATCAGCAGTTTGCCTAATTTGATGACACAGAAAGATTCCAGTCATGTCAGACAAATAGCTGTACAGAGAGCTGAATTACGAGGTCGGAACACAAAAACAGGCCTTTAAGTGGGCATAACTAGGCCTGGTACGGGATGCAGCAAGGAGCTGTAGGATAAACAAGCTGTCTATGAGAAGGCAACAAGACCTTTAGAACAGAGATAAGGAGGAAAATGATCTCATGAGGCTGGGAGGGGGCTGTCATAGGTAGCCTCTCCCTTGTAATTGGACAATAGGATGGGAAACAAATGATTGACTCCAGGTAATCACCAGCCCGCCGAAATAACAATGGCCCAGATATTCCGATCGCAAGCCTCCCTCGGGCGGAGGGCTGCGATCTGGAAAAATCTGCGCCCTTACCTGAGGGCTCCCGGGAGGCACTCAATTCCGATGCTGGGCCTCTCCAAACTGCCGGTGCGCAGGGCCCACGTATCCCAGAGGCGCAGATAGTTCGCAGCGTCCCTGGGATCACGTGGGCCATGGGGAGCCAATCAAAGAAGGGAATCTCCCTTCATGCATTTGACAGGAAGACCTGTCAAATATATGAATGGAAATCACCCCAAACATAGTAAAACTTTAAATAAATTTTTAAAAAATCACATTTTTAAAATGACTTGAAAGTACAATAAATTAACTATTTTAAACAAAACTTTAAATTTTTGAAAACAATAATTTAAGTTTTTTATGGGGCTAAAAATAAACTTACCTTTTTTAAAAGTATTTTTTAATGATAAATCATTGGAAAAAATTTTTTTTTTGTTTACTTTTTTTCGACTCTTATCCTGGTAAAAGCAGGCCTTACGCCTGTTTTATCAGGCGCAAGAATTGTGAGAGTTTTCTGCGGGCGGAGGGTCTCCAAAAAGCAGAACTCTCCACCCGCAGAGGCCCTTCTCCCGGGCAGGCGCAGGTTCTGTCAAGAGCTTTCTTGACAGATCTGAAATGCCGGTTTCCAGCGCTTGCGCAGTGCATGCCTAAAACCGGCATTTCCGATGTCCCTACGGGTGGGTACACAGCGCGTACCCACCCGTAGGGATCGGAATATCCGGCCCTATAAATATAGATGACCGAGAGAGGAAAACAGGCAGTTAGGGGCGAAGGCTTCCCCAAGGTGGCTACGGCCTAACACCTTGGTCAAGTTTAGCCTCTGAGGTGGCTGACGGCCTAACGCCTCCAACAACCGTCCATCCGGTTGTTTCGTTCCGTTCCAGGGCGGTAGATTGCCCTCATCTGTCACGGGTTGTATGTCTACTGTATCTATTTCAATCGCATGTAGTAATATCTGATTATGCTTTAAACTGTAGCTCTTTAATAAAAAGCCTTACAACTCCTCAGACACTTTGGGTAATCTGTGTGTGACCTGTGATCCAAATCTTACAGGAAAGATATAGTGACCTTGGAGGGGATGCAGCGCAGATTCACCAGAATGGTACGGGGGCTAAAAGGGTTCAATTATGAGGACAGATTGCATAGACTAGGCATGTATTCCCTCAACTATACAAGATTAAAGTGTGATCTAATTCAGATGTTTAGGATAATTAAAGGATTTGGTATCGTAGATCTGGTGGGAGAATCCAGAACAAGGGGACATAACCTTAAAATTCGATCTAGGCCAATCAGGGATGATGTCAGAATGCACTTCTTCACACACAGGGTACTGGAAATCTGGAACTCTCGCCACCAAAACGCTGTTGAGGCTAGGTTAAACAAAAATTGAGATTATCAGATATATGTTAGGCAAGAGTATTATGGGATATTGAACCAAGGCAAGTAAATCGAGTTAAGATACAGGTCAGACATGATCTAATTGAATGGCGGAACAGACTTGAGTGGCTGAATGACCTACTCCTGTTCCTATGTTCCTAGATGTGTGTGCCTCTGATTGTTGCCTCTCTGCTTGTGTGGAAGCTCCTGAACCCGACTCAACTCTCTCACATGGTGATATAGTCGAACTGTGACGCCGGGTATCTAATAGATAAAAGTCCGAGCTTTTACCCAATCTACATGTGGCAGGATTTCTTTGCAAAATAAACTAATTAATTACAAGGTACTTGAACTGATCAGTAAAAACATCACTAGCTAGAAGGACTGTGGGTACTTTCAAGCTGTTCAACGAATAGAATATTGATGATTGATTAAAAGTCAAAGACACATATCTGAGATATAATGGATGTCTAAGCATGTACGTAATCATATGGCCTTCAAAAAATTGCCATTATATTGACCAACAAATAAACTCAACTAATGGAACATGTTTTATTTCCACATGAATATCCTGAAGATAAGTTGATAAGAAATTCCAAATTGCTGGGGAACATTTCAACTTGTTATACAAAGGAGTAACATGAGCTTCACAAACTCATCTTAATTTAATTTCAAATTTTGTATACAAGAAGAATAAACAAAGGGATGTGTGAAAGGATATTCATCTCAAGAAAGGCATTAATGAAGAGATTGACCTAGACTGTTGATAGAAATGAAAGAACTTACATTTAGAAGGCACCTTTTAGGTGTTCAGAGTTTCCCAAAGTGCTTTGTAGCGAATGAATTACCATTTTTTTAAAAGTCTAGTCACTTTTGTAATGTAGGCAAAACAATTTGCGCACAGCAAGATCCCACAGGCAGTAGTGAGATAAACGACCAGTTAATCTTTTTTTTGGTGTTGTTAAACAGATAATTCCCCAATTCTTCTTTAATTAGTGCCATGGGATCTTTTACTTCCACCTGAACATCCAAAAGGCAGCACCTCCAATAATGCAGCACCCCCTCAATACTGCACTGAAGGGTGCTCGGCCCTGAATTGGAACCTAAACCCCCAACCTTCTGACTCACAGGTCAGTGCTACACTGAGCCAAGCTCAGTAAAGGGAGAATAGTAATTATTACAATAAAATGGTTAGAAGGCTGCATATTGTTTATTGTGTGTCTAAATGTTGGTGATTGTAATCCCTAGACTCCTTTCTGCCTATGCTGCTTTGTAACTGGCCATGAGAGTAGTCTGACTTGACTTCCCCCCTTTCCTGTGGAGAAGTTCCTCAACTCACTTTCAGTCAATGCCCCACAGCCTGGGCAAGATCAGCAAGTGAGAATCTGTGGAGATAAACCTTCTCACTATAACAACTGGTCCAAACATTGGCCGGAATTTTCCCAGTCCCAAGTGTTGTAAGGGGTGGTGACACGCCTGTGGCTCTGTGCTTAGCCTGGGTGCTAGTGCGAGGTTAGGCCTTGTTGCCTGTTCTGGTTTCCAGCCAGCCTGGTAACACTAGACCCCTGTGAGTGGTTCGACCCACTCGCCCTTACGGTTCTGACACTGGACTTAGGTGCGAGAGCAATAATGCAGAGAAAACTCAGGTAGACCCGGTTGAATAGTGCGAAATGGAAAATCTTTATTGCATATTATTCAAGATTACGAAATACATGTCATAAGCACAGATCAATGACAGTACAATCTTACACGCAGTTATGTAGCTAATTTTAGGGAAACGAGGAGCGCACGACACATCGTAAAAGGGGACACACATTACAATTATCCTTAAAACTTAAACCCTCCCCTATCAATACCTGTTCTAAACTAGATTTGTAGGATCGAGACTCATGCTCACCACTCGTGATAACTCGGAGAATTCCGAAAACTCTGCTCGGATGTTTTTACCGCAGCACCTGACCACCCACGTGTTGATCAGGGGTCTCTGTGCCCCACTTGTTTACTCGTTTCTGCTCCGGCTAGCAGGCTGGACCGTCTGCTGTCATGAAGATCTGTGTTGACCTCGGACTCCAGATACAGTTCGAAGAAGAGTCTTACTGTGTCCGACACCAGTTGTCGGTAGAACTCGAAGAACAGTCTTCCGATGCCAGTTGGGAAGCAGTTACTGATTTATCGAGCGCGGTCGGGGCTTACTGACCGTGGCGATACGTATGGTCGTCTTCTTCTCTTCTCATCTCATCTCATCTCATCTCATCTCGGGCCTTCGGTTCCAACACCGTTTACCGACTTCTCGGGATGGTGTGCCCGTTTCAAGGCTTCACAGCCCAGTTCTTCACAGATCTTCACGGCAAGCCACGAGGTTGATCCTGGCGGATCAGAAAGTTCAATAGTCTTCCAGCAAGTCGGGCAGCAAGAGGCAAGTGTCAAGAGCAAGAGGCAAGAGGCAAGAGGCAAGAGAGAGATGGACGGTTGTACCTTACAGTTATAGTGCTGTAATTCCTCTTTTCCCGCCCAATCTTAATGTCTTTTCTTTTGTCAGAGTTTTGGCGCTCAAACTTCTTGTATAGGGTGATCTCCGTTTAATGGGTTTCGGTGATACTTGTAACTGCCTGAGTACCCGTTAATACTTCTCCCATTGTGTAACCGGCCAGTATTCTCCCTGGAGGGGTTTTGGGGCTTCCAAATGTTTCTGTAACTACCCGCAAACGGCTCTCTCATCGTAGAGTCATGGGGATTTTGCATATTAATGTCTTTGGATGGGTTCTTGATCGCTCGGTATAATAGCCCTCATTCGCACCTGGGAGACCGATTCCAGTATTTATGTGTAAAATGCAAACCCATTATGTCTTGTGAATTATCTCAAATGTGCTGAGTCTTGTCCGATCTCGCACAAATGTTTATTGGAACGCCATCTTGTCTGCTTATCGAAAAGTCTAGAACGTTCTGCCACGAGGCGTGGCGGCCATTTTACAGGCTGCTTGTGTCCACTTTGAAAACCTGACAGCATTCTGCTGAAATAAAGCTGTTTGTACGAAACTATGTGTCTCCTTCTTATTTATAAAATCGTGATAATCTTGCGAATTCTACAGTGTGCAGGTTTGGAGGGCGGGTCGGCAGTAAAAGTCATGGAAATTGCCAGCCATTCGGGAACCCACCATCATCCTGCCGTCTTCCACATTTAACTTGGGCGCGTTTCCCAGCGTACCTCGGACCCGCTCAGCAGAGGCAGGAGACCTCATTGAAGTACTTAAATGCTTGTTGAGAGACCCTTAAGAGGCTTTATAACCTCAGGTTTTGGCTTTAACTTGTAGCGCACGGGATTCACGCACCTCGGGAACCTCGCCTGCGAAGGGGAGGCGGAAGCTCAGTGGCCATTGTGTGAGTTCATTAATTGACAGCTGGGAAAACACATAAATACATCCACCTGAGAGGGACAAATAGGGCCTCAGTTTCTCATCTCATCTGAAAGGCAGCACCTCTGACAGTGCAGCATTCCCTCAGTACAGCACTGTAGTGTCAGTCTCTGGAGTGGAACTATGAACCCACAATCCTCTGACTCTGTGGCGAGAATGCTACCAACTGAGCCACGACTAACACTCACCTCGCTGTGCTATTATAACAGGCGCGCTTTGGGTAGCCACGGAAGCCCTCGCTCGAGACTGGCGAGGGCCTCATAAATATGCAAACAACGGGGTCTAATGACTTAAGAAGCACCCTGATGCGATTTTAATGTGCAGTCGCACATTTGGAGCCCAGTGTTGGCCTCGCCAGAAAAACCTGACGCCAAGCAGTCCCAGAAGGTAATATTTAACTTTTTTAATGCTTCCTCGTGGCCGGGAGGAACAGGAGAGCCTCTGGGCCCCACAAGGAAATCTTGGGCCTCCCCCCTTTCTCCCTTGGCGCGATCAGCTCCAGACTCTCCCACCACCCAGCGCACTCAACTGACTGCCGTGGACCGTTCCCGCGGGTCGCCAGGGGCAGCCTCCCACCGCCGGTCATCCCTCTTCTGCCCATCGGCCAGGGACTGATCTCTGCTGGAATTGGGAGGGGACTCTGCAGCCGTGTGAAGATGAGACCTGGGAATTAAAATGGTCCAGGCCTCCCTCCAGATGGCCCATGTGAAGCTTGGCGCTCGTCTTGCTGACCCCACGCTGAACTCACGCCCCGAGTTAAAATCGCGGCTATTATTTCCGCCAATTTGTCACCTGCGGCTGTGTTATAAAATATGCCAGAGCGGTTTGTTGTATTACTTTGAAATTCGTTTTTTTTTAAGCCACTGTAATTGTAAAATTACACGCGTCATAGTCCAGCAATTAAGCTAAATTTAATCGGCCACAGCCACTTTATTCTTCGGCAGTAATGCATCAGTCAGAAGCAATCGTACCCCTAAGGTGCACGTCCGTGCAGCCGCGCACCAATTGTGAGATCCCGCGCAGGCCGCTCACCAGCTGCTGCGGCTGGAAGAGATACCGCGCATTCAAATTTAAAGTGACCGCGCAAGGAAAAATAAATTAGAGGGAACATTGGTCAGAAGTAACATCAGGTGCCCTGGTCACAGAAGACAATGGTAGACAAGCCATAATAACAGTGTGGATGCGCAGAGGAGCTTTTCTTTTTGCATCTGTGTTGATCAACCCACTTCAAATTACCATCCAGCATATCTCTGCAACTGGCTGCCCGGAGGTCATAGAATCATAGAATGGTTACAGCACAGCAGGAGGCCATTCGGCCCGTTGAGCCCGTGCTGGCTCTCTGCAAGAGCACTCCCCTGCCCTTTCCCTGTTCCACTCCCCTGCCCTTTCCCTGTAGCCCTGCAATTTTTTTTCCTTCAGGTACTTAACGAATTCCCTTTTGAAAGCCACAATTGAATTTGCCTCCCCCCACCCTTTTCAGGCAGTGAATTCCAGATCTTAACCACTCGCTGCGTAAAAATGTTTTTCCTCATGTCGCCTTTGGTTCTTCTACCAATCACCTTAAATCTGTGTCCTCTGGTTCTCGACCCTTCCACCAATGGGAACAGTTTCTCTCTATCTACTCTATCTAGGCCCCTCATGATTTTGAACACTCATCAAATCTCCTCTCAACCTTCTCCGCTCTAAGGAGAATAACCCCAGCTTCTCCAGTCGATCCATGTAACTGAAGTCCCTCATCCCTGGAACCATTCTTGTAAATCTTTTCTGCACCCTCTCTAAGGCCTTCACATCCTTCCTGAAATGCGGTGCCCAGAATTGGACACAATACTCCAGTTGAGGTCGAAGCAGTGTTTTATAAAGGTTCATCATAACTTCCTTGCTTTTGTAATAATAGTGTGTAATAATTGCAGTAATAGTGTGGAGGACGAATTTGTTTGCAGTAATAGTGTAGAAGCTGAATTCATGCAATGTATGCAAGATAGTTTTCTAGATCAGTGTGTTGAGGAAGCAACTACGTAACAGGCTATTTTGGATCTAGTTAAAAAATAGTACTGGAGAAATTAATGGGACTGAAAGCCGATAAATCCCCTGGACCTGATGGCCTACATCCTAGGGTTTTGAAAGAGGTGTCTATAGAGATAGTGGATGCATTGGTTGTCATTTTCCAAAATTCCATAGATTCTCGAACGGTTCCCGCGGATTGGAAGGTGGCAAATGTAACCCCACTAGTTAAGAAAGGAGGAAGAGAGAAAATGGGGAACTACAGACCAGTTAGCCTGACATCAGTAGTAGGGAAAATGTTAGAATCTATTATTAAGGACGTGGTAACAGGACACTTAGAAAATAATAATAGGATTGGGCAGCGTCAACACGGATTTATGAAAGGGAAATCGTGTTTGACAAATCTGTTCGGGTTTTTTGAGGTTGTAACTAACAGAATAGATAAGGGAGAACTAGTGGATGTGGTGCATTTGGATTTTCAGAAGGCATTCGATAAGGTGCCACAGAAGAGGTTATGAAACAAAATTAGGGCTCATGGGATTGGGGGTAATATACTAGCATGGATTGGGGATTAGTTAACGGACAGAAAACAAGAGTAGGAATAAACAGGTCATTTTCGGGTTGGCAGGCTGTACCTAGTGGGGTACCGCAAGGATCAGTGCTTGGGCCTCAGCTATTCACAATCTACATCAATGATTTAGATGAGGGGAATCAAATGTAATATATCTAAGTTTGCTGATGATACAAAGCTGGGTGGGAATGTAAGTTGTGAGGAGGATGCAAGGAGGTTTCAAGGGGATATAAACAGGCTAAGTGAGTGTGCAAGAACGTGGCAAATGGAATATAATGTGGAGAAATGTGAAGTTATCCACTTTGGTCGCAAAAATAGAAAAGCCGAGTATTTTTTATATGGTGAGAGATTGGGAAATGTTGGTGTTCAGAGGGACCTGGGTGTCCTTGTACACGAATCACTGAAAGTTAACATGCAGGTACAGCAAGCAATTAAGAAAGCAAATGGTATGTTGGCCTTTATTACAAGAGGATTTGAGTATAAGAGTAAAGATGTCTTACTGCAATTATATCTTCTTCTTAGGCAGTCCCTCGGAACGAGGATGACGTGCTTCCACATTAAAAATGAGTTTGCAGGTGACTGATTAGCCCAATGCGGGACCTACAGTCTCTGTCACAGGTGGAGCAGACGGTGGTTGAAGGGGCAGGTGGGTGGGGTGCTTGGGTTGAGGTGCGCTCCTTTCGCTGCTTGAGCTTGGCTTCCGCTTGCTCCCGGCGAAGAGACTCGAGGTGTTCGGCGCCTTCCCGGATGATTCTCCACCACTTTGTGCGGTCTTGGGTCACGGATTCCCAGGTGTCAGTGGGGATGTTGCACTTTTTCAAGGAGGCTTTGAGGGTGTCCTTGAAGCGTTTCCTCTGCCCACCTGAGGCTCTCTTGCCATGTCGGAGATCTGAGTAGAGCACTTGTTTTGGGAGTCTCGTATCGGATATGCAGACGATGTGACCCGTCCATCGGAGCTGATCGAGCGTGGTCAACGCTTCGGTGTTGGGGTGTTGGCCTGAGCGAGAACTCTGACGTTGGTGCGCCTATCCTTCCATTGGATTTGCAGGATCTTGGGGCGGCAACGTTGGTGGTACCTCTCCAGTGCTTTGAGGTGCCTGCTGTACATGGTCCATGTCTCTGAGGCAGACAGCAGGGCGGGTATCACTGCTGCTCTGTAGACCATGAGCTTAGTGCCGGGTTTGAGGTCCTGGTCTTCAAACACTCTCTTCCTCAGGCGACCGAAGGCTGCACTGGCACACTGAAAGTGGTGTTGGACTTCGTCATCGACGCCTGCCCTTGTTGACAGTAGGGTCCCGAGGTATGGAAAGTGGTTCACGTTGTCCAAGGCCTTATCGTGGATTTTGATAATCGGGGGGCAGTACTGTGTGGCGGGTGCAGGTTGGTAAAGCATTTTTGTCTTACAGATGTTTAGTGTAAGGCCCATGCTCTCGTACGCTTCGGTGAAGGTGTTGACGATGGTTTGGAGTTCGACCTCCGAGTGAGCGCAGACGCAAGCATCGTCTGCATACTGTAATTCGATGACAGATGATGGGACGACCTTGGATCAGGACTGGAGGCGATGGAGGTTGAACAGTTTCCCGTTTGTTCTGTAAATTAGCTCCACTCCAGCGGGGGAGCTTACTGAGGGTGAGATGGAGCATTGCAGCAAGGAAGATCGAGAAGAGCGTTGGTACGATGACAGAGCCTTGCTTGATCCCAGTCCGTACGTGAAGTAGGTCTGTGGTGGAACCGTTGGTCAGGATCACGGCTTGCATGTCTTTGTGAAGCAGGCGGAGGATGGTGACAAACTTTTGAGGGCAGCCGAATTTGAGGAGGACACTCCATAATCCCTCATGGTTGACAGTGTCAAAGGCCTTTGTGAGATCAAAGAAGGCCATGTACAGCGGTTGATGCTGTTCCCTGCATTTTTCTTGTAATTGACATGCGGTGAAGTTCATGTCCATAGTGCCCCTTAGCGGGGGGAATCCGCATTGCGACTCTGGGAGGAGCTCTTCGGCCACTGGGAGAAGGCGACTGAGGAGGATTCTTGCGATAACTTTCCCTGTGGCAGACAGCAGGGAAACTCCTCTGTAATTACTGCAATCGGACTTGTCACCTCTCTTGAAGATGGTCACAATTACGGCGTCTCTGAGATTCCCTGGCATGCTCTCCTCCTTCCAGATAAGAGAAATGACTTAATGAATTCGCACCAGTAGTGCTTCTCCGCCATGCTTTAGTGCCTCAGCAGGGATTCCATCTGCTCCTGAGGCCTTGTTGTTCTTCAGTTGTCGGATGGCCTTTTCAACCTCATGCTGGGCTGGGGTTGTGCTGAGATAGAAACATAGAAACATAGAAAATAGGTGCAGGAGTAGACCATTCGGTCTTCGAGCCTGCACCGCCATTCAATGCGTTCATGGCTGAACATGCTACCTCAGTACCCCATTCCTGCTTTCTCGCCATACCCCTTGATCCCCCTAGTTGTGAGTATTATATCTAACTCCCTTTTGAATATATTTAGCGAACTGGCCTCAACAACCTTCTGTGGTAGAGAATTCCACAGATTCACCACTCTCTGGGTGAAGAAGTTCCTCCTCATCTCAGTCTTAAATGGCTTCCCCTTTATCCTTAGACTGTGACCTCTGGTTTTAGTTTTCCCTAACATTGGAAACATTCTGCCCGCATCTAATTTGTCTAAACCAGTCAGGATTTTAAACGTCTCTATAAGATCCCCCCTCATTCTTCTGAACTCCAGAGGATACAAGTTCAGTTGACCCAGTCTTTCTTGATATGTCAGTCTGGCCATCCCAGGATTCAATCTAGTGAACCTTCGTTGCACTCCCTCAATAGCAAGAATGTCCTTCCTCAAGTTAGGAGACCAAAACTGCACACAATACTCCAGGTGTGGCCTCACCAAGGCCCTGTACAACTGTAGCATCACCTCCCTACTCCTGTACTCAAATCCCCTTGCTATGAAGGCCATCATGCCATTTGCTTTCTTGACTGCCTGCTGCACTTGCCTTCCCACCTTCAGTGACTGATGTACCATGACGCCCAGGTCTCGTTGCACCTCCCCTTTCCCTAATCTGCCACCATTCAGGTAATAGTCTGCCTCCCTATTTTTACCACCAAAGTGGATAACCTCACATTTATCCACATTGTACTTCATCTGCCATACATTTGCCCATTCACCCAACCTGTCCAAGTCACTCTGTAGCCTCCTAGCATCCTCCTCATTGTTCACACTGCCTCCCAATTTAGTGTCATCCGCAAATTTGGAGATATTACAATTAATCCCTTCGTCCAAATCATTAATATATAATGTAAACAGCTGGGGCCCCAGCACCGAACCCTACGGTACGCCGCTGGTCACTGCCTGCCATTCTGAAAAGTACCCATTTACTCCTACTCTTTGTTTCCTGTGTGCCAACCAGTTCTCAATCCACGTCAACACATTACCCCCAATCCCATGTGCTTTAACTTTGCACACCAATCTCTTGTGTGGGACCTTGTCGAAGGCCTTCTGAAAGTCCAAATATACCACATCTACTGGTTCCCCCCCGTCCACCCTATTGGAAACATCCTCAAAAAATTCCAGAAGATTTGTCAAGCATGATTTCCCTATCACAAATCCATGCTGACTTGGACCTATCATGTCGCCACTTTCCAAATGGTCTGTTATGACATCTTTAATAATTGATTCCATCATTTTACCCACCACCGATGTCAGGCTGACCGGTCTATAATTCCCTGCTTTCTCCCTCCCTCCTTTTTTAAAAAGAGGGGTTACATTAGCCACCCTCCACTCCTTCGGAACTGATCCAGAGTCTAAGGAATGTTGGAAAATGATCGTCAATGCATCCACTATTTCCAAGGCCACCTCCTTAAGTACTCTGGGATGTAGACCATCAGGCCCTGGGGATTTATCAGCCTTCAGTCCCATCAATTTCCCCAACACCTTTTCCCAACTGATAAGGATTTCCCTCAGCTCCTCCCTCTCACCAGATCCTTTGATCTCTTTTATTTCCGGAAGGTTGTTTGTGTCCTCCACAGTAAACACCGAACCAAATCAATTGATCTGCCATTTCTTTGTTCCCCATTATGACTTCCCCTGTTTCTGACTGCAGGGGACCTACGTTTGTTTTTACTAACCTCTTTCTTTTTACATATTTATAGAAGCTTTTGCAGTCCGTTTTAATGTTCTCCGCAAGCTTCCTTTCATATTTTATTTTCCCTGCCCTAATCAAACCCTTCGTCCTCCTCTGCTGAGTTTTAAAGTTCTCCCAGTCCCCGGGTTTGCTGCTACTTCTGGCCAATTTGTATGCCACTTCCTTGCTTTTAATACTATCCCTGATTTCCCTTGTTAGCCATGGTTGAGCCACCTTCCCTTTTTTATTTTTACGCCAGACAGGGATGTACAATTGCTGTAGTTCATCCATGCGATCTCTAAATGTCTGCCATTGCCCTTCCACTGATAACCCCTTAAATATCGCTTGCCAATCTAACCTCGCCAATTCACGCCTCATACCCTCAAAGTTGCCCTTATTTAAGTTCTGGAGTTGCCCTTATTTAAGAGATGGTGGCGGGTAGCATGCTGCGGGATGGAGTAGTGGATACTCGCGGCGAAGACAGAGTCTCGGTTAAGGAGATCTTTGAAGTGCTCCTTCTAGCGGGCACTGACTGCCTCTCTGTCCTTGATGAATACCTCTCCGTTCTTGGCCCGCAGTGGGGTAGGACCTTGGGTGCTTGGGCCGTAGATGGTCTTGACTGCGCTAAAGAATCCACGCACGTCGTGGTTGTCGGCTAGCTGCTGGATCTCCTGCACTTTCTCCACCCACCATCTGTTCTTTAGGTCGCGAGTTTTTTGTTGGACCTCGGCCTTCAGGCGTCTGTAGAGCTGCTTTCTTGCTCTCGAGTTATGTTGCTGTTTCAAGATCAGGAATGCCTTGCGCTTGCGGATTATTAGCTCTTGGATCTCCTGTTCATTCTCGTCGAACCAGTCTTGATGTTTCCTGGTCGAGTGACTGAGCGTCTCTTCACAGGTGCTGATTATGGAGGCCTTGAGTGCAGACCAGGCGCTGTGGACACTCTGGGCTGGATTTTGATACTGGTGCGGGTTGGGGTCGTGTCATCCGCATTTTGTGTTATCCACCCGAATGCAATTGGATGTGGGAGATTGAAGGAATTTTCACCTAATTGGGCAATTGAGTTCCAGCATGTGGGAACTCATGAACCAATTAGTGGTTTCAGTCTGAAAGTCGCCTCTGATGATGTCATCATTGCTGTTGCATTGAAGGTCTTCAGAGACTGCCTGACCTTTGCTGTGAGTGGACCTGGATGCAAAATGAGCATCAGCTCTATCTGAGAGAGAGAGAGAGAGAGATAATTTTTTTCTGCATCCAGGTCCTCTCACAGCAAAGGCCAGGCAGTCTCTGAAGACATTCAATGCAGCAGCATCAGAGGCGACTTTCAGACGAAATACTACTACTACCTTCATCACATCTCCGTTGTAATAGTGGACCTGCAGCTGATAGTCAGCTATCCACTTATGCTCCCGCCAGGTTTCACTGGCATGTTTCACATCAGGCGTGCTTCACGTGGGAAAAGGGTTAAACTAGCTAAAACATTTCAAAATAGCATTACAGAGCCAATTTAGGGCTTGTTAAGGGCTTTAATGGCCTCTCCCGCCTCTTGGAGGCGGGACGGAGTCGGGAACACCGCACACGATTTTATCAAAATTGCGTGGAGGCGGAATGGAGGCGGGATCAGGTCCACCCGCCACTTTTTGCAATTTTAACCCCCCACACGCCTCCAAACCCGCCTCCACGGCCCTATGAAAATCCAGCCCTCTGTGTCTCTGCATCACTGGCAGTCGTTAGGTTGTTTGTGAGGCGCAGGCTGAATAGAGCTTTCTTAGCGGGGTCTTTGAATGCTCCAGCGTTGATTTTCCTGCGGCATTGTTTCTGTTGCCGCCGCTGTTTTGGGGCTACATTGATGGAGATGACAGAGTGGATTAGGCGGTGGTCTGTCCAGCAGTCGTCAGCTCCTGTCATGGCGCGGGTGATGCGGACATCCTTGCGGTCCCTCGCTCGGACGATGACGTAGTCCAGCAGATGCCAGTGCTTGGAGCAAGGGTGCTGCCATGAAGCCTTGTACTTGTCTCTCTGACGGAACAAGGTGTTGGTTATGACAAGGCCATGTTCTAAGCATTTCGACAGGAGGAGTGTACTGTTGGAGTTGGCTTTCCCGACCCCCTCTCTGCCAATCACACCTCCCCAGAGGTCTGTTCCTTTCCAACTCTGTCGTTAAAGTCTTACTGCAATTATATAGGGCCCTGGTGAGACCACACCTGGAGTATTGTGTACAGTTTTGAGGGGTATACTTGTATACGAGGGAGTGCAACGAAGGTTCACCAGACTGGTTCCTGGGATGGGGGGATTGTCCTATGAGGAGAGATTGAGTCAACTAGGCCTATATTCTCTAGAGTTTAGAAGAATGAGAGGTGATCTCATTGAAACATACAAAATTTTTACAGGGCTTGACAGGGTAGATGCAGGGAGGATGTTTCCCCTGGCTGGGGAGTCTAAAAGCAGGGGTCACAGTCTCAGAATAAGGGGTCAGCCATTTAGGACTGAGATGAGGAGAAATTTCTTCAAATGGTGAATCTTTGGAATTCTCTACCCCAGAGGGCTGTGGAGGCTTGAGAATATTCAAGACAGAGATCAATAGATTTTTGAATATTAAGGTAATCAAGGGATATGGGGATAGTGCAGGAAGTGGAGATGAGGTAGAACATCAGCCATGATCTTATTGAATGGCGGAGCAGGCTCGAAGTGCCAAATGACCTACTCCTGCTCCTATTTCTTATGTTCTTATTATGTTATGTTCTTATGTACTCTATGCCTCTATTTATGAAGCCCAGGGTCCCATATGCCTTTTTAACCGCTTTCTCAACCTGCCCTGCCATCTTCAACGATTTGTGCACATGTACCCCCAGGCCTCTTTGTCAACGCAACCTGTTTAGAATAGTACACTTTAGGTTATACTGCCTCTCCTCGTTCTTCCTACCAAAATGTATTACTTCACACTTTTCTGTGTTAAATTTCATCTGCCACGTGTCCGCCCATTTCACCAGCCTGTCTATGTCGTCTTGAAGTCTATCACTATCCTCCTCACTGGTCATTATATTTCCAAGTTTTGTGTCATCTGCAAATTTTGAAATTGTGCCCTGTAAACCCAAGTCTAAGTAATTCATATATATCAAGAAAAGCAGTGGTCCTAGTACCGACCCCTGGGGAACACCACTGTATACCTTCCTCCAGTCCGAAAAACAACCGTTCACCGCTACTCTCTGTTTCCTGTCACTTAGCCAATTTTGTATCCATGCTGCCACTGTCCCTTTTATTCCATGGGCTTCAACTTTGCTGGCAAGCCTATTATGTGGCACTTTATCAAACACCTTTTGGAAGTCCATGTACACCACGTCAACCTCATTGCCCTCATCAACCCTCTCTGTGACCTCAACAAAAAATTAAATCAAGTTAGTTAAATACGATTTGCTTTTAACAAATCCATGCTGGCTTTCCTTAATTAATCCATACTTGTCCAAGTGACTGTTAATTTTGTCCCGGATTATCGTTTATAAAAGCTTCCCCACTATCGAGGTTAAACTGACTGGCCTGTAGTTGCTGGGTTTATCCTTACACCCTTTTTTGAACAAGGGTATAACATTTGCAATTCTCCAGTCCTCTGGCACCACCCCCGTATCTAAGGAGGATTGGAAGATTATGGCCAGTACCTCCGCAATTTCCACCTTTACTTCCCTCAGCATCCTAGGATGTATCCCATCCGCTCCTGGTGACTTGTCTACTTTAAGTACAGCCAGTCTTTCTAGTACCTTCTCCTTATCAATTTTTATCCCAACCAGTATCTCAACTACCTGCTCTTTCACTATGACTTTGGCAGCATCTTCTTCCTTGGTAAAGACAGATGCAAAGTACTCATTTAGTACCTCAGCCATGCCCTCTGCCTCCATGCGTAGGTCTCCATTTTGGTCCCTAATCGGCCCCATCCCTCCTCTTACTACCCGTTTACTATTTATATGCCTATAGAAGACTTTTGGATTCCCTTTTATGTTAGCTGCCAATCTGTTCTAATACTCTCTCTTTGCCCCTCTTATTTCCTATTTCACTTCCCCTCTGAACTTTCTATATTCAGCCTGGTTCTCACTTGTATTCACAACCTGTCATCTGTCATACGCCCCCTTTTTCTGCCTCATCTTACTCTCTATCTCTTTCATCATCCAGGGAGCTCTGTCTTTGGTTACCCTACCTTTCCCTCTCATGGGAATGTACCTCGACTGCACCTGAATCATCTCCTCTTTAAAGAAGGCAGCCCATTGTTCTATTACAGTTTTAGAAACATAGAAGATAGGAGCAGGAGTAGGTCATTCGGCCTCTCGAACCTGTTCTGCCATTTAATGATATCATGACTGATCATCCAAATTCAGAACCCTGTCCCTGCTTTCTCCCCCATATTCCTTGATCCCTTCAGCCTTAAGAAATATATCAAACTCTTTCTTCAATATATTTAATGAATTGGCCTCAACTGCCTTCTGTGGTAGAGAATTCCACAGGTTCACCACTCTCTGGGTGAAGAAATTCCTCCTCATCTCAGTCCTAAATGGCTTACCCCTTATCCTTAGACTGTGACCCCTGGTTCTGGACTCCCCCGCCATCGGGAACATCCTTCCTGCATCTAGTCTGTCTAGTCCTGTTAGAATTTTATAAGTTTCAATGAGATCCCCTCTCATTCTTCTAAACTCTAGCGAATATAAGCCTAATCGATCCAATCTCTCTTCATACGTCATTCCTGCCATCCCAGGTATCAGTCTGGTGAATCTTCGCTGCTCTCCCTTCATGGCAAGAACATCCTTCCTCAGATAAGGTGACTGAAACTGCACACAATACTCAAGGTGTGGTCTCACCAAGGCCCTGTACAACTGCAGCAAGATATCCTTGCTCCTGTACTCGAATCCTCTCGCTATGAAGGCCAACATACCATTTGCCTTCTTAACTGCCTGCTGCACCTGCATGCTTACCTTCAGCGACTGGTGCACAAGGACACCCAGGTCTCGTTGCACTTCCCCTTTTCCCAATCTATTGCTGTTCAGATAGTAATCTGTCTTCCTGTTTTTGCCACCAAAGTGGATAACCTTGCATTTATCCACATTATACTGCATCTGCCATGCATCTGCCCAATCACCCAACCTGTCCAAATCATACTGGAGTTTCTCTGCATCCTCCTCACAGCACACATACCCACCCAGCTTTCTGTCGTCTGCAAACTTGGAGATATTACATCTAGTTCCCTCGTCTAGATCATTAATATATATTGTGAATAGCTGGGGTCCTAGCACCGATCCCTGCAGTACCCCACTAGTCACTGCCTGCCACTCGGAAAAAGACCCGTTTATTCCAACTCTTTGCTTCCTGTCTGCCAACCAGTTCTCTATCCAAGTCAGTACCTTACCCCCAATCCCATGCGCTTTAACTTTGCACGCTCATCTCTTATGCGGTACCTTATCGAAAGCCTTCTGAAAGTCCAAATACACCACAACCACTGGTTCCCCCTTATCTATTCTACCAGTTACATCCTCAAAAAATTCCAGTAGATTAGTCAAGCATGATTTACCTTTTGTAAATCCATGTTGACTTTGTCTGATCCTGTCACTGTTGTCCAAGTGCTCTGCTATTACATCTTTTATAATGGACTCTAGCATTTTCCCCACTACCGATGTCAGGCTTATCGGTCTATAATTCCCTGTTTTCTCTCTACCACCTTTTTTACATAGTGGGGTTACATTAGCTACCCTCCAATCCATGGGAACTGTTCCAGAGTCTATAGAATTTTGGAAGATGACCAGCAATGCATCTACTATTTCTAGGGCCACTTCCTTAAGTACCCTAGGATGTAGATTATCAGGCCCTGGGGATTTATCGGCCTTTAATCCCATCAATTTCCCTAACACCATTTCCTTACAAATACTGATTTCATTCAATTCCTCCCTCTCATTAGACCCTATGTTACCCGACATCTCTGGAAGGTTATTCGTGTCCTCCTTTGTGAAGACAGAACAAAAGTATGTATTTAATTGGTCAGCCATTTCTTTGTGCCCCATTATAAATTCCCCTGATTCTGACTACAAGTGCCCTATGCTTGACTTCACCAATCTTTTTCTCTTCACATATCTATAGAAGCTTTTACAGTCAGTTTTTATGTTCCCTGAAAGCTTACTCTCATATTCTATTTTCCCCCTCTTAATTAATCCCTTTGTCCTCCTTTGCTGAATTCTAAACTGCTCCAAATCCTCAGGTTTGCTGCTTTTTCTGGCCAATTTATATGTCCTCTCCTTGGATCTTATGTTATCCCTAATTTCCCTTGTTAGCCACGGTTGAGTCACCTTTTTTGTTTTATTTGTATGCCAAACAGGGATGAACAAATTCTGTAGTTTATCCATGCGATCTTTAAATGTTTGCCATTGCCTATCCACCGTCAACCCTTTAAGTAATGCTCCCCAATCCATCCAAGCCAACTTGTGCCTCTTACCATCATAGTTTCCTTTATTTAAATTCAGGACTCTAGTCTCTGAGACAACTACTTCATTCTCCATCCTAATGAAGAATTCTATCATATTATGATCGCTCCTCCCCAAGGGGCCTCGCACAACAAGATTGCTAATTAATCCTTTCTCATTACATAATACCCAGTCTAAGATGGCCTGATCTCTAGTTGGTTCCTCAACATATTGGTCCAGGAAACCATCCCGTATACACGCTAGAAATTCCTCCTCCACGGTATTGTTACTAATTTGGTTAGCCCAATCTATATGTAGATTAAAGTCACCCATGATAACTGCTGTGCCCTTATTGCACGCGTCTCTAATTTCCCATTTAATGCCATCCCCAACCTCAGCATTACTGTTTGGGGGTCTATATACAACTCCCACTAACGTTTTCTGCCCCATGCTATTTCTCAGCTCTACCCATACAAATTCCACATCATCAGAGCTAATATCCTTCCTTACTATTGTGTTAATCTCCTCTTTAACCAGCAATGCTACCCCACTTCCTTTTCCTTTTTGCCTGTCTTTCCTGAATATTGAATACCCCTGGATGTTGAATTCCCAGCCTTGGTCACCCTGGAGCCATGTCTCCGTAATCCCAATTATATCATATCCTTTTACATCTATTTGCGCAGTTAATTCATCCACCTTATTATGAATGCTCTTCGCATTAAGACACAAAGCCTTCAGGCTTGTTTTTTTAACACTCTATGGGGGAGAAATTCAGTATCGCCCCATTTGGGGTGCAATTATCGGCCGGGCGCAAAGATTAGCGCCTGGCGCTAATTATCGCCTCCGACTGCAAACTTGACTTTTATCGCCCCTGTAGGTGATTGGAGCGCTAAATCAGGCGCTACACATTTGTCTTAAGGCGCAAAGGCCGAGGAGCGAGGCGCTAACTCAGAGTGCTGGCGAAGCTCATGTGATGTCAGTCAGCAATGGAACACACACACAATGGCACGGGCCAGTTCTTAAAGGGGAGGGTTCATCTTCCTTTCCATCCACATCCTGCTCATTGCAGCCTTGAATCTCTACCTGGAGAGACCTGTACATCAAATCTGCTGGAAAGAACAATGGAGAGGCCCAGGGAAAGAGCTCAGAGTGCAGCCGCCACAGTCTCTTCTAAATCGATACAAGGAAGGGCAAATCAAAATAAACCTGCAAAGTGCTGCTCAGTACCCAAAACTCCTTCACACAGCGCTGAATCTCTCCAGAAGTCTCTCTCTCTCTCTCTCTCTCTCAGAATGCGTGGTTCAAAAATGTCACCAACAAAAAAACGCAGGAAACGGTCGCCTTCAAATAGTGCTCCCCCAGTCCCTTCCTGACTACAAAACGCTCCCCTAAACCTGTCGTTGCTAGCGGCAGGTGGTAAGGCAGGGGGCGCCACTCAATATCCGCTCCGGGGCGCTATCGGGGCATTGCGCACTCGACTGACGTCACGATCTGCCGGCGCAAGAGATCGTGGCCGTAGTGTTTAGCGCTGCCGCAAAATGTCTAGTTAATTTCGGGAGCGGCGCAAACATCGCCGTGCCTGGACGCTAGTTGCTTTGCGCCCCATTAGCGCCCTATTAAGGTGCTAACGGGAGGCGCAAACAACTGAATTTTTCCCCCTTAGTCCTTTTAGAATTATTATTTACTGTAGCCCTGTTTGATTTACACCCTTGATTTCTCTGCCTTCCACTTTTGCTTTTCTCCTTCCTGTCTTTTGTTTCTATCCTTTGCTTCCCTTTCCTCTGTCTCCCTGCACAGGTTCCCAACCCCCTGCCATTTTAGTTTAAACCCTCCCCAACAGCACTAGCAAACACTCCCCCTTGGACATCGGTCCCGGTCCCGCCCAGGTGCAAACCGTCCATTTTATATTGGTTCCACCTCCCCCAGAATCGGTTCCAATGTCCCAGGAATTTGAATCCCTCCCCCTTGCACCATTCCTCTTGCCACGTATTCATCTGAAATATCCTTCTATTTCTACTCTGACTAGCACGTGGCACTGGTAGCAATCCTGAGATTACTACCTTTGAGGTCCTATTTTTTAATTTACCTCCTAACTCCCTATATTCAGCTTTTAGGACCTCATCCCGTTTTTTACCTATATCTTTGGTACCCATATGCACCACGACACCTGGCTATTCACCCTCCCCCTCCAGAATGCCCTGCAGCCGCTCCGAGACATCCTTGACCCTTGCACCAGGGAGGCAACATACCATCCTGGCGTCTCGTTTGCGGCCGCAGAAACGCCTATCTATTCCCCTTACAATGGAATCCCCTATCACTACAGCTCTCCTGCTCTTTTTCCTCCCGTCCTGTGCAGCAGAACCACCCATGGTGCCAGGAAGTTGGCTGCTGCTGCCTTCCCCCGATAAAGTCATCTCCCTCAACAATATCCAAAGTGGTATATCTGTTTGAGAGGGGGATGGCCACAGGGGACCCCTGCACTACCTGCCTGCGCCTACTACTCTGCCTGGTGGTCACCCATTCCCTTCCTGCCTGTGCAGCCTTTACCTGTGGTGTGACCAACTCATTAAACGTGCTATCCACGATGTCCTCAGCATCGCGAATGCTCCAGTATGTATCCATTCGCAGCTCCAGCGCCGTATTGCGGTCTGCCAGTGGCTGCAGCTGGATACACTTCCCGCACACATGGTCATCAGAGACACAGGAAATCTTTGACTCTAATTTACCCTGGCCAGATCCATTCTCAACCCACTGAAATTGGCTTTCCTCCAATTAAGTATTTTTACTCTAGATTGCTCCCTGTCCTTTTCCATAGCTCGTCTAAACCTTATGATACTGTGATCACTGTTCCCTAACTGTTCCCCTACTGACACTTGCTCTACTTGACCCATCTCATTCCCCAGAACCAGATGAAGCAATGCCTCCTTCCTCATGACTGTTAGCAAAAATGAGAGTTCCAGGAATTGGCGGCAACCTATTTGACATGGGTAGAGAATTGGTTAGGAGGTAGGAGACAGTGAGTGACATGAATCTGGTATGAAGTAATACTGGGCGGCCTGCTGGTGGCGCTGTCCAGGGAGAGTATAAATACTCGGGCATGGGCCCAAATTGCTTGGGACATTCCTCAACAGGAACTAGTGAAGGACACAACTAGATCTACATTTTGGAAAACAGTTGATTAAAGCTTTGTTTAGCGCTTAGACCAAGTGCCTAGTAGTTTTCTTACGTCAATTTAATCAACTGAACCTGCTCCACGCTCTGAGTGGTTTTGGGAACAGACGACTACGACTCAAACGGTGGAAGGGAACCAGACGTAGTAATCAATCCATCATGGAGAAACTACTCCAACCCGCCCGTCTCGACCTGGACCCGAATTCACCTACAACTGCTAAGGTATGGAAACACTGGTATCGTACCTTCAGCAACTACCTCAGGGCGTGTGGTGAGAATGTTCCTGATAAGTTAGAGATACTTGCCAATTATGTATCCCCTTATGTGTTTGACTATATCGAAGACTGTGTAAACTATGACTCCGCTATCCGAATACTACAGCAACTATATGTTAAGGCCCCAAACGAAATTTTTGCTCGGCATCTACTGGTCACAACTAGACAACAACCCGGGGTATCACTTGACGAATTCCTTCAGAAGTTTCGCAGGCTCAGCAAAGATTGTAATCTCAAGGCTGTCTCAGCTGAGCAGTACCAGGAGGAGTTAATTCGTGATTCTTTTATTCATGGAATTGCGTCTCCCTTCATACGCCAGCGTCTGCTGGAGAATAAAACCCTCGAGTTACAAGCTGCCTATGACCAGGCATATTCTCTGGACTTGGCAAAAAAAAATGCAGATGCCTATCTTTTACCACGTGCACGGACTGCTGCTATCACTTTTAGTGACTCCTCCGATAAGCCTCAGGCGGAAGCCCTCACTGATGACGACTCTATCCTAGCTGATGACGACCCTTTCCTAGCGGCATCTTGGCAATCTAAAGGAAGTGTTTCTTCTGTGGAGGTGCATTTCATTATAGGAAATTTTGTCCTGCTCATAATGCAATCTGCAATCATTGCAGTAAGAAAGGTCACTTCTCGAAAGTATGTCAGTCAAGAGCCTCTTCTAGGGTTACAGCTGCCCCCTATAAAACTGCTCCTCCCCTATGAGCTACTACTAATGTTACAGCTGTCATCTATAAAACTGCTCCTCCCCCAAGAGCCACTACTAATGTTACAGCTGTCAAGGATAAAACTGCCCCTCCTCCCATCACAGCTGTTTTCCCCCAAAGCCTGTCCCAAGCAGCCACGAAGGTTTCGGTAAATGGACATTTGAGTGCATTAATCGACTCATGCAGCTCTGACAGCTTCATCAGTGAGCAGGCTGTCAGTAAGTTAAAACTGCATATTTACCCCTCGGATAGGGAAATTGCAATGGCTCTGACGACACTGACCACTAACTCTTTTGTCTTGTTGACCTCATTCTCAATGGCCACACTTATTTCTCTACCCGGCTCGGGGTGCTCAAAAACCTATGCAGTGATGTGCTCCTGGGACAGGATTTCCAGAAACAACACAAAAGACTCATTTTCGAGTTTGGAGGATCAAAGCCGGAGCTTACTATTTCCAAAGTACCGTTTTGTGCACTTTCGGAGGCTTCGCTCGACGAGCCCTCCTTGTTTGCCAATCTTTCCCCCCGATGTAAGCCCATAGCCACTAAATCATGACGTTTCAGCCAAGATGACCTATCCTTTATCGAGGCAGAGATCTCTCGCCTTCTAGCTGAGGCTATCATTGAGCCATGTTCATCTTCCTGGCGGGCTCAAGTCGTCGTTGTTAAAAATCCTCTGAAGCAACACAAGAAACGTCTTTGCATCGATTACTCGCAAACTATTAACCAGTATACCGACGTGGATGCCTACCTACTACCACGCATCGATGACATGGTCAATAACCTTGCTAACTACAAGGTATTTTCAACTTTTGACTTAAAGAGTGCATACCATCAAGTACCGTGAAAGGACTCTGACAAAAAGTATACGGCTTTTGAGGCCAATGGTCAGCTTTACCAGTTTCGTCGCCTTCCATTCGGGGTCACCAATGGGGTGGCTGTCTTTCAATGGGCAATGGATAGCCTAGTCAAACAGTAGAACTTAACAGACACTTTTCCATATCTGGATAATATCACCATTGCTGGTCATGACCAGAAGGAGCATGATGCCAACCTCCAGAAATTTCTTGACGTTCTCCGTCGTCGCAACTTAACCTTAAATGAGTCCAAATCTGTGAAATCAGTACCATCAGTCAACATCCTTGGCTACTGGGTGGGCAATGGTGTCATCAAACCGGATCCGGAGCGACTTCGTCCGCTTCAGGAGCTCCCTCCTCCTACGAATCTCAGCTCTCTTCGTCGGGCCCTCGGCATGTTCGCCTATTATGCGAAGTGGATACCTCACTTTTCCGACAAGATGCAGCCCCTGCTTCACTCAAAGTCATTTCCTTTGGAGGCGAGGGCTATTTCAGCTTTCGACCTCCTCAAGCAACAACTGGAAAAAGCCGCGCTTCATTCCATCGATGAAAATCTCCCTTTCGTGGTCGAGTGCGATGCATCGGAGGTGGCGATCTCGGCTACCTTGAATCAAGGCGGTCGACCCGTTGCATTTCTGTCTAGAACTTTGTAGGGTAGCGAGCTCCATTATCCTCCTGTCGAGAAGGAGGCTACGGCTATCATCGAAGCAGTACGTAATTGGAGTCATTTTCTCGCTCGTCGCCATTTCACGCTCATAACCGATCAGCGCTGGGTGGCCTTTATGCTGGATAACCGGAAACGCACTAAAATCAAGAATAACAAAATACAGCTCTGGAGGATGGAATTGGCCACCTTTGGCTACACCATACAGTATCGACCCGGCAAGGATAATGTGGCCCCGGATACCCTCACACGTGCATTCTGCTCTTCCATGTCAACTTCGACTCTTGCGGATCTTCATACTGACTTATGCCATCCTGATATTACCCGTATGTTGCACTTTGTGCGATCTAAAAATCTCCCATTTTCTACGAAAGACGTGAAAAGAACATGCTCCACTTGTAGAATTTGCGCGGAATTAAAACCGCAATTCTTCCGTCCGTTGAATCGCTCGCTCATACACGCTACACAGCCTATGCAGCGACTCAGCATTGACTTTAAAGGGTCATTGCCTTCCTCAACGCGAAACACCTACTTGCTTACTATGGTGGACGAATATTCACGCTTTCCCTTTGCTTTCCCCAGTCCCAATATGCTTACTTCCACCGTGATCAAAGGCCTCGATCAGGTCTTTTCCCTTTGCGGTACGGCCAATTTCATCCACTCTGATCAGGGTCCCTCCTTCATGACACGCGAACTGAAAACTTATCTTTCCCAACGGGGAATTGCCACAAGTAAAACGACACCATATCATCCTATTGGAAACGGACAGGTTGAGAGATACAACACTATCATTTGGAACGCTGTTCGTCTTGCACTGAGGTCACGCAATCTACCAGACCAGCAGTGGGAAACTATGCTCCCTGACGCGTTGCATTCCATCAGGTCTCTTCTTTCTGCATCCACCAATGTTACTCCTCACGAACGATTCTTCGGGTTCCAGCGTCGCTCCACTCATGGGACGTCCCTACCATCATGGTTGGCAGCTCCTGGCTCCGTGCTGCTCCGAAGATTCGTCCGATCCTCCAAGAGTGATCCCCTCGTCAATGAGGTGGAACTAACGGATGTCAATCCTACATACACGTACGTGCGGTACCCTGATGGCCAGGAGTCCACAGTTTCACTTCGGGATCTGGCTGCCTGCCCAACCGGTCCCACGGACCCAATCGATAAAGAGCTCCGTATTAACGACGCCGATACTCCGCGCTCCTCCGAGGATGACACCCTACCCGGGACATCAAGGGATCTGCCAGCTACTCCACTGGATCAACCCGGGGAACAGAGCGCTCCCCGCGGGATGGCCACCCAAAGCCAGGATGCCGGTCAATCACCGGCTACTGAGCAGGATGAAGCCAGCTCTGCGCCCTTGGGGACCCGCACCCGGAGCCACAATCTCCCCAGTCCCCCTCAGGTCGATCAAGGCGACACAGACTCTGCAAGCCCACCGGTACGAACCAAGCGACCCAGGGACCAAAACACGGTCCGAGGAGACGTGCCTTCCGGCCTCCAACGGAAATCCAAACGACTGTGTCTATTCTTAGTCCGCCTAATTCGGTAGAAGGAAGCTGCCGGACTTCCAATCTTTCAGGCAGGAAGAATGACATGATCTGGTATGAAGTAATACTGGGCGGCCTGCTGGTGGCGCTGTCCAGGGAGAGTGTAAATACTCAGGCATAGGCCCAGCTTGCTTGGGACATTCCTCAACAGGAACTAGTGAAGGACACAACTAGATCTCCATGTTGGAAAACAGTTGATTAAAGCTTTGTTTAACACTTAGACCAAGTGCCTAGTAGTTTTCTTATGTCAGTGAGTAGGGATAATGGGTTTGTACTCCAATTGGCAGGATGTGATGAGTGGTGTCCCCCAGGGATCTGTACTGGGGCCTCTGCTTTTCACTGTATTTATGAGTGACTTAGCTGAAGGAATAGAGAACCGTACAACCGAGTTTGATGACGACATTCAGTTAGGTGGCATAGCAAGCAATGTAAATGAGAACAGAAGTTGTAAAGGGACATTGATAGCTTAAGTAAGTGGGCAAAACTGTGGCAGATGGAATTCAATGTGGAGAAGTGTGAGGTCATCCACTTTGGACCCAAGAAAGATAGATCATGGTATTTTCTAAATGGTGAGAAGCTAGGAACTGTGGGTGAGCAGAGAGATTTAAGGTTCTACGTACAGAAATCACGAAAAGCTGATGAATGGGTACAAAATATATTTTAATAAAGGCTAATGGAATTTTACACTTAATCTCAAGAGGGCTGTAAAACAAAGGGGTGGAAGTTATGCTACAGTTGTATAAAGCTCTGGTTAGTCTGCCTCTGGACTATTGCGTTCAATTCTGGGCACTGCACCTCAGGAATGTAAGAAATCGTGGATTGAAAGAAATAATAGCCTGTTACGGGTTCCCGAGATCTGCAATTTGCCTAATTTGATGACACAGAAAGATTCCAGTCATGTCAGAAAAATAGCTGTACAGAGAGCTGAATTACGAGGTCAGAACATAAAAACAGGCCTTTAAGTGGGCATAACTAGGCCTGATACGGGATGCAGCAAGGAGCTGTAGGATAAACAAGTTGTCTATGAGAGGGCAACAAGTCCTTTAGAACAAAGATAAGGAGGAAAATGAGCTCATGAGGCTGGAAGGGGGCTGTCATTGGTAGCCTCTCCCTTGTAATTGGACAATAGAATGGGGAACAAATGATTGACACCACGTAATCACCAGCCCACCGAAATAACAATGGCCCAGATATTCCGATCGCAAGCCTCCCGCGGGCGGAGGGCTGCGATCTGGAAAAATCTGCGCCCTTACCTGAGGGCTCCCGGGAGGCGCACAACTCCAATGCTGGGCCTCTCCAAACTGCCGGTGCGCAGGGCCCACGTATCCCAGAGGCGCAGGTAGTTCACAGCGTCCCTGGGATCACGTGGGCCATGGGGAGCCAATCAAAGAAGGGAATCTCCCTTCATACATTTGACAGGAAGACCTGTCAAATATATGAATGGAAATCACCCCAAAACATAGTAAAACTTTATATACATTTTTTAAAAATCACATTTTTAAACTGACTTGAAAGTACAATAAATTAACTATTTTAAACAAAACTTTAAATTTTTGAAAAAAATAATTTAAGTTTTTTATGGGGCTAAAAATAAACTTACCTTTTTTAAAAGTATTTTTTAATGATAAATCATTGGAAATTTTTTTTTAACTTCTTTTCAACTCTTATCTTGGAAAAAGCAGGCCTGAAATGCCGGTTTCCAGCGCTTGCGCAGTGCATGCCTAAAACCGGCATTTCCGATGTTCCTACGGGTGGGTACACAGCGCGTACCCACCCGTAGGGATCGGAATATCCGGCCCTATAAATATCAATGACCGAGAGAGGAAAACAGGCAGTTAGGGGCGAAGGCTTCCCCAAGGTGGCTACGGCCTAACACCTTGGTCAAGTTTAGCCTCTGAGGTGGCTGACGGCCTAACGCCTCCAACAACCGTCCATCCGGTTGTTTCGTTCCGTTCCAGGGCGGTAGATCGCCCTCATCTGTCACAGGTTGTATGTCTACTGTATCTATTTCAATCGCATGTAGTAATATCTGATTATGCTTTAAACTGTAGCTCTTTAATAAAAAGCCTTACAACTCCTAAGACCCTTTGGGTAATCTGTGTGTGACCTGTGATCCAAATCTTACAGGAAAGATATAGTGACCTTGGAGGGGATGCAGCGCAGATTCACCAGAATGGTACCGGGGCTAAAAGGGTTCAATTATGAGGACAGATTGCATAGACTAGGCATGTATTCCCTCAAGTATAGAAGATTAAAGGGTGATCTAATTCAGATGTTTAGGATAATTAAAGGATTTGGTATCGTAGATCTGGTGGGAGAATCCAGAACAAGGGGACATAACCTTAAAATTCGATCTAGGCCAATCAGGGATGATGTCAGAATGCACTTCTTCACACACAGGGTACTGGAAATCTGGAACTCTCGCCACCAAAACGCTGTTGAGGCTAGGTTAAATACAAATTGAGATTATCAGATATATGTTAGGCAAGAGTATTATGGGATATTGAACCAAGGCAAGTAAATGGAGTTAAGATACAGGTCAGCCATGATCTAATTGAATGGCGGAACAGACTTGAGTGGCTGAATGACCTACTCCTGTTCCTATGTTCCTAGATGAGTGTGCCTCTGATTGTTGCCTCTCTGCTTGTGTGGAAGCTCCTGAACCCGACTCAACTCCCTCACATGGTGATATATTGGGATCAGAAGCTCAAGGGTTGGGGCTGGGTTTGTGGATAGAGGCTCTTGTCTCCCCTCCCCATAGTACCGCGTATTGGTGATGGGACATTACTGTGTCACTACTCCAGCTTTACATCTGTTTCCCTGTAAAGCATTCCGTTTTCTGTTCAAAGGCATTCTTAATAACACTTAGTTTAAGTACGTGAGAGGATTGCAAGAAAAGGTCAGACAAACTATAAATAGCTGGTCATTGATTTTTATTTGAATTCAACAAATACAACAACAACATTTATATAACGCCTTTAACGTATTAAGACTTCCCAAGGCGCTTCACAGGAATATTATAAGATCAAAAATTCCATGATATAATAGATATCCTTTTAATTATTGGCAAGTGTCTGATCGATCCAATTGCGGAATTTAGTCACACGGCCATAAACTCCAGGGGTCTTAGTGTCGCAAGAGCCACTGCCCCAGGAAACGATTCCCACCAGGTACCAGGATCCTCCTTCCTGACAGACGAGAGGGCCACCTGAGTCCCCCTGTGAACAAACGAATCAGATTTAATGGGCGGCGGCTCATGAAGTTAATCAAACCTGTCCCAGTGGCCGTGTTTACATACCATACAGGAGGAAGCACCAGAAGCACCAGCACAGATCATCGCATCAGAGATCATCTTGCCCCAATGCTCCTGACATTCGGTGTTGCTCAGGAGAGGAAGGGATGTCTGCTGCAGAATGCAAGGTGTGAGAAAAGCTGAAGGGGGGAAAAGGTATTGTTAGATTTTCCTGAACCAGTAAAATATTATTTGTGTTTGTAAAGCACTTGTTCTTGGAAAGTTTGGGACCTTTGCTGCAACTTCTTTATACAAACTAAATTCTCCTTAATCTTAGGCAAATTAAATGTCTTAAATGCTTTGATGTGTCTCATAAGCACTATATAATGATTGATAAATGGTAAGGGTAGTAACCTTGTAAATCTTTTTCTTCATTTTCTCCACATTCCTGTATTTTGAACAAGATCACAAGATACTCCATGATGAAGAAGGCCATTCGGCCCATCTTCATTCATTCCCTCAGGAACAACCCTACATTCCTCCATTGCTGCATCTAGTTCTCTCTTAAAAGATTCCAGAGCTTTCTCCTTGGAGGTCCAAGTGTTGATCATTCTCTGTGTGAAGAATCTCCTGATTACCTTTTACTAGTTTAAATCTCTGTCTCCTTATCCTACCCCTGTGGTTTAATTTAAATGAGTATGCTGGATTAACCTTTTCCACACCATTCACTATCTGATAGACCTCTATAAGATCACTTCTCAAAGGCCTCCTTTCCTGCTGAACAAGTTCTCCAGGGCTACGAATGTGGTAGGGCAGAAACTGAGCTCAACAAAGTTACACTGTACAAAGAAACCACATTGACTTGTAACTGGTCACTGGACAGATCTCTGGGAGGGATGGCAGTATTTCTCTAACAGGTATTTTTTACAGGAGGGGCCAGACAGTTAATAGGCCACAGCAGTGAAATGCCGTTGCTAGCACCAGGACTGTGTGTGTTTATCTATCTTACACTGATCTTTCCCTTTGCAACATGGACTGTTGTAGGAACTCTGCTACCCTGTAATAACACATTAGAATTAAGCACAGAGGGAGAAGTGTCTTGTGGGGAATCATTCAGAATTTGAACATTCTGTTGACTATATTTGTGTCTTTCAGAAATAATGCTTGAATATCATAGACTCCTATCTGTAATAATATTTTACAATCTCCTGCTTGGAGCTTTTAACTGATGGATACAATAAGTAAAGACAGACTTCAGGCAGAATTTTCATTGCGCTGATGAGGCGGGTTTGGAGGCGGGTTTGGAAGCGGGACTGGATTGAAAATAGCTGAATCGGGGGTCCCAACCCCATCCCGCCCCCAACCCGCCTCCATGCCAGTTTCGCTGGAGGCGGGTACCTGACCTGTGCTGGGACCCGCCTCCCCAAGGCGGGAAGGAGATTAGTGGCAATAAACTGCCTGTTAACAGTCAGTTAACAGGCAGTTTTTTGCCTAATCCCTATTTTTATGCCTGAAATGTGGGCTCTCCGACAGGTCCCAACCACGCTGTTTCAGCGAGGGGGACCGTGGGTCTGCAGGGGTTGGAGGGGTCGATATGTCCGGTGGGCAGGTGAGTGATAGGTGCAAGTGTGCAGAGGTAAGTGTGTAAGGTAAGTGTAAAGTGTGGAAAAAAGTTTTACTTACCTTAACTTCCTCCTGCCGGTGTCAGCACTTCAGGTCTCGGGAGTCAGAAATCTCACTGGCACAGAAAGCAGAATGGCCGTTGAGCTGTCAAAAACTGCAGCCTCTTCTTTTTGTTCTGCAGAGATCTCTAAATCAGCCTGAGAGGAAGGAATTAACTTAGAGGACAGATTGTCAGTGTTTGACAGCTTCAAAGAGCTGTCAAACGCTGATATTTCATCTGTCAAAAGCTCTTGACAGATGAAATGTCAACCTGTGATGTCACCTGTTGCCGGGTGGCCCTTAATTGTCCTGCTGAGCCCGCTGGGTGGGCTCAACAAGGTCAATCAAGTGAAAATACAGTGGGTTGGCTACAAGTCGATGGAGGCGGGACTAAAACCCAAAAAGTGGAAGTCCCGCCTCCATCCCGTCCGCAGTTTCAAAATCCAGCCCTTCATGTCTGACTGATTTTTTTTCTGAGTGAGTTCCAGCTACAGACATAACTTTGCTCTCTCTAAAGCAATAGAGCTGTCATACCATTGGAGCGAGTCACTCCCCATCCTGTAGTGACACACAGCTTGCCAGCATCGAAGTTGTCATATGCACCAGCTAGACAAACGGGTGACACGCGTGGATTGAGCGTAACAGGTGTTGTGAGCTTTACAAGAGTGATGTCGTTGTTGATGGTATTTCTGTCCCATTCGGGATGGGTAATAGCCTGGAAGACACAAGGCCGGAATTAGTTCCTCCCTCAGGCTTATAAACCCCAAGTTTTACATTACCCAACCACTTCTTGATTTTTCTGGGCTTTGCTATTGTTTTGAATCTCAGTGATGTTCTGCATTATGGGCCTCAACTCGTCCCCTGGTGATGTCCTGCATCATGGGTCATGGTCCTTGCCCAGACAATGTTCTGTACTTCTGGTATTGGCTGTTCCCGGGCGATGTGTTGCTCATAGGCCTCAGACCTTACCCGACGATCCCCTGCATTATGAGTCTCAGCCCTTCCCTGGTGATGTCCTGTATTACAGGCCTCAGCTGTTCCCCTGGTGATGTCCTGTATTACAGGCCTCAGCTGTTCCCCTGGTGATGTCCTGTATTACAGGCCTCAGCTGTTCCCCTGGTGATGTCCTGTATTACAGGCCTCAGCTGTTCCCCTGGTGATGTCCTGTATTACGGGCCTCAGCTGTTCCCCTAGTGATGTCCTGTATTACAGGCCTCGGCCCTTCCCTGATGATGTCCTGTATTACAGGCCTCGGCCCTACATGTAGGTTTCTCAATTATAAGTAAACATAGAAAAATAGGAGCAGGAGTAGGCCTTTCGGCCCTTCGAGCCTGCTCCGCCATTCAATATGATCATGGCTGATCCTCTATCTCAATACCATATTCCCGCTCTCTCCCCATAACCCTTGATGCCTTTTGTGTCTAGAAATCTATCTATCTCCTTCTTAAATATATTCAGTGACTTGGCCTCCACAGCCTTCTGTGGTAGAGAATTCCACAGGTTCACCACCCTCTGAGTGAAGAAATTTCTCATCATCTCAGTCCTAAATGTCCTACCCCGTATCCTGAGACTGTGACCCCTCGTTCTAGACCCCCCAAGCCAGGGGAAACATCCTCCCTGCATCCAGTCTGTCTAGCCCTGTCAGAATTTTATATGTTTCAATGAGATCCCCTCTCATTCTTCTAAACTCTAGCGAATACAGGCCTAGTCGTCCCAATCTCTCCTCATACGACAGTCCTGCCATCACAGGAATCAGTCTGGTGAACCTTCACTGCACTCCCTCTATGGCAAGTATATCCTTTCTTAGGTAAGAAGAACAAAACTGCACACAGTACTCCAGGTGTGGTCTCACCAAGGCCCTGTACAACTGTAGTTATGCATTTGAGTTGGGGAGAAAAATCAATTGCGGCAAATACATTATCTAGTGACCAGGAGTTTATTTTAAAAGAGAGGGATAATATAAAACTAGCACACAAGGAATAAGGCAAATTTGATCAAACAGTGCTAGAAATATTCTTTTACTGCCATAGATTCTTTTAAAGACAGTTACTGATTCTAGTTAACACTGTTTCTCTCTCCACTGATGCTGCCTGACCTGCTGAGTGTTTCTAGCATTTTCTGTTGTTATTACTGATTCAATTTCTACTCTTAAACAGAATTGATAAAACCTCGAATAAAATTCACTGTGAAGATCGGAGCATTCCTACCTTAGCAACTGGGATGGACTGAGTTATTGCATCCGCTGAGCATTTGTCGTAATCTCCAAGAACTACAATGTGTCTTTTGCTACAGGAAACAATATATCACGCTCAGTAAGTATTATATCCCTTAATATTGTTAAACATAGACTCTGAAGATGCTGATACTGTAACCTTACCTCACACGGCAATGGGCAGCAGTGACAACCCAGTTTTCGTTAATCAAGGAGCCGCCACAGAAATGAAAGCCACTTTTTTGCTAGTGCAGAAAGGAAAGAATTATTCAGTACAGAAAATCCAACATTTGATCCATTATTGTTCGGATTATCTGTCTTGCAAGCATTCATCTCCATAGACCTGGCTTTGTATGGAGATGGGGCAGTTTGCAAAATCAAAAATGACAGAAAGATGAGTCAGCAGCACATTTTACAATGGAGATGTTGTATCGCTGGTTCAGAGGTGTGACTTGTACAAATACCTGTTTTGATCAGATCACCCCTGGGTTTTAAATGTCTAAACTAGCTCACGTTATGATTACAGCGGCCATCTTGCATCCTTGAAACTGGCCGTTGATTCACACAAGATCTTTGGCTCCTGGCAACAAATTTCTAATGACGTTGCACCATTAGTATTATTTTGTTTTATCAACAATTGATGGAAATTGATTTGTTTACCCAGAATATATTCTTCAACACCTGCAGCTACACTACATACGGAAATTCAATGCTCATCAAAATTAACACAGGGCCCCCAGTGAAAATTGACCAGGAGTCTTTGGCTTTTACTGGAATGGTGACCTTTTTAAACAGAGTGAAGTATTAAAAATGTAACAGTTACCTGACTAGGAGTTACTCATACCTGGAGCCTTAGCTTCAACCTACCTGCAGGGAGACCTGCCAGGGCCAAGATCCAGGAACGGCATCTTCACCATTCACGATTCTTGCGTAGCCCGTGACGACAGGGGTGATGGCCGGGATCCCACAGCCTATGTTGGAAGTCAATGTACAAACAGGGATCAGTCTCACCAGTGCACCACGAAGTAAAATAGGAAAATAAGATATTTTCTAGATATTATAACTTACTCCCTCCATAAGCTGCGCCGAGGACCGCAAAGCAGGAGAGAATCCAAAGGAAAGCCATGGTTCTTGTTCGTGTTTGACGGTTACAGTTAGGACTTTATATAGTCGAACTGTGACGCCGGGTATCTAATAGATAAAAGTCTGAGCTTTTACCCAATCTACATGTGGCAGGATTTCTTTGCAAAATAAACTAATTAATTACAAGGTACTTGAACAGATCAGTAAAAACATCACTAGCTAGAAGGACTGTGGGTACTTTCAAGCTGTTCAACGAATAGAATATTGATGATTGATTAAAAGTCAAAGGCACATATCTGAGATATAATGGATGTCTAAGCATGTACGTAATCATATGGCCTTCAAAAGGTTGCCATTATATTGACCAACAAATAAACTCAACTAATGGAACATGTTTTATTTCCACATGAGTATTCTGAAGATAAGTTGATAAGAAATTCCAAATTGTTGGGGAACATTTCAACTTGTTATGCAAAGGAGTAACATAAGCTCCACAAACTCACCTTAATTTAATTTCAAATTTTGTATACAAGAAGAATAAACAAAGGGATGTGTGAAAGGATATTCATCTCAAGAAATGCATTAATAAAGAGATTGACCTAGACTGTTGATAGAAATGAAAGAACTTACATTTAGAAGGCACCTTTTAGGTGTTCAGAGTTTCCCAAAGTGCTTTGTAGCGAATGAATTACCATTTTTTTAAAAAGTCTAGTCACTTTTGTAATGTAGGCAAAACATTTTGCACACAGCAAGATCCCACAAACAGTAGTGAGATAAACGACCAGTTAATCTGTTTTTTTTGGTGTTATTAAAGAGATAATTCCCCAATTCTTCTTTAATTAGTGCCATGGGATCTTTTACCTCCACCTGAACATCCAAAAGGCAGCACCTCCAATAATGCAGCACCCCCTCAATACTGCACTGAAGGGTGCTCGGCCCTGAATTGGAACCTAAACCCCCAACCTTCTGACTCACAGGTCAGTGCTACACTGAGCCAAGCTCAGTAAAGGGAGAATAGTAATTATTACAATAAAATGGTTAGAAGGCTGCATATTGTTTATTGTGTGTCTAAATGTTGGTGATTGTATTCCCTAGACTCCTTTCTGCCTATGCTGCTCTGTAACTGGCCATGAGAGTAGACTGACTTGACTTCCCCCCTTTCCTGTGGAGAAGTTCCTCAACTCACTTTCAGTCATTGCCCCACAGCCTGGGCAAGATCAGCAATTGAGAATCTGTGGAGATAAACCTTCTCACTGTAACAACAGGTCCAAACATTGGCTGGAATTTTCCCAGTCCCAAGTGTGCAGGTTTGGAGGGCGGGTCGGCAGTAAAAATCGTGGAAATTGCCAGCCATTCGGGAACCCACCATCATCCTGCCGTCTTCCACATTTAACTTGGGCGCGTTTCCCAGCGTACCTCGGACACACTCGGCAGAGGCAGGAGACCTCATTGAAGTACTTAAATGCTTGTTGAGAGACCCTTAAGAGGCTTTATAACCTCAGGTTGTGGCTTTAACTTGGAGCGTATGGGATTCACGCACCTCGGGAACCTCGCCTGCGAAGGGGAGGCGGAAGCTCAGTGGCCATTGTGTGAGTTCATTAATTGACAGCTGGGAAAGCACATAAATACATCCACCTGAGAGGGAACAAATAGGGCCTCAGTTTCTCATCTCATCTGAAAGACAGCACCTCTGACAGTGCAGCATTCCCTCAGTCCAGCACTGTAGTGTCAGTCTCTGGAGTGGGACTATGAACCCACAAACTTCTGACTCTGTGGCGAGAGTGCTACCAACTGAGCCACGACTGACACACACCTCGCTGTGCTATTTTAACAGGCGCGCTTTGAGTAGCCACGGAAGTCCTCGCTCGAGATAGGCGAGGGCCTCATAAATATGCAAACAACGGGGTCCAATGACTTAAGAAGGACCCTGATGCGATTTTAATGTGCAGTCGCACATTTGCAGCCCACTGTTGGCCTCGCCAGAAAAACCTGACGCCAAGCAGTCCCAGAAGGTAATATTTAACTTTTTTAATGCTTCCTCGTGGCCGGGAGGAACATGAGAGCCTCTGGGCCCCACAAGGAAATCTTGGGCCTCCCCCCTTTCTCCCTTGACGCAATCAGCTCCAGACTCCCCCACCACCCAGCGTACTCACCTGACTGCCGTGGACCGTTCCCGCGGGTCGCCAGGGGCAGCCTCCCACCGCCGGTCATTCCTCTTCTGCCCATCGGCCAGGGACTGATTTCTGCTGGAATTGGGAGGGGACTCTGCAGCCGTGTGAAGATGAGACCTGGGAATTAAAATGGTCCAGGCCTCCCTCCAGATGGCCCATGTGAAGCTTGGCGCTCGTCTTGCCGACCCCACGCTGAACTCACGCCCCGAGTTAAAATTGCGGCTATCATTTCCGCCAATTTGTCACCTGCGGCTGTGTTATAAAATATGCCAGAGCGGTTTGTTGTATTACTTTGAAATTCGTTTTTTTTTAAGCCACTGTAATTGTAAAATTACACGCGTCATAGTCCAGCAATTAAGCTAAATTTAATCGGCCACAGCCACTTTATTCTTAGGCAGTAATGCATCAGTCAGAAGCAATGGTCCCCCTAAGGTGCACGTCCGTGCAGCCGCGCACCAATTGTGAGATCCCGCGCAGGCCGCTCACCAGCTGCTGCGGCTGGAAGAGATACCGCGCATTCAAATTTAAAGTGACCGCGCAAGGAAAAATAAATTAGAGGGAACATTGGTCAGAAGTAACATCAGGTGCCCTGGTCACAGAAGACAATGGTAGACAAGCCATAATAACAGTGTGGATGCGCAGAGGAGCTTTTCTTTTTGCATCTGTGTTGATCAACCCACTTCAAATTACCATCCAGCATATCTCTGCAACTGGCTGCCCGGAGGTCATAGAATCATAGAATGGTTACAGCACAGCAGGAGGCCATTCGGCCCGTCGAGCCCGTGCCGGCTCTCTGCAAGTGCACTCCCCTGCCCTTTCCCTGTTCCACTCCCCTGCCCTTTCCCTGTAGCCCTGCAATTTTTTTTCCTTCAGGTACTTATCCAATTCCCTTTTGAAAGCCACAATTGAATTTGCCTCCCCCACCCTTTTCAGGCAGTGAATTCCAGCTCTTAACCACTCGCTGCGTAAAAATGATTTTCCTCATGTCGCCTTTGGTTCTTCTACCAATCACCTTAAATCTGTGTCCTCTGGTTCTCGACCCTTCCACCAATGGGAACAGTTTCTCTCTATCTACTCTATCTAGGCCCCTCATGATTTTGAACACTCAGCAAATCTCCTCTCAACCTTCTCTGCTCTAAGGAGAATAATCCCAGCTTCTCCAGTCTATCCATGTAACTGAAGTCCCTCATCCCTGGAACCATTCTTATAAATCTTTTCTGCACCCTCTCTAAGGCCTTCACATCCTTCCTGAAATGCGGTGCCCAGAATTGGACACAATACTCCAGTTGAGGCCGAAGCAGTGTTTTATAAAGGTTCATCATAACTTCCTTGCTTTTGTAATAATAGTGTGTAATAATTGCAGTAATAGTGTGGAGGACAAATTTGTTTGCAGTAATAGTGTAGAAGCTGAATTCATGGAATGTATGCAAGATAGTTTTCTAGATCAGTGTGTTGAGGAAGCAACTAGGTAACAGGCTATTTTGGATCAAGTAAAAAAATAGTACTGGAGAAATTAATGGGACTGAAAGCCGATAAATCCCCTGGACCTGATGACCTACATCCTAGGGTTTTGAAAGCAGTGTCTAAAGAGATAGTGGATGCATTGGTTGTCATTTTCCAAAATTCCATCGATTCTAGAACGGTTCCCGCGGATTGGAAGGTGGCAAATGTAACCCCACTATTTAAGAAAGGAGGGAGAGAGAAAATGGGGAACTACAGACCAGTTAGCCTGACATCAGTAGTAGGGAAAATGCTAGAATCTATTATTAAGGATGTGGTAACAGGACACTTAGAAAATAATAATAGGATTGGGCAGCATCAACACGGATTTATGAAAGGGAAATCGTGTTTGACAAATCTGTTCGGGTTTTTTGAGGTTGTAAGTTGTAAGTTGTAAGGTCACGGAGTGCAGATTGGAACAGAGTGCTAAACTGCGAGTTTGGTGAGTGAGGGAGTAAATCTTCAGGGTTAATCTCTTATTTATATAAATTTATATAAATTCTAGTCTTGTGTGCTTGCAATTAGCATTTAAATTTACTGTTTCAAGTTTTAAGTTTCTTCCAGGCTTGGGCAGGGCTAAGCAAGCTCTGTGCTGGAGAGCAGGTGATAGTAATTAATTAATTAACTGGTCTAATCTGGTTCTGTAACTGCCAGAGTGCTCACTTATTTAAATCTCAGCAGTATAAATAAGGGAGACTAGAGTGCAGTTTGTCACGGAGTGCAGATTAGAACAGAGTGCTAAGCTGAGAGTTTGGTGAGTGAGGGAGTAAATCTTAAGGGTTAATCTCATATTTTTATAAATTTTTATAAATTCTAGTCTTGTGTGCTTGCAATTAGCATTTAAATTTACTGTTTCAAGTTTTGAGTTTCTTCCAGGCTTCGGCAGGGTTAAGCAAGCTCTGTGCTGGAGAGCAGGTGATAGTAATTAATTAATTAACTGGTCTAATCTGGTTCTGTAACTGCCAGAGAGCTCACTTATTTAAATCTCAGCAGTATAAATAAGGGAGACTAGAGTGCAGTTTGTAACGGAGTGCAGATTGGAGCAGAGTGCTAAACTGCGAGTTTGGTGAGTGAGGGAGTTCGGGGAGGGAGGTGTGCCTTACTTTTTCCATCTTTGTCAGCTTCCTGGTGTGGCGGCGGACCTGCATGAGGTGAGGTGGCGGCAGAGGGTTTAAAAGGCTCCAGGTAAGGCGGGACCAGTCTCCAAACTCGGAGGGAGGGAGAGAGGTAAAAATAATCGAGGTGTGACGTCACCAGAAAGCAGGTAAGTAATTGGTTGGTGAGTATTTCTCTCTTTTTAAACTTAAACTCTGTGGGTTGTAGTTAATAAAGCTTTTCTGGTGCATAGTGACTGTTGGTAAACCATTTAACTGTTGTAATTTAGAGGGATTGATTTAATTTAAATCCAATTAATTAGAGGGAATACTAGCATCTATAATCGGGCAGAGAGTGTCCATAACTAACAATAAAAAATTTAATTAATTACATAGAATGGAGCAGGTGATGTGTTACTGTTGCAAGATGTGGGAGCCGGTGGACCCCATTGAGGCTCACGGTGATTACATCTGTGACAAGTGTCTGCTGCTACAGGAACTCCAGCTCCGTGTTGATGAGCTGGAGTCTGAGCTTCAGACACTGCGACACATCAGGGAGGGGGAGAAGTACCTGGACTCTGTGTTTCAGGAGGTGGTCACACCTATGAAGTTAATTAATTCAGATGTAGCCCATGGTCAGGGATAGGACGGTATGACTACGAGTGAGGCAGGTACGGGGATCCAGGAGGTAGTGTTGAAGGAGCCGCAGCCCTTGCTCTTGTCCAACAGGTTCGAGGTTCTTACTCCCTGTGGGGACGGGAGCAGGGACTGCAGGGAGGATGAGCAACCTGGCCACAGCACCGTGGAACGGGGGGCCATGCAAGAGGGGGGAGTAAATAGAAATGTTGTAGTGGTAGGGGATAGTATTATTTGGGGGATAGATAGAGTTCTCTGCAGCCGAGAGCGAGAGTCCCGTAGGCTGTGTTGCCTGCCCGGTGCCAGGGTTAAGGACATCTCCTCTGGGCTGGAAAGAAACTTGCAGTGGGAGGGGGTGGATCCAGTTGTCGTGGTCCATGTTGGTACAAACGACGTAGATAGGACAAGGAAGCCGGTTCTGTTAAAGGAGTATGAGCATTTAGGGGTCAAATTAAAAAACAGAACCTCAAGGGTAATAATCTCTGGATTATTACCTGAGCCACGAGCGAATTTGGCTAGGACAAATAAAATTAGAGAGTTAAATGAGTGGCTCAAAGACTGGTGTGGGAGAAATGGGTTTTTCTTCCTGGGACACTGGCACCAGTACTGGGGCAGGAGGGAGCTGTTCCGTTGGGATGGGCTTCACTTGGCCAGTGCTGGGACTAGAGTCCTGGCGGATCATATAACTAGGGCTGTAGAGAGGGCTTTAAACTAACTAGTGGGGGGGGGAGGTTCCTAGAGAGCAAATAATAAAAATGACAACAGAGAAGGCCATAGACTTAGGTAGCAGTGGGGAAATTAAAAACCAGAGTGTGTCAGGAAGGTGCAGAAGGTATGGAGTAAAAGGTAAAGTAATAAAAAGGGCAAAAGCAGGAACTAAGTGTCACAAAACATATTTGAAAGTTCTCTATCTGAATGCACGTAGCATTCGTAACAAAATAGATGAGTTAATGGCACAAATAACTACATATGGGTATGATCTTGTGGCCATTACAGAAACATGGCTGCAGGGTGACAATGCCTGGGAATTAAACATACCAGGTTATTTAACGATCAGGAAGGACAGGCAGGAAGGAAGGGGAGGTGGGGTGGCTATGTTAATAAAGGAAGGAATCACTGTAATACAGAGAAATGATATTGGATCAAAAGATCAGGATAATGAAACAGTTTGGGTGGAGATAAGGAATAATAAGGGGAAAAAAACACTAGTGGGCGTAGTCTATAGGCCTCCGAACAGTTGCAACTCTGTTGGACGGAGTATCAATCAGGAAATAGTTGAGGCTTGTAATTAAGGGAACATCTATAATTATGGGGGATTTTAACTATCATATTAATTGGACAAATCAAATTGGGCAGGGCTGCCTTGAGGATGAGTTCATTGAGTGTATTAGGGATGTGTTTCTTGAGCAGTATGTAACTGAACCGACCAGGGGGCAAGCAACCTTAGACCTGGTCCTGTGTAACGAGACAGGATTAATTAAAAATGTCCTAGTAAAGGATCCCCTTGGAATGAGTGACCATAACATGGTTGAATTCCATATTCAATTAGAGGGTGAGAAGGTTGAATCTCAAACAAGCGTGCTAAGCTTGAATAAAGGAGATTATGAAGGTATGCGAGCGGAATTGAGTAGAGTGGATTGGGAAAATAGATTAAAGGGTAAGACGATACATGATCAGTGGTGTACATTTAAGAAGTTATTTTACAACTTCCAAAAAAAATATATTCCACTGAGAAGAAAAGGGTGTAAAAGAAAAGACAGTCATCCGTGCCTAAGTAAAGAAATTAAGGATAGTATTCCACTAAAAACAAGGGCCTATAAGGTAGCCAAATCTAGTGGGAGGATAGAGGATTGGGAAAACTTTAAAAGACAGCAAAAAATAACAAAAAGATTGATTAAGAAAGGGAAGATAGATTATGAAAGTAAATTAGCAAAAAATATAAAAACAGATAGTAAGAGTTTTTATATTTATATAAAAAGAAAAAGGGTGGCTAAAGTAAATGTTGGTCCCTTAGAGGATAAGACCGGGAAATTAATGGTGGGAAATATGGAGATGGCAAATACACTGAATGGATATTTTGTGTCAGTCTTTACAGTAGAGGACACTAAGAATATCCCAACACTGGACAAACAGGGGGCTATAGAGGGGGAGGAGCTTAACACGATCAAAATCACTAAGGAAGTGGTACTCGGTAAAATAATGGGACTCAAGGCGGATAAATCACCTGGACCTGATGGCTTACATCCTAGGGTCTTGAGGAAAGTGGCGGTAGGGATTGTGGGTGCATTGGTAATAATTTTCCAAAACTCCCTGGACTCAGCAAAGATCCTGGCAGACTGGAAAACTGCTAATGTAACACCCTTATTTAAAAAGGGCAGTAGACAGAAAGCTGGAAACTATAGATCGGTTAGCCTAACATCTGTGGTAGTAAAAATTTTGGAGTCCATTATTAAGGAGACAGTAACGGGACATTTCGATAATCATAATTTAATAGGACAAAGTCAGCATGGTTTTATGAAGGGGAAGTCATGTTTGACAAATTTGCTGGAGTTCTTTGAGGAAGTAACATACAGGGTGGATAAAGGGGAACCAGTGGATGTGGTGTATTTAGACTTCCAAAAGGCATTTGACAAGGTGCCACACAAAAGATTATTGCTTAAGATAAAAAATCACGGGATTGGGGGTAATATTCTGGCATGGATAGAGGATTGGCTATCTAACAGAAGGCAGAGAGTTGGGATAAATGGTTCATTCTCAGACTGGCAATCAGTAACTAGTGGTGTTCCGCAGGGGTCAGTGCTGGGTCCCCAACTCTTTACAATCTATATTAACGATTTGGAGGAGGGGACCGAGTGTAACATATCAAAGTTTGCAGATGATACTAAGATGGGAGGGGAAGCAGTGAGTGAGGAGGACATAAAAAATCTGCAAGGGGACATAGACAGGCTAAGTAAGTGGGCAGAGATTTGGCAGATGGAATACAATACTGGAAAGTGTGAGGTTATGCACTTTGGCAGGAAAAATAGTAGAGCAAGTTATTATCTTAATGGCAAGAAACTGGAAAGTACTGAAGTACAAAGGGATCTGGGGGTCCTGGTGCACGAAACTCAAAAGGTTAGTATGCAGGTGCAGCAAGTGATTAAGGTGGCCAATGGAATGTTGGCTTTCATTGCTAGGGGGATAGAATATAAAAATAGGGAGGTATTGCTTCAGTTGTACAAGGTATTGGTGAGACCGCACCTGGAATACTGCATACAGTTTTGGTGTCCATACTTAAGAAAAGACATACTTGCTCTCGAGTCAGTACAAAGAAGGTTCACTCGGTTAATCCCGTGGATGAGGGGATGGGCATATGAGGAGAGGTTGGGTAGATTGGGAATCTACTCAGTGGAGTTCAGAAGAATGAGAGGCGATCTTATTGAAACATATAAGATTGTGAAGGGGTTGGATCGGGTGGATGCGGGGAGGATGTTCCCGATGATGGGTGAAACTAGAACTAGGGGGCATAGTCTTAGAATAAGGGGCTGCTCTTTCAAAACTGAGATGAGAAGGAACTACTTCACTCAGAGGGTGGTAGGTCCATGGAATATGCTGCCCCAAAAAGCTGTAGAAGCTACATCATTACATAAATTTAAAACAGAAATAGACAGTTTCCTAGAAGTAAAGGGAATTAAGGGTTACGGGTAGCGGGCAGGAATTTGGACATGAGTCTAGGTTCGGATTGGTCATGGCCCTGTGGGTAGCGTAGCGGGCCCAGGGTCCGTGTAGCCTGATCCTGCTCCTATTTCGTGTGTCCAATTCTGTTAGGTTCAGGAGATGGTTCTGTGATAGTAGATTGGCGGTTAGGATCAGATCAGCCATGATCTTATTGAATGGCGGAGCAGGCTTGAGGGGCCAATTGGCCTACTCCTGCTCCTATTTCTTATGTTCTTATGTTCTTATGTAACTAACAGAATAGATAAGGGAGAACTAGTGGATGTGGTGCATTTGGATTTTCAGAAGGCATTCGATAAGGTGCCACAGAAGAAGTTATGAAACAAAATTAGGGCTCATGGGATTGGGGGTAATATACTAGCATGGATTGGGGATTAGTTAACGGACAGAAAACAGAGAGTAGCAATAAACAGGTCATTTTCGGGTTGGCAGGCTGTACCTAGTGGGGTACCGCAAGGATCAGTGCTTGGGCCTCAGCTATTCACAATCTACATCACTGATTTAGATGAGGGGAATCAAATGTAATATATCTAAGTTTGCTGATGATACAAAGCTGGGTGGGAATGTAAGTTGTGAGGAGGATGCAAGGAGGTTTCAAGGGGATATAAACAGGCTGAGTGAGTGGGCAAGAACGTGGCAAATGGAATATAATGTGGAGAAATGTGAAGTTATCCACTTTGGTAGGAAAAATAGAAAAGCCGAGTATTTTTTAAATGGTGAGAGATTGGGAAATGTTGGTGTTCAGAGGGACCTGGGTGTCCTTGTACACGAATCACTGAAAGTTAACATGCAGGTACAGCAAGCAATTAAGAAAGCAAATGGTATGTTGGCCTTTATTACAAGAGGATTTGAGTATAAGAGTAAAGATGTCTTACTGCAATTATATCTTCTTCTTAGGCAGTCCCTCGGAACGAGGATGACGTGCTTCCACATTAAAAATGAGTTCTCAGGTGATTGATGAGCCCAATGCGGGACCTACAGCCTCTGTCACAGGTGGAGCAGATGGTGGTTGAAGGGGCAGGTAGGTGGGATGCTTGGGTTGACGTGCGCTCCTTTCGCTGCCTGCGCTTGGCTTCCGCTTGCTCCCGGCGAAGAGACTCGAGTTGTTCGGCACCTTCCCGGATGCTTCTCCTCCACTTTGTGCGGTCTTGGGTCAGGGATTCCCAGGTGTCAGTGGGGATGTTTCATGTTTTCAAGGAGGCTTTGAGGGTGTCCTTGAAGCATTTCCTCTGCCCACCTGGGGCTCTCTTGCCGTGTCGGAGCTCCGAGTAGAGCACTTGTTTTGGGAGTCTCGTATCGGGCATGCGGACGATCTGACCCGTCCATCGGAGCTGATCGAGCATGGTCAAAGCTTCGATGCTGGGGTGTTGGCCTGAGCAAAAACTCTGACGTTGGTGCGCCTATCCTTCCAATGGATTTGCAGGATCTTGCGGCGGCAACGTTGGTGGTACCTCTCCAGTGCTTTGAGGTGCCTGCTGTACATGGTCCATGTCTCTGAGGCATACAGCAGGGCGGGTATCACTGCTGCTCTGTAGACCATGAGCTTAGTGCCGGGTTTGAGATCCTGGTCTTCAAACAGTCTCTTCCTCAGGCGACCGAAGGCTGCATTGGCACACTGAAGGTGGTGTTGGACTTCGTCATCTGCATACTGTAATTCGATGACAGATGATGGGACGACCTTGGATCTGGACTGTAGGCGCCGGAGATTGAACAGTTTCCCGTTTGTTCTGTAAATTAGCTCCACTCCAGCGGGGAGCTTACTGAGGGTGAGATGGAGCATTGCAGCAAGGAAGATCGAGAAGAGCGTTGGTACGATGACACAGCCTTGCTTGACCCCGGTCCGTACGTGAAGTGGGTCTGTGGTGGAACCGTTGGTCAGGATCACGGCTTGCATGCCGTCGTGAAGCAGGCGGAGGATGGTGACAAACTTTTGAGGGCAGCCGAATTTGAGGAGGACACTCCATAATCCTTCACGGTTGACAGTGTCAAAGGCCTTTGTGAGGTCAAAGAAGGCCATGTACAGTGGTTGGTGCTGTTCCCTGCATTTTTCTTGTAATTGACACGCGGTGAAGTTCATGTCCATTGTGCTCCTTAGTGGGCGGAATCCGCATTGCGACTTTGGGAGGAGCTCTTCGGCCACTGGGAGAAGGCGACTGAGGAGGATTCTTGCGATGACTTTCCCTGTGGCAGACAGCAGGGAAACTCCTCTGTAATTACCGCAATCGGACTTGTCACCTTTCTTGAAGATGGTCACAATTACGGCGTCTCTGAGATCCCCTGGCATGCTCTCCTCCTTCCAGATAAGAGAAATTAGTTGATGAATTCGCACCAGTACTGCTTCTCCACCATGCTTTAGTGCCTCGGCAGGGATTCCATCTGCTCCTGAGGCCTTGTTGTTCTTCAGTTGTCGGATGGCCTTTTCAAACTCATGCCGGGCTGGGGTTGTGCTGAGATGGTGGCGGGTAGCATGCTGCGGGATGGAGTTGAGGATACTCGCGTCGTAGACAAAGCCTCGGTTAAGGAGATCTTCGAAGTGCTCCTTCTAGCGGGCACTGACTGCATCTCTGTCCTTGATGAGTACCTCTCCGTTCTTGGCCCGCAGTGGTGTAGGACCTTGGGTGCTTGGGCCGTAGATGGTCTTGACTGCGCTAAAGAATCCACGCACGTCGTGGTTGTCGGCTAGCTGCTGGATCTCCTGCGTTTCTCCACCCACCATCTGTTCTTTAGGTCGCGAGTTTTTTGTTGGACCTCGGCCTTCAGGCGTCTGTAGAGCTGCTTCCTTGCTCTTGAGTTATGTTGCTGTTTCCAGATCAGGAATGCCTTGTGCTTCCGGATTATTAGCTCTTGGATCTCCTGTTCGTTCTCGTCGAACCAGTCTTGATGTTTCCTGGTCGAGTGACCGAGCGTCTCTTCACAGGTGCTGATTATGGAGGCCTTGAGTGCAGACCAGGCGCTGTGGACACTCTGTGTCACTGTATCACTAGGAGTCGTTAGGTTGTTTGTGAGGCGCAGGCTGAATAGGGCTTTCTTAGCGGGGTCTTTGAGTGCTCCAGCTTTGATTTTCCTGCGGTATTGTTTCTGTTGCCGCCGCTGTTTTGGGGCTACATTGATGGAGATGACAGAGTGGATTAGGCGGTGGTCTGTCCAGCAGTCGTCAGCTCCTGTCATGGCGCGGGTGATGCGGACGTCCTTGCGGTCCCTCGCTCGGACGATGACGTAGTCCAGCAGATGCCAGTGCTTGGAGCGAGGGTGCTGCCATGAAGCCTTGTACTTGTCTCTCTGACGGAACAACGTGTTGGTTATGACAAGGCCATGTTCTAAGCATTTCGACAGGAGGAGGGTACTGTTGGAGTTGGATTTCCCTACCCCATCTCTGCCAATCTCACCTCCCCAGAGGTCTGTTCCTTTCCAACTCTGGCGTTAAAGTCTTACTGCAATTATATAGGGCCCTGGTGAGACCACACCTGGAGCATTGTGTACAGTTTTGAGGGATATACTTGCCATAGAGGGAGTGCAACGAAGGTTCACCAGACTGGTTCCTGGGATGGGGGAATTGTCCTATGAAGAGAGATTGAGTAGACTAGGCCTATATTCTCTAGAGTTTAGAAGAATGAGAGGTGATCTCATTGAAACATACAAAATTCTTACAGGGCTTGACAGGGTAGATGCAGGGAGGATGTTTCCCCTGGCTGGGGAGTCTAGCACCAGGGGTCACAGTCTCAGAATAAGGGGTCAGCCATTTAGGACTGAGATGAGGAGAAATTTCTTCAAATGGTGAATCTTTGGAATTCTCTACCCCAGAGGGCTGTGGAGGCTCAGTCGTTGAGTATATTCAAGACAGAGATCAATAGATTTTTGAATATTAAGGTAATCAAGGGATATGGGAATAGTGCAGGAAAGTGGAGATGAGGTAGAAGATCAGCCATGATCTTATTGAATGGCGGAGCAGGCTCGAATGGCCAAATGGCCTACTCCTGCTCCTATTTCTTATGTTCTTATTATGTTATGTTCTTATGTACTCTATGCCTCTATTTATGAAGCCCAGGATCCCATATGCCTTTTTAACTGCTTTCTCAACCTGCCCTGCCATCTTCAACGATTTGTGCACATGTACCCCCAGGCCTCTTTGTTCACGCACCCTCTTTAGAATTGTACCCTTTAGGTTATATTGCCTCTCCTCGTTCTTCCTACCAAAATGTATTACTTCACACTTTTCTGTGTTAAATTTCATCTGCCACGTGTCCGCCCATTTCACCAGCCTGTCTATGTCTTCTTGAAGTCTATCACTATCCTTCTCACTGGTCATTATATTTCCAAGTTTTGTGTCATCTGCAAATTTTGAAATTGTGCCCTGTAAACCCAAGTCTAAGTAATTCATATATCTCAAGAAAAGCAGTTGTCCTAGTACCGACCCCTGGGGAACACCACTGTATACCTTCCTCCAGTCTGAAAAACAACCGTTCACCGCTACTCTCTGTTTCCTGTCATTAGCCAATTTTGTATCCATTGCTGCCACTGTCCCTTTTATTCCATGGGCTTCAACTTTGCTGGCAAGCCTATTATATGGCACTTTATCAAACACCTTTTGGAAGTCCATGTACACCACGTCAACCACATTGCCTTCATCAACCATCTATGTGACATAAAAAAAAAATTAAATCAAGTTAGTTAAATACGATTTGCTTTTAACAAATCCATGCTGGCTTTCCTTAATTAATCCATACTTGTCCAAGTGACTGTTAATTTTCTCCCGGATTATCGTTTATAAAAGCTTCCCCACTATCGAGGTTAAACTGACTGGCCTGTAGTTGCTGGGTTTATCCTTACACCCTTTTTTGAACAATGGTATAACATTTGCAATTCTCCAGTCCTCTGGCACCACCCCCGTATCTAAGGAGGATTGGAAGATTATGGCCAGAACCTCTGCAATTTCCACCTTTACTTCCCTCAGCATCCTAGGATGTATCCCATCCACTCCTGGTGACTTGTCTACTTTAAGTACAGCCAGCCTTTCTAGTACCTCCCCCTTATCAATTTTTATCCCAACTAGTATCTCAACTACCTGCTCTGTCACTATGACTTTGGACCATCTTCTTCCTTGGTAAAGACAGATGCAAGGTATGTAGGGGGTGGTGTGGTAGGGGTCAGCCTCACCTCTGACTCAGTGAGCGGTTCGAATCACTCCCATACTCCTGGTTCTAGACCTTGAACTTATTTGGGGGTTGTGAACAAAGGTACAGTAGACAACAGGTTTGATGAAAGAACTTTGACTTTTATTCAAGGAAGTAAAACACAACACAAACACTCTTATCACTCTAAAGGTGGGGAACACTTCGGTACAAGCGAGAGAAATAACTTTAGAAGAATACTTCACCCCTCCCAATCCCACTTCACTAGCTATTTTGGACTCTGGAGAACCAGGGATAATGCTCACCAAACGAATCCTTGACAGTTGAGAGTTAGGGTTTAGAGTCTTTTGAGTAAAAGGTTTCATAAGGCCCTTGTTGCCACGAGGTGTCCGATGGTCACTGAGGCAGTCGCTGTGGTTTTTTCTTGCGTGTCGGTCTGCTTGTGAAGCTGTTGGCCTTCTTTGTTTAACTTCTTGCTGTAACTCTGCCTCTGTTTAAACTGTCTTCTTCCGAGCTGTGGAACTGCCTTCTTGCAGAACTGTGGAAACTGCCTTCTGCCTAACTGTGGAGACTGCCTTCTGTTGAACTTGAACTCCCTTCTTACTGAACTGTCATAACTGCTTGATGGGACTTCAATTATACTAAATTGAAGTGGCCTTGTCAAAACCAAATCAAATCCTGGTCATTGTAAGACCTCGTTAACAGTAATGACTTTACTAGCGTGTTAACTGGTTTTGTAAATATGTGAAGTGGTTTCCGGATAGCTCCATCCTGTCGATCTGTTGTTTAATTGGAGTTTGCATTGTCCTCGTGTTTTGGGTTTCTTGACTGGGCCTGGGGATTTTCAAAAGGTGTCTTGAATTATTCAATTTTGCATGTGTTTGTGAGGTTTTGCGTGAGGCTCTTCCTCCTGCTTGGATTGCAGTGCAAACATACTCCAGACAGCTTGACTGGGCCCAAAAACCAAAAGCTGTCCACTGCCTCGCCACACCCCTTCGCAGCCTGTCTTGTGTCTGTGAAAGGTGTTTTTCCCAATAGTCATATCCAAAAGTCATTTTATTCAGGGGTTTTCTTCCCTGATCCTTAAAAATGTTCAAAACGGAGGTTTTTTGCCTCAAATCACTTCATTTAGGTCCCATCATCCCAAATTCGTATGACAAATCCAAAAATCACCCATTTTAGGGTTCTATACGAGTTTCTGGACGATTTTACGAAGCTTACAGGTACTCATTTAGTACCTCAGCCATGCCCTCTGCCTCCATGCGAAGGTCTCCATTTTGGTCCCTAATCGGCCCCACCCCTCCTCTTACTACCCGTTTACTATTTATATGCCTATAGAAGACTTTTGGATTCATTTTATGTTAGCTGCCAATCTGTTCTTATACTCTCTCTTTGCCCCTCTTATTTCCTTTTTCACTTCCCCTCTGAACTTTCTATATTCAGCCTGGTTCTCACTTGTATTCACAACCTATCATCTGTCATACGCCCCCTTTTTCTGCCTCATCTTACTCTCTATCTCTTTCATCATCCAGGGAGCTCTGGCTTTGGTTACCCTACCTTTCCCTCTCATGGGAATGTACCTCGACTGCACCTGAATCATCTCCTCTTTAAAGAAGGCAGACCATTGTTCTATTACAGTTTTAGAAACATAGAAACATAGAAGATAGGAGCAGGAGTAGGCCATTCGGCCCCTCAAACCTGTTCCGCCATTTAATGTTATCATGGCTGATCATCCAAATTCAGTACCCTGTCCCTGCTTTCTCCCCATATCCCTTTAGCCTTAAGACATATATCTAACTCCTTCTTCAAGATATTTAATGAATTGGCCTCAACTGCCTTCTGTGGTAGAGAATTCCACAGGTTCACCACTCTCTGGGTGAAGAAATTCCTCCTCATCTCAGTCCTAAATGGCTTACCCCTTATCCTTAGACTGTGACCCCTGGTTCTGGACTCCCCCGCCATGGGGAACATCCTTCCTGCATCTAGTCTGTCTAGTCCTGTTAGAATTTTATAAGTTTCAATGAGATCTCCTCTCATTCTTTTAAACTCTAGCGAATATAAGCCTAATCGACCCAATCTCTCTTCATATGTCATTCCTGCCATCCCAGGTATGAGTCTGGTGAATCTTCGCTGCACTCCCTCCATGGCAAGAACATCCTTCCTCAGATAAGGTGACCAAAACTGCACACAATACTCAAGGTGTAGTCTCACCAAGGCCCTGTACAACTGCAGCAAGACATCCTTGCTCCTGTACTCGAATCCTCTCGCTATGAAGGCCAACATACCATTTGCCTTCTTAACTGCCTGCTGCACCTGCATGCTTACCTTCAGCGACTGGTGCACAAGGACACTCAGGTCTCGTTGCACTTCCCCTTTTCCCAATCTATTGCTGTTCAGATAATAATCTGTCTTCCTGTTTTTGCCACCAAAGTGGATAACCTTGCATTTATCCACATTATACTGCATCTGCCATGCATCTGCCCAATCACCCAACTTGTCCAAATCATACTGGAGTTTCTCTTCATCCTCCTCACAGCACACACACCCACCCAGCTTTGTGTCGTCTGCAAACTTGGAGATATTACATCTAGTTCCCTCATCTAGATCATTAATATATATTGTGAATAGCTGGGGTCCTAGCACCGATCCCTGTGGTACCCCACTAGTCACTGCCTGCCACTCAGAAAAAGACCCATTTATTCCATCTCTTTGCTTCCTGTCTGCCAACCAGTTCTCTATCCAAGTCAGTACCTTACCCCCACCCCCATGCGCTTTAACTTTGCACGCTAATCTCTTATGCGGGACCTTATCGAAAGCCTTCTGAAAGTCCAAATACACCACATCCACTGGTTCCCCATTATCTATTCTACCAGTTACATCCTCAAAAAATTCCAGTAGATTAGTCAAGCATGATTTACCTTTTGTAAATCCATGTTGACTTTGTCTGATCCTGTCACTGTTGTCCAAGTGCTCTGCTATTACATCTTTTATAATGGACTCTAGCATTTTCCCCACTACCGATGTCAGGCTATAATTCCCCGTTTTCTCTCAACCACCTTTTTTAAATAGTGGGGTTACATTAGCTACCCTCCAATCCATGGGAACTGTTCCAGAGTTTATAGAATTTTGGAAGATGATCAGCAATGCATCTACTATTTCTAGGGCCACTTCCTTAAGTACCCTAGGATGTAGATTATCAGGCCCTGGGGATTTATCGGGCTTTAATCCCATCAATTTCCCTAACACCATTTCCCTACAAATACTGATTTCATTCAATTCCTCCCTCTCATTAGACCCTATGTTACTCAACATCTCTGGGAGGTTATTTGTGTCCTCCTTTGTGAAGACAGAACAAAAGTATGTATTTAATTGGTCTGCCATTTCTTTGTTCCCCATTATAAATTCCCCCTGATTCTGACTACAAGGGACGTACGCTTGACTTCACCAATCTTTTTCTCTTCACATATCTATAGAAGCTTTTGCAATCAGTTTTTATGTTCCCTGCAAGCTTACTCGCATATTCTATTTTCCCCCTCTTAATTAATCCCTTTGTCCTCCTTTGCTGAATCTGAAACTGCTCCCAATCCTCAGGGTTGCTGCTTTTTCTGGCCAATTTATATGTCCTCTCCTTGGATCTTATGCTATCCCTAATTTCCTTTGTTAGCCACGGTTGAGTCACCTTTTTTGCTTTATTTGTATGCCAAACAGGGATGAACAAATTCTGTAGTTCATCCATGCGATCTTTAAATGTTTGCCATTGCCTATCCACCGTCAACCCTTTAAGTAACGTACCCCAATCCATCCTAGCCAACTTGTACCTCATACCATCGTAGTTTCCTTTATTTAAATTCAGGACCCAAGTCTCTGCGTCAACTACTTCACTCTCCATCCTAATGAAGAATTCTATCATATTATGATCGCTGCTCCCCAAGGGGCCTCGCACAACAAGATTGCTAATTAATCCTTTCTCATTACATAATACCCAGTCTAAAATGGCCTGATCTCTAATTGGTTCCTCGACATATTGGTCCAGGAAACCATCCCGTATACACTCTAGAAATTCCTCCTCCACAGTATTGCTACTAATTTGGTTAGCCCAATCTATATGTAGATTAAAGTCACCCATGATAACTGCTGTGCCCTTATTGCATGTGTCTCTAATTTCCCGTTTAATGCCATCCCCAACCTCAGCATTACTGTTTGGGGGTCTGTATACAACTCCCACTAACGTTTTCTGCCCCATGCTATTTCTCAGCTCTACCCATACAGTTTCCACATCATCAGAGCTAATATCCTTCCTTACTATTGTGTTAATCTCCTCTTTAACCAGCAATGCTACCCCACCTCCTTTTCCTTTTTGCCTGTCCTTCCTGAATATTGAATACCCCTGGATGTTGAATTCCCAGCCTTGGTCACCCTGGAGCCATGTCTCCATAATCCCAATTATATCATATCCTTTTACATCTATTTGCGCAGCTAATTCATCCACCTTATTACGAATGCTCCTCGCATTAAGACACAAAGGGGTAAAAATTCAGTTGGTTGCGCCTCCCGTTAGCGCCTTAAGAGGGCGCTAATGGGGCGCAAAGCCGCTAGCGCCCGGGCGCAGCGATGTTTGCGCTGCTCGGGAACTTAACTAGACATTGTGCGGCGGCGCTAAACCTTACCGCTGCGACCACCTGCGCGCGCAGATTGTGACGTCATTCCATGGTGCAATGCCCTTGTGGCGCCCCGGAGCGGAAATTGAGTGGCGCCCCCTGCCTTACCGCCTGGCGCATCCAAGGACCGGAAGACTGGAACGCTATCAATCGCTGTGGGGCTGGGGGGGGCGCTATTTAAAGGGGGCCTCTTCCTGTCTTTTTCTGTGGTTGACATTTTTGCACCACTCGTTCTGAGAGAGAGAGAGAGATTCGGAGAGAGAGAAAGAGAGACTTCTGCATTGAGTCAACGCTTTGTGTGGTAGTTTTGCCTACTGATCCTAACTTCGCTGCTACTTTGGTTGCTGTCCTTCATAACTTTGCTTCCAAAGAGACTATGGGGGCTGCACTGATTGGGGGCGTCGTCCTGCTCCAGCTGAATCGGAGGACACAGAGACGCAGAGAGAGAGTGGCAATGATGGCCAGACGGAGGAGGGCCAACAGGCGTATGTACAGGAGAGCTTGCCCTCCCAGGGTATATCGTGAACAGCTCTCCTACATTCATATGTCTGAGGAGCTGTGTTTGCGAAGGCTGCGATTCAGCAAGGAGGTGGTCACTGAGCTCTGCCACCTGCTGCAGCCAGATCTGCAGCCTCAACTGAGGTCCAGGACGTCTCTGTCGGTGGCAGTGAAGGTCACAGTGGCTCTCAACTTCTATGCTACTGGCTCATTTCAAGCTGCTGCTGGGGACCTCGCCAATATCTCCCAGTTCGCGGTGCATTGCTGCATCCGGCAGGTCACAAATGCCCTCTTTAAAAGGAGACGAGAGTTCATCTCTTTCCCCATGACCCCAGACAAGCAGCGTGACCGCGCTTTGGGCTTTGCGAGGATAGCGGGCTTCCCCATGGTGCAGGGCGCCATTGACTGCACGCATGTGGCTTTGCGTGCTCCACATGAGAATGCCGAGGAATTCCGGAACAGAAAGGGGTTCCATTCCTTGAATGTTCAGTTGGTCTGTGACCACAGACAGCTGATACTCGCTGTCAATGCCCACTATCCTGGCAGCTGCCACGATGCTTTCATCCTGCACCAGACTACTGTGGCAGAACTTTTCGAGGCACCGCATCAGCCAGTTGGTTGGCTTCTCGGGGACAAGGGGTATCCATTGAGCACCTGGCTGATGACACCGCTCCGTACGCCCAACACCCCTGCTGAGCTGCGGTACAATGAGAGCCATCAAGCTACCAGGAACATCATTGAGCGCACAATCGGCGTGCTGAAGCAACGGTTCCGCTGTCTCGACCATTCTGGAGGAGCCCTGCAGTACTCGCCTGAGCGAGTATCCAACTTCGTAGTTGTGTGCTGCATGTTGCATAACATGGCAATCGTCAGGACCCAGCCAATGCCACCAGGCCTTGGAGCACCACCAGAGGAGGAGGAGGAAGAGGAGGAAGAGGACGAGGAGGATGATCATCAGCAGCACCAAGGCGGGAGGGCGGCCCACAATGGTGAAACTGCAAGGGCCGTCCGTCAACGGCTGATAGCAAGCCGCTTCTAGGGCCCCTGCTGTGGAAATGGCTTCTGCCATTGCTAACAACATCAATGAACCCAGCACGCAACCCCTAAGCCGGCCAAGGCACCAATGATTCCAAACACCAAACATGTATATTTTGAATACAAAAACTTATTTATTTTACAAACTCTGTGTGTATCATTTCCTCATGACAAACACATAGAAATAAACACAAAAGAACAGTCATTAACATAACTGGTTCTCACAACCTGGAGATAATGTCCAAAACACTAGACAAAAGTTGGACTACGAACCGCGGCCTTTAATAAAAAAATGACCAGCATTTTGTCACACCTCCTACTTTTTGCCCTTCGAGGGTGATCTCCTTCCCTTGCGCACTTCCCCCCTTCTAACCCTACTGCTCCTCCGTAATAGGACCTCAGTGGCTGCAGCAAGGCTGGTGGAAGGCTGCTGATCGTCAGACCCTGACACTGCAGATGCCCCTGAAGGACGGCCTCGACCAGTTCTGGGCCTGGAGGGCCCGGCTACAGACTGCACCAACTCTGCATGGGCGGCAGCAGTCTGTCCTACAGGCGGTGGCAAGTGCAGTGGAGAAGTGACAGTGTTGGCAGCAGGAATGCTGTCATCGTGAGAGAGGACAGCAACTCCCTGCTCGCCCGACACACTGGCACTCCCACGGGGCAGCACTTCAGCATCCGGAGCAATCTGCTGGAGCACAGATTGCTGGCCTGCTGCGGCGCGGTGAGAGCCCCGGGGACATGTGAATGAACCATCGAGGTTGGCAGCAGTCAGTGCTCGCGTGGCCTCAATCTGAGTCTGCATGAGAGCAGTCAGAGATGGGATCACGGCAGTCAGTGACTGAATTGCAGCACTAAGCGTTAGTGTGGCATCCGCCTGTGCTACAGCGAAGTGCTCCACACTCCTTGCCAGTGACTCAATGCATTCGGGCACCCTTCCCACTGCACCCATGAGCTCAGTGTGCATGCCCACCGCCTGGGTGTTCATTTCTGCGATCAGCCGCTCCTCCTCTGCGTCCATTGCAGTAGGAGTCGCTGGCATACTCTCCCTCTGGGGAGAAGGCCCCCGTTCTTCCCTACCCCCATGGCGTTGCTGCAGCCCGCTGGGTTCTGGAGCTTCACCCTCATCAGACCCTTCCCCCCTGCTCCCCTCCAGGGAAGGCGTGTTCCCAGTGTGGGCATGGGCTTCCTCGGGAGAGGGTGGCACTGATGCTCCGGCTTCCTCTTCCTCCTCGGCTGCAGCTTCACTCCCACTGGCAGCTTCAGGGCCCGTCTCCTCAGCTGGTGAATCACCATCTGAAAGCAGGGAGGTACAAGAGTGGCTTTAGCGTGAGGACAGGGTGGCAGTAAGGGAGGAATAAGTGCAGCGAGTTAGCAAGTTGGATTGAAAGTGTCAAAGGCTGGTGTTGTGAGGGACAAGTGGAAGGACAGAGGACAAAAAGGTGATGACCTTACCATTGCTGTCCAGAACGGGGTCGGCGTCTCCAGTGGCGACGGGACCGATCACCCGGCTTGCCACAATCCTGTGGACGCGCTCCTCAAGATCGCTGAGGGGTTGCAGCTGAGGCCGCCCTCCACCTGTCCGTTGCTGCTGTCTCCTATTATGCGCCAGCTTGGCCTGCAAGAAAAAGGACAGCATCTGAGTAAATATACAGCCATGGTCTTGCCTGATGTGCCTCCCATAGGTGAATAGCCCTTACTGTATGCAGCCATGGTCTTGCCTGATGTGCCTCCCATAGGTGAATAGCCCTTACTGTATGCAAAGTGTGGAATGTGTGTGTGTGTTTCATGAAAGGGCCATAGGTGTTGGATGAGTGTTGTGCATTGGGGTTTTAAGACCCTCTGGCCATAGAGTGAGGTTGAGATGGAGGGATGGAGAGGTATTGAGAAAAAGCCACTCACCCTGACGACCCGAGTGAGGTCGTTGAACTTTTTGCGGCATTGAACATGGGTCCTGGGCACCATGCTCCTGGAGGAGACGCTCTGAGCCACCTCCCTCCACACTCTTCTGTACTCGCGTGGCAAAGGCCGCCTGCCACTCTCAGGGAAGAGTATACATCTTCTGCGCTCCACCGCGCCAACCAGAGCATCCAAGGCCCGCTCGGTGAAGCGCTGAGCTCGTTCTCTCACCCTCTCCATCCTTGGCAGCAAAATGGATTCACAGGTCTCTCCAGGCCGAGATTCAAGGCTGCAATGAGCAGGGTGTGGCTGGGGAGCAAGTTGGCCCCCCCGCTTTAAGAACTGGCCGGCGCCAGTGTGTCTGTGTTCCCTCGCTAAATGGCAGCACCTGCGCTGCGCTCGCGCGCTGAGTTAGCGCCTCACTGCTTGGCCTTTGCGCCTTAAGACAGGTGTGCAGCGCCTGAATTAGCGCTCCACTCACCTCCCGGGGCGGTAAAAGTGAAGTTTCCAGTCAGTGGCGATAATTAGCGCCAGGCGCTAATATTTGCATCCAGATGATATTTGCGCCCCAAACGGGGCGCGACCTAATTTTTCCCCCAAAGCCTTCAGGCTCGTTTTTTTAACACTCTATGGGGGAGAAATTCAGTATTGCCCCATTTGGGGTGCAATTATCGGCCGGGCGCAAAAATTAGCGCCTGGCGCTAATTATCGCCTCCGACTGCAAACTTGACTTTTATCGCCCCTCTAGGTGATTGGAGCACTAAATCAGGCGCTACAGATCTGTCTTAAGGCGCAAAGGCCGAGGAGCGAGGCGCTAACTCAGAGCGCTGGCGAAGCTCATGTGATGTCAGTCAGCAATGGAACACAGACACAATTGCGCCAGCCAGTTCTAAAAGGGAAGGGTTGATCTTGCTTTCCATCCACATCCTGCTCATTGAAGCCTTAAATCTCCACCTGGAGAGACCTGTACATCAAATCTGCTGGAAAGAACAATGGAGAGAACCAGGGAAAGAGCTCAGAGTGTAGCCCCCACAGTCTCTTCTAAATCAATACAAGGAAGGTCAAATCAAAATGAACCTGCAAAGTGCTGCTCAGTACCCAAAACTCGTTCACACAGCGTTGAATCTCTCCAGAACTCTCTCTCTCTCTCGCTCTCTCAGAATGCGTGGTTCAAAAATGTCACCAACAAAAAAAGTCAGGAAGCGGTCGCCTTTAAATAGTTCTCCCCCAGTCCTTTCCTGACGACAAAACGCTCCCCTTAACCTGTCGTTGCTAGCGGCAGGTGGTAAGGCGGGGGGGCGCCACTCAATATCCGCTCCGGGGCGCTATCGGGGCGTTGCGCACTCGACTGCCTTCACGATCTGCCGGCACAAGAGATCGTGGCGGTAGTGTTTAGCGCTGCCGCAAAATGTCTATTTAATTTCAGGAACGGCGCAAACATCGCCGCGCCCGAACGCTAGTTGCTTTGCGCCCCATTAGCGCCCTCTTAAGGAACTAACGGGAGGCGCAACCAACTGAATTTTCCCCTCTAAGTCCTTTTAGAATTATTATTTACTGTAGCCCTGTTTGATTTACACCCTTGATTTCTCTGCCTTCCACTTTTGCTTTTCTCCTTCCTGTCTTTTGTTTCTATCCTTGCTTCCCTTTCCTCTGTCTCCCTGCACAGGTTCCAAACCCCCTGCCATTTTAGTTGAAGCCCTCCCCAACAGCACAAGCAAACACTCCCCCTAGGACATCGGTCCCGCTCCCGCCCAGGTGCCAACCGTCCAGTTTGTACTGGTTCCACCTCCCCCAGAATCGGTTCCAATGGCCCAGGAATTTGAATCCCTCCCCCTTGCACCATTCCTCTAGCCACGTATTAATCTGAAATATCCTTCTATTTCTACTCTGACTAGCACGTGGCACTGGTAGCAATCCTGATATTACTATCTTTGAGGTCCTATTTTTTAATTTACCTCCTAACTCCCTATATTCAGCTTTTAGGACCTCATCCCGTTTTTTACCTATATCGTTGGTACCTATATGCACCACGACAACTGGCTGTTCACCCTCCCGCTCCAGAATGCCCTGCAGCCGCCCCGAGACATCCTTGACCCTTGCACCAGGGAGGCAACATACCATCCTGGAGTCTCGTTTGCGGCCGCAGAAACGCCTATCTATTCCCCTTACAATAGAATCCCCCATCACTACAGCTCTCCCGCTCTTTTTCCTCCCGTCCTGTGCAGCAGAACCACCCATGGTGCCAGGAAGTTGGTTGCTGCTGCCTTCCCCCGATAAGTCATCTCCCTCAACAATATCCAAAGTGGTATATCTGTTTGAGAGGGAGATTGCCACAGGGGACCCCTGCACTACCTGCCTGTGCCTACTACTCTGCCTGGTGGTCACCCATTCCCTTCCTGCCTGTGCAGCCTTTACCTGCAGTGTGACCAACTCATTAAACGTGCTATCCACGATGTCCTCAGCATCGTGAATGCTCCAGTATGTATCCATTCGCATTCCAGCGCCGTATTGCAGTCTGCCAGTAGCTGCAGCTGGATACACTTCCTGCACACATGGTCGTCAGGGACACAGGAAATCTTTGATTCCAATTTACCCGGGCCAGATCTGTTCTCAACCCACTGAAATTGGTTTTCCTCCAATTAAGTATTTTTACTCTAGATTGCTCCCTGTCCTTTTCCATAACTAGTCTAAACCTTATGATACTGTGATCACTGTTCCCTAAATGTTCCCCTACTGACACTTGCTCTACTTGACCCACCTCATTCCCCAGAACCAGATGAAGCAATGCCTCCTTCCTCATGACTGTTAGCAAAAATGAGAGTTTCAGGAATTGGCGGCAACCTATTTGACATGGGTAGAGAATTGGTTAGGAGGTAGAAGACAGTGAGTGACATGAATCTGGTATGAAGTAATACTGGGCGGCCTGCTGGTGGCGCTGTCCAGGGAGTGTATAAATACTCGGGCATGGGCCCAGCTTGCTTGGGACATTCCTCAACAGGAACTAGTGAAGGACACAACTAGATCTACATTTTGGAAAACAGTTGATTAAAGCTTTGTTTAATGCTTAGACCAAGTGCCTAGTAGTTTTCTTACATCAATTTAATCAATTGAACCTGCTCCACGCTCTGAGTGCTTTTGGGAACAGACGACTACGACTCAAACGGTAGAAGGGAACCAGACGTAGTAATCAATCCATCATGGAGAAACTACTCCAACCCGCCCGTCTCGACCTGGACCCGAATTCACCTACAACTGCTAAGGTATGGAAACACTAGTATCGTACCTTCAGCCACCTCCTCAGGGTGTGTGGTGAGAATGTTCCTGATAAGTTAGAGATACTTGCCAATTATGTATCCCCTTATGTGTTTGACTATGTCGAAGACTGTGTAAACTATGACTTCGCTATCCGAATACTACAGCAACTATATGTTAAGGCCCCAAACAAAATTTTTGCTCGGCATCTACTGGCCACAACTCGACAACAACCTGGGGTATCACTTGACGAATTCCTTCAGAAGTTTCGCAGGCTCAGCAAAGATTGTAATCTCAAGGCTGTCTCAGCTGAGCAGTACCAGGAGGAGTTAATTTGTGATTCTTTTATTAATGGAATTGCGTCTCCCTTCATATGCCAGCGTCTGCTGGAGAATAAAACCCTCGAGTTACAAGCTGCCTATGACCAGGCATATTCTCTGGACTTGGCAAAAAAAAATACAGATGTCTATCTTTTACCACGTGCACGGACTGCTGCTATCACTTTTAGTGACTCCTCCGATAAGCCTCAGGCGGAAGCCCTCACTGATGACGACTCTATCCTAGCTGATGACGACCCTACCCTAGCAGCATCTTGGCAATCTAAAAGGAAGTGTTTCTTCTGTGGAGGTGCATTTCATTATAGGAAATTTTGTCCTGCTCGTAATGCAATCTGCAATCATTGCAGTTACAAAGGTCACTTCTCGAAAGTATGTCAGTCAAGAGCCTCTTCTAGGGTTACAGCTGCTCCCTATAAACCTGCTCCTCCCCCAAGAGCTACTACTAATGTTACAGCTGTCATCTATAAAACTGCTCCTCCCCCAAGAGCCACTACTAATGTTACAGCTGTCAAGGATAAAACTGCCCCTCCTCCCATCACAGCTGTTTGTCCCCAAAGCCTGTCCCATGCAGCCACGAAGGTTTCGGTAAATGGGCACATTTTGAGTGCATTAATCGACTCATGCAGCTCTGACAGCTTCATCAGTGAGCAGGCTGTCAGTAAGTTAAAACTGATAATTTACCCCTCGGATAGGGAAATTGCAATGGCTCTGACGACACTGACCAGTAACTCTTCAGGCTTTTGTCTTGTTGACCTTATTCTCAATGGCCGCACTTATTTCTCTACCTGGCTCGGGGTGCTCAAAAACCTATGCAATGATGTGCTCCTGGGACAGGATTTCCAGAAACAACACAAAAGACTCATTTTCGAGTTTGGAGGATCAAAGCCGGTGCTTACTATTTCCAAAGTACCGTTTTGTGCACTTTCGGCGGCTTCACTCGACGAGCCCTCCTTGTTTACCAATCTTTCCCCCCGATGTAAGCCCATAGCCACTAAATCACGACGTTTCAGCCAAGATGACCTATCCTTTATCGAGGCAGAAATCTCTCGCCTTCCAGCTGACGATATCATTCAGCCATGTTCATCTTCCTGGCGGGCTCAAGTCGTCGTTGTTAAAAATCCTCTGAAGCAACACAAGAAACGTCTTTGCATCAATTACTCGCAAACTATTAACCAGTATACCTACCTGGATGCCTACCTACTACCACGCATCGATGACATGGTCAATAACCTTGCCAACTACAAGGTATTTTCACCTTTTGACTAAAAGAGCACATACCATCAAGTACCGTGAAAGGACTCTGACAAAAAGTATACGGCTTTTGAGGCCAATGGTCGGCTTTACCAGTTTCGTCGCCTTCCATTCGGGGTCACCAATGGGGTGGCCGTCTTTCAATGGGCAATGGATAGCCTAGTCAAACAGGAGAAATTAACAGGCACTTTTCCATATCTGGATAATATCACCATTGCTGGTCATGACCAGAAGGAGCATGATGCCAACCTCCAGAAATTTCTTGACATTCTCCGTCGTTGCAACTTAACCTTAAATGAGTCCAAAGCTGTGAAATCAGTACCATCAGTCAACATCCTTGGCTGCTGGGTGGACAATGGTGTCATCAAACTGGATCCGGAGCGACTTCGTCCGCTTCAGGAGCTCCCTCCTCCTACGAATCTCAGCTCTCTTCGTCGGGCCCTCGGCATGTTCGCCTATTATGCGAAGTGGATACCTCACTTTTCCGACAAGATCCAGCCCCTGCTTCACGCGAAGTCATTTCCTTTGGAGGCGAGGGCTATTTCAGCTTTTGACCTCCTCAAGCAACAACTGGAAAAAGCCGCGCTTCATTCCATCAATGAAAATCTCCCTTTCGTGGTCTAGTGCGATGCATCGGAGGTGGCGATCTCGGCTACCTTGAATCAAGGCGGTCGAACCGTTGCATTTCTGTCTAGAACTTTGCAGGGTAGCGAGCTCCATTATCCTCCTGTCGAGAAGGAGGCTACGGCTATCATCGAAGCAGTACGTAAATGGAGTCATTTTCTCGCTCGTCGCCATTTCACGCTCATAACCGATCAGCGGTCGGTGGCCTTTATGCTGGATAACCGGAAACGCACTAAATTCAAGAATAACAAAATACAGCTCTGGAGGATGGAATTGGCCACCTTTGGCTACACCATACAGTATCGACCCGGCAAGGATAATGTGGCCCTGGATACCCTCACGCGTGCATTCTGCTCTTCCATGTCAACTTCGACTCTTGCAGATCTTCATACTGACTTATGCCATCCTGGCGTTACCCGTATGTTGCACTTTGTGCGATCTAAAAATCTCCCATTTTCTACGGAAGACGTGAAAAGAACATGCTCCACTTGTAGAATTTGCGCGGAATTAAAACCGAAATTCTTCCGTCCATCGGATGGTTCGCTCATACACGCTACACAGCCTATGCAGCGACTCAGCATTGACCTTAAAGGGCCATTGCCTTCCTCAATGCGAAACACCTACTTGCTTACTATGGTGGATGAATATTCACGCTTTCCCTTTGCTTTCCCCTGTCCCAATATGCTTACTTCCACAGTGATCAAATGCCTCGATCAGGTCTTTTCCCTTTGCGGTATGGCCAATTTCATCCACTCTGATCGGGGTCCCTCCTTCATGTCAAGCGAACTCAAAAGTTATCTTTCCCAACGGGGAATCGCCACAAGTAAAACAACAACATATCATCCTATTGGAAACGGACAGGTTGAGAGATACAACGCTATCATTTGGAACGCTGTTCGTCTTGCACTGAGGTCACGCAATCTACCAGACCAGCAGTGGGGAACTATGCTCCCTGACGCGTTGCATTCCATCAGGTCTCTTCTTTCTACATCCACCAATGTTACTCCTCATGAACGATTGTTCGGGTTGCAGCGTCGCTCCACTCATGGGACGTCCCTACCATCATGGTTGGCAGCTCCTGGCTCCGTGCTGCTCCGAAGATTCGTCCGATCCTCCAAGAGTGATCCCCTCATCGACAAGGTGGAACTAACGGATGTCAATCCTACATACACGTACGTGCGGTACCCTGATGGCCGGGAGTCCACAGTTTCACTTCGGGATCTGGCTCCCTGCCCAACCGGTCCCACGGACCCAATCGATAAAGAGCTCCGTATTAACGACGCCGATACTCCGCGCTCCTCCGAGGATGACGCCCTACCCAGGACATCAAGGGATCTGCCAGCTACTCCGCTGGATCAACCCGGGGAACAGAGCGCTCCCCGCGGGATGGCCACCCAAAGCCAGGATGCCGGTCAATCACCGGCTACTGAGCAGGATGAAGCCAGCTCTGCGCCCTTGGGGACCCGCACCCGGAGCCACGATCTCCCCAGTCCCCCTCAGGTCGATCAAGGCGACACGGACTCTGCCAGCCCGCTGATACGAACCAAGCGACCCAGGGACCAAAACACGGTCCGAGGAGACGTGCCTTCCGGCCTCCAACGGAAATCCAAACGACTGCGTCTATTCTTAGTCTGGCTAATTCGGTAGAAGGACGCCGCCGGACTTCCAATCTTTCAGGCGGGAAGAATGACATGAATCTGGTATGAAGTAATACTGGGCGGCCTGCTGGTGGCGCTGTCCAGGGAGAGTATAAATACTCGGGCATAGGCCCAGCTTGCTTGGGACATTCCTCAACAGGAACTAGTGAAGGACACAACTAGATCTCCATGTTGGAAAACAGTTGATTAAAGCTTTGTTTAACACTTAGACCAAGTGCCTAGTAGTTTTCTTACGTCAGTGAGTAGGGATAATGGGTTTGTACTCCAATTGGCAGGATGTGATGAGTGGTGTCCCCCAGGGATTTATACTGGGGCCTCAGCTTTTCACTATATTTATGAGTGACTTAGCTGAAGGAATAGAGAACCGTACAACCAAGTTTGATGATGACGTTAAGTTAGGTGGCATAGCAAACAATGTAAATGAGAACAGAAGTTGTAAAGGGACATTGATAGCTTACGTAAGTGAGCAAAACTGTGGCAGATGGAGTTCAATGTGGAGAAGTGTGAGGTCATCCACTTTGGACCCAAGAAAGATAGATCATGGTATTTTCTAAATGGTGAGAAGCTAGGAACTGTGGGTGAGCAGAGAGATTTAAGGTTCTACATACAGAAATCACTAAAAGCTAATGAATGGGTACAAAATATATTTTAATAAAGGCTAATGGAATGTTACACTTAATCTCAAGAGGGCTGTAATACAAAGGGGTGGAAGTTATGCTACAGTTGTATAAAGCTCTGGTTAGTCTGCCTCTGGACTATTGCGTTCAATTCTGGGCACTGCACCTCAGGAATGTAAGAAATCGTGGATTGAAAGAAATAATAGCCTGTTACGGGTTCCCTAGATCAGCAGTTTGCCTAATTTGATGACACAGAAAGATTCCAGTCATGTCAGACAAATAGCTGTACAGAGAGCTGAATTACGAGGTCGGAACACAAAAACAGGCCTTTAAGTGGGCATAACTAGGCCTGGTACGGGATGCAGCAAGGAGCTGTAGGATAAACAAGCTGTCTATGAGAGGGCAACAAGACCTTTAGAACAGAGATAAGGAGGAAAATGACCTCATGAGGCTGGGAGGGGGCTGTCATAGGTAGCCTCTCCCTTGTAATTGGACAATAGGATGGGAAACAAATGATTGACACCAGGTAATCACCAGCCCGCCGAAATAACAATGGCCCAGATATTCCGATCGCAAGCCTCCCTCGGGCGGAGGGCTGCGATCTGGAAAAATCTGCGCCCTTACCTGAGGGCTCCCGGGAGGCGCACAACTCCGATGCTGGGCCTCTCCAAACTGCCGGTGCGCAGGGCCCACGTATCCCAGAGGCGCAGGTAGTTCACAGCGTCCCTGGGATCACGTGGGCCATGGGGAGCCAATCAAAGAAGGGAATCTCCCTTCATGCATTTGACAGGAAGACCTGTCAAATATATGAATGGAAATCACCCCAAACATAGTAAAACTTAAAATAAATTTTTAAAACATCACATTTTTAAAATGACTTGAAAGTACAATAAATTAACTATTTTAAACAAAACTTTAAATTTTTGAAAACAATAATTTAAGTTTTTTATGGGGCTAAAAATTAACTTACCTTTTTTAAAAGTATTTTTTAATGATAAATCATTGGGAAAAAAAATTTTTTTGTTTACTTTTTTTCAACTCTTATCCTGGTAAAAGCAGGCCTTACGCCTGTTTTACCAGGCGCAAGAATTGTAAGAGTTTTCTGCGGGCGGAGGGTCTCCAAACAGCAGAACTCTCCACCCGCAGAGGCCCTTCTCCAGGGCAGGCGCAGGTTCTGTCAAGAGCTTTCTTGACAGATCTGAAATGCCGGTTTCCAGCGCTTGCGCAGTGCATGCCTAAAACCGGCATTTCCGATGTCCCTACGGGTGGGTACACAGCGCGTACCCACCCGTAGGGATCGGAATATCCGGCCCTATAAATATAGATGACCGAGAGAGGAAAACAGGCAGTTAGGGGCGAAGGCTTCCCCAAGGTGGCTACGGCCTAACACCTTGGTCAAGTTTAGCCTCTGAGGTGGCTGACGGCCTAACACCTCCAACAACCGTCCATCCGGTTGTTTCGTTCCGTTCCAGGGCGGTAGATCGCCCTCATCTGTCACGGGTTGTATGTCTACTGTATCTATTTCAATCGCATGTAGTAATATCTGATTATGCTTTAAACTGTAGCTCTTTAATAAAAAGCCTTACAACTCCTCAGACCCTTTGGGTAATCTGTGTGTGACCTGTGATCCAAATCTTACAGGAAAGATATAGTGACCTTGGAGGGGATGCAGCGCAGATTCACCAGAATGGTACCGGGGCTAAAAGGGTTCAATTATGAGGACAGATTGCATAGACTAGGCATGTATTCCCTCAAGTATAGAAGATTAAAGGGTGATCTAATTCAGATGTTTAGGATAATTAAAGGATTTGGTATGGTAGATCTGGTGGGAGAATCCAGAACAAGGGGACATAACCTTAAAATTCGATCTAGGCCAATCAGGGATGATGTCAGAATGCACTTCTTCACACACAGGGTACTGGAAATCTGGAACTCTCGCCACCAAAACGCTGTTGAGGCTAGGTTAAATACAAATTGAGATTATCAGATATATCTTAGGCAAGAGTATTATGGGATATTGAACCAAGGCAATTAAATCGAGTTAAGATACAGGTCAGACATGATCTAATTGAATGGCGGAACAGACTTGAGTGGCTGAATGACCTACTCCTGTTCCTATGTTCCTAGATGTGTGTGCCTCTGATTGTTGCCTCTCTGCTTGTGTGGAAGCTCCTGAACCCGACTCAACTCTCTCACATGGTGATATAGTCGAACTGTGACGCCGGGTATCTAATAGATAAAAGTCCGAGCTTTTACCCAATCTACATGTGGCAGGATTTCTTTGCAAAATAAACTAATTAATTACAAGGTACTTGAACTGATCAGTAAAAACATCACTAGCTAGAAGGACTGTGGGTACTTTCAAGCTGTTCAACGAATAGAATATTGAAGATTGATTAAAAGTCAAAGACACATATCTGAGATATAATGGATGTCTAAGCATGTACGTAATCATATGGCCTTCAAAATGTTGCCATTATATTGACCAACAAATAAACTCAACTAATGGAACATGTTTTATTTCCACATGAATATTCTGAAGATAAGTTGATAAGAAATTCCAAATTGCTGGGGAACATTTCAACTTGTTATGCAAAGGAGTAACATGAGCTCCACAAACTCACCTTAATTTAATTTCAAATTTTGTATACAAGAAGAATAAACAAAGGGATGTGTGAAAGGATATTCATTTCAAGAAAGGCATTAATGAAGAGATTGACCTAGACTGTTGATAGAAATGAAAGAACTTACATTTAGAAGGCACCTTTTAGGTGTTCAGAGTTTCCCAAAGTGCTTTGTAGCGAATGAATTACCATTTTTTTAAAAGTCTAGTCACTTTTGTAATGTAGGCATAACAATTTGCACACAGCAAGATCCCACAGGCAGTAGTGAGATAAACGACCAGTTAATCTGTTTTTTTTGGTGTTGTTAAACAGATAATTCCCCAATTCTTCTTTAATTAGTGCCATGGGATCTTTTACTTCCACCTGAACATCCAAAAGACAGCACCTCCAATAATGCAGCACCCCCTCAATACTGCACTGAAGGGTGCTCGGCCCTGAATTGGAACCTAAACCCCCAACCTTCTGACTCACAGGTCAGTGCTACACTGAGCCAAGCTCAGTAAAGGGAGAATAGTAATTATTACAATAAAATGGTTAGAAGGCTGCATATTGTTTATTGTGTGTCTAAATGTTGGTGATTGTATTCCCTAGACTCCTTTCTGCCTATGCTGCTCTGTAACTGGCCATGAGAGTAGACTGACTTGACTTCCCCCCTTTCCTGTGGAGAAGTTCCTCAACTCACTTTCCGTCAGTGCCCCACAGCCTGGGCAAGATCAGCAAGTGAGAATCTGTGGAGATAAACCTTCTCACTGTAACAACAGGTCCAAACATTGGCCGGAATTTTCCCAGTCCTCAGTGTGCAGGTTTGGAGGGAGGGTCGGCAGTAAAAATCGTGGAAATTGCCAGCCATTCGGGAACCCACCATCATCCTGCCGACTTCCACATTTAACTTGGGCGCGTTTCCCAGCGTACCTCTGACCCGCTCGGCAGAGGCAGGTGACCTCATTGAAGTACTTAAATGCTTGTTGAGAGACCCTTAAGAGGCTTTATAACCTCAGGTTTTGGCTTTAACTTGTAGCGCACGGGATTCACGCACCTCAGGAACCTCGCCTGCGAAGGGGAGGCGGAAGCTCAGTGGCCATTGTGTGAGTTCATTAATTGACAGCTGGGATAACACATAAATACATCCACCTGAGAGGGAACAAATAGGGCCTCAGTTTCTCATCTCATCTGAAAGGCAGCACCTCTGACTGTGCAGCATTCCCTCAGTACAGCACTGTAGTGTCAGTCTCTGGAGTGGGACTATGAACCCACAACCTTCTGACTCTGTGGCGAGAGTGCTACCAACTGAGCCACGACTGACACTCACCTCGCTGTGCTATTTTAACAGGCGCGCTTTGGGTAGCCATGGAAGTCCTCGCTCGAGACAGGCGAGGGCCTCATAAATATGCAAACAACGGGGTCTAATGACTTAAGAAGGACCCTGATGCGATTTTAATGTGCAGTCGCACATTTGGAGCCCAGTGTTGGCCTCGCCAGAAAAACCTGAAGCCAAGCAGTCCCAGAAGGTAATATTTAACTTTTTTAATGCTTCCTCGTGGCCGGGAGGAACAGGAGAGCCTCTGGGCCCCACAAGGAAATCTTGGGCCTCCCCCCTTTCTCCCTTGACGCAATCAGCTCCAGACTCCCCCACCACCCAGCGCACTCACCTGACTGCCGTGGATCGTTCCCGCGGGTCGCCAGGGGCAGCCTCCCACCGCCGGTCATCCCTCCTCTGCCCATTGGCCAGGGACTGATCTCTGCTGGAATTGGGAGGGGACTCTGCAGCCGTGTGAAGATGAGACCCGGGAATTAAAATGGTCCAGGCCTCCCTCCAGATGGCCCATGTGAAGCTTGGCGCTCGTCTTGCCGACCCCACGCTGATCTCACGCCCCGAGTTAAATTCACGGCTATTATTTCCGCCAATTTGTCACCTGCGGCTGTGTTATAAAATATGCCCGAGCGGTTTGTTGTATTACTTTGAAATTCGTTTTCTTTAAAGCCACTGTAATTGTAAAAAAACACGCGTCATAGTCCAGCAATTAAGCTAAATTTAATCGGCCACAGCCACTTTATTCTTCGGCAGTAATGCATCAGTCAGAAGCAATGGTCCCCCTAAGGTGCACGTCCGTGCAGCCGCGCACCAATTGTGAGATCCCGCGCAGGCCGCTCACCAGCTGCTGCGGCTGGAAGAGATACCGCGCATTCAAATTTAAAGTGCCCACGCAGTGAAAAATAAATTAGAGGGAACATTGGTCAGAAGTAACATCAGGTGCCCTGGTCACAGAAGACAATGGTAGACAAGCCATAATAACAGTGTGGATGCGCAGAGGAGCTTTTCTTTTTGCATCTGTGTTGATCAACCCACTTCAAATTACCATCCAGCATATCTCCGCAACTGGCTGCCCGGAGGTCATAGAATCATAGAATGGTTACAGCACAGCAGGAGGCCATTCGGCCCGTCGAGCCCGTGCCGGCTCTCTGCAAGAGCACTCCCCTGCCCTTTCCCTGTTCCACTCCCCTGCCCTTTCCCTGTTCCACTCCCCTGCCCTTTCCCCGTAGCCCTGCAATTTTCTTTCCTTCAGGTACTTATCCAATTCCGTTTTGAAAGCCACAATTGAATTTGCCTCCCCCACCCTTTTCAGGCAGTGAATTCCAGATCTTAACCACTCGCTGCGTAAAAATGTTTTTTCTCATGTCGCCTTTGGTTCTTCTACCAATCACCTTAAATCTGTGTCCTCTGGTTCTCGACCCTTCCACCAATGGGAACAGTTTGTCTCTATCTACTCTATCTAGGCCCCTCATGATTTTGAACACTCGTCAAATCTCCTCTCAACCTTCTCTGCTCTAAGGAGAATAACCCCAGCTTCTCCAGTCTATCCATGTAACTGAAGTCCCTCATCCCTGGAACCATTCTTGTAAATCTTTTCTGCTACCTCTCTAAAGTCTTCACATCCTTCCTGAAATGCGATGCCCAGAATTGGACACAATACTCCAGTTGAGACCGAAGCAGTGTTTTATAAAGGTTCATCATAACTTCCTTGCTTTTGTAATAATAGTGTGTAATAATTGCAGTAATAGTGTGGAGGATGAATTTGTTTGCAGTAATAGTGTAGAAGCTGAATTCATGGAATGTTTGCAAGATAGTTTTCTAGATCAGTGTGTTGAGGAAGCAACTAGGCAACAGGCTGTTTTGGATCTAGTAAAAAAATAGTACTGGAGAAATTAATGGGACTGAAAGCCGATAAATCCCCTGGACCTGATGGCCTACATCCTAGGGTTTTGAAAGAGGTGGCTATCGAGATAGTGGATGCATTGGTTGTCATTTTCCAAAATTCCATAGATTCTCGAACGGTTCCCGCGGATTGGAAGGTGGCAAATGTAACCCCACTATTTAAGAAAGGAGGAAGAGAGAAAATGGGGAACTACAGACCAGTTAGCCTGACATCAGTAGTAGGGAAAATGCTAGAATCTATTATTAAGGACGTGGTAACAGGACACTTAGAAAATAATAATAGGATTGGTGTAGAATTCGCAATATATCGCGATTTTATAAATAAGGAGAAAACACATAGTTTCGTTCAAACAGCTTTATTTCAGCAGAATGCTGTCAGGTTTTCAAAGTGGACACAAGCAGCCTGTAAAATGGCCGCCACGCCTCGTGGCAGAACATTCTAGACTTTTCGATAAGCAGACAAGATGGCGTTCCAATAAACATTTGTGCGAGATCGATCAAGACTCAGCACATTTGAGATAATACACGAGACATTATGGGTTTGCAGTATACACATAAATACTGGAATCGGTCTCCCAGGTGCGAATAAGGGCTATTGTACCAAGCGATCAAGAACCCATCCAAAGACATTAATATGCAAAATCCCCACGACTCTACGATGAGAGAGCCGTTAGCGGGTAGTTACAGAAAACATTTGGAAGCCCCAAAACCCCTCCAGGGAGAATACCGACCGGTTACACATTGGAAAAGTATTAACAGGTACTCAGACAGTTACGAGTATCCCCGAAACCCATTAAAACGGAGATCACCCTATACAAGAAATTTGGGCGCCAAAACCCTAACAAAAGAAAAGACATTAAGGTTGGGCGGGAAAAGAAGAGCTTTAGCACTATAACTGTAAGCTACAACCGTCCATCTTGCTCTTGACTCTTGACTCTTATTCGCTCGCCGTCTTGTTCCTGCCTCTTGACTCTTATCCTTTCGACTCCTTGCCGCTTGCCTCGTGTCTCTGCCTCTTGCAGCTTTTAAAGACTGTTGAACTTTACGATCCGCCAGGATCAGCCTCGTGGCTTGCCGCGAAGATCTGTGTGGAACTGGGCTGTGAAGCCTTGAAACGGGCACACCATCCCGAGAAGTCGGTAAACGGTGTTGGAACCGAAGGCCCGAGATGAGATGAGATGAGATGAGATGAGAAGAGAAGAAGACGACAATACATCTCGTCACGGTCAGTAAGCCCCGACCGCGCTCGATAAATCGGTAACTGCTACCCAACTGGCATCGGAAGACTATTCTTCGAATTTTATCGCATCAGTGCGAGGGCACAGGAAGACTCTTCTTTGAGTAGTATCGGAACTCCGAGGACAACACAGATCTTCATGACAGCAGACGGTCCAGCCTGCTAGCCGGAGCAGAAACGAGTAAACAAGTGGGGTACAGAGACCCCTGATCAACACGTGGGTGATCAGGTGCTGCGGTAAAAACATCCGAGCAGAGTTTTCGGAATTCTCCGAGTTATCACGAGTGGTGAGCATGAGTCTCGATCCTACAAATCTAGTTTAGAGCAGGTATTGATAGGGGAGGGTTTAAGTTTTAAGGATAATTGTAATGTGTGCCCCCATTTACGATGTGTCGTTCGTTCCTCGTTTCCCTAAAGTCAGTTACATAACTGCGTGTAAGATTGTACTGTCATTAATCTGTGCTTATGACATGTATTTCGTAATCTTGAATAATATGCAATAAAGATTTTCCATTTCGTACCATTCAACCGGGTCTACCTGAGTTTTCTCTGCATTATTGCTCTCGCACTAAGTCCAGTGTCAGAACCGTAAGGGCGAGTGGGTCGAACCACTCACAGGTGTCTAGTGCTCCCAGACTGGCTGGAGACCAGAACAGGCAACAAGGCCTAACCTCGCACTAGCGCCCAGGCTGAGCACAGAGCCACACGAGTCAGAAACCCTTACATTGGGCAGCGTCAACACGGATTTATGAAAGGGAAATCGTGTTTGACAAATCTGTTCGGGTTTTTTGAGGTTGTAACTAACAGAATAGATAAGGGAGAACTAGTGGATGTGGTATATTTAGATTTTCAGAAGGCATTCGATAAGGTGCCACAGAAGAGGTTATGAAACAAAATTAGGGCTCATGGGATTGGGGGTAATATACTAGCATGGATTGGGGATTAGTTAACGGACAGAAAACAGAGAGTAGGAATAAACAGGTCATTTTCGGGTTGGCAGGCTGTACCTAGTGGGGTACCGCAAGGATCAGTGTTTGGGCCTCAGCTATTCACAATCTACATCAATGATTTAGATGAGGGGAGTCAAATGTAATATATCTAAGTTTGCTGAGGATACAAAGCTGGGTGGGAATGTAAGTTGTGAGGAGGATGCGAGGAGGTTTCAAGGGGATATAAACAGGCTAAGTGAGTGGGCAAGAACATGGCAAATGGAATATAATGTGGAGAAATGTGAAGTTATCCACTTTGGTAGGAAAAATAGAAAAGCCGAGTATTTTTTAAATGGTGAGAGATTGGGAAATGTTGGTGTTCAGAGGGACCTGGGTGTCCTTGTACACGAATCACTGAAAGTTAACATGCAGGTACAGCAAGCAATTAAGAAAGCAAATGGTATGTTGGCCTTTATTACAAGAGGATTTGAGTATAAGAGTAAAGATGTCTTACTGCAATTATATCTTCTTCTTAGGCAGTCCCTCGGAACGAGGATGACGTGCTTCCACATTAAAAATGAGTTTGCAGGTGACTGATGAGCCCAATGCGGAACCTACAGTCTCTGTCACAGGTGGGGCAGACGGTGGTTGAAGGGGCGGGTGGGGGTGGTGCTTGGGTTGACGTGCGCTCCTTTCGCTGCTTCCGCTTGCTCCCGGCGAAGAGACTCGAGGTGTTCGGCGCCTTCCCGGATGATTATCCTTCACTTTGTGCGGTCTTGGGTCAGGGATTCACAGGTGTCAGTGGGGATGTTGAACTTTTTCAAGGAGGCTTTGAGGGTGTCCTTGAAGCGTTTCCTCTGCCCACCTGAGGCTCTCTTGCCGTGTCGGAGCTCTGAGTAGAGCACTTGTTTTGGGAGTCTCGTATCGGGCATGCGGACGATGTGACCCGTCCATCGGAGCTGATCGAGCGTGGTCAAAGCTTCGATGCTGGGGTGTTGACCTGAGCGAGAACTCTGACGTTGGTGCGCCTATCCTTCCATTGGATTTGCAGGATCTTGCGGCGGCAACGTTGGTGGTACCTCTCCAGTGCTTTGAGGTGCCTGCTGTACATGGTCCATGTCTCTGAGGCATACAGCAGGGCGGGTATCACTGCTGCTCTGTAGACCATGAGCTTAGTGCCGGGTTTGAGGTCCTGGTCTTCAAACACTCTCTTCCTCAGGCGACCGAAGGCTGCACTGGCACACTGAAAGTGGTATTGGACTTTGTCATCGACGCCTGCCCTTGTTGACAGTAGGGTCCCGAGGTATGGAAAGTGGTTCACATTGTCCAAGGCCTTATTGTGGATTTTGATAATCGGGGGGCAGTACTGTGTGGCGGGGGCAGGTTGGTAGAGGATCTTTGTCTTACAGATGTTTAGTGTAAGGCCTATGCTCTCGTACGCTTCGGTGAAGGTGCTGACGATGGTTTGGAGTTCGACCTCCGAGTGAGCGCAGACGCAAGCATCGTCTGCAGACTGTAATTCGACGACAGAGGATGGGACGACCTTGGATATGGAGTGGAGGCGAAGGAGATTGAACAGTTTTCCGTTTGTTCTGTAAATTAGCTCCACTCCAGCGGGGGAGCTTACATAGAAACATAGAAACATAGAATCTAGGAGCTGGAGTAGGCCATTCGGCCCGTCGAGCCTGCTCCGCCATTCAATACGATCATGGCTGATCATCCAAATCCAGTACCCTGTCCCTGCTTTAATCCCCACAGTACACATATCCCACACTACCCCCGTAACCCCACGTATTTAATTCCCCCTAACATATCCCATCCTATCCCCATAACCCCACATATTTAATCCCCTCTAACACTAAGGGTCAATTTATCATAGCCAAATCAACCTAACCCACACATTTTTGGACTGTGGGAGGAAACCGGAGCACCCGGAGGAAACCCACGCAGACACGGGGAGAATGTGCAAACTCCACACAGACAGTCACCCGAGGTCAGATTCGAACCCGGGTCTCTGGCGCTGTGAGGCACCAGTGCTAACCACTATGCCACCGTGTTGGGAGGGTGAGATGGAGCATTGCAGCAAGGAAGATCGAGAAGAGCGTTGGTACAATGACACAGCCTTGCTTGACCCCGGTCCGTACGTGAAGTGGGTCTGTGGTGGAACCGTTGGTCAGGATCACGGCATGCATGTCGTCGTGAAGCAGGCGGAGGATGGTGACAAACTTTTGAGGGCAGCCGAATTTGAGGAGGAGACTCCATAATCCCTCACGGTTGACAGTTTCAAAGGCCTTTGTGAGATCAAAGAAGGCCATGTACAGCGGTTGATGCTGTTCCCTGCATTTTTCTTGTAATTGACACATGGTGAAGTTCATGTCCATTGTGCCCCTTAGTGGGCGGAATCCACATTGCGACTCTGGGAGGAGCTCTTCGGCCACTGGGAGAAGGCGACTGAGGAGGATTCTTGCGATGACTTTCCCTGTGGCAGACAGCAGGGAAACTCCTCTGTAATTACCGCAATCGGACTTGTCACCTTTCTTGAAGATAGTCACAATTACTGCGTCTCTGAGATCCCCTGGCATGCTCTCCTCCTTCCAGATAAGAGAAATGACTTAATGAATTCGCACCAGTAGTGCTTCTCCGCCATGCTTTAGTGCCTCGGCAGGGATTCCATCTGTTCCTGAGGCCTTGTTGTTCTTCAGTTGTCGGATGGCCTTTTCAACCTCATGCTGGGCTGGGGTTGTGCTGAGATGGTGGCGGGTAGCATGCTGCGGGATGGAGTAGAGGATACTCACGGCGAAGACAGAGTCTCGGTTAAGGAGATCTTCGAAGTGCTCCTTCTAGCGGGTACTGACTGCCTCTCTGTCCTTGATGAGTACCTGTCCGTTCTTGGCCCGCAGTGGGGTAGGACCTTGGGTGCTTGGGCCGTAGATGGTCTTGACTGCGCTAAAGAATCCACGCACGTCGTGGTTGTCGGCTAGCTGCTGGATCTCCTGCGCTTTCTCCACCCACCATCTGTTCTTTAGGTCGCGAGTTTTTTGTTGGACCTCGGCCTTCAGACGTCTGTAGAGCTGCTTTCTTGCTCTCGAGTTATGTTGCTGTTTCCAGATCAGGAATGCCTTGCGCTTGCGGATTATTAGCTCTTGGATCTCCTGTTCATTCTCGTCGAACCAGTCTTGATGTTTCCTTGTCGAGTGACCGAGCGTCTCTTCACAGGTGCTGATTATGGAGGCCTTGAGTGCAGACCAGGCGCTGTGGACACTCTGGGCTGGATTTTGATACTGGGGCGGGTTGGGGGCCTGTCATCCACATTTTGTGTTATCCACCCGAATGCAATTGGATGTGGGAGATTGAAGGAATTTTCACCTAATTGGGCAATTGAGTTCCAGCATGTGGGAACTCATGAACCAATTAGTGGTTTCAGTCTGAAAGTCGCCTCTGATGATGTCATCATTGCTGTTGCATTGAAGGTCTTCAGAGACTGCCTGGCCTTTGCTGTGAGTGGACCTGGTTGCAAAATGAGCAGCAGCTCTATCTGAGAGAGAGAGAGAGAGAATTTTTTTTTGCATCCAGGTCCTCTCACAGCAAAGGCCATGCAGTCTCTGAAGACATTCAATGCTGCAGCATCAGAGGCGACTTTCAGACATAATACTACTACGACCTTCATCACATCTCAGTTGTAATAGTGGACCTGCAGCTGATAGTCAGCTATCCACTTGTGCTCCCACCAGGTTTCACTGGCGTGTTTCACATCAGGCATGCTTCACGTCGGAAAAGGGTTAAACTAGCTAAAACGTTTCAAAATGGCATTACAGAGCCAATTTAGGGCTTGTTAAGGGCTTTAATCGCCTCTCCCGCCTCTTGGAGGCAGGACGGAGTCGGGAACACCGCACACGATTTTATCAAAATTGCGTGGAGGCGGAATGGAGGCAGGATCTGGTCCACCCGCCACTTTTTGCAATTTTAACCCCCCACACGCCTCCAAACCCGCCTCCACGGCCCTATGAAAATCCAGCCCTCTGTGTCTCTGCATCACTGGCAGTCGTTAGGTTGTTTGTGAGGCGCAGGCTGAATAGAGCTTTCTTAGCGGGGTCTTTGAGTGCTCCAGCGTTGATTTTCCTGTGGTATTGTTTCTGTTGCTGCCGCTGTTTTGGGGCTACATTGATGGAGATGACAGAGCGGATTAGGCGGTGGTCTGTCCAGCAGTCGTCAGCTCCTGTCATGGCGCGGGTGATGCGGACGTCCTTGCGGTCCCTCGCTTGGACGATGACATAGTCCAGCAGATGCCAGTGCTTGAAGCGAAGAGTGCTGCCATGAAGCCTTGTACTTGTCTCTCTGATGGAACAAGATGTTGGTTATGACAAGGCCATGTTCTAAGCATTTCGACAGGAGGAGTGTACTGTTGGAGTTGGCTTTCCCTATCCATCTCTGCCAATCACACCTCGCCTGAGGTCTGTTCCTTTCCAACTCTGTCGTTAAAGTCTTACTGCAATTATATAGGGCCCTGGTGAGGCCATACCTGGAGCATTGTGTACAGTTTTGAGGGATATACTTGCCACAGAGGGAGTGCAACGAAGGTTCACCAGACTGGTTCCTGGGATGGGGGAATTGTCCTATGAAGAGAGATTGAGTGGACTAGGCCTATATTCTCTAGAGTTTAGAAGAATGAGAGGTGATCTCATTGAAACATACAAAATTCTTACAGGGCTTGACAGGGTAGATGCAGGGAGGATGTTTCCCCTGGCTGGGGAGTCTAGAACCAGGAGTCACAGTCTCAGAATAAGGGGTTAGCCATTTAGAACTGAGATGAGGAGAAATTTCTTCAAATGGTGAATCTTTGGAATTCTCTACCCCAGAGGGTTGTGGAGGCTCAGTCGTTGAGTATATTCAAGACAGAGATCAATAGATTTTTGAATATTAAGGTAATCAAGGGATATGGGGATAGTGCAGGAAAGTGGAGATGAAGTACAAGATCAGCCATATTCTTATTGAATGGCGGAGCAGGCTCAAAGGGCCAAATGGCCTGCTCCTACTCCTATTCCTTATGTTCTTATTTTGTTATGTTCTTATGTACTCTATGCCTCTATTTATGAAGCCCAGGATCCCATATGCCTTTTTAACTGCTTTCTCAACCTGCCCTGCCATCTTCAACGATTTGTGCACATGTACCCCCAGGCCTCTTTGTTCACGCACCCTCTTTAGAATTGTACCCTTTAGGTTATATTGCCTCTCCTCATTCCTCCTACCAAAATGTATTACTTCACACTTTTCTGTGTTAAATTTCATCTGCCACGTGTCCGCCCATTTCACCAGCCTGTCTATGTCTTCTTGAAGTCTATCACTATCCTCCTCACTGGCCATTATATTTCCAAGTTTTGTGTCATCTGCAAATTTTGAAATTGTGCCCTGTAAACCTAAGTCTAAGTAATTCATATATATCAAGAAAAGTAGTGATCCTAGTACTGACCCCTGGGGAACACCACTGCATACCTTCCTCCAGTCCGAAAAACAACTGTTCACCGCTACTCTCTGTTTCCTGTCACTTAGCCAATTTTGTATCCATGCTGCCACTATCCCTTTTATTCCATGGGCTTCAACTTTGCTGGCAAGCCTATTATGTGGCACTTTATCAAACACCTTTTGGAAGTCCATGTACACCACGTCAACCTCATTGCCCTCATCAACCCTCTCTGTGACCTCAACAAAAGATTAAATCAAGTAAGTTAAATACGATTTGCTTTTAACAAATCCATGCTGGCTTTCCTTAATTAATCCATACTTGTCCAATTGACTGTTAATTTTCTCCCGGATTATCGTTTCTAAAAGCTTCCCCGCTATCGAGTTAAACTGACTGGCCTGTAGTTGCTGGGTTTATCCTTACACCCTTTTTTGAACAAGGGTATAACATTTGCAATTCTCCAGTCCTCTGGCACCATCCCCGTATCTAATGAGGATTGGAAGATTATGGCCAGTACCTCCGCAATTTCCACCTTTACTTCCCTCAGCATCCTAGGATGTATCCCATCCGCTCCTGGTGACTTGTCTACTTTAAGTACAGCCAGCCTTTCTAGTACCTTCTCCTTATCAATTTTTATCCCAACCAGTATCTCAACTACCTGCTCTTTCACTATGACTTTGGCAGCATCTTCTTCCTTGGTAAAGACAGATGTAAGGTACTCATTTAGTACCTCAGCCATGCACTCTGCCTCCATGCGTAGGTCTCCATTTTGGTCCCTCTTCGGCCCCACCCCTCCTCTTACTACCCATTTACTATTTATATGCCTATAGAAGACTTTTGGATTCCCTTTTATGTTAGCTGCCAATCTGTTCTTATACTCTCTCTTTGCCCCTCTTATTTCCTTTTTCACTTCCCCTCTGAACTTTCTATATTCAGCCTGGCTCTCACTTGTATTCACAACCTGTCATCTGTCATACGCCCCCTTTTTCTGCCTTATCTTACTCTCTATCTCTTTCATCATCCAGGGAGCTCTGGCTTTGGTTGCCCTACCTTTCCCTTTCATGGGAATGTACCTCGACTGCACCTGAATCATCTCCTCTTTAAAGAAGGCAGCCCATTGTTCTATTACAGTCACTGCCTGCCACTCGGAAAAAGACCCATTTATTCCAACTCTTTGCTTCCTGTCTGCCAACCAGTTCTCTATCCAAGTCAGTACCTTACCCCCAATCCCATGCGCTTTAACTTTGCACGCTAATCTCTTATGCGGGACCTTATCGAAAGCCTTCTGAAAGTCCAAATACACCACATCCACTGGTTCCCCCTTATCTATTCTACCAGTTACATCCTCAAAAAATTCCAGTAGATTAGTCAAGCATGGTTTACCTTTTGTAAATCCATGTTGACTTTGTCCGATCCTGTCACTGTTGTCCAAGTGCTCTGCTATTACATCTTTTATAATGGACTCTAGCATTTTCCCCACGACCGATGTCAGGCTTACCGATCTATAATTCCCCGTTTTCTCTCTACCACCTTTTTTACATAGTGGGGTTACATTAGCTACCCTCCAATCCATGGGAACTGTTCCAGAGTTTATAGAATTTTGGAAGATGACCAGCAATGCATCTACTATTTCTAGGGCCACTTCCTTAAGTACCCTAGGATGTAGATTATCAGGCCCTGGGGATTTATCGGCCTTTAATCCCATCAATTTCCCTAACACCATTTCCCTACAAATACTGATTTCATTCAATTCCTCCCTCTCATTAGACCCTATGTTACCCGACATCTCTGGGAGGTTATTTGTGTCCTCCTTTGTGAAGACAGAACCAACGCTCCCCAATCCATCCTAGCCAACTTGTGCCTCATACCATCGTAGTTTCCTTTATTTAAATTCAGGACTCTAGTCTCTGAGTCAACTACTTCACTCTCCATCCTAATGAAGAATTCTATCATATTATGATCGCTCCTCCCCAAGGGGCCTCGCAGAACAAGATTGCTAATGAATCCTTTCTCATTACATAATACCCAGTCTAAGATGGACCGATCTCTAGTTTGTTCCTCGACATATTGGTCCAGGAAACCATCCCGTATACACTCTAGAAATTCCTCCTCCACAGTATTGTTACTAATTTGGGTAGCCCAATCTATATGTAGATTAAAGTCACCCATGATAACTGCTGTGCCCTTATTGCACGCATCTCTAATTTTCCGTTTAATGCCATCCCGAACCTCAGCATTACTGTTTGGGGGTCTGTATACAACTCCCACTAATGTTTTCTGCCCCATGCTATTTCTCAGCTCTACCCACACAAATTCCACATCATCAGAGCAAATATCCTTCCTTATTATTGTGTTAATCTCCTCTTTAACCAGCAATGCTATCCCACCTCCTTTTCCTTTTTGCCTGTCTTTCCTGAATATTGAATACCCCTGGATGTTGAATTCCCAGCCTTGGTCACCCTGGAGCCATGTCTCCGTAATCCCAATTATATCATATCCTTTTACATCTATTTGCGCAGCTAATTCATCCACCTTATTATGAATGCTCTTCGCATTAAGACACAAAGGGGTAAAAATTCAGTTGGTTGCGCCTCCCGTTAGCGCCTTAAGAGGGCGCTAATGGGGCGCAAAGCCGCTAACGCCCGGGCGCAGCGATGTTTGCGCCGCTCGGGAACTTAACTAGACATTGTGCGGCGGTGCTAAACTTTACCGCTGCGACCACCTGCGCGCGCAGATTGTGACGTCATTCCATGGTGCAACGCCCTTGTGGCGCCCCGAAGCGGAAATTGAGTGGCGCCCCCTGCCTTACCGCCTGACGCTAGCAACGACAGGTTGAGGGGAGCGTTCTGCAGTCATAAAGATAAAGGGGGAGCGCTATTTAAAGGTGACCGCTTCCTGCCTTTTATTGTTGGTGGCATTTTTGAACTACGCATTCTGAGAGAGAGAGGGAGAGACTTCTGGAGAGATTCAACATTGTGTGAAGGAGTTTTGGGTACTGAGCAGCACTTTGCAGGTTCATTTTGATTTGCCATTCCTTGTATCGATTTAGCAGAGACTGTGGGAGCTGCACTCTGAGCTCTTTGCCTGGTACTCTCCATTGTTCTTTCCAGCACATTTGATGTGCAAGTCTCTCCAGGCCGAGATTCAAGGCTGCAATGAACAGGATGTGGATGGAAAGCAAGATTAACCATCCCCTTTAAGAACTGGCCCGTGCCATTGTGTGTGTGTTCCATTGCTGACTGACATTACATGAGCTTCGCCAGCGCTCTGAGTTAGCGCCTCACTCCTTGGCCTTTGCGCCTTAAGACAGGTGTGCAGCGCCTGATTTAGCGCTCCACTCACCTCCCGGGGCGGTAAAAGTGAAGTTTCCAGTCAGTGGCGATAATTAGCGCCAGGCGCTAATGTTTGCGTCCAGACGATATTTGCGCCCCAAATGGGGCGCGACCTAATTTTTCCCCCAAAGCCTTCAGGCTTCTTTTTTTAACACTCTATGGGGGAGAAATTCAGTATCGCCCCATTTGGGGTGCAATTATCGGCCGGGCGCAAAGATTAGCGCCTGGCGCTAATTATCGCCTCCGACTGCAAACTTGACTTTTATCGCCCCTGTAGGTGATTGGAGCGCCAAATCAGGTGCTACACATCTGTCTTAAGGCACAAAGGCCGAGGAGCGAGGCACTAACTCAGAGCACTGACGAAGCTCATTTGATGTCAGTCAGCAATGGAACACAGACACAATTGCGCCAGCCAGTTCTTAAAGGGGAGGGCTGATCTTGCTTTCCATCCACATCCTGCTCATTGCAGCCTTGAATCTCCACCTGGAGAGACCTGTACATCAAATCTGCTGGAAAGAACAATGGAGAGAACCAGGGAAAGAGCTCAGAGTGCAGCCCCCACAATCTCTTCTAAATCGATACAAGGAAGGGCAAATCAAAATGAACCTGCAAAGTGCTGCTCAGTACCCAAAACTCCTTCACACAGCGCTGAATCTCTCCAGAAGTCTCTCTCTCTCTCGCTCTCTCAGAATGCGTGGTTCAAAAATGTCACCAACAAAAAAACGCAGGAAGCGGTCGCCTTTAAATAGTGCTCCCCCAGTCCCTTCCTGACTACAAAACGCTCTCCTCAACCTGTCGTTGCTAGCGGCAGGTGGTAAGGCAGTGGGCGCCACTCAATATACGCTCCGGGGCGCTATCGGGGCATTGCGCACTCGACTGACGTCACGATCTGCCGGCGCAAGAGATCGTGGCGGTAGTGTTTAGCGCTGCTGCAAAATGTCTAGTTAATTTTGGGAGCGGCGCAAACATCACCGCGCCCGGACGCTAGTTGCTTTGTGCCCCATTAGCGCCCTCTTAAGGCGCTAACGGGAGGTGCAAACCACTGAATTTTTCCCCCTTAGTCCTTTTAGAATTATTATTTACTGAAGCCCTGTTTGATTTACACCCTTGATTTCTCTGCCTTCCACTTTTGCTTTTCTCCTTCCTGTCTTTTGTTTCTATCCTTTGCTTCCCTTTCCTCTGTCTCCCTGCACAGGTTCCCAACCCCCTGCCATTTTAGTTTAAACCCTCCCCAACAGCACTAGCAAACACTCCCCCTAGGACATCGGTCCCGGTCCCGCCCAGGTGCAAACTGTCCAGTTTGTACTGGTTCCACCTCCCCCAGAATCGGTTCCAATGTCCCAGGAATTTGAATCCCACCCCCTTGCACCATTCCTCTAGCCACGTATTCATCTGAAATATCCTTCTATTTCTACTCTGACTAGCATGTGGCACTGGTAGCAATCCTAAGATTACTACATTTGAGGTCCTATTTTTTAATTTACCTCCTAACTCCCTATATTCAGCTTTTAGGACCTCATCCCGTTTTTTACCTATATCGTTGGTACCTATATGCACAACGACAACTGGCTGTTCACCCTCCCCCTCCAGAATGCCCTGCAGCTGCCCCGAGATATCCTTGACCCTTGCACCAGGGAGGCAACATACCATCCTGGAGTCTCGTTTGCGGCCGCAGAAACGCCTATCTATTCCCCTTACAATGGAATCCCCTATCACTACAGCTCTCCCGCTCTTTTTCCTCCCGTCCTGTGCAGCAGAACCACCCATGGTGCCAGGACGTTGGCTGCTGCTGCCTTCCCCCGATAAAGTCATCTCCCTCAACAATATCCAAAGTGGTATATCTGTTTGAGAGGGAGATTGCCACAGGGGACCCCTGCACTACCTGCCTGCGCCTACTACTCTGCCTGGTGGTCACCCATTCCCTTCCTGCCTGTGCAGCCTTTACCTGCGGTGTGACCAACTCATTAAACGTGCTATCCACGATGTCCTCAGCATCGCGAATGCTCCAGTATGTATCCATTCGCAGCTCCAGCGCCGTATTGCGGTCTGCCAGTGGCTGCAACTGGATACACTTCCCGCACACATGGTCGTCAGGGACACAGGAAATCTTTGATTACAATTTACCCGGGCCAGATCCGTTCTCAACCCACTGAAATTGGCTTTCCTCCAATTAAGTATTTTTACTCCAAATTGCTCCCTGTCCTTTTCCATAGCTCGTCTAAACCTTATGATACTGTGATCACTGTTCCCTAAATGTTCCCCTACTGACACTTGCTCTACTTGACCCACCTCATTCCCCAGAACCAGATGAAGCAATGCCTCCTTCCTCATGAGAGTTCCAGGAATTGGCGGCAACCTATTTGACATGGGTAGAGAATTGGTTAGGAGGTAGAAGACAGTGAGTGACATGAATCTGGTATGAAGTAATACTGGGCGGCCTGCTGGTGGCGCTGTCCAGGGAGAGTATAAATACTCGGGCATGGGCCCAGCTTGCTTGGGACATTCCTCAACAGGAACTAGTGAAGGACACAACTAGATCTCCATTTTGGAAAACAGTTGAATAAAGCTTTGTTTAGCGCTTAGACCAAGAGCCTAGTAGTTATCTTACATCAATTTAATCAACTGAACCTGCTCCACGCTCTGAGTGGTTTTGGGAACAGACGACTACAACTCAAACGGTGGAAGGGAACCAGACGTAGTAATCAATCCATCATGGAGAAACTACTCCAACCCGCCCGTCTCGACCTGGACCCGAATTCACCTACAACTGCTAAGGTATGGAAACACTGGTATCGTACCTTCAGCAACTTCCTCAGGGTGTGTGGTGAGAATGTTCCTGATAAGTTAGAGATACTTGCCAATTATTGATCCCCTTATGTGTTTGACTGTAACGAAGACGATGTAAACTATGACTCCGCTATCCAAATACTACAGCAACTATATGTTAAGGACCCAAACGAAATTTTTGCTCGGCATCTACTGGCCACAACTCGACAACAACCCGGGGTATCACTTGACGAATTCCTTCAGAAGCTTCGCAGGCTCAGCAAAGATTGTAATCTCAAGGCTGTCTCAGCTGAGCAGTACCAGGAGGAGTTAATTCGTGATTCTTTTATTAATGGAATTGCGTCTCCCTTCATACGCCAGCGTCTGCTGGAGAATAAAACCCTCGAGTTACAAGCTGCCTATGACCAGGCATATTCTCTGGACTTGGCAAAAAAAAATGCAGATGCCTATCTTTTACCACGTGCACGGACTGCTGCTATCACTTTTAGTGACTCCTCTGATAAGCCTCGGGCGGAAGCCCTCACTGATGATGACTCTATCCAAGCTGATGACGACCCTACCCTAGCGGCATCTTGGCAATCTAAAAGGAAGTGTTTCTTCTGTGGAGGTGCATTTCATTATAGGAAATTTTGTCCAGCTCGTAATGCAATCTGCAATCATTGCAGTAAGAAAGGTCACTTCTCGAAAGTATGTCAGTCAAGAGCCTCTTCTAGGGTTACAGCTGCTCCCTATAAAACTGCTCCTCCCCCAAGAGCTACTACTAATGTTACAGCTGTCATCTATAAAACTGCTCCTCCCCCAAGAGCCATTACTAATGTTGCAACTGTCAAGGATAAAACTGCCCCTCCTCTCATCACTGCTGTTTTTCCCCAAAGCCTGTCCCATGCAGCCACGAAGTTTTCGGTAAATGGGCACATTTTGAGTGCATTAATCGACTCATGCAGCTCTGACAGCTTCATCAGTGAGCAGGCTGTCAGTAAGTTAAAACTGCGTATTTACCCCTCGGATAGGGAAATTGCAATGGCTCTGACGACACTGACCACTAACTCTTCCGGCTTTTGTCTTGTCGACCTTATTCTCAATGGCCGCACTTATTTCTCTACCCGGCTCGGGGTGCTCAAAAACCTATGCAGTGATGTGCTCCTGGGACAGGATTTCCAGAAACAACACGAAAGACTCATTTTCGAGTTTGGAGGATCAAAGCCGGAGCTTACTATTTCCAAAGTACCGTTTTGTGCACTTTCGGCGGCTTCACTCGACGAGTCCTCCTTGTTTGCCAATCTTTCCCCCCGATGTAAGCCCATAGCCACTAAATCACGACGTTTCAGCCAAGATGACCTATCCTTTATCGAGGCAGAGATCTCTCGTCTTCTAGCTGACGGTATCATTGAGCCATGTTTATCTTCCTGGCGGGCTCAAGTCGTCGTTGTTAAAAATCCCCTGAAGCAACACAAGAAACGTCTTTGCATCGATTACTCGCAAACTATTAACCAGTATACCGACCTGGATGCCTACCTACTACCACGCATCGATGACATGGTCAATAACCTTGCTAACTACAAGGTATTTTCAACTTTTCACTTAAAGAGCGCATACCATCAAGTACCGTGAAAGGACTCTGACAAAAAGTATACGGTTTTTGAGGCCAATGGTCGGCTTTGCCAGTTTCGTCGCCTTCCATTCGGGGTCACCAATGGGGTGGCCGTCTTTCAACAGGCAATGGATAGCCTAGTCAAACAGGAGAACTTAACAGGCACTTTTCCATATTTGGATAATATCACCATTGCTGGTCATGACCAGAAGGAGCATGATGCCAACCTCCAGAAATTTCTTGACGTTCTCCGTCGTCGCAACTTAACCTTAAATGAGTCCAAATCTGTGAAATCAGTGCCATCAGTCAACATCCTTGGCTACTGGGTGGGCCATGGTGTCATCAAACCGGATCCGGAGCGACTTCGTCCGCTTCAGGAGCTCCCTCCTCCTACGAATCTCAGCTCTCTTCGTCGGGCCCTCGGCATGTTCGCCTATTATGCGAAGTGGATATCTCACTTTTCCGACAAGATCCAGCCCCTGCTTCACGCGAAGTCATTTCCTTTGGAGGCGAGGGCTATTTCAGCTTTTGACCTCCTAAAGCAACAACTGGAAAAAGCCGCGCTTCATTCCATCGATGAAAATCTCCCTTTCGTGGTCTAGTGTGATGCATCGGAGGTGGCGATCTCGGCTACCTTGAATCAAGGCAGTCGACCCGTTGCATTTCTGTCTAGAACTTTGCAGGGTAGCGAGCTCCATTATCCTCCTGTTGAGAAGGAGGCTATGGCTATCATCGAAGCAGTACGTAAATGGAGTCATTTTCTCGCTCATCGCCATTTCACGCTCATAACCGATCAGCGCTGGGTGGCCTTTATGCTGGATAACCGGAAACGCACTAAAATCAAGAATAACAAAATACAGCTCTGGAGGATGGAATTGGCCACCTTTGGCTACAACATACAGTATCGACATGGCAAGGAGAATGTGGCCCCGGATACCCTCACGCGTGCATTCTGCTCTTCCATGTCAACTTCGACTCTTGCGGATCTTCATACTGACTTATGCCATCCTGGCGTTACCCGTATGTTGCACTTTGTGCGATCTAAAAATCTCCCAATATGCTTACATCCACAGTGATCAAATGTCTCGATCAGGTCTTTTCCCTTTGCGGTATGGCCAATTTCATCCACTCTGATCGGGGTCCCTCCTTCATGTCAAGCGAACTCAAAAGTTATCTTTCCCAACGGGGAATCGCCACAAGTAAAACAACAACATATCATCCTATTGGAAACGGACAGGTTGAGAGATACAACGCTATCATTTGGAACGCTGTTCGTCTTGCACTGAGGTCACGCAATCTACCAGACCAGCAGTGGGGAACTATGCTCCCTGACGCGTTGCATTCCATCAGGTCTCTTCTTTCTACATCCACCAATGTTACTCCTCATGAACGATTGTTCGGGTTGCAGCGTCGCTCCACTCATGGGGCGTCCCTACCATCATGGTTGGCAGCTCCTGGCTCCGTGCTGCTCCGAAGATTCGTCCGATCCTCCAAGAGTGATCCCCTCATCGACAAGGTGGAACTAACGGATGTCAATCCTACATACACGTACGTGCGGTACCCTGATGGCCGGGAGTCCACAGTTTCACTTCGGGGTCTGGCTCCCTGCCCAACCAGTCCCACGGACCCAATCGATAAAGAGCTCCGTATTAACGACGCCGATACTCCGCGCTCCTCCGAGGATGGCGCCCTACCCAGGACATCAAGGGATCTGCCAGCTACTCCGTTGGATCAACCCAGGGAACAGAGCGCTCCCCGCGGGATGGCCACCCAAAGCCAGGATGCCGGTCAATCACCGGCTACTGAGCAGGATGAAGCCAGCTCTGCGCCCTTGGGGACCCGCACCCGGAGCCATGATCTCCCCAGTCCCCCTCAGGTCGATCAAGGCGATACGGACTCTGCCAGCCCGCTGATACGAACCAAGCGACCCAGGGACCAAAACACGGTCCGAGGAGACGTGCCTTCCGGCCTCCAACGGAAATCCAAACGACTGCGTCTATTCTTAGTCTGGCTAATTCGGTAGAAGGACGCCGCCGGACTTCCAATCTTTCAGGCGGGAAGAATGACATGAATCTGGTATGAAGTAATACTGGGCGACCTGCTGGTGGCGCTGTCCAGGGAGAGTATAAATACTCGGGCATAGGCCCAGCTTGCTTGGGATGTTCCTCAACAGGAACTAGTGAAGGACACAACTAGATCTCCATGTTGGAAAACAGTTGATTAAAGCTTTGTTTAACACTTAGACCAAGTGCCTAGTAGTTTTCTTACGTCAGTGAGTAGGGATAATGGGTTTGTACTCCAATTGGCAGGATGTGATGAGTGGTGTCCCCCAGGGATCTGTACTGGGGCCTCAGCTTTTCACTATATTTATGAGTGACTTAGCTGAAGGAATAGAGAACCGTACAACCAAGTTTGATGATGACGTTAAGTTAGGTGGCATAGCAAACAATGTAAATGAGAACAGAAGTTGTAAAGGGACATTGATAGCTTACGTAAGTGGGCAAAACTGTGGCAGATGGAGTTCAATGTGGAGAAGTGTGAGGTCATCCACTGTGGACCCAAGAAAGATAGATCATGGTATTTTCTAAATGGTGAGAAGCTAGGAACTGTGGGTGAGCAGAGAGATTTAAGGTTCTACGTACAGAAATCACTAAAAGCTAATGAATGGGTACAAAATATATTTTAATAAAGGCTAATGGAATGTTACACTTAATCTCAAGAGGGCTGTAATACAAAGGGGTGGAAGTTATGCTACAGTTGTATAAAGCTCTGGTTAGTCTGCCTCTGGACTATTGGGTTCAATTCTGGGCACTGCACCTCAGGAATGTAAGAAATCGTGGATTGAAAGAAATAATAGCCTGTTACGGGTTCCCTAGATCAGCAGTTTGCCTAATTTGATGACACAGAAAGATTCCAGTCATGTCAGACAAATAGCTGTACAGAGAGCTGAATTACGAGGTCGGAACACAAAAACAGGCCTTTAAGTGGGCATAAATAGGCCTGGTACGGGATGCAGCAAGGAGCTGTAGGATAAACAAGCTATCTATGAGAAGGCAACAAGACCTTTAGAACAGAGATAAGGAGGAAAATGACCTCATGAGGCTGGGAGGGGGCTGTCATAGGTAGCCTCTCCCTTGTAATTGGACAATAGGATGGGAAACAAATGATTGACACCAGGTAATCACCAGCCCACCGAAATAACAATGGCCCAGATATTCCGATCGCAAGCCTCCCTCGGGCGGAGGGCTGCGATCTGGAAAAATCTGCGCCCTTACCTGAGGGCTCCCGGGAGGCGCACAACTCCATACTGGGCCTCTCCAAACTGCCGGTGCGCAGGGCCCACGTATCCCAGAGGCGCAGGTAGTTCACAGCGTCCCTGGGATCACGTGGGCCATGGGGAGCCAATCAAAGAAGGGAATCTCCCTTCATACCTTTGACAGGAATACCTGTCAAATATATGAATGGAAATCACCCCTAAACTTAGTAAAACTTTAAATACATTTTTAAAAAATCACATTTTTAAAATGACTTGAAAGTACAATAAATTAACTATTTTAAACAAAACTTTAAATTTTTGAAAACAATAATTTATGTTTTTTATGGGGCTAAAAATAAACTTACCTTTTTTAAAAGTATTTTTTAATGATAAATCATTGGAAATTTTTTTTTTGTTTACTTTTTTTTAGCTCTTATCCTGGAAAAAGCAGGCCTTACGCCTTTTTTATCAGGCGCAAGAATTGTAAGAGTTTTCTGCGTGCGGAGGGTCTCCAAAAAGCAGAACTCTCCACCCGCAGAGGCCCTTCTCCAGGGCAGGCGGAGGTTCTGTCAAGAGCTTTCTTGACAGATCTGAAATGCCGGTTTCCAGCGCTTGCGCAGTGCATGCCTAAAACCGGCATTTCCGATGTCCCTACGGGTGGGTACACAGCGCATTCCCACCCGTAGGGATCGGAATATCCGGCCCTATAAATATAGATGACCGAGAGAGGAAAACAGGCAGTTAGGGGCGAAGGCTTCCCCAAGGTGGCTGTCGGCCTAACACCTTGGTCAAGTTTAGCCTCTGAGGTGGCTGACGGCCTAACGCCTCCAACAACCGTCCATCCGGTTGTTTCGTTCCGTTCCAGGGTGGTAGATCGCCCTCATCTGTCACGGGTTGTATGTCTACTGTATCTATTTCAATCGCATGTAGTAATATCTGATTATGCTTTAAACTGTAGCTCTTTAATAAAAAGCCTTACAACTCCTCAGACCCTTTGGGTAATCTGTGTGTGACCTGTGATCCAAATCTTACAGGAAAGATATAGTGACCTTGGAGGGGATGCAGCGCAGATTCACCAGAATGGTACCGGGGCTAAAAGGGTTCAATTATGAGGACAGATTGCATAGACTAGGCATGTATTCCCTCAAGTATAGAAGATTAAAGGGTGATCTAATTCAGATGTTTAGGATAATTAAAGGATTTGGTATGGTAGATAGAAATAAACTATTTCCTCTGGTGGGAGAATCCAGAACAAGGGGACATAACCTTAAAATTCGATCTAGGCCAATCAGGGATGATGTCAGAATGCACTTCTTCACACACAGGGTACTGGAAATCTGGAACTCTCGCCACCAAAACGCTGTTGAGGCTAGGTTAAATACAAATTGAGATTATCAGATATATGTTAGGCAAGAGTATTATGGCATATTGAACCAAGGCAATTAAATCGAGTTAAGATACAGGTCAGCCATGATCTAATTGAATGGCGGAACAGACTTGAGTGGCTGAATGACCTACTCCTGTTCCTATGTTCCTAGATGTGTGTGCCTCTGATTGTTGCCTCTCTGCTTGTGTGGAAGCTCCTGAACCCGACTCAACTCTCTCACATGGTGATATAGTCGAACTGTGACGCCGGGTATCTAATAGATAAAAGTCCGAGCTTTTACCCAATCTACATGTGGCAGGATTTCTTTGCAAAATAAACTAATTAATTACAAGGTACTTGAACTGATCAGTAAAAACATCACTAGCTGGAAGGACTGTGGGTACTTTCAAGCTGTTCAACGAATAGAATATTGAAGATTGATTAAAAGTCAAAGACACATATCTGAGATATAATGGATGTCTAAGCATGTACGTAATCATATGGCCTTCAAAATGTTGCCATTATATTGACCAACAAATAAACTCAACTAATGGAACATGTTTTATTTCCACATGAATATTCTGAAGATAAGTTGATAAGAAATTCCAAATTGCTGGGGAACATTTCAACTTGTTATGCAAAGGAGTAACATGAGCTCCACAAACTCACCTTAATTTAATTTCAAATTTTGTATACAAGAAGAATAAACAAAGGGATGTGTGAAAGGATATTCATTTCAAGAAAGGCATTAATGAAGAGATTGACCTAGACTGTTGATAGAAATGAAAGAACTTACATTTAGAAGGCACCTTTTAGGTGTTCAGAGTTTCCCAAAGTGCTTTGTAGCGAATGAATTACCATTTTTTTAAAAGTCTAGTCACTTTTGTAATGTAGGCATAACAATTTGCACACAGCAAGATCCCACAGGCAGTAGTGAGATAAACGACCAGTTAATCTGTTTTTTTTGGTGTTGTTAAACAGATAATTCCCCAATTCCTCTTTAATTAGTGCCATGGGATCTTTTACTTCCACCTGAACATCCAAAAGGCAGCACCTCCAATAATGCAGCACCCCCTCAATACTGCACTGAAGGGTGCTCGTCCCTGAATTGGAACCTAAACCCCCAACCTTCTGACTCACAGGTCAGTGCGACACTGAGCCAAGCTCAGTAAAGGGAGAATAGTAATTATTACAATAAAATGGTTAGAAGGCTGCATATTGTTTATTGTGTGTCTAAATGTTGGTGATTGTATTCCCTAGACTCCTTTCTGCCTATGCTGCTCTGTAACTGGCCATGAGAGTAGACTGACTTGACTTCCCCCCTTTCCTGTGGAGAAGTTCCTCAACTCACTTTCCGTCAGTGCCCCACAGCCTGGGCAAGATCAGCAAGTGAGAATCTGTGGAGATAAACCTTCTCACTGTAACAACAGGTCCAAACATTGGCCGGAATTTTCCCAGTCCTGAGTGTGCAGGTTTGGAGGGAGGGTCGGCAGTAAAAATCGTGGAAATTGCCAGCCATTCGGGAACCCACCATCATCCTGCCGACTTCCACATTTAACTTGGGCGCGTTTCCCAGCGTACCTCTGACCCGCTCGGCAGAGGCAGGTGACCTCATTGAAGTACTTAAATGCTTGTTGAGAGACCCTTAAGAGGCTTTATAACCTCAGGTTTTGGCTTTAACTTGTAGCGCACGGGATTCACGCACCTCAGGAACCTCGCCTGCGAAGGGGAGGCGGAAGCTCAGTGGCCATTGTGTGAGTTCATTAATTGACAGCTGGGATAACACATAAATACATCCACCTGAGAGGGAACAAATAGGGCCTCAGTTTCTCATCTCATCTGAAAGGCAGCACCTCTGACTGTGCAGCATTCCCTCAGTACAGCACTGTAGTGTCAGTCTCTGGAGTGGGACTATGAACCCACAACCTTCTGACTCTGTGGCGAGAGTGCTACCAACTGAGCCACGACTGACACTCACCTCGCTGTGCTATTTTAACAGGCGCGCTTTGGGTAGCCATGGAAGTCCTCGCTCGAGACAGGCGAGGGCCTCATAAATATGCAAACAACGGGGTCTAATGACTTAAGAAGGACCCTGATGCGATTTTAATGTGCAGTCGCACATTTGGAGCCCAGTGTTGGCCTCGCCAGAAAAACCTGAAGCCAAGCAGTCCCAGAAGGTAATATTTAACTTTTTTAATGCTTCCTCGTGGCCGGGAGGAACAGGAGAGCCTCTGGGCCCCACAAGGAAATCTTGGGCCTCCCCCCTTTCTCCCTTGACGCAATCAGCTCCAGACTCCCCCACCACCCAGCGCACTCACCTGACTGCCGTGGACCGTTCCCGCGGGTCGCCAGGGGCAGCCTCCCACCGCCGGTCATCCCTCCTCTGCCCATTGGCCAGGGACTGATCTCTGCTGGAATTGGGAGGGGACTCTGCAGCCGTGTGAAGATGAGACCCGGGAATTAAAATGGTCCAGGCCTCCCTCCAGATGGCCCATGTGAAGCTTGGCGCTCGTCTTGCCGACCCCACGCTGAACTCACGCCCCGAGTTAAAATCACGGCTATTATTTCCGCCAATTTGTCACCTGCGGCTGTGTTATAAAATATGCCCGAGCGGTTTGTTGTATTACTTTGAAATTCGTTTTCTTTAAAGCCACTGTAATTGTAAAAAAACACACGTCATAGTCCAGCAATTAAGCTAAATTTAACCGGCCACAGCCACTTTATTCTTCGGCAGTAATGCATCAGTCAGAAGCAATGGTCCCCCTAAGGTGCACGTCCGTGCAGCCGCGCACCAATTGTGAGATCCCGCGCAGGCCGCTCACCAGCTGCTGCGGCTGGAAGAGATACCGCGCATTCAAATTTAAAGTGACCGCGCAGGGACAAATAAATTAGAGGGAACATTGGTCAGAAGTAACATCAGGTGCCCTGGTCACAGAAGACAATGGTAGACAAGCCATAATAACAGTGTGGATGTGCAGAGGAGCTTTTCTTTTTGCATCTGTGTTGATCAACCCACTTCAAATTACCATCCAGCATATCTCTGCAACTGGCTGCCCGGAGGTCATAGAATCATAGAATGGTTACAGCACAGCAGGAGGCCATTCGGCCCGTTGAGCCCATGCCGGCTCTCTGCAAGAGCACTCCCCTGCCCTTTCCCTGTTCCACTCCCCTGCCCTTTCCCTGTAGCCCTGCAATTTTCTTTCCTTCAGGTACTTATCCAATTCCCTTTTGAAAGCCACAATTGAATTTGCCTCCCCCACCCTTTTCAGGCAGTGAATTCCAGATCTTAACCATTCGCTGCGTAAAAATGTTTTTTCTCATGTCGCCTTTGGTTCTTGTATCAATCGCCTTAAATCTGTGTCCTCTGGTTCTCGACCCTTCCACCAATGGGAACAGTTTGTCTCTATCTACTCTATCTAGGCCCCTCATGATTTTGAACACTCGTCAAATCTCCTCTCAACCTTCTCTGCTCTAAGGAGAATAACCCCAGCTTCTCCAGTCTATCCATGTAACTGAAGTCCCTCATCCCTGGAACCATTCTTGTAAATCTTTTCTGCACCCTCTCTAAGGTCTTCACATCCTTCCTGAAATGCGGTGCCCAGAATTGGACACAATACTCCAGTTGAGACCGAAGCAGTGTTTTATAAAGGTTCATCATAACTTCCTTGCTTTTGTAATAATAGTGTGTAATAATTGCAGTAATAGTGTGGAGGATGAATTTGTTTGCAGTAATAGTGTAGAAGCTGAATTCATGGAATGTTTGCAAGATAGTTTTCCAGATCAGTGTGTTGAGGAAGCAACTAGGCAACAGGCTGTTTTGGATCTAGTAAAAAAATAGTACTGGAGAAATTAATGGGACTGAAAGCCGATAAATCCCCTGGACCTGATGGCCTACATCCTAGGGTTTTGAAAGAGGTGGCTATCGAGATAGTGGATGCATTGGTTGTCATTTTCCAAAATTCCATAGATTCTCGAACGGTTCCCGCGGATTGGAAGGTGGCAAATGTAACCCCACTATTTAAGAAAGGAGGAAGAGAGAAAATGGGGAACTACAGACCAGTTAGCCTGACATCAGTAGTAGGGAAAATGCTAGAATCTATTATTAAGGACGTGGTAACAGGACAGTTAGAAAATAATAATAGGATTGGGCAGCGTCAACACGGATTTATGAAAGGGAAATCGTGTTTGACAAATCTGTTCGGGTTTTTTGAGGTTGTAACTAACAGAATAGATAAGGGAGAACTAGTGGATGTGGTGTATTTGGATTTTCAGAAGGCATTCGATAAGGTGCCACAGAAGAGGTTATGAAACAAAATTAGGGCTCATGGGATTGGGGGTAATATACTAGCATGGATTGGGGATTAGTTAACGGACAGAAAACAGAGAGTAGGAATAAACAGGTCATTTTCGGGTTGGCAGGCTGTACCTAGTGGGGTACCGCAAGGATCAGTGTTTGGCCCTCAGCTGTTCACAATCTACATCAATGATTTAGATGAGGGGAGTCAAATGTAATATATCTTAGTTTGCTGAGGATACAAAGCTGGGTGGGAATGTAAGTTGTGAGGAGGATGCGAGGAGGTTTCAAGGGGATATAAACAGGCTAAGTGAGTGGGCAAGAACATGGCAAATGGAATATAATGTGGAGAAATGTGAAGTTATCCACTTTGGTAGGAAAAATAGAAAAGCCGAGTATTTTTTAAATGGTGAGAGATTGGGAAATGTTGGTGTTCAGAGGGACCTGGGTGTCCTTGTACACGAATCACTGAAAGTTAACATGCAGGTACAGCAAGCAATTAAGAAAGCAAATGGTATGTTGGCCTTTATTACAAGAGGATTTGAGTATAAGAGTAAAGATGTCTTACTGCAATTATATCTTCTTCTTAGGCAGTCCCTCGGAACGAGGATGACGTGCTTCCACATTAAAAATGAGTTTGCAGGTGACTGATGAGCCCAATGCGGAACCTACAGTCTCTATCACAGGTGGAGCAGACGGTGGTTGAAGGGGCAGGTGGGTGTGCTGCTTGGGTTGACGTGCACTCCTTTCGCTGCTTGCGCTTGGCTTCCACTTGCTCCCGGCGAAGAGACTCGAGGTGTTCGGCGCCTTCCCGGATGATTATCCTCCACTTTGTGCAGTCTTGGGTCAGGGATTCACAGGTGTCAGTGGGGATGTTGCACGTTTTCAAGGAGGCTTTGAGGGTGTCCTTGAAGCGTTTCCTCTGCCCACCTGAGGCTCTTTTGCCGTGTCGGAGCTCTGAGTAGAGCACTTGTTTTGGGAGTCTCGTATCGGGCATGCGGACGATGTGACCCGTCCATCGGAGCTGATCGAGTGTGGTCAAAGCTTCGATGCTGGGGTGTTGGCCTGAGCGAGAACTCTGACGTTGGTGCGCCTATCCTTCCATTGGATTTGCAGGATCTTGCGGCGGCAACGTTGGTGGTACCTCTCCAGTGCTTTGAGGTGCCTGCTGTACATGGTCCATGTCTCTGAGGCATACAGCAGGGCGGGTATCACTGCTGCTCTGTAGACCATGAGCTTAGTGCTGGGTTTGAGGTCCTGGTCTTCAAACACTCTCTTCCTCAGGCGACCGAAGGCTGCACTGGCACACTGAAAGTGGTGTTGGACTTTGTCATCGACGCCTGCCCTTGTTGACAGTAGGGTCCCGAGGTATGGAAAGTGGTTCACGTTGTCCAAGGCCTTATTGTGGATTTTGATAATCGGGGGGCAGTACTGTGTGGCGGGGGCAGGTTGGTAGAGGATCTTTGTCTTACAGATGTTTAGTGTAAGGCCTATGCTCTCGTACGCTTCGGTGAAGGTGAATGGTTTGGAGTTCGACCTCCGAGTGAGCGCAGACGCAAGCATCGTCTGCAGACTGTAATTCGACGACAGAGGATGGGACGACCTTGGATATGGAGTGGAGGCGACGGAGATTGAACAGTTTCCCGTTTGTTCTGTAGATTAGCTCCACTCCAGCAGGGAGCTTACTGAGGGTGAGATGGAGCATTGCAGCAAGGAAGATCGAGAAGAGCGTTGGTACAATGACACAGCCTTGCTTGACCCCGGTCCGTACGTGAAGTGGGTCTGTGGTGGAACCGTTGGTCAGGATCACGGCATGCATGTCGTCGTGAAGCAGGCGGAGGATGGTGACAAACTTTTGAGGGCAGCCGAATTTGAGGAGGACACTCCATAATCCCTCACGGTTGACAGTGTCAAAGGCCTTTGTGAGATCAAAGAAGGCCATGTACAGCGGTTGATGCTGTTCCCTGCATTTTTCTTGTAATTGACACACGGTGAAGTTCATGTCCATTGTGCCCCTTAGCGGGCGGATTCCGCATTGCGACTCTGGGAGGAGCTCTTCGGCCACTGGGAGAAGGCGATTGAGGAGGATTCTTGCGATGACTTTCCCTGTGGCAGACAGCAGGGAAACTCCTCTGTAATTACCGCAATCGGACTTGTCACCTTTCTTGAAGATGGTTACAATTACGGCGTCTCTGAAATCCCCTGGCATGCTCTCCTCCTTCCAGATAAGAGAAATGACTTAATGAATTCGCACCAGTAGTGCTTCTCCGCCATGCTTTAGTGCCTCGGCAGGGATTCCATCTGTTCCTGAGGCCTTGTTGTTCTTCAGTTGTCGGATGGCCTTTTCAACCTCATGCTGGGCTGGGGTTGTGCTGAGATGGTGGCGGGTAGCATGCTGCGGAATGGAGTAGAGAATACTCACGGCGAAGACAGAGTCTCGGTTAAGGAGATCTTCAAAGTGCTCCTTCTAGCGGGCACTGACTGCCTCTCTGTCCTTGATGAGTACCTGTCCGTTCTTGGCCCGCAGTGGGGTAGGACCTTGGGTGCTTGGGCCGTAGATGGTCTTGACTGCGCTAAAGAATCCACGCACGTCGTGGTTGTCGGCTAGCTGCTGGATCTCCTGCGCTTTCTCCACCCACCATCTGTTCTTTAGGTCGCGAGTTTTTTGTTGGACCTCGGCCTTCAGACGTCTGTAGAGCTGCTTTCTTGCTCTCGAGTTATGTTGCTGTTTCCAGATCAGGAATGCCTTGCGCTTGCGGATTATTAGCTCTTGGATCTCCTGTTCATTCTCGTCGAACCAGTCTTGATGTTTCCTTGTCGAGTGACCGAGCGTCTCTTCACAGGTGCTGATTATGGAGGCCTTGAGTGCAGACCAGGCGCTGTGGACACTCTGGGCTGGATTTTGATACTGGGGCGGGTTGGGGTCGTGTCATCCGCATTTCGTGTTATCCACCCGAATGCAATTGGATGTGGGAGATTGAAGGAATTTTCAGCTAATTGGGCAATTGAGTTCCAGCATGTGGGAACTCATGGTCCAATTAGTGGTTTCAGTCTGAAAGTCGCCTCTGATGATGTCATCATTGCTGTTGCATTGAAGGTCTTCAGAGACTGCCTGGCCTTTGCTGTGAGTGGACCTGGATGCAAAATGAGCAGCAGCTCTATCTGAGAGAGAGAGAGAGAGAATTTTTTTTTGCATCCAGGTCCTCTCACAGCAAAGGCCCTGCAGTCTCTGAAGACATTCAATGCTGCAGCATCAGAGGCGACTTTCAGACATAATACTACTACGACCTTCATCACATCTCCGTTGTAATAGTGGACCTGCAGCTGATAGTCAGCTATCCACTTGTGCTCCCACCAGGTTTCACTGGCGTGTTTCACATCAGGCGTGCTTCACGTCGGAAAAGGGTTAAACTAGCTAAAACGTTTCAAAATGGCATTACAGAGCCAATTTAGGGCTTGTTAAGGGCTTTAATGGCCTCTCCCGCCTCTAGGAGGCGGGACGGAGTCGGGAACACCGCACACGATTTTATCAAAATTGCGTGGAGGCGGAATGGAACGGGATCTGGTCCACCCGCCACTTTTTGCAATTTTAACCCCCCACACGCCTCCAAACCCGCCTCCACGGCCCTATGAAAATCCAGCCCTCTGTGTCTCTGCATCACTGGCAGTCGTTAGGTTGTTTGTGAGGCGCAGGCTGAATAGAGCTTTCTTAACGGGGTCTTTGAGTGCTCCAGCGTTGATTTTCCTGTGGTATTGTTTCTGTTGCTGCCGCTGTTTTGGGGCTACATTGATGGAGATGACAGAACGGATTAGGCGGTGGTCTGTCCAGCAGTCGTCAGCTCCTGTCATGGCGCGGGTGATGCGGACGTCCTTGCGGTCCCTCGCTTGGACGATGATGTAGTCCAGCAGATGCCAGTGCTTGAAGCGAGGAGTGCTGCCATGAAGCCTTGTACTTGTCTCTCTGACGGAACAAGGTGTTGGTTATGACAAGGCCATGTTCTAAGCATTTCGACAGGAGGAGGGTACTGTTGGAGTTGGATTTCCCTATCCATCTCTGCCAATCACACCTCCCCTGAGGTCTGTTCCTTTCCAACTCTGTCATTAAAGTCTTACTGCAATTATATAGGGCCCTGGTGAGGCCATACCTGGAGCATTGTGTACAGTTTTGAGGGATATACTTGCCACAGAGGGAGTGCAACGAAGGTTCACCAGACTGGTTCCTGGGATGGGGGAATTGTCCTATGAAGAGAGATTGAGTAGACTAGGCCTATATTCTCTAGAGTTTAGAAGAATGAGAGGTGATCTCATTGAAACATACAAAATTCTTACAGGGCTTGACAGGGTAGATGCAGGGAGGATGTTTTCCCTGGCTGGGGAGTCTAGAACCAGGAGTCGCAGTCTCAGAATAAGGGGTTAGCCATTTAGAACTGAGATGAGGAGAAATTTCTTCAAATGGTGAATCTTTGGAATTCTCTCCCCAGAGGGCTGTGGAGGCTCAGTCGTTGAGTATATTCAAGACAGAGATCAATAGATTTTTGAATATTAAGGTAATCAAGGGATATGGGGATAGTGCAGGAAAGTGGAGATGAGGTAGAAGATCAGCCATAATCTTATTGAATGCTGGAGCAGGCTCGAAGGGCCAAATGGCCTACTCCTACTCCTATTCCTTATGTTCTTATTTTGTTATGTTCTTATGTACTCTATGCCTCTATTTATGAAGCCCAGGATCCCATATGCCTTTTTAACTGCTTTCTCAACCTGCCCTGCCATCTTCAACGATTTGTGCACATGTACCCCCAGGCCTCTTTGTTCACGCACCCTCTTTAGAATTGTACCCTTTAGGTTATATTGCCTCTCCTCATTCCTCCTACCAAAATGTATTACTTCACACTTTTCTGTGTTAAATTTCATCTGCCACGTGTCCGCCCATTTCACCAGCCTGTCTGTCTTCTTGAAGTCTATCACTATCCTCCTCACTGGCCATTATATTTCCAAGTTTTGTGTCATCTGCAAATTTTGAAATTGTGCCCTGTAAACCTAAGTCTAAGTAATTCATATATATCAAGAAAAGTAGTGATCCTAGTACTGACCCCTGGGGAACACCACTGCATACCTTCCTCCAGTCCGAAAAACAACTGTTCACCGCTACTCTCTGTTTCCTGTCACTTAGCCAATTTTGTATCCATGCTGCCACTATCCCTTTTATTCCATGGGCTTCAACTTTGCTGGCAAGCCTATTATGTGGCACTTTATCAAACACCTTTTGGAAGTCCATGTACACCACGTCAACCTCATTGCCCTCATCAACCCTCTCTGTGACCTCAACAAAAAATTAAATCAAGTTAGTTAAATACGATTTGCTTTTAACAAATCCATGCTGGCTTTCCTTAATTAATCCATACTTGTCCAAGTGACTGTTAATTTTGTCCCGGATTATCATTTCTAAAAGCTTCCCCACTATCGAGTTAAACTGACTGGCCTGTAGTTGCTGGGTTTATCCTTACACCCTTTTTTGAACAATGGTATAACATTTGCAATTCTCCAGTCCTCTGGCACCATCCCCGTATCTAATGAGGATTGGAAGATTATGGCCAGTACCTCCGCAATTTCCACCTTTACTTCCCTCAGCATCCTAGGATGTATCCCATCCGCTCCTGGTGACTTGTCTACTTTAAGTACAGCCAGCCTTTCTAGTACCTTCTCCTTATCAATTTTTATCCCAACCAGTATCTCAACTACCTGCTCTTTCACTATGACTTTGGCAGCATCTTCTTCCTTGGTAAAGACAGATGTAAGGTACTCATTTAGTACCTCAGCCATGCCCTCTGCCTCCATGCGTAGGTCTCCATTTTGGTCCCTAATCGGCCCCACCCCTCCTCTTACTACCCATTTACTATTTATATGCCTATAGAAGACTTTTGGATTCCCTTTTATGTTAGCTGCCAATCTGTTCTTATACTCTCTCTTTGCCCCTCTTATTTCCTTTTTCACTTCTCCTCCGAACTTTCTATATTCAGCCTGGTTCTCACTTGTATTCACAACCTGTCATCTGTCATACGCCCCCTTTTTCTGCCTTATCTTACTCTCTATCTCTTTCATCATCCAGGGAGCTCTGGCTTTGGTTGCCCTACCTTTCCCTTTCATGGGAATGTACCTCGACTGCACCTGAATCATCTCCTCTTTAAAGAAGGCAGCCCATTGTTCGATTACAGTTTTAGAAACATAGAAACATAGAAGATAGGAGCAGGAGTAGGCCATTCGGCCCCTCGAACCTGTTCCGCCATTTAATGATATCATGGCTGATCATCCAAATTCAGTACCCTGTCCCTGCTTTCTCCCCATATTCCTTGAACCCTTTAGCCTTAAGAAATATATCTAACTCTTTCTTCAATATATTTAATGAATTGGCCTCAACTGCCTTCTGTGGTAGAGAATTCCACAGGTTCACCACTCTCTGGGTGAAGAAATTCCTCCTCATCTCAGTCCTAAATGGCTTACCCCTTATCCTTAGACTGTGACCCCTGGTTCTGGACTCCCCCGCCATCGGGAACATCCTTCCTGCATCTAGTCTGTCTAGTCCTGTTAGAATTTTATAAGTTTCAATGAGATCCCCTCTCATTCTTCTAAACTCGTGCGAATATAAGCCTAATCGACCCAATCTCTCTTCATACGTCATTCCTGCCATCCCAGGTATCAGTCTGGTGAATCTTCGCTGCGCTCCCTTCATGGCAAGAACATCCTTCCTCAGATAAGGTGACCGAAACTGCACACAATACTCAAGGTGTGGTCTCACCAAGGCCCTGTACATCCTTGCTCCTGTACTCGAATCCTCTCGCTATGAAGGCCAACATACCATTTGCCTTCTTAACTGCCTGCTGCACCTGCATGCTTACCTTCAGCGACTGGTGCACAAGGACACCCAGGTCTCGTTGCACTTCCTCTTTTCCCAATCTATTGCTGTTCAGATAATAATCTGTCTTCCTATTTTTGCCACCAAAGTGGATAACCTTGCATTTATCCATATTATACTGCATCTGCCATGCATCTGCCCAATCACCCAACCTGTCCAAATCTTTCTCTTCATCCTCCTCACAGCACACACGCCCACCCAGCTTTCTGTCGTCTGCAAACTTGGAGATATTACATCTAGTTCCCTCGTCTAGATCATTAATATATATTGTGAATAGCTGGGGTCCTAGCACCGATCCCTGCGGTACCCCACTAGTCACTGCCTGCAACTCAGAAAAAGACCCATTTATTCCAACTCTTTGCTTCCTGTCTGCCAACCAGTTCTCTATCCAAGTCAGTACCTTACCCCCAATCCCATGCGCTTTAACTTTGCACGCTAATCTCTTATGCGGGACCTTATCGAAAGCCTTCTGAAAGTCCAAATACACCACATCCACTGGTTCCCCCTTATCTATTCTACCAGTTACATCCTCAAAAAATTCCAGTAGATTAGTCAAGCATGATTTACCTTTTGTAAATCCATGTTGACTTTGTCCGATCCTGTCACTGTTGTCCAAGTGCTCTGCTATTACATCTTTCATAATGGACTCTAGCATTTTCCCCACGACCGATGTCAGGCTTACCGGTCTATAATTCCCCGTTTTCTCTCTACCACCTTTTTTACATAGTGGGGTTACATTAGCTTCCCTCCAATCCATGTGAACTGTTCCAGAGTTTATAGAATTTTGGAAAGATGACCAGCAATGCATCTACTATTTCTAGGGCCACTTCCTTAAGTACCCTAGGATGTAGATTATCAGGCCCTGGGGATATATCGGCCTTTAATCCCATCAATTTCCCTAATACCATTTCCCTACAAATACTGATTTCATTCAATTCCTCCCTCTCATTAGACCCTATGTTACCCGACATCTCTGGGAGGTTATTTGTGTCCTCCTTTGTGAAGACAGAACCAACGCTCCCCAATCCATCCTAGCCAACTTGTGCCTCATACCATCGTAGTTTCCTTTATTTAAATTCAGGACCCTAGTCTCTGAGTCAACTACTTCACTCTCCATCCTAATGAAGAATTCTATCATATTATGATCGCTCCTCCCCAAGGGGCCTCGCAGAACAAGATTGCTAATGAATCCTTTCTCATTACATAATACCCAGTCTAAGATGGACTGATCTCTAGTTTGTTCCTCGACATATTGGTCCAGGAAACCATCCCGTATACACTCTAGAAATTCCTCCTCCACAGTATTGTTCCTAATTTGGGTAGCCCAATCTATATGTAGATTAAAGTCACCCATGATAACTGTTGTGCCCTTATTGCACGCGTCTCCAATTTTCCGTTTAATGCCATCCCGAACCTCAGCATTACTGTTTGGGGGTCTGTATACAACTCCCACTAATGTTTTCTGCCCCATGCTATTTCTCAGCTCTACCCACACAAATTCCACATCATCAGAGCTAATATCCTTCCTTACTATTGTGTTAATCTCCTCTTTAACCAGCAATGCTACCCCACCTCCTTTTCCTTTTTGCCTGTCTTTCCTGAATATTGAATACCCCTGGATGTTGAATTCCCAGCCTTGGTCACCCTGGAGCCATGTCTCCGTAATCCCAATTATATCATATCCTTTTACATCTATTTGCGGAGCTAATTCATCCACCTTATTACGAATGCTCTTTGCATTAAGACACAAAGCCTTCAGGCTTCTTTTTTTAACACTCTATGGGGGAGAAATTCAGTATCGCCCCATTTGGGGTGCAATTATCGGCCGGGCGCAAAGATTAGCGCCTGGCGCTAATTATCGCCTCCGACTGCAAACTTGACTTTTATCGCCCCTGTAGGTGATTGGAGCGCCAAATCAGGCGCTACACATCTGTCTTAAGGCACAAAGGCCGAGGAGCGAGGCGCTAACTCAGAGCACTGACGAAGCTCATTTGATGTCAGTCAGCAATGGAACACAGACACAATTGCGCCAGCCAGTTCTTAAAGGGGAGGGTTGATCTTGCTTTCCATCCACATCCTGCTCATTGCAGCCTTGAATCTCCACCTGGAGAGACCTGTACATCAAATCTGCTGGAAAGAACAATGGAGAGAACCAGGGAAAGAGCTCAGAGTGCAGTCCCCACAATCTCTTCTAAATCGATACAAGGAAGGGCAAATCAAAATGAACCTGCAAAGTGCTGCTCAGTACCCAAAACTCCTTCACACAGCGCTGAATCTCTCCAGAAGTCTCTCTCTCTCTCTCTCTCTCTCTCAGAATGCGTGGTTCAAAAATGTCACCAACAAAAAAACGCAGGAACTGGTTGCCTTTAAATAGTGCTCCCCCAGTCCCTTCCTGACTACAAAACGCTCCCCTCAACCTGTCGTTGCTAGCGGCAGGTGGTAAGGCAGGGGGCGCCACTCAATATCCGCTCCGGGGCGCTATCGGGGCATTGCGCACTCGACTGACGTCACGATCTGCCGGCGCAAGAGATCGTGGCGGTAGTGTTTAGCGCTGCCGCAAAATGTCTAGTTAATTTTGGGAGCGGCGCAAACATCACCGTGCCTGGACGCTAGTTGCTTTGCGCCCCATTAGCGCCCTATTAAGGCGCTAACGGGAGGGGCAAACCACTGAATTTTTCCCCCTTAGTCCTTTTAGAATTATTATTTACTGTAGCCGTTTGATTTACACCCTTGATTTCTCTGCCTTCCACTTTTGCTTTTCTCCTTCCTGTCTTTTGTTTCTATCCTTTGCTTCCCTTTCCTCTGTCTCCCTGCACAGGTTCCCAACCCCCTGCCATTTTAGTTTAAACCCTCCCCAACAGCACTAGCAAACACTCCCCCTAGGACATCGGTCCCGGTCCCGCCCAGGTGCAAACTGTCCAGTTTGTACTGGTTCCACCTCCCCCAGAATCGGTTCCAATGTCCCAGGAATTTGAATCCCACCACCTTGCACCATTCCTCTAGCCACGTATTCATCTGAAATATCCTTCTATTTCTACTCTGACTAGCACGTGGCACTGGTAGCAATCCTGAGATTACTACCTTTGAGGTCCTATTTTTTAATTTACCTCCTAACTCCCTATATTCAGCTTTTAGGACCTCATCCCGTTTTTTACCTATATCATTGGTACCTATATGCACAACGACAACTGGCTGTTCACCCTCCCCCTCCAGAATGCCCTGCAGCTGCCCCGAGACATCCTTGACCCTTGCACCAGGGAGGCAACATACCATCCTATAGTCTCGTTTGCGGCCGCAGAAACGCCTATCTATTCCCCTTACAATGGAATCCCCTATCACTACAGCTCTCCCGCTCTTTTTCCTCCCGTCCTGTGCAGCAGAACCACCCATGGTGCCAGGAAGTTGGCTGCTGCTGCCTTCCCCTGATAAGTCATTTCCCTCAACAATATCCAAAGTGGTATATCTGTTTGAGAGGGAGATGGCCACAGGGGACCCCTGCACTACCTGCCTGCGCCTACTACTCTGCCTGGTGGTCACCCATTCCCTTCCTGCCTGTGCAGCCTTTACCCGCGGTGTGACCAACTCATTAAACGTGCTATCCACGATGTCCTCAGCATCGCGAATGCTCTAGTATGTATCCATTCGCAGCTCCAGCACCGTATTGCGGTCTGCCAGTGGCTGCAGCTGGATACACTTCCCGCACACATGGTCGTCAGGGACACAGGAAATCTTTGATTCCAATTTACCCGGGCCAGATCCATTCTCAACCCACTGAAATTGGCTTTCCTCCAATTAAGTATTTTTACTCCAAATTGCTCCCTGTCCTTTTCCACAGCTCGTCTAAACCTTATGATACTGTGATCACTGTTCCCTAAATGTTCCCCTACTGACACTTGCTCTACTTGATCATCTCATTCCCCAGAACCAGATGAAGCAATGCCTCCTTCCTCATGACTGTTAGCAAAAATGAGAGTTCCAGGAATTGGCGGCAACCTATTTGACATGGGTAGAGAATTGGTTAGGAGGTAGAAGACAGTGAGTGACATGAATCTGGTTTGAAGTAATACTGGGCGGCCTGCTGGTGGCGCTGTCCAGGGAGAGTATAAATACTCGGGCATGGGCCCAGCTTGCTTGGGACATTCCTCAACAGGAACTAGTGAAGGACACAACTAGATCTCCATTTTGGAAAACGGTTGAATAAAGCTTTGCTTAGCGCTTAGACCAAGTGCCTAGTAGTTATCTTACATCAATTTAATCAACTGGACCTGCTCCTCGCTCTGAGTAGTTTTGGGAACAGACGACTACGACTCAAACGGTGGAAGGGAACCAGACGTAGTAATCAATCCATCATGGAGAAACTACTCCGACCCGCCCGTCTTGACCTGGACCCGAATTCACCTACAACTGCTAAGGTATGGAAGCACTGGTATCGTACCTTCAGCAACTTCCTCAGGGTGTGTGGTGAGAATGTTCCTGATAAGTTAGAGATACTTGCCAATTATTGATCCCCTTATGTGTTTGACTATATCGAAGACTGTGTAAACTATGACTCCGCTATCCGAATACTACAGCAACTATATGTTAAGGACCCAAACGAAATTTTTGCTCGGCATCTACTGGCCACAACTCGACAACAACGCGGGGTATCACTTGACGAATTCCTTCAGAAACTTCGCAGGCTCAGCAAAGATTGTAATCTCAAGGCTGTCTCAGCTGAGCAGTACCAGGAGGAGTTAATTCGTGATTCTTTTATTAATGGAATTGCGTCTCCCTTCATACGCCAGCGTCTGCTGGAGAATAAAACCCTCGAGTTACAAGCTGCCTATGACCAGGCATATTCTCTGGACTTGGCAAAAAAAAATGCAGATGCCTATCTTTTACCACGTGCACGGACTGCTGCTATCACTTTTAGTGACTCCTCCGATAAGCCTCAGGCGGAAGCCCTCACTGATGATGAATCTATCCTAGCTGATGACGACCCTACCCTAGCGGCATCTTGGCAATCTAAAAGGAAGTGTTTCTTCTGTGGAGGTGCATTTCATTATAGGAAATTTTGTCCAGCTCGTAATGCAATCTGCAATCATTGCAGTAAGAAAGGTCACTTCTCGAAAGTATGTCAGTCAAGAGCCTCTTCTAGGGTTACAGCTGCTCCCTATAAAACTGCTCCTCCCCCAAGAGCTACTACTAATGTTACAGCTGTCATCTATAAAACTGCTCCTCCCCCAAGAGCCATTATTAATGTTGCAACTGTCAAGGATAAAACTGCCCCTCCTCTCATCACTGCTGTTTTTCCCCAAAGCCTGTCCCATGCAGCCACGAAGTTTTCGGTAAATGGGCACATTTTGAGTGCATTAAACGACTCATGCAGCTCTGACAGCTTCATCAGTGAGCAGGCTGTCAGTAAGTTAAAACTGCGTATTTACCCCTCGGATAGGGAAATTGCAATGGCTCTGACTACACTGACCACTAACTCTTCCGGCTTTTGTCTTGTCGACCTTATTCTCAATGGCCGCACTTGTTTCTCTACCTGGCTCGGGGTGCTCAAAAACCTATGCAGTGATGTGCTCCTGGGACAGGATTTCCAGAAACAACACAAAAGACTCATTTTTGAGTTTGGAGGATCAAAGCCGGAGCTTACTATTTCCAAAGTAGCGTTTTGTGCACTTTCGGCGGCTTCACTCGACGAGCCCTCCTTGTTTGCCAATCGTTCCCCCCGATGTAAACCCATAGCCACTAAATCACGATGTTTCAGCCAAGATGACCTATCCTTTATCGAGGCAGAGATCTCTCGCCTTCTAGCTGACGGTATCATTGAGCCATGTTCATCTTCCTGGCGGGCTCAAGTCGTCGTTGTTAAAAATCCCCTGAAGCAACACAAGAAACGTCTTTGCATCGATTACTCGCAAACTATTAACCAGTATACCGACCTGGATGCCTACCTACTACCACGCATCGATGACATGGTCAATAACCTTGCTAACTACAAGGTATTTTCAACTTTTCACTTAAAGAGCGCATACCATCAAGTACCGTGAAAGGACTCTGACAAAAAGTATACGGTTTTTGAGGCCAATGGTCGGCTTTGCCAGTTTCGTCGCCTTCCATTCGGGGTCACCAATGGGGTGGCCGTCTTTCAACAGGCAATGGATAGCCTAGTCAAACAGGAGAACTTAACAGGCACTTTTCCATATTTGGATAATATCACCATTGCTGGTCATGACCAGAAGGAGCATGACGCCAACCTCCAGAAATTTCTTGACGTTCTCCGTCGTCGCAACTTAACCTTAAATGAGTCCAAATCTGTGAAATCAGTGCCATCAGTCAACATCCTTGGCTACTGGGTGGGCAATGGTGTCATCAAACCGGATCCGGAGCGACTTCGTCCGCTTCAGGAGCTCCCTCCTCCTACGAATCTCAGCTCTCTTCGTCGGGCCCTCGGCATGTTCGCCTATTATGCGAAGTGGATACCTCACTTTTCCGACAAGATCCAGCCCCTGCTTCACGCGAAGTCATTTCCTTTGGAGGCGAGGGCTATTTCAGCTTTTGACCTCCTAAAGCAACAACTGGAAAAAGCCGCGCTTCATTCCATCGATGAAAATCTCCCTTTCGTGGTCTAGTGTGATGCATCGGAGGTGGCGATCTCGGCTACCTTGAATCAAGGCAGTCGACCCGTTGCATTTCTGTCTAGAACTTTGCAGGGTAGCGAGCTCCATAATCCTCCTGTTGAGAAGGAGGCTATGGCTATCATCGAAGCAGTACGTAAATGGAGTCATTTTCTCGCTAATCGCCATTTCACGCTCATAACCGATCAGCGCTGGGTGGCCTTTATGCTGGATAACCGGAAACGCACTAAAATCAAGAATAACAAAATACAGCTCTGGAGGATGGAATTGGCCACCTTTGGCTACACCAGACAGTATCGACCCGGCAAGGAGAATGTGGCCCCGGATACCCTCACGCGTGCATTCTGCTCTTCCATGTCAACTTCGACTCTTGCGGATCTTCATACTGACTTATGCCATCCTGGCGTTACCCGTATGTTGCACTTTGTGCGATCTAAAAATCTCCCAATATGCTTACTTCCACAGTGATCAAATGCCTCGATCAGGTCTTTTCCCTTTGCGGTATGGCCAATTTCATCCACTCTGATCGGGGTCCCTCCTTCATGTCAAGCGAACTCAAAAGTTATCTTTCCCAACGGGGAATCGCCACAAGTAAAACGACACCATATTATCCTATTGGAAACGGACAGGTTGTGAGATACAACGCTATCATTTGTAACGCTGTTTGTCTTGCACTCAGGTCACACAATCTACCAGACCAGCAGTGGGGAACTATGCTCCCTGACGCGTTGCATTCCATCAGGTCTCTTCTTTCTACATCCACCAATGTTACTCCTCACGAACGATTCTTCGGGTTCCAGCGTCGCTCCACTCATGGGACGTCCCTACCATCATGGTTGGCAGCTCCTGGCTCCGTGCTGCTCCGAAGATTCGTCCGATCCTCCAAGAATGATCCCCTCGTCGACGAGGTGGAACTAACGGATGTAAATCCTACATACGCGTACGTGCAGTACCCTGATGGCTGGGAGTCCACAGTTTCACTTCGGGATCTGGCTCCCTGCCCAACCGGTCCCACGGACCCAATCGATAGAGAGATCCGTATTAACGACGCCGATGCTCCGCGCTTTTCCGAGGATGACGCCCTACCCGGGACATCAAGGGATCTGCCAGCAACTCCACTAGATCAACCCGGGGAACAGAGCACTCCACGCGGGATGGCCACCTGAAGCCAGGATGCCGGTCAATCACCGGCTACTGAGCAGGATGAAGCCAGCTCTGCGCCGGTGGGGACCCGCACCCGGAGCCACGATCTCCCCAGTCCCCCTCAGGTCGATCAAGGCGACACGGACTCTGCCAGCCCGCCGGTACGAACCAAGCGACCCAGGGACCAAAACACGGTCCGAGGAGACATGCCTTCCGGCCTCCAACGGAAATCCAAACGACTGTGTCTATTCTTAGTCTGGCTAATTCGGTAGAAGGAAGCCGCCGGAATTCCAATCTTTCAGGCGGGAAGAATGACAGGAATCTGGTATGAAGTAATACTGGGCGGCCTGCTGGTGGCGCTGTCCAGGGAGAGTATAAATACTCAGGCATAGGCCCAGCTTGCTTGGGACATTCCTCAACAGGATCTAGAAAAGGACACAACTAGATCTCCATGTTGGAAAACAGTTGATTAAAGCTTTGTTTAACACTTAGACCAAGTGCCTAGTACTTTTCTTACGTCAGTGAGTAGGGATAATGGGTTTGTACTCCAATTGGCAGGATATGATGAGTGATGTCCCCCCAGGGATCTGTACTGGGGCCTCAGCTTTTCACTATATTTATGAGTGACTTAGCTGAAGGAATAGAGAACCGTACAACCAAGTTTGATGACGACATTAAGTTAGGTGGCATAGCAAGCAATGTAAATGAGAACAGAAGTTGTAAAGGGACATTGATAGCTTAAGTAAGTGGGCAAAACTGTGGCAGATGGATTTCAATGTGGAGAAGTGTGAGGTCATCCACTTTGGACCCAAGAAAGATAGATCATGGTATTTTCTAAATGGTGAGAAGCTAGGAACTGTGGGTGAGCAGAGAGATTGAAGGTTCTACGTACAGAAATCACGAAAAGCTGATGAATGGGTACAAAATATATTTTAATAAAGGCTAATGGAATGTTACTCTTAATCTCAAGAGGGCTGTAATACAAAGGGGTGGAAGTTATGCTACAGTTGTATAAAGCTCTGGTTAGTCTGCCTCTGGAGTATTGCGTTCAATTCTGGGCACTGCACCTCAGGAATGTAAGAAATCATGGATTGAAAGAAATAATAGCCTGTTACGGGTTCCCTAGATCAGCAGTTTGCCTAATTTGATGACACAGAAAGATTCCAGTCATGTCAGAAAAATAGCTGTACAGAGAGCTGAATTACGAGGTCAGAACACAAAAACAGGCCTTTAAGTGGGCATAACTAGGCCTGGTACGGGATGCAGCAAGGAGCTGTAGGATAAACAAGCTGTCTATGAGAGGGCAACAAGACCTTTAGAACAGAGATAAGGAGGAAAATGACCTCATGAGGCTGGGAGGGGGCTGTCATAGGTAGCCTCTCCCTTGTAATTGGACAATAGGATGGGGAACAAATGATTGACACCAGGTAATCACCAGCCCACCGAAATAACAATGGCCCAGATATCCCAATCGCAAGCCTCCCGTGGGCGGAGGGCTGCGATCTGGAAAACTCTGCGCCCTTACCTGAGGACTCCCGGGAGGCGCACAATTCCGATTCTGGGCCTCTCCAAACTGCCGGTGCGCAGGGCCCACGTATCCCAGAGGCGCAGGTAGTTCACAGCGTCCCTGGGATCACGTGGGCCATGGGGAGCCAATCAAAGAAGGGAATCTCCCTTCATACATTTGACAGGAATACCTGTCAAATATATGAATGGAAATCACCCCAAATCATAGTAAAACTTTAAATAATTTTTTTTTAAATCACATTTTTAAAATGACTTGAAAGTACAATAAATTAACTATTTTAAACAAAACTTTAAATTTTTTGAAAAAAATAAGTTAAGTTTTTTATGGGGCTAAAAATAAACTTACCATTTTTAAAAGTATTTTCATCTGTCACGGGTTGTATGTCAACTGTATCTATTTCAATCGCATGTAGTAATATCTGATTATGCTTTAAACTGTAGGGGGTAAAAATTCAGTTGGTTGCGCCTCCCGTTAGCGCCTTAAGAGGGCGCTAATGGGGCGCAAAGCCACTAACGCCCGGGCGCAGCGATGTTTGCGCCGCTCGGGAACTTAACTAGACATTGTGCGGCGGCGCTAAACTTTACCGCCGCGACCACCTGCGCGCGCAGATTGTGACGTCATTCCATGGTGCAACGCCCTTGTGGCGCCCCGGAGCGGAAATTGAGTGGCGCCCCCTGCCTTACCGCCTGGCGCATCCAACGACCGGAAGACTGGAACGCTATCAATCGCTGTGGGGCTGGGGGGGGCGCTATTTAAAGGGGGCCTCTTCCTGTCTTTTTCTGTGGTTGACATTTTTGCACTACTCGTTCTGAGAGAGAGAGAGAGAGATTCGGAGAGAGAGAAAGAGAGACTTCTGCATTGAGTCAACGCTTTGTGAGGTAGTTTTGCCTACTGATCCTAACAGTTGGCCCCCCCCCTGCTTTAAGAACTGGCCGGCGCCAGTGTGTCTGTGTTCCGTCGCTAACTGGCAGCAGCTGCGCTGCGCTCGCGCTCTGAGTTAGCGCCTCACTGCTCGGCCTTTGCGCCTTAAGACAGGTGTGCAGCGCCTGATTTAGCGCTCCACTCACCTCCCGGGGCGATAAAAGTGAAGTTTCCAGTCAGTGGCGATAATTAGCGCCAGGCGCTAATATTTGCGTCCAGACGATATTTGCGCCCCAAATGGGGCGCGACCTAATTTTTCCCCCTAGCTCTTTAATAAAAAGTCTTACAACTCCTAAGACCCTTTGGGTAATCTGTGTGTGACCTGTGATTCAAATCTTACAGGAAAGATATAGTGACCTTGGAGGGGATGCAGCGCAGATTCACCAGAATGGTACCGGGGCTAAAAGGGTTCAATTATGAGGACAGATTGCATAGACTAGGCATGTATTCCCTCAAGTATATAAGATTAAAGGGTGATCTAATTCAGATGTTTAGGATAATTAAAGGATTTGGTATGGTAGATAGAAATAAACTATTTCCTCTGGTGGGAGAATCCAGAACAAGGGGACATAACCTTAAAATTCGATCTAGGCCAATCAGGGATGATGTCAGAATACACTTCTTCACACACAGGGTACTGGAAATCTGGAACTCTCGCCACCAAAACGCTGTTGAGGCTAGGTTGAATAAAAATTGAGATTATCAGATATATGTTAGGCAAGAGTATTATGGGATATTGAACCAAGGCAAGTAAATGGAGTTAAGATACAGGTCAGCCATGATCTAATTGAATGGCGGAACAGACTTGAGTGGCTGAATGACCTACTCCTGTTCCTATGTTCCTAGATGTGTGTGCCTCTGATTGTTGCCTCTCTGCTTGTGTGGAAGCTCCTGGCCCCGACTCAACTCTCTCACATGGTGATATATTGGGATCAGAAACTCGAGGGTTGTGGCTGGGTTTGTGGATGGAGGCTCTTGTCTCCCCTCCCCATAGTACCACGTATTGGTGATGGGACATTACTGTGTCACTACTCCAGCCTTACATCTGTTTCCCTGTAAAGTATTCCGTTTTCTGTTCAAAGGCATTCTTAATAACACTTAGTTTAAGTACGTGAGAGGATTGCAAGAAAAGGTCAGACAAACTATAAATAGCTGGTCATTGATTTTTATTTGAATTCAACAAATACAACAACAACATTTATATAACGCCTTTAACGTATTAAGACTTCCCAAGGCGCTTCACAGGAATATTATAAGATGAAAAATTCCATGATATAATAGATATCCTTTTAATTATTGGCAAGTGTCTGATCGATCCAATTGCGGAATTTAGTCACACGGCCATAAACTCCAGGGGTCTTAGTGTCGCAAGAGCCACTGCCCCAGGAAACGATTCCCACCAGGTACCAGGATCCTCCTTCCTGACAGACGAGAGGTCCACCTGAGTCCCCCTGTGAACAAACGAATCAGATTTAATGGGCGGCGGCTCATGAAGTTAATCAAACCTTTCCCAGTGGCCGTGTTTACATACCATACAGGAGGAAGCACCGGAAGCACCAGCACAGATCATCACATCAGAGACCATGTCGCCCCAATACTGCTGACATTCGGTGTTGCTCAGGAGAGGAAGGGATGTCTGCTGCAGAATGCAAGGTGTGAAAAAAGCTGAAGGGGGGAAAAGGTATTGTTAGATTTTCCTGAACCAGTAAAATATTATTTGTGTTTGTAAAGCACTTGTTCTTGGAAAGTTTGGGACCTTTGCTGCAACTTCTGTATACAAACTAAATTCTCCTTAATCTTAGGCAAATTAAATGTCTTAAATGCTTTGATGTGTCTCATAAGCACTATATAATGATTGATAAATGGTAAGGGTAGTAACCTTGTAAAGCTTTTTCTTCATTTTCTCCACATTCCTGTATTTTGAACAAGATCACAAATACTCCATGATGAAGAAGGCCATTCGGCCCGTCTTCATTCATTCCCTCAGGAACAACCCTACATTCCTCCATTGCTGCATCTAGTTCTCTCTTAAAAGATTCCAGAGCTTTCTCCTTGGAGGTCCAAGTGTTGATCATTCTCTGTGTGAAGAATCTCCTGATTACCTTTTACTAGTTTAAATCTCTGTCTCCTTATCCTACCCCTGTGGTTTAATTTAAATGAGTATGCTGGATTAACCTTTTCCACACCATTCACTATCTGATAGATCTCTATAAGATCACTTCTCAAAGGCCTCCTTTCCTGCTGAACAAGTTCTCCAGGGCTACGAATGTGGTAGGGCAGAAACTGAGCTCAACAAAGTTACACTGTACAAAGAAACCACATTGACTTGTAACTGGTCACTGGACAGATCTCTGGGAGGGATGGCAATATTTCTCTAACAGGTATTTTTTACAGGAGGGGCCAGACAGTTAATAGGCCACAGCAGTGAAATGCTGTCGCTAGCACCAAGAGTGTGTGTGTTTATCTATCTTACACTGATCTTTCTCTTTGCAACATGGACTGTTGTAGGAACTCTGCTACCCTGTAATAACACATTCAAATTAAACACAGAGGGAGAAGTGTCTTGTGGGGAATCATTCATAATTTGAACATTCTGTTGACTATATTTGTGCCTTTCAGAAATAATGCTTGAATATCATAGACTCCTATCTGTAATAATATTTTACATTCTCCTGCTTGGAGCTTTTAACTGATGGATACAATAAGTAAACAAAGACTTCATGTCCGACTGAGTGAGTTCCAGCTACAGACATAACTTTGCTCTCTCTAAAGCAATAGAGCTGTCATACCATTGGAGCGAGTCACTCCCCATCCTGTAGTGACACACAGCTTGCCAGCATCGAAGTTGTCATATGCACCAGCTAGACAAACGGGTGACACGCGTGGATTGAGCGTAACAGGTGTTGCGAGTTTTACAAGAGTGATGTCGTTGTTGATGGTATTTCTGTCCCATTCAGGATTTGTAATAGCCTGGAAGACACAAGGCCGGAATTAGTTCCTCCCTCAGGCTTATAAACCCCAAGTTTTACATTACCCAACCACTTCTTGATTTTTCTGGGCTTTGCTATTGTTTTGAATCTCAGTGATGTTCTGCATTATGGGCCTCAACTCGTCCCCTGGTGATGTCTTGCATCATGGGTCATGGTCCTTGCCCAGACAATGTTCTGTACTTCTGGTATTGGCTGTTCCCCGGCGATGTGTTGCTCATAGGCCTCAGACCTTACCCGACGATCCCCTGCATTATGAGTCTCAGCACTTCCCTGGTGATGTCCTGTATTACAGGCCTCAGCTGTTCCCCTGGTGATGTCCTGTATTACAGGCCTCAGCTGTTCCCCTGGTGATGTCCTGTATTACAGGCCTCAGCTGTTCCCCTGGTGATGTCCTGTATTACAGGCCTCAGCTGTTCCCCTGGTGATGTCCTGTATTACAGGCCTCAGCTGTTCCCCTGGTGATGTTCTGTATTACAGGCCTCAGCTGTTCCCCTGGTGATGTGCTGTATTACAGGCCTCAGCTGTTCCCCTGGTGATGTCCTGTATTACAGGCCTCAGCTGTTCCCCTGGTGATGTCCTGTATTACAGGCCTCGGCCCTTCCCTGGTGATGTCCTGTATTACAGGCCTCGGCCCTACATGTAGGTTTCTCAATAAAAAGTAAATATAGAAAAATAGGAGCAGGAATAGGCCTTTCATCCCTTCGAGCCTGCTCCGCCATTCAATATGATCATGGCTGATCCTGTATCTCAATACCATATTCCCGCTCTCTCCCCATACCCCTTGATGCCTTTTGTGTCTAGAAATCTATCTATCTCCTTCTTAAATATATTCAGTGACTTGGCCTCCACAGCCTTCTGTGGTAGAGAATTCCACAGGTTCACCACCCTCTGAGTGAAGAAATTTCTCATCATCTCAGTCCTAAATGTCCTGCCCCGTATCCTGAGACTGTGACCCCTCGTTCTAGACCCCCAGCCAGGGGAAACATCCTCCCTGCATCCAGTCTGTCTAGCCCTGTCAGAATTTTATATGTTTCAATGAGATCCCCTCTCATTCTTCTAAACTCTAGTGAATACAGGCCTAGTCAACCCAATCTCTCCTCATACGACAGTCCTGCCATCACAGGAATCAGTCTCGTGAACCTTCACTGCACTCCCTCTATGGCAAGTATATCCTTTCTTAGGTAAGAAGACCAAAACTGCACACAGTACTCCAGGTGTGGTCTCACCAAGGCCCTGTACAACTGTAGTTATGCATTTGAGTTGGGGAGAAAAATCAATTGCGGCAAATACATTATATAGTGACCAGGAGTTTATTTTAAAAGAGTGGGATAATATAAAACTAGCACACAAGGAATAAGGCAAATTTGATCAAACAGTGCTAGAAATATTCTTTTACTGCCATAGATTCTTTTAAAGACAGTTACTGATTCTAGTTAACACTGTTTCTCTCTCCACTGATGCTGCCTGACCTGCTGAGTGTTTCTAGCATTTTCTGTTGTTATTACTGATTCTACTTTCTACTCTTAAACAGAATTGATAAAACCTCGAACAAAATTCACTGTGAAAATCGGAGCATTCCTACCTTAGCAACTGGGATGGACTGAGTTATTGCATCCGCTGAGCATTTGTTGTAATCTCCAACAACTACAATGTGTCTTGTGCTACAGGAAACAATATATCACGCTCAGTAAGTATTATATCCCTTAATATTGTTAAACATAGACTCTGAAGATGCTGATACTGTAACCTTACCTCACACTGCAATGGGCAGCAGTGACAACCCAGTTTTCGTTAATCAAGGAGCCGCCACAGAAATGAAAGCCACTTTTTTGCTAGTGCAGAAAGGAAAGAATTATTCAGTACAGAAAATCCAACATTTGATCCATTATTGTTCGGATTATCTGTCTTGCAAGCATTCATCTCCACAGACCTGGCTTTGTATGGAGATGGGGCAGTTTGCAAAATCAAAAATGACAGAAAGATGAGTCAGCAGCACATTTTACAATGGACATGTTGTATCGCTGGTTCAGAGGTGTGACTTGTACAAATACCTGTTTTGATCAGATCACCCCTGGGTTTTAAATGTCTAAACTAGCTCACGTTATGATTACAGCGGCCATCTTGCATCCTTGAAACTGGCCGTTGATTCACACAAGATCTTTGGCTCCTGGCAACAAATTTCTAATGACGTTGCACCATTAGTATTATTTTGTTTTATCAACAATTGATGGAGATTGATTTGTTTACCCAGAATATATTCTTCAACACCTGCAGCTACACTACATACGGAAATTCAATGCTATCGCTCCTTCCTCAGGTGAAGTAAATTGGATACAGAATCGTCAGAGGGGAACACTTCAGCAGTCAAGGACATTCAGCCTCGGATCTGCGGGTAAGCGTTCTCCAAGGCAACCTTAGAAACACACGACAACGCAAAATCATCGAGCAGAAACTGATAGCCAAGTTCTGCACTCATGAAGACGGTCTAAATCGGGATCTTGGGTTTATGTCACGATACATGACGTGATCCGGACTCGAGTCGTCGTTAGCTTGTTCACAGATGTGATTCCCAGTAAAAAAGTAAAAATTTTCCCAGTAAAAAAGTAAATTTTTTTTTAAAGCTTTTCGTTTTACATACAGACGGCAGCTTTTGACACGTTAGAACCCCTGCGACTTCACCTCATTGTCTCAGTTGTATCTTGCTATGTCTTTTGATGTGGTACCTTCCTGGCTGACTTAATTAACTTTATCACACCTCGGCAGATAGTCAGGATGATTTAATTTATTGGTCTGCAATTGTAAAGTACACATGCTTTTTTTTCCATCTATATATGCTCTGACGATTCTGTATCCAATTTACTTCACCTGAGGAAGGAGCGATAGTTCCGAAAGCTTGTGATTTCAAATAAAACTGTTGGACTATATCATCAAAATTAACACAGGGCCCCCAGTGAAAATTGACCAGGAGTCTTTGGCTTTTACTGGAATGGTGACCTTTTTAAACAGAGTGAAGTATTAAAAATGTAACAGTTACCTGACTAGGAGTTACTCATACCTGGAGCCTTAGCTTCAACCTACCTGCAGGGAGACCTGCCAGGGCCAAGAGCCAGGAACGGCATCTTCACCATTCACGATTCTTGCGTAGCCCGTGACGACAGGGGTGATGGCCGGGATCCCACAGCCTATGTTGGAAGTCAATGTACAAACAGGGATCAGTCTCACCAGTGCACCACCAAGTAAAATGGGAACTTAAGATATTTTCTAGATATTATAACTTACTCCCTCCATAAGCTGCGCCGAGGACCGCAAAGCAGGAGAGAATCCAAAGGAAAGCCATGGTTCCTGTTCGTGTTTGACGGTTACAGTTACGACTTTATATAGTCGAACTGTGACGCCAGGTATGTAATAGATAAAAGTCTGAGCTTTTACCCAATCTACATGTGGCAGGATTTCTTTGCAAAATAAACTAATTAATTACAAGGCACTTGAACAGATCAGTAAAAACATCACTAGCTAGAAGGACTGTGGGTACTTTCAAGCTGTTCAACGAATAGAATATTGATGATTGATTAAAAGTCAAAGGCACATATCTGAGATATAATGGATGTCTAAGCATGTACGTAATCATATGGCCTTGAAAAAGTTGCCATTATATTGACTAACAAATAAACTCAACTAATGGAACATGTTTTTTTTCCACATGAGTATTCTGAAGGTAAGTTGATAAGAAATTCCAAATTGCTGGGGAACATTTCAACTTGTTATGCAAAGGAGTAACATAAGCTCCACAAACTCACCTTAATTTAATTTCAAATTTTGTATACAAGAAGAATAAACAAAGGGATGTGTGAAAGGATATTCATCTCAAGAAAGGCATTAATAAAGAGATTGACCTAGACTGTTGATAGAAATGAAAGAACTTACATTTAGAAGGCACATTTTAGGTGTTCAGGGTTTCCCAAAGCACATTGTAGTGAATGAATTACCATTTTTTTAAAAGTCTAGTCACTTTTGTAATGTAGGCAAAACAATTTGCACACAGCAAGATCCCACAGGCAGTAGTGAGATAAACGACCAGTTAATCTGTTTTTTTTGGTGTTATTAAAGAGATAATTCCCCAATTCTTCTTTAATTAGTGCCATGGGATCTTTTACCTCCACCTGAACATCCAAAAGGCAGCACCTCCAATAATGCAGCACCCCCTCAATACTGCACTGAAGGGTGCTCGTCCCTGAATTGGAACCTAAACCCCCAACCTTCTGACCAACAGGTCAGTGCTACACTGAGCCAAGCTCAGTAAAGGGAGAATAGTAATTATTACAATAAAATGGTTAGAAGGCTGCATATTGTTTATTGTGTGTCTAAATGTTGGTGATTGTATTCCCTAGACTCCTTTCTGCCTATGCTGCTCTGTAACTGGCCATGAGAGTAGACTGACTTGACTTCCCCCCTTTCCTGTGCAGAAGTTCCTCAACTCACTTTCAGTCATTGCCCCACAGCCTGGGCAAGATCAGCAAGTGAGAATCTGTGGAGATAAACCTTCTCACTATAACAACAGGTCCAAACATTGGCCGGAATTTTCCCAGTCCCAAGTGTGCAGGTTTGGAGGCCGGGTCGGCAGTAAAAATCGTGGAAATTGCCAGCCATTCGGGAACCCACCATCATCCTGCCGTCTTCCACATTTAACTTGGGCGCGTTTCCCAGCGTACCTCGGACACGCTCGGCAGAGGCGGGCGACCTCATTGAAGTACTTAAATGCTTGTTGAGAGACCCTTAAGAGGCTTTATAACCTCAGGTTTTGGCTTTAACTTGTAGCGCACGGGATTCACGCACCTCGGGAACCTCGCCTGCGAAGGGGAGGCGGAAGCTCAGTGGCCATTGTGTGAGTTCATTAATTGACAACTGGGATAACACATAAATACTCCCACATTACACCTGCTTCCTTGCCTAATGGAAAGGCTCTTGCTGACACCATTTTGTGCAGAGATTTAGCTGTCAGGAGTTTGCAAGTCTTTTCTGCAACCTCGGAAGCCACTCTCACCACATTGCTAGCCACTATCAGAACAGTGAGGGATTGGGCCTCTGATCTCCACTTTACCTGCCATCTATTACATCAGCATGGGTGCCGCTTATGCTGTCTCATCTTGGACCTCAGAATTGGAACAAGATAAGCCACAGCACCAACAGCACCAGCTGCACCAGCAGCAGCAGCCACCACAAAATCAATCAATTGATGCTCCACATGAGAGACGGATGTCAGCACACGGCCTGCACCGCACCGGAGGCGATATCCCCAACACAGGGTATACAGGCAGAGGATGAGCTTCCTGGACATGACTGAGCAGCAGTGCTTCAGGAGGCTCAGGCTATTGCGCCAGGTTGTCGCAGACATTTGTAGCTTGCTGGAACAAGACCTGCTGCCTAGAGGATCTGGTGGACCTGCCTTACCAGTGGCTGTCAAAGTCACCAGTGCCCTCAACTTCTTCGCCTCAGGCTCCTTCCAGGGATCTGGAGCAGACATTTGCGGCATCTCACAGTCGACCGCCCACAAATGCATCGCCCAAGTGACCGATGCCATGTTTCACAAGTCAGCCAATTATGTAAACTTTGCCACTGATGAAGCCAGTGTTACTGAGCGGGCGTTCAGCTTTGCGGCTCTGGCTGGCTTCCAACAGGTGCAGGGTGTCATCGACTGCACACATGTGACCATCAAGGCACCCCCTCATCACCCAGGAATGTTTGTGATCCACAAGGCTTTCACCCCCTCAATATGCAGCTCATCTGCAACCATAAAACTAAAAATTAAAACTAAAAATAATCATTTGAATAAAAACTGTAACTAATTATATAAATAAAATAAGGTTAGATAGAGATGGCAGTGCAGGTGTTGTGTCGTAACTGCAGCATGTGGGAGTTGGTGGAGACCAATGAGATCCCGAGCAACCACATCTGCGATAAGTGCCTGCAGCTCTTGGAACTTCAGCTCAAAGTTGTTGAGCTGGAGTCTGAGCTGCAGACATTGCGATGCATCAGAGAAGGGGAGAGTTGCCTGGACACTTTGTTCCAGGAGGCAGTCACACCCCTTAGGTTAAGTAATACTTTAGAGTTAGTCAGTGGTCAGGGACAAGAGGGTGTGACTGCGAGTCAGGAAGGTATGAGGACCCAGCATATAGTGATGGAGGAGCCTCAGCCCTTGACCTTGTCCAACAGGTACGAGGTACTTGCTGCCTGTATGGATGAGAACAAGGACTGCAGGGAGGATGGGTAAACTGGCCACGGCACCATGGTACAGGAGGCCATTCAAGTGGGGGAGTAAAATGGAATGTGGTAGCATTAGGCGACAGTGTAGTCAGGGGGATAGATACTGTTCTCTGCAGCCGCGACAGGGAGTACCGAAGGCTGTGATGCCTGCCCAGTGCCAGGGTTAAAGACATCTCCTTGCAGCTAGAGAAGAACTTGGAGTGGGAAGGGGAGGATCCAGTTGTCGTGGTCCACATAGGAACCAACAACATAGGTAGAACTAAGAATGAGGTTCTGCTGAGAGAGTTTGAGGAGCTAGGATCCAAATTAAAAAGCAGAACCTCAAAGGTAATAATCTCTGGATTGTTACCTGAACCACGTGCCAATTGGCATAGGGATAAGCAGATTAGAGGTTTAAATGCGAGGCTGAAAGTGTGGTGTGGGAGGCAGGGGTTTCGCTTCATGGGCCACTGGCACCAGTACTGGGGGAAAGAGGGAGCTGTTCCAGGCTGGAACCAGTGTCCTGGTGAATCGAATAACTAGGGCAGTAGACAGGGCTTTAAAATAATGAAGGGAGATGGGAGGATTCAGGAAAGAGTCAATTTAAAAGCAGCAAGGGAACTGTCAAGGCTCTAGAGCAGAGCAGAGTTTGGGTAAAAATAAGCTGAGTGGATCAGAAAGGGACAGAGAGAGTAACAAAGGTAATAGGGCATCAGTGGCTAAGGTGACATCAGGGAAAAATAGAAAAAAGTCAATGCTAAAGGCACTATATCTGAATGCGTGAAGCATTCGCAACAAAATAGATGAATTAATAGCACAGATAGAAATTAATAGGTGTGATCTAATAGCCATTACGGAGATGTGGTTGCAAAGTGACCAAGGTTGGGAACTAAATATTCCGGGATACTTAACTTTTAGAAGAGATAGGCAAAATGGAAAAGGAGGAGGGGTAGCCCTGATAATAAAGGATGGGATAAAGACAGTAGAGAGAAAGGATTTTAGCTCGGAAAATCAAGAAGTAGAATCAGTTTGGGTGGAGCTAAGAAACAGCAAGGGGCAGAAAACATTGGTGGGAGTTGTTTATAGGCCCCCAAACAGTAGTTGTAATGTAGGGCAGAGTATACATCAGGAAATTAGTGGTGCATGTAACAAGGGTAATACAGGAAACTCTTTATTAACCGGCATCGACGGGACCGGCGTGGTGCCGGTTAATCAAAAAGTCCGGATAACGGAGAGTTATATCTCCCAACGTACGAGAGCCCCGTACACATTGACATGCGCCTGCATTCGGAGCTCCGTCTCCCCGGGGACTGCCAGCTGACCATCTGTCATGTCCGCTGCCTACCTGGGCTGCACATTCCCCTCCCAATCTACACGCTCCGATACAAGGCAAACGCCTCAGGGTTTTTTTTAAAGTTAATTTTAAACGAGAGATGAAGGAAAACCCCGGTTACCTACTCAAGAATTTTGCCGGTTAAGAGAGATTTCCGGATATTTGGGTGCCGGTTAATAAAGAGTTTCCTGTATAGTAATCATGGGGGACTTTGATCTACATATAGACTGGGCAAACCAAATTTGCAATAATAGTGTGGAGGACGAATTCATGGAATGTATGCAAGATAGTTTTCTAGATCTGTATGTTGAGGAACCAACTAGGGAACAAGTTATTTTAGATCTAGTATTGTGCAACGAGAAAGGGTTAATTAATAACCTTGTAGTAAAGGGGCCTTTAGGGAAGAATGACCATAATATGATAGAATTTTATATTGAGTTTGAAAGTGATTTAGTTAAGTTCGAAACTAGGGTCTTAAATCTAAACAAAGCAAACTACGTAGGTATGAGGGGTGAGTTGGCTAAGGTAGATTGGGATGCTACATTAGAAGGTATGATGGTAGACAAGCAATGGCTAGCATTTAAATAATTAATACATAATTTACAACAAATATACTGTAAGATTTGGATCACAGGTCACACACAGATTACCCAAAGGGTCTTAGGAGTTGTAAGGCTTTTTATTAGAGAGCTACAGTTTAAGCATAATCAGATACTACTACATGCGATTAAAATAGATACAGTGGACATACAACCCGTGACAGGTGAGGGCAATCTACCGCCCTGGAATGGAACGAAACGACCACACGGATGGATAGACAGTGAGGCAGTATGGTGGTCCCGGATTGGGTGGATTCCTGCACTCTGCGGCAGCGGTCACTTCCGTTGGGTCGTCACTCGAGCTGTTGGAGGTGTTAGGCCGTCAGCCAGCATTGATCCACCTCAGAGGCTAAACTTGACCAAGGTGTTAGGCCGTAGCCACCTCAGGGAAGCCTTTGCCCCTAATTGCCTGTTTTCCTCTCTCGGTTGCCTGTTTTTATACCTTATTTCGATGGGCTGGTGATTACCTGGTGTCAATCATTTTTACCCATCCCATTGTCCAATTACAAAGGAGAGGCTACCTATGACAGCCCCCTCCCAGCCTCATGAGGTCATTTTTCTCCTTATCGCTGTTCTAAAGGTCTTGTTGCCCTCTCATAGACAGCTTGTTTATCCGACAGCTCCTTGTTGCATCCCTTATCAGGCCTGGCTATGCCCACTCGAAGGCTTGTTTTTATGTTCTGACCTTGTAATTCAGCTCTCTGTATAACTCCTTTTCTGACATGACTGGAATCCTTCTGTGTCATCAACTTAGGCAAACTGCTGAGTTAGGGAACCCGTAACAGACTATTATTTCTTTCAATCCACAATTTCTTACAATACATTCCTTTAAGGCACAAAAATCCCACAGGAAAAGTGGTCCAACCATGGCTAACAATAGAAATTAAAGATAGTATTACATCAAAGGAAGAGGCTTATCATGTTGCCAAAAAGAGTAGTAAGCCTGAGGATTGGGAGGATTTTAGAATTCAGCAAAGGAGGACCAAGAAATTGATAAGGAAAGAGAAAAAGAATATGAGATTAAATTAGCAAGAGACATAAAAACAGATTGTAAACGTTTCTTTCGGAATGTAAATAGGAAGAGATTAGTGAAAGTAAACGTGGGCCCATTAGAGGCAGAGACAGGAGAAATTATAATGGGCAATAAGGAAATGGCAGAGACATTAAACAAATATTTTGTATCTGTCTTCACGGTAGAAAACACAAAAAACATTCTGGAAATAATGGGGAACCAAGGTTCCAGAGAGAATGAGGAACTTAAAGAAATCAGTATAAGTAAAGACATAGTACTGGCGAAATTAATGGGACTAAGTGGCGACAAATCCCTTGGACCTGATGACCTGCATCCTAGCGTTTTAAAAGAAGTAGCTGCAGAGATAGTGGATGCACTGGTATTAATCTTCCAGAATTCCCTAGATTCTAGAACAGTCCCCAAGAATTGGAAGGTAGCAAACATAACCCCGCTATTTAAGAAAGGAGGAAGAGAAAAAACGGGGAACTGTAGGCCAGTTAGCCTGACATCAGTAGTAGGCAACATGCTAGAATCTATTATTAGGGATGTGGTTATAGGGCACTTAGAAAATAATAACAGGACTGGGCAGAGTCAACATGGTTTTATGAAAGGGAAATCGTGTTTGACAAATGTTAGAGTTTTTTTAAAGATGTAACTAGTAGGATGGATACGGGGGAACCAGTGGATGTTGTGTATTTGGATTTTCAAAAAGCATTCGATGAGGTGCCACACAAGATGTTATTACACAAAATTATGACTCATGGTATTGGGGGTAATATACTAGCATGGATTGAGGATTGGTTAATGGACAGAAAACAGAGAGTAGGAATAAACAGGACTATTTTGGGTTGGCAGGCTGTAACTAGCGGGGTATCGCAAGGATCAGTGCTTGGGCCTCAGCTATTTACAATCTATATTAATGACCTAGATGAAGGGACTGAGTGAAACATATCCAAGTTTGCTGATGATACAAAGTTAGGTGGGAATGTAAGCTATGAGGAGGATGCAAAGAGGCTGCAGAGAGATACAGACAGGTTGACTGAGTGAGCAAGAACATGGCAAATGGAATACAATGTGAGGAAGTGTGAAGTTATCCACTTTGGTAGGAAAAACAAAAAAGCGGAATATTTTTTGAATGATGAGAGACTGGGAAATGTTTGCATTCAGAGGAACCTGCGTGTCCTTGTACATGAATCACAGAAAGTTAACATGCAGGTACAGCAAGCAATTAGGAAAGCAAATGGTATGTTAGCTTTTGTTACAAAGGGATTAGAGTATAGGAGTAAAGAAGTCGCACTACAATTATACAGGGCATTGGTGAGGCCACACCTGGAGTACTGTGTACAGTTCTGGTCTCCTTACCTAAGGAAAGACATACTTGCCTTAGAGGGAGTGCAACAAAGGTTCACTGGACTGGTTCCTGGGATGAGGGGATTGCCCTCTAAGGAGAGATTGAGTAGACTAGGCCTATATTCCCTAGAGTTTAGAAGAATGAGAGGTGATCTAATTGAAACAAATAAAATTCTTAAGGGGCTTGACAGGGTTAATGCTGAGAAAATGTTTCCCCTGGCTGGGAAATCTAGAACACAGGGTCACAGTCTCAGAATAAGGGGTTGGTCATTTAGGACTGAGATGAACGGGGTTGTGAATCTTTGGAATTCTCTAACCCAGAGAGCTGTGGATGCTCAGTCATTGAGTATATTCAAGACAGAGGTCGATAAATTTTTGGGATCTAAGGGAATTAAGGGATATGGGGATAGTGTGGGAAGGTAGAGTTGAGATAGAAGATCGGCCATGATCTTGTTGAATGGCAGAGCAGGCTCGAAGGGCCAAATGGTCTACTCCAGCTCCTATTTCTTATGTTCTTATAAAAAGATCATCCGCATGTGTGTGCCAGATTTCCTGGCAGCTGTCATGACTCTTTCATGCTGTGCCAATCCACCCTCCCTCAACTCTTCGCACCTCCAAACAGACTTACCGGCTGGGTGCTTGGAGACAAGGGCTAACCACTGAAGACGTGGCTGATGACACCCTTGAGGAGGTCAAGTACTGAGGCAGAGGAGCATTATAATGACAGCCACATGTCCACCAGATGTGTCATAGAGCAAGTAATCAGCATGCTGAAAATGCGCTTCAGATGCCTTGACAGATCTGGAGGAGCCCTTCAGTAGGCACCAGCCAGGGTCTCCAGAATCATAATTGTTTGCTGCACGCTGCACAACATAGTGCAGCAGCGAGGATTGGAGCTGCAGGAGGAGCAAGGCACTGAGCGCACATCCTCTTCAGAGGAGGAGGAGGAGGAGGACAACCCTCAGGTGGAGATGGTATCAGCAATGGCACATATTGTTGCCCGGGAGGCCCGGGGTGGCCTCATAATGGCTAGATTTACTTAACTTGCTCCAGTGCACCCATATGGCTGCCACATGCTGTACTAAGTTCCCCCCGCTCCAACAACACCACAAAGCAGCCCTACAATGACCAAGCCATTCCTCTCACCCGAACCCCCATAGCTCAAGGTTAACTAATGTCTCACCATTCACTCCAAGTGACAAGGCCACTTCCCAGGTATCAAGCAAAAATGGACAAGACTGGAAAGTGGTGCAAAGAAATAAATTTATGTGCCTCATAAATAGAACTGAAACTTATCACTAACATTTTTTCATACACCCATGTGTATACTCTTATGCATCTAGGATTGTGTCTTTTTCTTTTCCGAGTGCTTCTACGAGGTGCAACCCCTGTGGCTTCAGCAGAGGTAGAGGCAGGCTGCTCACTTCCCTGCTGCGACTGGTCAGACACTTTTGGTGGACGTCCTCTAGGTTTTGGAGCCTGTGAGGGCCCCGCCAAAGACTGCTCCTCCTACAACTGTGCAGGAGCAGACTCGGCCATCGGGATCCGAGGAAGCATGTAGGGCTCTGACTGAGGGCGAGGCAATGGGGGAGAAGTGGGAGCGCTTTGAGAAGAGCCCCCACTTCCCTCTCAACATCATCCCTTTCATGGGCCACCCACATTTCCCTGCTAGCAAGGAGCTGGAGAGCACCTTGCTGCACATCAGTGGGGCGATGAAGGCCCAAGTCTACATTTATATCCCTCCTCCAGATGCAGTCAATGAACGTCTGCCATCTGTTGTCCACAGCAAGCCTGGTCTCGTTGGACTGGCGCATTTGCTGCTCCATGCAGGTGGCCATCTTTTCCATGGAACAGCACAACATAGAAACATAGAAGATAGGAGCAGGAGTAGGCCATTCGGCCCCTAGAGCCTGCTCCGCCATTCAATGAGATCATGGCTGATCATCCAAATTCACCTTCGAGATGGTGGTGTTCATGTCGGAGATGAACTCCTCCATTCTCTGTACATTTACACACATCGCGGCTGCAAAAGCTGCCAGAGCCTCATGCAATTGTTGCTGCACCTCCAAGATCAACCTCTTTCTCGATGGCCCCCGAGGTTCAGTATCTGCATTGAGTTCAGCAGAGCTTGGAGCGTCTCGTGCCCTCCGGCGAGGAGTCTCCACTGCTGTCGCTGTCAACACCATCTGCTCTTGCTCACTTGTGATGTGAGAGACACCAGGTGACAACACTACTGTATCTCGCGTGGGACCCACTGAGGTGTGCGTATCTGCGTTGGTGCTGGTTGCGCTTGGGTCTGCTGACGGTGCACCCTCAGAGACTGGAGCTTTCTCTGAGGAGTCGTCTTCATTCTGTAGCTGGACAGTGGAGTGACGGGGGGGGGAGGGGGCGTTGCTGTGATGGACCTATGGGAGAGTAAAGAGATGAATTAGAAGTATTATAATAAGAATGGGTAACGTTACCATTATGCACATGATGACATTTCACTGGATGCTGACATCAGTCACCATATGAGTGACTTTTGTATGTCATGTGGCTGTATAAGATTTAATCCTGTCACCTAGTTGCTGGGAGGTCCCCCTCTCTCCATCTCCCACCACCAGCAGCTCTGCAACTCCAGAGATCTCTAGGGCCTCCACCTCTGCTGGAGTCAAATGACTGAAGACTCGAGGGCCACCTCCAGTTCTCTCCCTATTGTTGTGGGCTCTCTTCTCCTGCAAGGAGGGAAAGAAGAGAAGTTTGAGTGAGAGTGATGGAATGAGTGTAAGGAAGTGTAAGGGTTACATCTGTAGAGGGTGACAATAAAGGAGTGGCGTGACATTGCCAAATGGCCTCCTTCTGTGGTGTTACTTACTATGATTGCATTAGGATGATGGTGAGTGTCAGTGGTGGTTAGTCAGATGGGGATGTGAGTAGGTGCATAGACAGAAAGGGATGGGTGCACCTGCAAGGTAGGTTAGTGTGAGGAGTGATGTGCAGGAGTAGGCTTGAGAAGGCAGAGTGATGGGGTTGGGATGACAGGCACATCAGGATGAGGGTGAGTGTGGCATTGCACTCACCTTTCCTGACCTCATGAGATCATTGAATCTCTTGAGGCACTGGATCCACGTCCTCCTCACAACATCCCTGCTACTGACCTCCTCTGCGATTTCTAGCCATGCCATTTTTGTCTCTTTGGGTGGTCGCTTTCGGCGATCGCCTGCGTGCTCTTACTGCCTGCACCAGAACTTCCAGGGAGGCATCGGTGAATCTTGGTGCTGCCCTCTGTCTTGTCTCCATGACCCACAGTTTTGTCAGTTTTATTGTGTTATTGAGACCTCTGGAAACCACCTTCTGCACTGCTACATCAACCTTCAAATGAGATGTGTGCAAGGCTGCTTTAAATATCTGCCCTGAAAATGAGTCATCGGTGACGTCATCAGACCCGCTCCATTTAACTGGGCCAGGAAACCCGCATGACTGTTTTAATTGGGGCCATTGAGTTAAACACGCATTGCAGAACACGCTGTTCAAATCTTCGGGTTCCCGACCCGCTAAGCGGACCGCAGGCACGCAACCCGACTCCAAGGTAAAGTTAATGTGACCTTCAGTAACCTGCGCTTTGGGGGATCGGAATAAAGTGAGCAATGTTTTACTCTAAAGAATAGTCATCTTAGTTGTGTATTGGATTTTACTTTTACACTCACTCTCTTCTTTCCCACTCAACTTGGAGACAGTCTAGACTTTTGTTATTGCAGTATTCTGTGGCTTCTGCCTGACCACCTGGCCATAGATTACAGGGAAAATGGGTGATCCTAGTCCTGAGCTCCTATAGCAAAGTTATTATTTAAGTTGAACTATCTTACTTAATTTGTATGTGGAGAGAAGCCTAGTGGAATTGTTCTACTTATGTATAGTGTCATGTATTCCAAAATGACATGTGGCCTGGCTGTACTAAGTGACGACCCACTTTTGTGTGTGTTTTATTTATTCATTCACGGGATGTGGCTGTCGCTGGCAAGGCCAGCATTTATTGCCCATCCCAAATTGCCCTTGAGAAGCTGGTGGTGAGCCGTCTTCTTGAACCGCTGCAGTCCGTGTGGTGAAGGAACCCCCACAGTGCTGTTAGGTAGGGAGTTCCAGGATTTTGACCCAGCGACGATGAAGGATCGCCGATATATTTCCAAGCCAGGATAGTGTGTGACTTGGAGGGGAACTTGGAGGTGGTGGTGTTCCCATGCGCTTGCTGCCCTTGTCTTTCTAGGTGGTGGAAGTCGCGGGTTTGGGAGGTGCTGCCGAAGAAGCCTTGGCGAGTTGCTGCAGTGCATCTTGTAGATGGAACACACTGCAGCCACGGTACGCCGGTGGTGGAGGGACTGAATGTTTAAGGTGGTGGATGCGGTGCCAATCAAGTGGGTTGTTTTGTCCTCGATGGTGTCGAGCTTCTTGAGTGCTGTTGGAGCTTCAGCCATCCAGACAAGTGGAGAGTAATCCATCACACTCCTGATTTGTGCCCTGTATAGGCTTTGGGGAGTCAGGAGATGAGTCATTCACCGCAGAATACCCAGCCTCTGACCTGCTCTTGAAGCCACAGTATTTAAATGGCTGATCCAGTTAAGTTTCTGGTCAATGGTGACCCACCCCAGGATGTTGATGGTGGGGGATTCAATGATGGTAATGCCATTGAATGTCAAAGTAAGATGGTTATACTCTCTCTTATTGGAGATGGTCATTGCCCGGCACTTGTGTGGCGTGAATGTTACCTGCCGTTTATCAGCCCAAGCCTGGATGTTGTTCAGGTCTTGCTGCACGTGGGCATGGACTGCTTCATTATCTGAGGAATTGTGAATGGAACTGAACACGGTGCAATCATCTGCGAACATCCCCACTTCTGATCTCATGATGGAGGGAAGGTCATTGATGAAGCAGCCGAAGTTGGTTGGGCCTAGGACACTGCCCTGAGGAACTCTTGCAGTGATATCCTGGGGCTGAGATAATTGGCCTCCAACAACCACAACCATCTTCCTTTGTGCTAGATATGACTCCAGCCAGTGAAGACTTTTCCCCCTGATCCCCATTGAATGCAATTTTACTCGGGCCCTTGGTGCCACACTCGGTCCTGCCTTGATGTCAAGGGCAGTCACTCTCACCTCAACTCTTTTGCCCATGTTTGAACATGGCTGCAATGAGGTCTGGAGCCAAGTGGTCCTGGTGGAACTCAAACTGGGCATCGGTGAGCAGGTTATTGGTGAGAGACGCAGACTTGAACGGATATGGCAGACAACTGGTTTAGCCATTCACCGCCAGATCTGGCTGGACCACATAAAGCATTATCGGGTCCTGGTCTCACCTGCCAAAATTGCTCATTATTCCAGAATGCAAAAATAAACCATGGCTGCTATTCTCTACTGCTAACCGTCTTCTTAAATTCCTCTCCTCTGTCTCCTCCAACAACAAGTGTGAGGAGCTTATGGACTCCTTTGTCTCTAAGATTGAGACCATCTGTTTAGCTGCCCCTTCCTTCCCCTAGGTTACAGATTGTGGTGGAATACAAATCTGCTGCTGCTGATGGCCCACAGTGCCTCATGGATGTCCAGTTTTGAACTTCTAGATCTGTTCTGAATCTATCCCATTTAGCACGGTGGTAGTGCCACACAACACGATGGAGGGTGTCCTCAGTGTGAAGACCGGACTATGTCTTCAGTCCAATATTGTCATGGTCAGATGCATATATGACAGGACTCCTTTGTGTTGGTTCTCTCACCACCTGCCGCAAGCCCAGTCTGGCACCTATTTCCTTCAGGACTAGGCCAGCTTGGTCAGCAGTGGTGCTACCGAGCCACTCTTGTCTTTTTTATTCGTTCATGAAATGTGGGTGTCACTGGCAAGGCCAGCATTTATTGCCCATCCCTAATTGCCCTCGAGAAGGTGGTGGTGAGCTGCCTTCTTGAACCACTGCAGTCCATGTGGTGAAGGTACTCCCACAGTGTTGTTAGGGAGGGAGTTCCAGGATTTTGACCCAGCAACGATGGAGAAATGCGATGTATTTCCAAGTCAGGAAGGTGTGTGACTTGGTGGGGAACTTGGAGTTGATGGTGTTCCCATGCGCCTGCTGCCCTTCTATAAGTGGTAGAGGTCATGGGTTTGCTAGGCCATTTCAGAGGGCAGTTAAGAGTCAATCACATTGCTGTGGGTCTGGAGTCTGGAGTCACAAAGAGGGCGCTAATGGGGCGCAAAGCCGCTAACGCCCGGGCGCAGCGATGTTTGCGCCGCTCGGGAACTTAACTAGACATTGTGCGGCGGCGCTAAACTTTACCGCCGCGACCACCTGCGCGCGCAGATTGTGACGTCATTCCAATGTGCAACGCCCTTGTGGCGCCCCGGAGCGGAAATTGAGTGGCGCCCCCTGCCTTACCGCCTGGCGCATCCAACGACCGGAAGACTGGAACGCTATCAATCGCTGTGGGGCTGGGGGGGGCGCTATTTAAAGGGGGCCTCTTCCTGTCTTTTTCTGTGGTTGACATTTTTGCACCACTCGTTCTGAGAGAGAGAGAGAGATTCGGAGAGAGAGAAAGAGAGACTTCTGCATTGAGTCAACGCTTTGTGAGGTAGTTTTGCCTACTGATCCTAACAGTTGGCCCCCCCCCTGCTTTAAGAACTGGCCGGCGCCAGTGTGTCTGTGTTCCGTCGCTAACTGGCAGCAGCTGCGCTGCGCTCGCGCTCTGAGTTAGCGCCTCACTGCTCGGCCTTTGCGCCTTAAGACAGGTGTGCAGCGCCTGATTTAGCGCTCCACTCACCTCCCGGGGCGATAAAAGTGAAGTTTCCAGTCAGTGGCGATAATTAGCGCCAGGTGCTAATATTTGCGTCCAGACGATATTTGCGCCCCAAATGGGGCGCGACCTAATTTTTCCCCCTAGCTCTTTAATAAAAAGTCTTACAACTCCTAAGACCCTTTGGGTAATCTGTGTGTGACCTGTGATTCAAATCTTACAGGAAAGATATAGTGACCTTGGAGGGGATGCAGCGCAGATTCACCAGAATGGTACCGGGGCTAAAAGGGTTCAATTATGAGGACAGATTGCATAGACTAGGCATGTATTCCCTCAAGTATATAAGATTAAAGGGTGATCTAATTCAGATGTTTAGGATAATTAAAGGATTTGGTATGGTAGATAGAAATAAACTATTTCCTCTGGTGGGAGAATCCAGAACAAGGGGACATAACCTTAAAATTCGATCTAGGTCAATCAGGGATGATGTCAGAATACACTTCTTCACACACAGGGTACTGGAAATCTGGAACTCTCGCCACCAAAACGCTGTTGAGGCTAGGTTGAATAAAAATTGAGATTATCAGATATATGTTAGGCAAGAGTATTATGGGATATTGAACCAAGGCAAGTAAATGGAGTTAAGATACAGGTCAGCCATGATCTAATTGAATGGCGGAACAGACTTGAGTGGCTGAATGACCTACTCCTGTTCCTATGTTCCTAGATGTGTGTGCCTCTGATTGTTGCCTCTCTGCTTGTGTGGAAGCTCCTGAACCCGACTCAACTCCCTCACATGGTGATATATTGGGATCAGAAGCTCAAGGGTTGGGGCTGGGTTTGTGGATAGAGGCTCTTGTCTCCCCTCCCCATAGTACCACGTATTGGTGATGGGACATTACTGTGTCACTACTCCAGCCTTACATCTGTTTCCCTGTAAAGTATTCCGTTTTCTGTTCAAAGGCATTCTTAATAACACTTAGTTTAAGTACGTGAGAGGATTGCAAGAAAAGGTCAGACAAACTATAAATAGCTGGTCATTGATTTTTATTTGAATTCAACAAATACAACAACAACATTTATATAACGCCTTTAACGTATTAAGACTTCCCAAGGCGCTTCACAGGAATATTATAAGATGAAAAATTCCATGATATAATAGATATCCTTTTAATTATTGGCAAGTGTCTGATCGATCCAATTGCGGAATTTAGTCACACGGCCATAAACTCCAGGGGTCTTAGTGTCGCAAGAGCCACTGCCCCAGGAAACGATTCCCACCAGGTACCAGGATCCTCCTTCCTGACAGACGAGAGGGCCACCTGAGTCCCCCTGTGAACAAACGAATCAGATTTAATGGGCGGCGGCTCATGAAGTTAATCAAACCTTTCCCAGTGGCCGTGTTTACATACCATACAGGAGGAAGCACCAGAAGCACCAGCACAGATCATCGCATCAGAGACCATGTCGCCCCAATACTGCTGACATTCGGTGTTGCTCAGGAGAGGAAGGGATGTCTGCTGCAGAATGCAAGGTGTGAAAAAAGCTGAAGGGGGGAAAAGGTATTGTTAGATTTTCCTGAACCAGTAAAATATTATTTGTGTTTGTAAAGCACTTGTTCTTGGAAAGTTTGGGACCTTTGCTGCAACTTCTGTATACAAACTAAATTCTCCTTAATCTTAGGCAAATTAAATGTCTTAAATGCTTTGATGTGTCTCATAAGCACTATATAATGATTGATAAATGGTAAGGGTAGTAACCTTGTAAAGCTTTTTCTTCATTTTCTCCACATTCCTGTATTTTGAACAAGATCACAAATACTCCATGATGAAGAAGGCCATTCGGCCCGTCTTCATTCATTCCCTCAGGAACAACCCTACATTCCTCCATTGCTGCATCTAGTTCTCTCTTAAAAGATTCCAGAGCTTTCTCCTTGGAGGTCCAAGTGTTGATCATTCTCTGTGTGAAGAATCTCCTGATTACCTTTTACTAGTTTAAATCTCTGTCTCCTTATCCTACCCCTGTGGTTTAATTTAAATGAGTATGCTGGATTAACCTTTTCCACACCATTCACTATCTGATAGACCTCTATAAGATCACTTCTCAAAGGCCTCCTTTCCTGCTGAACAAGTTCTCCAGGGCTACGAATGTGGTAGGGCAGAAACTGAGCTCAACAAAGTTACACTGTACAAAGAAACCACATTGACTTGTAACTGGTCACTGGACAGATCTCTGGGAGGGATGGCAATATTTCTCTAACAGGTATTTTTTACAGGAGGGGCCAGACAGTTAATAGGCCACAGCAGTGAAATGCTGTCGCTAGCACCAAGAGTGTGTGTGTTTATCTATCTTACACTGATCTTTCTCTTTGCAACATGGACTGTTGTAGGAACTCTGCTACCCTGTAATAACACATTCAAATTAAACACAGAGGGAGAAGTGTCTTGTGGGGAATCATTCATAATTTGAACATTCTGTTGACTATATTTGTGCCTTTCAGAAATAATGCTTGAATATCATAGACTCCTATCTGTAATAATATTTTACATTCTCCTGCTTGGAGCTTTTAACTGATGGATACAATAAGTAAACAAAGACTTCATGTCCGACTGAGTGAGTTCCAGCTACAGACATAACTTTGCTCTCTCTAAAGCAATAGAGCTGTCATACCATTGGAGCGAGTCACTCCCCATCCTGTAGTGACACACAGCTTGCCAGCATCGAAGTTGTCATATGCACCAGCTAGACAAACGGGTGACACGCGTGGATTGAGCGTAACAGGTGTTGCGAGTTTTACAAGAGTGATGTCGTTGTTGATGGTATTTCTGTCCCATTCAGGATTTGTAATAGCCTGGAAGACACAAGGCCGGAATTAGTTCCTCCCTCAGGCTTATAAACCCCAAGTTTTACATTACCCAACCACTTCTTGATTTTTCTGGGCTTTGCTATTGTTTTGAATCTCAGTGATGTTCTGCATTATGGGCCTCAACTCGTCCCCTGGTGATGTCTTGCATCATGGGTCATGGTCCTTGCCCAGACAATGTTCTGTACTTCTGGTATTGGCTGTTCCCCGGCGATGTGTTGCTCATAGGCCTCAGACCTTACCCGACGATCCCCTGCATTATGAGTCTCAGCACTTCCCTGGTGATGTCCTGTATTACAGGCCTCAGCTGTTCCCCTGGTGATGTCCTGTATTACAGGCCTCAGCTGTTCCCCTGGTGATGTCCTGTATTACAGGCCTCAGCTGTTCCCCTGGTGATGTCCTGTATTACAGGCCTCAGCTGTTCCCCTGGTGATGTCCTGTATTACAGGCCTCAGCTGTTCCCCTGGTGATGTCCTGTATTACAGGCCTCAGCTGTTCCCCTGGTGATGTCCTGTATTACAGGCCTCAGCTGTTCCCCTGGTGATGTCCTGTATTACAGGCCTCAGCTGTTCCCCTGGTGATGTCCTGTACGGCACTCTACACCAGTATCCCCCACGATGACGGCATCGCTGCAACAGCCTCAGTACTCAACATCAACAACAGCCAATCTCCAGACGCCATCCTACAACTCATCCGCTTCATCCTTGACCACAATGTCTTCACCTTCGACAACCATTTTTTTACCCAAACACACGGAACAGCCATGGGGACCAAATTCGCACCCCAATACGCCAACATCTTCATGCACAAGTTCGAGCAAGACTTCTTCGCTGCACAGGACCTCCAGCCAACGCTGTACACCAGATACATCGACGACATTTTCTTCCTTTGGACCCATGGCGAAGGATCACTGAAAAGACTACACGATAACATAAACAAGTTCCATCCCACCATCAAACTCACCATGGACTACTCCTCAGAATCGGTCTCATTCCTGGACACACGAATCTCCATCAAAGACGGACACCTCAGCACTTCACTCTACCGCAAGCCCACGGACAACCTCACGATGCTCCACTTCTCCAGCTTCCACCCTAACCATGTTAAAGAAGCCATCCCCTATGGACAAGCCCTGCGAATACACAGGATCTGCTCAGACGAGGAGGAACGCGATGGACACCTACGGACGCTGAAAAACGCCCTCGTAAGAACGGGATATGACGCTCGACTCATCGATCGACAGTTCCGACGGGCCACAGCGAAAAATCGCATAGACCTCCTCAGAAGGCAAACACGGGACACAACCAACAGGGTACCCTACGTCGTCCAGTACTTCCCCGGAGCGGAGAAACTACGACATGTTCTTCGCAGCCTTCAACATGTCATCGATGACGACAAACACCTCGCTAAGGCCATCCCCACGCCTCCACTACTTACCTTCAAACAGCCGCCTAACCTCAGAAGTACCATCGTTCGCAGCAAATTACCCAGCTTTCAGGATAACAGCGACCACGACACCACACAACCCTGCCATGGCAAACTCTGCAAGACATGCCAGATCATCAACACAGATACCACCATCACACGTGAGGACACTACCCACCAGGTACATGGTACATACTCATGTGACTCGGCCAACGTTGTCTACCTCATACGTTGCAGGAAAGAATGCACCGCGGCATGGTACATCGGCGAGACCATGCAGACACTGAGACAACGTATGAACGAGCACCGCGCAACAATCGCCAGGCAGGATTGTTACCTCCCAGTCGGGGAACACTTCAGCAGTCAAGGACATTCAGCCTCGGATCTGCGGGTAAGCGTTCTCCAAGGCAACCTTAGAAACACACGACAACGCAAAATCATCGAGCAGAAACTGATAGCCAAGTTCTGCACTCATGAAGACGGTCTCAATCGGGATCTTGGGTTTATGTCACGATACATGACGTGATCCGGACTCGAGTCGTCGTTAGCTTGTTCACAGATGTGATTCCCAGTAAAAAAGTAAAAATTTTCCCAGTAAAAAAGTAAATTTTTTTTTTTAAAGCTTTTCGTTTTACATACAGACGGCAGCTTTTGACACGTTAGAACCCCTGCGACTTCACCTCATTGTCTCAGTTGTATCTTGCTATGTCTTTTGATGTGGTACCTTCCTGGCTGACTTAATTAACTTTATCACACCTCGGCAGATAGTCAGGATGATTTAATTTATTGGTCTGCAATTGTAAAGTACACATGCTTTTTTTTCCATCTATATATGCTCTGACGATTCTGTATCCAATTTACTTCACCTGAGGAAGGAGCGATAGTTCCGAAAGCTTGTGATTTCAAATAAAACTGTTGGACTATAACCTGGTGTTGTGCGACCTCTCAATGATGTCCTGTATTACAGGCCTCAGCTGTTCCCCTGGTGATGTCCTGTATTACAGGCCTCGGCCCTTCCCTGGTGATGTCCTGTATTACAGGCCTCGGCCCTACATGTAGGTTTCTCAATAAAAAGTAAATATAGAAAAATAGGAGCAGGAATAGGCCTTTCATCCCTTCGAGCCTGCTCCGCCATTCAATATGATCATGGCTGATCCTGTATCTCAATACCATATTCCCGCTCTCTCCCCATACCCCTTGATGCCTTTTGTGTCTAGAAATCTATCTATCTCCTTCTTAAATATATTCAGTGACTTGGCCTCCACAGCCTTCTGTGGTAGAGAATTCCACAGGTTCACCACCCTCTGAGTGAAGAAATTTCTCATCATCTCAGTCCTAAATGTCCTGCCCCGTATCCTGAGACTGTGACCCCTCGTTCTAGACCCCCAGCCAGGGGAAACATCCTCCCTGCATCCAGTCTGTCTAGCCCTGTCAGAATTTTATATGTTTCAATGAGATCCCCTCTCATTCTTCTAAACTCTAGTGAATACAGGCCTAGTCAACCCAATCTCTCCTCATACGACAGTCCTGCCATCACAGGAATCAGTCTCGTGAACCTTCACTGCACTCCCTCTATGGCAAGTATATCCTTTCTTAGGTAAGAAGACCAAAACTGCACACAGTACTCCAGGTGTGGTCTCACCAAGGCCCTGTACAACTGTAGTTATGCATTTGAGTTGGGGAGAAAAATCAATTGCGGCAAATACATTATATAGTGACCAGGAGTTTATTTTAAAAGAGTGGGATAATATAAAACTAGCACACAAGGAATAAGGCAAATTTGATCAAACAGTGCTAGAAATATTCTTTTACTGCCATAGATTCTTTTAAAGACAGTTACTGATTCTAGTTAACACTGTTTCTCTCTCCACTGATGCTGCCTGACCTGCTGAGTGTTTCTAGCATTTTCTGTTGTTATTACTGATTCTACTTTCTACTCTTAAACAGAATTGATAAAACCTCGAACAAAATTCACTGTGAAAATCGGAGCATTCCTACCTTAGCAACTGGGATGGACTGAGTTATTGCATCCGCTGAGCATTTGTTGTAATCTCCAACAACTACAATGTGTCTTGTGCTACAGGAAACAATATATCACGCTCAGTAAGTATTATATCCCTTAATATTGTTAAACATAGACTCTGAAGATGCTGATACTGTAACCTTACCTCACACTGCAATGGGCAGCAGTGACAACCCAGTTTTCGTTAATCAAGGAGCCGCCACAGAAATGAAAGCCACTTTTTTGCTAGTGCAGAAAGGAAAGAATTATTCAGTACAGAAAATCCAACATTTGATCCATTATTGTTCGGATTATCTGTCTTGCAAGCATTCATCTCCACAGACCTGGCTTTGTATGGAGATGGGGCAGTTTGCAAAATCAAAAATGACAGAAAGATGAGTCAGCAGCACATTTTACAATGGACATGTTGTATCGCTGGTTCAGAGGTGTGACTTGTACAAATACCTGTTTTGATCAGATCACCCCTGGGTTTTAAATGTCTAAACTAGCTCACGTTATGATTACAGCGGCCATCTTGCATCCTTGAAACTGGCCGTTGATTCACACAAGATCTTTGGCTCCTGGCAACAAATTTCTAATGACGTTGCACCATTAGTATTATTTTGTTTTATCAACAATTGATGGAGATTGATTTGTTTACCCAGAATATATTCTTCAACACCTGCAGCTACACTACATACGGAAATTCAATGCTCATCAAAATTAACACAGGGCCCCCAGTGAAAATTGACCAGGAGTCTTTGGCTTTTACTGGAATGGTGACCTTTTTAAACAGAGTGAAGTATTAAAAATGTAACAGTTACCTGACTAGGAGTTACTCATACCTGGAGCCTTAGCTTCAACCTACCTGCAGGGAGACCTGCCAGGGCCAAGAGCCAGGAACGGCATCTTCACCATTCACGATTCTTGCGTAGCCCGTGACGACAGGGGTGATGGCCGGGATCCCACAGCCTATGTTGGAAGTCAATGTACAAACAGGGATCAGTCTCACCAGTGCACCACCAAGTAAAATGGGAACTTAAGATATTTTCTAGATATTATAACTTACTCCCTCCATAAGCTGCGCCGAGGACCGCAAAGCAGGAGAGAATCCAAAGGAAAGCCATGGTTCCTGTTCGTGTTTGACGGTTACAGTTACGACTTTATATAGTCGAACTGTGACGCCGGGTATGTAATAGATAAAAGTCTGAGCTTTTACCCAATCTACATGTGGCAGGATTTCTTTGCAAAATAAACTAATTAATTACAAGGCACTTGAACAGATCAGTAAAAACATCACTAGCTAGAAGGACTGTGGGTACTTTCAAGCTGTTCAACGAATAGAATATTGATGATTGATTAAAAGTCAAAGGCACATATCTGAGATATAATGGATGTCTAAGCATGTACGTAATCATATGGCCTTGAAAAAGTTGCCATTATATTGACTAACAAATAAACTCAACTAATGGAACATGTTTTTTTTCCACATGAGTATTCTGAAGGTAAGTTGATAAGAAATTCCAAATTGCTGGGGAACATTTCAACTTGTTATGCAAAGGAGTAACATAAGCTCCACAAACTCACCTTAATTTAATTTCAAATTTTGTATACAAGAAGAATAAACAAAGGGATGTGTGAAAGGATATTCATCTCAAGAAAGGCATTAATGAAGAGATTGACCTAGACTGTTGATAGAAATGAAAGAACTTACATTTAGAAGGCACCTTTTAGGTGTTCAGAGTTTCCCAAAGCACTTTGTAGTGAATGAATTACCATTTTTTTAAAAGTCTAGTCACTTTTGTAATGTAGGCAAAACAATTTGCACACAGCAAGATCCCACAGGCAGTAGTGAGATAAACGACCAGTTAATCTGTTTTTTTTGGTGTTATTAAAGAGATAATTCCCCAATTCTTCTTTAATTAGTGCCATGGGATCTTTTACCTCCACCTGAACATCCAAAAGGCAGCACCTCCAATAATGCAGCACCCCCTCAATACTGCACTGAAGGGTGCTCGGCCCTGAATTGGAACCTAAACCCCCAACCTTCTGACTCACAGGTCAGTGCTACACTGAGCCAAGCTCAGTAAAGGGAGAATAGTAATTATTACAATAAAATGGTTAGAAGGCTGCATATTGTTTATTGTGTGTCTAAATGTTGGTGATTGTATTCCCTAGACTCCTTTCTGCCTATGCTGCTCTGTAACTGGCCATGAGAGTAGACTGACTTGACTTCCCCCCTTTCCTGTGGAGAAGTTCCTCAACTCACTTTCAGTCATTGCCCCACAGCCTGGGCAAGATCAGCAAGTGAGAATCTGTGGAGATAAACCTTCTCACTGTAACAACAGGTCCAAACATTGGCCGGAATTTTCCCAGTCCCAAGTGTGCAGGTTTGGAGGCCGGGTCGGCAGTAAAAATCGTGGAAATTGCCAGCCATTCGGGAACCCACCATCATCCTGCCGTCTTCCACATTTAACTTGGGCGCGTTTCCCAGCGTACCTCTGACCCGCTCGGCAGAGGCGGGCGACCTCATTGAAGTACTTAAATGCTTGTTGAGAGACCCTTAAGAGGCTTTATAACCTCAGGTTTTGGCTTTAACTTGTAGCGCACGGGATTCACGCACCTCGGGAACCTCGCCTGCGAAGGGGAGGCGGAAGCTCAGTGGCCATTGTGTGAGTTCATTAATTGACAGCTGGGATAACACATAAATACTCCCACATTACACCTGCTTCCTTGCCTAATGGAAAGGCTCTTGCTGACACCATTTTGTGCAGAGATTTAGCTGTCAGGAGTTTGCAAGTCTTTTCTGCAACCTCGGAAGCCACTCTCACCACATTGCTAGCCACTATCAGAACAGTGAGGGATTGGGCCTCTGATCTCCACTTTACCTGCCATCTATTACATCAGCATGGGTGCCGCTTATGCTGTCTCATCTTGGACCTCAGAATTGGAACAAGATAAGCCACAGCACCAACAGCACCAGCTGCACCAGCAGCAGCAGCCACCACAAAATCAATCAATTGATGCTCCACATGAGAGACGGTTGTCAGCACACGGCCTGCACCGCACCGGAGGCGATATCCCCAACACAGGGTATACAGGCAGAGGATGAGCTTCCTGGACATGACTGAGCAGCAGTGCTTCAGGAGGCTCAGGCTATTGCGCCAGGTTGTCGCAGACATTTGTAGCTTGCTGGAACAAGACCTGCTGCCTAGAGGATCTGGTGGACCTGCCTTACCAGTGGCTGTCAAAGTCACCAGTGCCCTCAACTTCTTCGCCTCAGGCTCCTTCCAGGGATCTGCAGCAGACATTTGCGGCATCTCGCAGTCGACCGCCCACAAATGCATCGCCCAAGTGACCGATGCCATGTTTCACAAGTCAGCCAATTATGTAAACTTTGCCACTGATGAAGCCAGTGTTACTGAGCGGGCGTTCAGCTTTGCGGCTCTGGCTGGCTTCCAACAGGTGCAGGGTGTCATCGACTGCACACATGTGACCATCAAGGCACCCCCTCATCACCCAGGAATGTTTGTGATCCACAAGGCTTTCACCCCCTCAATATGCAGCTCATCTGCAACCATAAAACTAAAAATTAAAACTAAAAATAATCATTTGAATAAAAACTGTAACTAATTATATAAATAAAATAAGGTTAGATAGAGATGGCAGTGCAGGTGTTGTGTCGTAACTGCAGCATGTGGGAGTTGGTGGAGACCAATGAGATCCCGAGCAACCACATCTGCGATAAGTGCCTGCAGCTCTTGGAACTTCAGCTCAAAGTTGTTGAGCTGGAGTCTGAGCTGCAGACATTGCGATGCATCAGGGAAGGGGAGAGTTGCCTGGACACTTTGTTCCAGGAGGCAGTCACACCCCTTAGGTTAAGTAATACTTTAGAGTTAGTCAGTGGTCAGGGACAGGAGGGTGTGACTGCGAGTCAGGAAGGTATGAGGACCCAGCATATAGTGATGGAGGAGCCTCAGCCCTTGACCTTGTCCAACAGGTACGAGGTACTTGCTGCCTGTATGGATGAGAACAAGGACTGCAGGGAGGATGGGTAAACTGGCCACGGCACCATGGTACAGGAGGCCATTCAAGTGGGGGAGTAAAATGGAATGTGGTAGCATTAGGCGACAGTGTAGTCAGGGGGATAGATACTGTTCTCTGCAGCCGCGACAGGGAGTACCGAAGGCTGTGATGCCTGCCCAGTGCCAGGGTTAAAGACATCTCCTTGCAGCTAGAGAAGAACTTGGAGTGGGAAGGGGAGGATCCAGTTGTCGTGGTCCACATAGGAACCAACAACATAGGTAGAACTAAGAATGAGGTTCTGCTAAGAGAGTTTGAGGAGCTAGGATCCAAATTAAAAAGCAGAACCTCAAAGGTAATAATCTCTGGATTGTTACCTGAACCACGTGCCAATTGGCATAGGGATAAGCAGATTAGAGGTTTAAATGCGAGGCTGAAAGTGTGGTGTGGGAGGCAGGGGTTTCGCTTCATGGGCCACTGGCACCAGTACTGGGGGAAAGAGGGAGCTGTTCCAGGCTGGAACCAGTGTCCTGGTGAATCGAATAACTAGGGCAGTAGACAGGGCTTTAAAATAATGAAGGGAGATGGGAGGATTCAGGAAAGAGTCAATTTAAAAGCAGCAAGGGAACTGTCAAGGCTCTAGAGCAGAGCAGAGTTTGGGTAAAAATAAGCAGAGTGGATCAGGAAGGGACAGAGAGAGTAACAAAGGTAATAGGGCATCAGTGGCTAAGGTGACATCAGGGAAAAATAGAAAAAAGTCAATGCTAAAGGCACTATATCTGAATGCGTGAAGCATTCGCAACAAAATAGATGAATTAATAGCACAGATAGAAATTAATAGGTGTGATCTAATAGCCATTACGGAGATGAGGTTGCAAAGTGACCAAGGTTGGGAACTAAATATTCCGGGATACTTAACTTTTAGAAGAGATAGGCAAAATGGAAAAGGAGGAGGGGTAGCCCTGATAATAAAGGATGGGATAAAGACAGTAGAGAGAAAGGATTTTAGCTCGGAAAATCAAGAAGTAGAATCAGTTTGGGTGGAGCTAAGAAACAGCAAGGGGCAGAAAACATTGGTGGGAGTTGTTTATAGGCCCCCAAACAGTAGTTGTAATGTAGGGCAGAGTATACATCAGGAAATTAGAGGTGCATGTGACAAGGGTAATACAGGAAACTCTTTATTAACCGGCACCGACGGGACCGGCGTGGTGCCGGTTAATCAAAAAGTCCGGATAACGGAGAGTTATATCTCCCAACGTACGAGAGCCCCGTACACATTGACATGCGCCTGCATTCGGAGCTCCGTCTCCCCGGGGACTGCCAGCTGACCATCTGTCGTGTCCGCTGCCTACCCGGGCTGCACATTCCCCTCCCAATCTACACGCTCCGATACAAGGCAAACGCCTCAGGTTTTTTTTTAAAGTTAATTTTAAACGAGAGATGAAGGAAAACCCCGGTTACCTACTCAAGAATTTTGCCGGTTAAGAGAGATTTCCGGATATTTGGGTGCCGGTTAATAAAGAGTTTCCTGTATAGTAATCATGGGGGACTTTAATCTACATATAGACTGGGCAAACCAAATTTGCAATAATAGTGTGGAGGACGAATTCATGGAATGTATGCAAGATAGTTTTCTAGATCTGTATGTTGTGGAACCAACTAGGGAACTAGTTATTTTAGATCTAGTATTGTGCAACGAGAAAGGGTTAATTAATAACCTTGTAGTAAAGGGGCCTTTAGGGAAGAATGACCATAATATGATAGAATTTTATATTGAGTTTGAAAGTGATTTAGTTAAGTTCGAAACTAGGGTCTTAAATCTAAACAAAGCAAACTACGTAGGTATGAGGGGTGAGTTGGCTAAGGTAGATTGGGATGCTACATTAGAAGGTATGATGGTAGACAAGCAATGGCTAGCATTTAAATAATTAATACATAATTTACAACAAATATACTGTAAGATTTGGATCACAGGTCACACACAGATTACCCAAAGGGTCTTAGGAGTTGTAAGGCTTTTTATTAGAGAGCTACAGTTTAAGCATAATCAGATACTACTACATGCGATTAAAATAGATACAGTGGACATACAACCCGTGACAGGTGAGGGCAATCTACCGCCCTGGAATGGAACGAAACGACCACACGGATGGATAGACAGTGAGGCAGTATGGTGGTCCCGGATTGGGTGGATTCCTGCACTCTGCGGCAGCGGTCACTTCCGTTGGGTCGTCACTCGAGCTGTTGGAGGTGTTAGGCCGTCAGCCAGCATTGATCCACCTCAGAGGCTAAACTTGACCAAGGTGTTAGGCCGTAGCCACCTCAGGGAAGCCTTTGCCCCTAATTGCCTGTTTTCCTCTCTCGGTTGCCTGTTTTTATACCTTATTTCGATGGGCTGGTGATTACCTGGTGTCAATCATTTTTACCCATCCCATTGTCCAATTACAAAGGAGAGGCTACCTATGACAGCCCCCTCCCAGCCTCATGAGGTCATTTTTCTCCTTATCGCTGTTCTAAAGGTCTTGTTGCCCTCTCATAGACAGCTTGTTTATCCGACAGCTCCTTGTTGCATCCCTTATCAGGCCTGGCTATGCCCACTCGAAGGCTTGTTTTTATGTTCTGACCTTGTAATTCAGCTCTCTGTATAACTCCTTTTCTGACATGACTGGAATCCTTCTGTGTCATCAACTTAGGCAAACTGCTGAGTTAGGGAACCCGTAACAGACTATTATTTCTTTCAATCCACAATTTCTTACAATACATTCCTTTAAGGCACAAAAATCCCACAGGAAAAGTGGTCCAACCATGGCTAACAATAGAAATTAAAGATAGTATTACATCAAAGGAAGAGGCTTATCATGTTGCCAAAAAGAGTAGTAAGCCTGAGGATTGGGAGGATTTTAGAATTCAGCAAAGGAGGACCAAGAAATTGATAAGGAAAGAGAAAAAGAATATGAGATTAAATTAGCAAGAGACATAAAAACAGATTGTAAACGTTTCTTTCGGAATGTAAATAGGAAGAGATTAGTGAAAGTAAACGTGGGCCCATTAGAGGCAGAGACAGGAGAAATTATAATGGGCAATAAGGAAATGGCAGAGACATTAAACAAATATTTTGTATCTGTCTTCACGGTAGAAAACACAAAAAACATTCTGGAAATAATGGGGAACCAAGGTTCCAGAGAGAATGAGGAACTTAAAGAAATCAGTATAAGTAAAGACATAGTACTGGCGAAATTAATGGGACTAAGTGGCGACAAATCCCTTGGACCTGATGACCTGCATCCTAGCGTTTTAAAAGAAGTAGCTGCAGAGATAGTGGATGCACTGGTATTAATCTTCCAGAATTCCCTAGATTCTAGAACAGTCCCCAAGAATTGGAAGGTAGCAAACATAACCCCGCTATTTAAGAAAGGAGGAAGAGAAAAAACGGGGTACTGTAGGCCAGTTAGCCTGACATCAGTAGTAGGCAACATGCTAGAATCTATTATTAGGGATGTGGTTATAGGACACTTAGAAAATAATAACAGGACTGGGCAGAGTCAACATGGTTTTATGAAAGGGAAATCGTGTTTGACAAATGTTAGAGCTTTTTAAAGATGTAACTAGTAGGATGGATACGGGGGAACCAGTGGATGTTGTGTATTTGGATTTTCAAAAAGCATTCGATGAGGTGCCACACAAGATGTTATTACACAAAATTATGACTCATGGTATTGGGGGTAATATACTAGCATGGATTGAGGATTGGTTAATGGACAGAAAACAGAGAGTAGGAATAAACAGGACTATTTTGGGTTGGCAGGCTGTAACTAGCGGGGTATCGCAAGGATCAGTGCTTGGGCCTCAGCTATTTACAATCTATATTAATGACCTAGATGAAGGGACTGAGTGAAACATATCCAAGTTTGCTGATGATACAAAGTTAGGTGGGAATGTAAGCTATGAGGAGGATGCAAAGAGGCTGCAGAGAGATACAGACAGGTTGACTGAGTGAGCAAGAACATGGCAAATGGAATACAATGTGGGGAAGTGTGAAGTTATCCACTTTGGTAGGAAAAACAAAAAAGCTGAATATTTTTTGAATGATGAGAGACTGGGAAATGTTTGCATTCAGAGGAACCTGCGTGTCCTTGTACATGAATCACAGAAAGTTAACATGCAGGTACAGCAAGCAATTAGGAAAGCAAATGGTATGTTAGCTTTTGTTACAAAGGGATTAGAGTATAGGAGTAAAGAAGTCGCACTACAATTATACAGGGCATTGGTGAGGCCACACCTGGAGTATTGTGTACAGTTCTGGTCTCCTTACCTAAGGAAAGACATACTTGCCTTAGAGGGAGTGCAACAAAGGTTCACTGGACTGGTTCCTGGGATGAGGGGATTGCCCTCTAAGGAGAGATTGAGTAGACTAGGTCTATATTCCCTAGAGTTTAGAAGAATGAGAGGTGCTCTAATTGAAACAAATAAAATTCTTAAGGGGCTTGACAGGGTTAATGCTGAGAAAATGTTTCCCCTGGCTGGGGAATCTAGAACACGGGGTCACAGTCTCAGAATAAGGGGTTGGTCATTTAGGACTGAGATGAACGGGGTTGTGAATCTTTGGAATTCTCTAACCCAGAGAGCTGTGGATGCTCAGTCATTGAGTATATTCAAGACAGAGGTCGATAAATTTTTTGGATCTAAGGGAATTAAGGGATATGGGGATAGTGTGGGAAGGTAGAGTTGAGATAGAAGATCGGCCATGATCTTGTTGAATGGCAGAGCAGGCTCGAAGGGCCAAATGGTCTACTCCAGCTCCTATTTCTTATGTTCTTATAAAAAGATCATCCGCATGTGTGTGCCAGATTTCCTGGCAGCTGTCATGACTCTTTCATGCTGTGCCAATCCACCCTCCCTCAGCTCTTTGCACCTCCAAACAGACTTACCGGCTGGGTGCTTGGAGACAAGGGCTAACCACTGAAGACGTGGCTGATGACACCCTTGAGGAGGTCAAGTACTGAGGCAGAGGAGCGTTATAATGACAGCCACATGTCCACCAGATGTGTCATAGAGCAAGTAATCAGCATGCTGAAAATGTGCTTCAGATGCCTTGACAGATCTGGAGGAGCCCTTCAGTAGGCACCAGCCAGGGTCTCCAGAATCATCATTGTTTGCTGCACGCTGCACAACATAGTGCAGCAGCGAGGATTGGAGCTGCAGGAGGAGCAAGGCACTGAGCGCACATCCTCTTCAGAGGAGGAGGACAACCCTCAGGTGGAGATGGTATCAGCAACGGCACATATTGTTGCCCGGGAGGCCCGGGGTGGCCTCATAATGGCCAGATTTACTTAACTTGCTCCAGTGCACCCATATCGCTGCCACATGCTGTACTAAGTTCCCCCCGCTCCAACAACACCACAAAGCAGCCCTACAATGACCAAGCCATTCCTCTCACCCGAACCCCCATAGCTCAAGGTTAACTAATGTCTCACCATTCACTCCAAGTGACAAGGCCACTTCCCAGGTATCAAGCAAAAATGGACAAGACTGGAAAGTGGTGCAAAGAAATAAATTTATGTGCCTCATAAATAGAACTGAAACTTATCACTAACATTTTTTCATACACCCATGTGTATACTCTTATGCATCTAGGATTGTGTCTTTTTCTTTTCCGAGTGCTTCTACGAGGTGCAACCCCTGTGGCTTCAGCAGAGGTAGAGGCAGGCTGCTCACTTCCCTGCTGCGACTGGTCAGACACTTTTGGTGGACGTCCTCTAGGTTTTGGAGCCTGTGAGGGCCCCGCCAAAGACTGCTCCTCCTACAACTGTGCAGGAGCAGACTCGGCCATCGGGATCTGAGGAAGCATGTAGGGCTCTGACTGAGGGCGAGGCAATGGGGGAGAAGTGGGAGCGCTTTGAGAAGAGCCCCCACTTCCCTCTCAACATCATCCCTTTCATGGGCCACCCACATTTCCCTGCTAGCAAGGAGCTGGAGAGCACCTTGCTGCACATCAGTGGGGCGATGAAGGCCCAAGTCTACATTTATATCCCTCCTCCAGATGCAGTCAATGAACGTCTGCCATCTGTTGTCCACAGCAAGCCTGGTCTCGTTGGACTGGCGCATTTGCTGCTCCATGCAGGTGGCCATCTTTTCCATGGAACAGCACAACATAGAAACATAGAAACATAGAAGATAGGAGCAGGAGTAGGCCATTCGGCCCCTAGAGCCTGCTCCGCCATTCAATGAGATCATGGCTGATCATCCAAATTCACCTTCGAGATGGTGGTGTTCATGTCGGAGATGAACTCCTCCATTCTCTGTACATTTACACACATCGCGGCTGCAAAAGCTGCCAGAGCCTCATGCAATTGTTGCTGCACCTCCAAGATCAACCTCTTTCTCGATGGCCCCCGAGGTTCAGTATCTGCATTGAGTTCAGCAGAGCTTGGAGCGTCTCGTGCCCTCCGGCGAGGAGTCTCCACTGCTGTCGCTGTCAACACCATCTGCTCTTGCTCACTTGTGATGTGAGAGACACCAGGTGACAACACTACTGTATCTCGCGTGGGACCCACTGAGGTGTGCGTATCTGCGTTGGTGCTGGTTGCGCTTGGGTCTGCTGACGGTGCACCCTCAGAGACTGGAGCTTTCTCTGAGGAGTCGTCTTCATTCTGTAGCTGGACAGTGGAGTGACGGGGGGGGGGGGAGGGGGCGTTGCTGTGATGGACCTATGGGAGAGTAAAGAGATGAATTAGAAGTATTATAATAAGAATGGGTAACGTTACCATTATGCACATGATGACATTTCACTGGATGCTGACATCAGTCACCATATGAGTGACTTTTGTATGTCATGTGGCTGTATAAGATTTAATCCTGTCACCTAGTTGCTGGGAGGTCCCCCTCTCTCCATCTCCCACCACCAGCAGCTCTGCAACTCCAGAGATCTCTAGGGCCTCCACCTCTGCTGGAGTCAAATGACTGAAGACTCGAGGGCCACCTCCAGTTCTCTCCCTATTGTTGTGGGCTCTCTTCTCCTGCAAGGAGGGAAAGAAGAGAAGTTTGAGTGAGAGTGATGGAATGAGTGTAAGGAAGTGTAAGGGTTACATCTGTAGAGGGTGACAATAAAGGAGTGGCGTGACATTGCCAAATGGCCTCCTTCTGTGGTGTTACTTGCTATGATTGCATTAGGATGATGGTGAGTGTCAGTGGTGGTTAGTCAGATGGGGATGTGAGTAGGTGCATAGACAGAAAGGGATGGGTGCACCTGCAAGGTAGGTTGGTGTGAGGAGTGATGTGCAGGAGTAGGCTTGAGAAGGCAGAGTGATGGGGTTGGGATGACAGGCACATCAGGATGAGGGTGAGTGTGGCATTGCACTCACCTTTCCTGACCTCATGAGATCATTGAATCTCTTGAGGCACTGGATCCACGTCCTCCTCACAACATCCCTGCTACTGACCTCCTCTGCGATTTCTAGCCATGCCATTTTTGTCTCTTTGGGTGGTCGCTTTCGGCGATCGCCTGCGTGCTCTTACTGCCTGCACCAGAACTTCCAGGGAGGCATCGGTGAATCTTGGTGCTGCCCTCTGTCTTGTCTCCATGACCCACAGTTTTGTCAGTTTTATTGTGTTATTGAGACCTCTGGAAACCACCTTCTGCACTGCTACATCAACCTTCAAATGAGATGTGTGCAAGGCTGCTTTAAATATCTGCCCTGAAAATGAGTCATCGGTGACGTCATCAGACCCGCTCCATTTAACTGGGCCAGGAAACCCGCATGACTGTTTTAATTGGGGCCATTGAGTTAAACACGCATTGCAGAACACGCTGTTCAAATCTTCGGGTTCCCGACCCGCTAAGCGGACCGCAGGCACGCAACCCGACTCCAAGGTAAAGTTAATGTGACCTTCAGTAACCTGCGCTTTGGGGGATCGGAATAAAGTGAGCAATGTTTTACTCTAAAGAATAGTCATCTTAGTTGTGTATTGGATTTTACTTTTACACTCACTCTCTTCTTTCCCACTCAACTTGGAGACAGTCTAGACTTTTGTTGTTGCAGTATTCTGTGGCTTCTGCCTGACCACCTGGCCATAGATTACAGGGAAAATGGGTGATCCTAGTCCTGAGCTCCTATAGCAAAGTTATTATTTAAGTTGAACTATCTTACTTAATTTGTATGTGGAGAGAAGCCTAGTGGAATTGTTCTACTTATGTATAGTGTCATGTATTCCAAAATGACATGTGGCCTGGCTGTACTAAGTGACGACCCACTTTTGTGTGTGTTTTATTTATTCATTCACGGGATGTGGCCGTCGCTGGCAAGGCCAGCATTTATTGCCCATCCCAAATTGCCCTTGAGAAGCTGGTGGTGAGCTGTCTTCTTGAACCGCTGCAGTCCGTATGGTGAAGGAACCCCCACAGTGCTGTTAGGTAGGGAGTTCCAGGATTTTGACCCAGCGACGATGAAGGATCGCCGATATATTTCCAAGCCAGGATAGTGTGTGACTTGGAGGGGAACTTGGAGGTGGTGGTGTTCCCATGCGCTTGCTGCCCTTGTCTTTCTAGGTGGTGGAAGTCGCGGGTTTGGGAGGTGCTGCCGAAGAAGCCTTGGCGAGTTGCTGCAGTGCATCTTGTAGATGGAACACGCTGCAGCCACGGTACGCCGGTGGTGGAGGGACTGAATGTTTAAGGTGGTGGATGCGGTGCCAATCAAGTGGGTTGTTTTGTCCTCGATGGTGTCGAGCTTCTTGAGTGCTGTTGGAGCTTCAGCCATCCAGACAAGTGGAGAGTATTCCATCACACTCCTGATTTGTGCCCTGTATAGGCTTTGGGGAGTCAGGAGATGAGTCATTCACCGCAGAATACCCAGCCTCTGACCTGCTCTTGAAGCCACAGTATTTAAATGGCTGATCCAGTTAAGTTTCTGGTCAATGGTGACCCACCCCAGGATGTTGATGGTGGGGGATTCAATGATGGTAATGCCATTGAATGTCAAAGTAAGATGGTTATACTCTCTCTTATTGGAGATGGTCATTGCCCGGCACTTGTGTGGCGTGAATGTTACCTGCCGTTTATCAGCCCAAGCCTGGATGTTGTTCAGGTCTTGCTGCACGTGGGCATGGACTGCTTCATTATCTGAGGAATTGTGAATGGAACTGAACACGGTGCAATCATCTGCGAACATCCCCACTTCTGACCTCATGATGGAGGGAAGGTCATTGATGAAGCAGCCGAAGTTGGTTGGGCCTAGGACACTGCCCTGAGGAACTCTTGCAGTGATATCCTGGGGCTGAGATAATTGGCCTCCAACAACCACAACCATCTTCCTTTGTGCTAGATATGACTCCAGCCAGTGAAGACTTTTCCCCCTGATCCCCATTGAATGCAATTTTACTCGGGCCCTTGGTGCCACACTCGGTCCTGCCTTGATGTCAAGGGCAGTCACTCTCACCTCAACTCTTTTGCCCATGTTTGAACATGGCTGCAATGAGGTCTGGAGCCAAGTGGTCCTGGTGGAACTCAAACTGGGCATCGGTGAGCAGGTTATTGGTGAGAGACGCAGACTTGAACGGATATGGCAGACAACTGGTTTAGCCATTCACCGCCAGATCTGGCTGGACCACATAAAGCATTATCGGGTCCTGGTCTCACCTGCCAAAATTGCTCATTATTCCAGAATGCAAAAATAAACCATGGCTGCTATTCTCTACTGCTAACCGTCTTCTTAAATTCCTCTCCTCTGTCTCCTCCAACAACAAGTGTGAGGAGCTTATGGACTCCTTTGTCTCTAAGATTGAGACCATCTGTTTAGCTGCCCCTTCCTTCCCCTAGGTTACAGATTGTGGTGGAATACAAATCTGCTGCTGCTGATGGCCCACAGTGCCTCATGGATGTCCAGTTTTGAACTTCTAGATCTGTTCTGAATCTATCCCATTTAGCACGGTGGTAGTGCCACACAACACGATGGAGGGTGTCCTCAGTGTGAAGACCGGACTATGTCTTCAGTCCAATATTGTCATGGTCAGATGCATATATGACAGGACTCCTTTGTGTTGGTTCTCTCACCACCTGCCGCAAGCCCAGTCTGGCACCTATTTCCTTCAGGACTAGGCCAGCTTGGTCAGCAGTGGTGCTACCGAGCCACTCTTGTCTTTTTTATTCGTTCATGAAATGTGGGTGTCACTGGCAAGGCCAGCATTTATTGCCCATCCCTAATTGCCCTCGAGAAGGTGGTGGTGAGCTGCCTTCTTGAACCACTGCAGTCCATGTGGTGAAGGTACTCCCACAGTGTTGTTAGGGAGGGAGTTCCAGGATTTTGACCCAGCAACGATGGAGAAATGCGATGTATTTCCAAGTCAGGAAGGTGTGTGACTTGGTGGGGAACTTGGAGTTGATGGTGTTCCCATGCGCCTGCTGCCCTTCTATAAGTGGTAGAGGTCATGGGTTTGCTAGGCCATTTCAGAGGGCAGTTAAGAGTCAATCACATTGCTGTGGGTCTGGAGTCACATATAGACCAAGTAAGGACGGCAGATTTCCTTCCCTAAAGAACATTAGTGAACCAGATGGGTTTTTACGACAATCCAGTAGTTTCATGGTCACCATTACTGACACTAGCTTTTTATTCCAGATTTATTTAATTAACTGATTTTAAATTCCCCAGCTGCCATGGTGAGCTTTGAACTCATGTCTCCGGATCGTTGGTCCAGGTCTCTGGATTACTAGTCCAGTAACATAACCACTATGCTACTGTACCCATCGGTGATGGACATTGAAGTCTCCCACCCAGAGTACATTCCATGCCCTTGCTACACTCAGTGCTTCTTCCAAGTGGCGTTCAACATGGAGGAGTACTGATTCATTAGCTGAGGTAAGGTGGTAGGTGTTGATCAGCACCTCCTGACTGTATACCACTGCACTGCCTCCTCTGGTGGGTCTGTCCTGCTGATGGAATGGGACAGGATAGTGATGGAGGAGTCTGGGACCTTGGCTGAAAGGTATGATTCTGTGAATATGACTAGTCTATGGGTGTGCCTTTGTCATGTCTGAATCCTATGCCTAGTTCGATGCCGGGTGGTCCGTCTGGTTTTATTATTATTATGCTTTTTTAATTGCAATTTGATACAACTCAGTGGTTTGCTCGGCCGTTTCAGAGAGCAGTTAAGTGTCAACCACATTGCTGGGGGTCTGGAGTCACATATAGGTTTCCTTCCCTAAAGGGCACTAGTTTTGATTAATGTATAGGAAATGTGACAGAACAAATTACTCTGAAGGTTAAATGTATCAGTATCATTTCAGGTGCCAATTTTCACATGCTATTTGGTAAAAGCTCATTTCTCTTGGGTGTCATATGGGGTTTGAAAAGACCTTGATGGAAAACTCTCACGGGAATTTTGGATTGGATATTGCATCCACATAATGGAATCTGTAATATCAGATTTCAGATATTGAGAGAGAAGGTTTTTCTATGTGGTGGTGTTACTGTCCACCTGGGCTTAGGCTGAGATTGGTAACTTCCTTGTTATGGGTACTTCTTATGGTATTACATGGGAACATTAGGAACAGGAGTAGGCCATTCTGCCTCTCGAGCCTCCTCTGCCATTCAATTCGATCATGGCTGATCTGCATATCAACTCCATTTACTGCATATCGCTTGATACCCTTACCTAACAAAATTCTATCTATCTCAGTTTTGTGAGCTCCAATTGTCCCAGCATCCACAGCCTTTTGGGGGAGAGAGTTCCAGATTTCTACTACCCTTTATGTGAAAAAGTGCATCCTGATTTCACTCCTGAATGGCCTTGCTCTAAGAGATAATTATTGTCCCTTGTTCTTGATTCCCCACCAGAGGAAATAATTTCTCCATATCTACCTTATCAACCCCTTTTAACAATTTAAGTGCCTTGATCAGATCGCCCCTCCATCTTCTATACTCCAGGGAATACAAACCAATTTTATGTAACCTGTCCTCATAATGTATCCCTCTAAGCCCCGGTATCATTCTGGTGAATCTGCGCTGCACCTCCTCCAAGGCCATTATATCCTTCTTGAGGTGCGGTGCCCAGAACTGAATGCAATACTCCAGATGGGGTCTGACCAAAGCTCTATACAACTGAAGCATAACCTCCCCTTTGTAATCCAGCCCCCTTGAGATAAGGTCAACATTCCATTAGCCTTTTTAATTGTTTTTGTACCTGTTTATTAGCTTTAAATGATTTGTGTACTTGGACTTCCAAATCTCTTTGCTATGATTACAGCATCAACAAACTACATTTTCTAATAAGGGTTCAACACAGCAAAAATTGACTTCTGCATCTATATATAAAAAATAGAGAAAACAAGCTGAAGTAGTAAAGCCCACAGCTTTATTCATGTATGTTGTCCAGGAGTGCAAGAGAAGTGCTAAAAGAGTCTTCCTGCATATGGGTGCTGTATTCAAGTCATGGACAGAATTGTGCTTTACAGAGAGTGGAGACTGGTTGAAGGGAAGACACAAAAGATGAAACTGATTCTTGGAGGCAGCTTTAGTGATGGAGGAGATGCAGAAATTTGACTTGAGGTCAAAAGAGATAATGAAACCAAGAATGGTTTCCACCCCAGGGTTATAAAGGAAGTAGGTGAGGAAATTGCAGATGTTAGCCATAATCTTCCAAAGTTCTCTCGATCCAGGTATTGTCCCTTTAGATTGGAAAATTGCAAATGTACCTCCATTATAGACCTGTTAGTCTAACATCTGTTGTGGGGAAGTTACTCAAATCTATAATTAAGGACAGAGCGACTGAGTACTTCAAGAAATTTGAGCTGATTAGAGAGAGCCACCATGGATTTGTAAAGGGTAGGTCATGTCTAACGAACCTAATTGAAATTTTTGAGGAAGTAACTAAAGTAGTAGACAGGAGAATGTCTATAAGTGTAGTTTATATGGACTTCCAGAAGGCATTCGATAAGGCTCCACATAAGAGGTTGTTAGCTAAAATTAAAGCCCATGGAACTGAAGGCAAATTATTGACCTGGTTAGGAGATTGGTTAGGCTTGAGCTCATTCAAAACTCTGTTGCTCATATCTTAACTCGCACCAAGTCCCGCTCACTCATCACCTCAGTGCTCGCTGACCTACATTGGCACTCCGTCCAGCAATGCCTCAATTTAAAAATTCTCATCCTTGTTTTCAAATCCCTCCATGGCCTTACCCCTCCCTATCTCTATAACCTCCTCTAGCACTATAACCCTCCGAGATCTCTGCATTCCTCTAATTCTGGCCTCATGCGCATACCCGATTTCCATCGCTCCACCATTGGCGGCTTCCAAGATTCTCGGCTGAATTCAAACTCAGATCTCAGAGAAAGAAAGAACTTGCATTTATATCGCCCCCTTCATGAACTCAGGACGTCCCAAATCGCTTCACAGCTAATGAAGTTCTTTTGAAGTGTGGTCACTGTGGTAATGTAGGGAAACCCAGCAGCCAAAATTGCAGACAGCAAGGTCCCACAATGAGATAAATGACCAATTAAATTGTATTAGCGGTGTTGGTTGAGGGATAAATGTTTATCAGGACACTGGGAGTCTTCAAATAGTGCAATGGGATCCATTATATCCACCTGAGAGGGCAGACAGAAGCTCAGTTTAAAATCTCTTCTGAAAGACTGCACCTCCAACAGTGAAGCAGTCGCTCAGTACTGCACTGGACTGAGATTATGTGCTCACGTCTTGGAGTGGGGCTTGGAAGTGAGAATATTACCAGTGAGCCAAGGCTGATAGCAGTGAAAGATCACCGTGGTTGCTCACTCCCCTGCTGGGGCACACACTTCCTCCGCTCCCCGCCCACCCCCACCCCTCACACACATACACACCTACACCCTCATCCCACCTATATGTCTGCTGCTGTATTTTCATGTTTTCCCATTCATGGTTATACACAACCACTCAATATTATCTCGTGTTTTTGAGAAACTTAAAACCCAGTCAAGCTCAGTCAAGTTTCCTGTGCACAGGGCACCTGAACCTGATAGTATACCACCTAGAATTCGCTTGTCACAGCTCGTTGTGGAAAGAGAATTGGTTGGTGTGGGCAATCTAGTTGAGATAGTTCCTCTGAAATGCAGTCAGCAAAAGTTATTCTTATTAAATTGAAAGACCTGGTTGAAGGGCCAAGGCTCATAATGCAAAACACTACCAAAGTTGAAGAGTGGGAGAGAAAGCCGGATAAATCACAGAGCTGCAATGGGTAGGCGATGTTCACTTGCATTTTAAGAACCTGTAGACTATAGTAGGAAGATTGAAGGAGGTAAGGAGTTTCAGCTTTGAGGTCCTGTGGAAGACTGAGTTTGCGTTGTTGACAATGCAGTGAGTCCTTGTTTCAACGCCAGCCACTGAGGTATGAGGTCTTCCGCCCACCACACTCAACATGATGCGTGCTTGCAATTATAGTAAATAAACTCAGGAAATGTAAACTTTACATTGAGTGTGCATCTGTGTGTCGTACTTTTTTTTAACTTTGAGGGGGTATTTTGATGAAGCTTCTTTCTAGTTTAGAACAATAAATCATGGAATCATACAGCACAGAAGGAGGCCCTTCGGCCCACCATGCCTGTGCTGACTCTTTGAAAGAGTTATCCAATTAGTCCCACTCCCCTGCTCTTTCCCTGTAGCTCTGCAAATTTTTCCTTTTCAAGTATTTATCCAATTCCCTTTTGAAAACTTCTGGTGAATGAGGTGCAATAAAACCTAGATTTGAGATGGTGTTTTGTATGGGTATTCTTTTCTATTAACAAGTGAATGATGAGCAGTGTGCGAGGTTGTGGTATATCAGTGTTATAATCAAAGTGCAACTTTACTGTATTTTTCCAATTGGTGCAAATATTTTATTTTCCAATATAAAAGATAGTAGGCTACAAACTTTATTGCCTGAGCACCTCACAAACCGGCAACCTCTACCACCTAGAAGGACAAGGGCAGCAGGCGCATGGGAACACCACCACCTGCAAGTTCCCCTCCAAGTCACACACCATCCCGACTTGGACATATATTGCAGTTCCTTCATCATTGCTGGGTTAAAATCCTGGAACTGCCTCCCTAGCAGCTATGTGGGAGTACCTTCACCACACGGACTGCAGCAGTTCCAGAAGAAGGCCTCCCACCACCTTCTCAAGAGCAACTAGGGATGGACAATAAATGCTGGCCTTGCCAGCGATGCCCATATCCCAAAAATGAATACTTTTTAAAATTAAATTCTGTAACGGATTGTAATTTACATCACAGGGCAGGGCCAATAAGAAAGAGGAGGTTAAAATGCATTTGAATGAATCCATTTATTTTAATTTTCGTTTCACGTTTTTGTTTTGCATTCAGTTAGCTGCAATGGTCTCATCAATCCACCCTCTGAGCTCAGTCACACGGGCGTAGACCCCGGGCCTTTTGGTGGAGCAGCTACCGCTGCCCCAAGAAACGATGCCAACCAAGTTCCAGACGTTGTTCTTCTGACAGACAAGAGGGCCACCAGAGTCACCCTGTAAACGGGAGAGAAAAAATACTTTTGAGTTTCCATTTCGTCACAATCGAAGAAAGATTGAAATACCTCCGAACAGGTTCATACCATGCAAGAGGACGCGCCGTCTGCACCAGCACAGATCATGATGTCGCTGATCTTGCTACCCCAGTACTGCTTGCAGTTAGCGTTGCTCAGGAGAGGAAGGGATGCTTGCTGCAGTTTGGCAGGGCGCTCGGGAGCTGCAAGTAAATTAAATGAAGTCTGAATCAAGTTTTCGCTTAAGCTTTTGCCTTGCTTTAATCCTTGAAGGGTTACGTTACAATGCAAGTAAGAAATTGATTTGTTTTCGGACTATTGTGACGGAACAAAATGTTTTGCTATGTGTTTCTCTCTTTTTTTTAAACATCAGGATTTGCTCGTCTCCCCAGTTGGCTTCTTGAGTGTTGCCTCCTCATTATAACCCACCATTTGAACAATCTGGTTAACAGTGTCTTGTGATGCCATAAGCTTACTAAAAACAGATCAGATCAGGACAGCAAGAACTCGAGTAACTCCGGAACTCTTCCTGCTAACCAGCAGAAACTAAGCCTTCCAATGTCAATCATATTCATATTAATTCATTAAAACATTTCCACAAATTAATTTTTGAAAATGCAGCTATATTGACATTCAGTATGAGAAGTGGCATTTGGTCACGATAGCCTTTAGCTTAGTGGCAGAATGCTGAGTCAGCAGGTGCAAGGTTCGAATCCTGCTCCAGAGAGTCCTGGCGAATGGAGACCGGAGTGAGATACTTGCGTCTGGTGGGTGTGGCTGGTTCCCCCTTCATTGTATGGGTTGTGGGAGCGAATAAAACCATCCCGCCGTATGGGACTAACCACCCTATCGGCTGGTATGACAATGGTTACCGCTGTGGAAGGAGCATTCATGTCGCAGACTGTGAATCACAGAATCCCCACAGTGCAGATAGAGGCCATTTCGGCCCATCGAGCCTGCACCGACACATATCCCACCCTATCCCCTAATCCTTCTACTCTTCTCCAAGGGAAGAGTATGAAGATACGAAGCCGACAACTATTGCAGAGAACGACTCAACTGTGTCATGTTAGATTATTTTTTTAACGTTTGGAACTGACGTACGGCTGGCTTGGGTCCTTCCCCATCCTGTTGTGACACACTTCATGCCAGCTGGGTAGTTATCAGCTACAGCAGCAAGACAGACTGCGGATACGCGACTGTTGAAACGAGCAGTGGATGCCAGCTTCACTACAGTAACATCGTAGTTAACGGTGTAAGGGTTCCACTTGGGATGAGTAATGGCCTGTAATAGAAAGAGCAGGAATAGTGGCTGTGCTTATTACTCTTGTTGTGTTTTACACGTGCGCAGTTCCTTGAGATAAATAGCTGCAGACTTTGCTGGATTTCGGAGGGGGAAACCCTTGCTTAAACAAATGCTAATTTGCAGCAGCAGCAGCACCTGTAGATGGGCCATTGCTCATTGAAGATACAAGTTAAAAAAACATCACTGGATAAAAGAGTGACCAGTCAGCAAGTTAATGGAAAATAAATAGACGCACAAAATAAAAACTGAAACGGATTGAGGCTCATGGTGGCTCTCGGTAAACTGTTGCATAAAATACATTGTCATTTTTTTTTCCAAATTTGATATTCTTTATAGAGCTTTGAGCCAGTTAATAGGACTCTTATCATATTCTCTGTAAATTAGAACTAAAACGTCCATTGATAACAAGTGAGTTTTAAAGATTCAGGCCTGTCAATTCTCATTCATTCTAAGTGAGGTTCACTTATTTTAAATAAAAATGTGATTTATTTGGTTGGTTCTCAGTCTTAATAGTATCCCAGTTCCAAGTATTTAAAGGCTTTTGACACCGAACTCACTGTTTTTGTTTGCAAGCCTTGATCTTAATGTTTCGTCCGCATTGGCATTTGCGGACTTTTTAGTCCCACAATTTCATGTATAAAAAGTGAAAGGTCTAATCCTGCCTGGTGTGTGCATATACGTCTGCATGAGCTTGTCACCTCAATTATTGTAATGCCAGTAATTTTACTAACAATTCATCACAAAGTAAATACTGCTGGAAGCTCAGTGGGCTGGGAAATTGGAGCGAGAAATCAATATGGACTGCATTGAAACCGAGGCCCAAAGCTTAGGGGCATTGGCATGTGAAGAATCTGTGCCCGCCACCTGCTTCTTTCTTGCCTCAATAAACACCTGAAAGTAACTCTTCTTTCCAATTAGGTTCAACTTGATTGATGATTCTGTTGTCAGAATTACAATGTTTTAATGCTCAACAAGGTGAGGAATATTAGTATTGGGGAATGGAACATTTTTCTATTTTGGACATCCAATGCCAGCATCAAGTGTGGTCATTCTCTGTGGCACCCAATTCCCTCCATTATTTTGGATCTTAACAGTGGTTTAATCCAAACTTGAACTGAATTCAAACAGAATCCTAGGTTTACAGAGGGATCCATACATACCTTGGCAACAGACATGAATTTCTGGCTCAATTCTGTTTTTACGCTTTTGTCATGGGCACCAACAACGACGAAATCATCAGTACTGTGCCAGACAAAAGAGAAATAAGAGGTGACAGTGAATACATTTGTAGCAAAATGTCAGCAACTACAGGCTTCAGTCTACCAGGATTTAAAAGTGAAAACTGTACTTTCTTGTCATCGTCACTCTCCGACCATCTTCCCTGACTCTATTCAAGGAAGGATATTACTATTCGTCAGATCAATGTTCTTCCCCCACCTGCAATATACATCTTGCACTAGAGTCATAGAGTTATACAGCACAGAAAGAGGCCCTTCGGCCCATCGTGTCTGCGCTGGCCATCAAGCCCTGTCTATTCTAATCCCGTTTTTCAGCACTTGGTCCGTAGCCTTGTATGCCATGACGTTTCAAGTGCTCATCTAAATGCTTCTTGAATGTTGTGAGGGTTCCTGCCTCTACCACCCTTTCAGGCAGTGAGTTCCAAATTCCAACCACCCTCTGGGTGAAAAAGTTTTTCCTCAAATCCCCTCTAAACCTCCTGCCCCTTACCTTGAAACTATGCCCCCTGGTTATTGACCCCTCTACTAAGGGGAAAAGTTCCTTTCTATCTACCCTATCTATGCCCCCCATAATTTTGTACACCTCAATCAGGTCCCCCCTCAGCCTTCTCTGCTCTAAGGAAAACAACCCCAGCCTGTTCAGTCTCTCTTCATAGCTGAAGCGCTGCAGCCCAGGTAACATCCTGGTGAATCTCCTCTGCACCCTCTCCAATGCAATCACATCCTTCCTATAGTGTGGCAACCAGAACTGCACACAGTATTCCAGCTGTGGCCTAACTAGCGTTTTGTACAGCTCCATCATAACCTCCCTGCTCTTATATTCTATGCCTCGGCTAATGAAGGCAAGTATCCCATATGCCTTTTTAACCACCTTATCTACCTGTCCTGCTGCCTTCAGGGATCTATGTACATGCACGCCAAGGTCCCTCTGATCCTCTGTCCTTCCTAGGGTCCTACCATTCATTGTGTATTCCCTTGCCTTGTTAGTCCTCCCAAAATGCATCACCTCTCACTTTTCAGGGTTAAATTCCATTTGCCACTGTTCTGCCCATCTGACCAACCCGTCTATATCGTCCTGTAGCCTGAGGCTTCCCTCCTCGCTATTTACCACCCCACCAATTTTCGTGTCATCTGCAAACTTACTGATCATACCTCCTACATTCATATCTAAATCATTAATGTACACTACAAACAGTAAAGGACCCAGCACCGATCCCTGCGGTACACCACTGGACACAGGCTTCCAGTCACAAAAACAACCTTCGACCATCACCCTCTGCCTCCTGCCACTAAGCCAATTTTGGATCCAATGTGCCAAGTTGCCCTGGATCCCATGGGCTTTTATCTTCTTGACCAGTCTCCCATGCGGGACTTTGTCAAAAGCCTTACTGAAGTCCATGTAGACCACATCAACTGCACTACCCTCATCCACACACCTAGTCACCTCCTCAAAAAATTCAATCAAATTGGTCAGACATGATCTCCCCCTGACAAAGCCATGCTGACTATCCTTGATTAATCCTTGCCTCTTCAAGTGGAGACTAATTCTGTCCCTCAGAATTTTTTCCAATAATTTCCCTACCACTGATGTTAGGCTCACTGGCCTTCGGATCACTAGGATTTACTTTGATCAAAAATGGCAGCCAAAGCTGCAGTATCCCTCATCAATGAAGCTTTAGAGCTGCAGTTCCAGTTTTTTTCTCTTTTTGCAGGCCTAGTATTAAGACTTACCTCACACCACAATGTGCAGCAGTGACAACCCAGTTTTCATTGATCAAAGAGCCTCCACAGAAATGCCAGCCACTGCTGCTCTGTTACACAAAGAAACAAAATGCTCATTATCACCACGGCAACATCTTCTTAAATTTTTTCTCATTGTAAAGTGGGCCTCATTTTATTGGAAGGGGAGGGGGTGGGGTCTCCATACTGCGAACTGGATTTGTCTATAAGAAGGGACCTGGACCCAATCGACTGGGCAGGGAAGTTAGCAAACAGGTCGTCAGATCAGCAGTGGGAAATTTTCAAATATGAGATAGACAGAGTGGAAAATAAATGTATTCCTATAAATGAAAAGGGATGCATTGAAGAATCGAGTTCCAAGGATACACAGATAATAAAACTAAACTGAAACTTTAAAAGGGAAGCATATGATAAAATTAGGGCTAATAATACTAAAAACAATTAAGAGGAATATAGAAAGAAAGGTGGGGAGGTAAAAAGGGAGATTAGAGTGGCTAAAAGGAAATATGGAAAAAGGATAACGGATAATATAAAAATAAATGGTAAGGGCTTTTCTAAGCATATAATTTATTTAAAAATATTTAAAGAGAGGGTAGGACCACTCAGGGATGAAGGATGGAGTCTAACTATGAAGGATGAAGGTGTGGCAGGATATTAAATAAATATTTTACATTTTTTTATACAATTGATGGTAGAAGTGAGAATGTAGATATACTAGAGGAAGATATGAAACAATTGTTAGAGGTGATTGTAGAAGAGGAATTGGCTCTAAAAAATTTATTGTTGAATTTGAGGCACCCTAGGGTGTTGAAAGAAGTCATAAAGAAGATAGCAGAGGCTCTGGCCACAATTTGTCAATCCTCCTTAAATTTGCAAATTGTACCTTGGGACTGGAGAGTGACCAATGTAACATCTTTGTTCAAAAAGAGAGGGAAGGATTGACCAGGTAACTATAAACCAAGTAATGTAATCTTATTTGTGGGCGAACTCTTAGAACCTATAATTTAAAATAAAATTAGTGAGCATTTAGAAATGTGTTAATTAAGGGCATCCAGCCTGGATTTGTTAAAGGCAAGTCATGTTTTCTGAAGAATTGACAGATTGGATAGAAAAAGGGAATGCAGTAAGTGTAGTATATATAGATTTTCAGAAGGTGTTTGATAAGGTGTCTCATAAGAAGCTTATTAGAAAAATTCAGGCACGTGGTATAACTGGAATTTTAGCAGGATAGAAAGATGATTGATGGACAGAAAACAACGAGTTAGGGTATACATAAGAACATAAGAAATAGGAGCAGGAGTAGGCCATTTTGCCCCTCGAGCCTGCTCCGCCATTTAATGAGATCATGGCTGATCTGATCTTGGGCTCAGCTCCATTTCCCTGCCCGCTCTCCATAACCCATCACTCCCTTATTATTCAAAATCTGTCTATCTCCACCTTAAATATATTCAATGACCCAGCCTTCACAGCTCTCTGGGGCAGAGAATTCCAAAGATTCACGACCCTCAGAGAGAAGAAATTCCTCCTCATCTCAGTTTTAAATGGGCGACCCCTTATTCTGAAACTATGCCCCCTAGTTCTAGATTCCCCCATGAGGGGAAACATCTTCTCTGCATCTACCTTGTCGAGCCCCCTCAGTATCTTATATGTTTCAATAAGATCACCTCTCATTCTTCTAAACTCCAATGAGTATAGGCCCAACCTGCTCAACCTTTCTTCATAAGTCAACCCCTTCATCTCAGGAATTAACCTTGTGAACCTTCTCTGAACTGCCTCCAATGTAAGTATATCCCTCCTTAAATAAGGAGACCAAAACTGTACGCAGTACTCCAGGTGTTCCTTGGACTGGACCAGGGTTGGAAGTGGTGTACCCTGGGGGTCAGTGCTGGGTTCACTTTCTGACAACATAAGGCTGACGACAGAAATTATTCTTCACACAAAGAATGAGGAATATGTGGAATAGGCTTCCAGTAGGACAGTGGAGATTAAAAACCCAGGAATTATTTAAAAAAACAATTGGATGATACGATGTGTGGAAGTTCTTTTCATCTGGATGAACTAGAATGGGGTGCGGGCCCTTCTTCATCCACATCAATCTTGTGAGGAAGAAGCAGCAAATAGTCCTTCATTATTTCCCCCTACTGTATATGGTCTATGAAATGTTTAACTATCTAACAGGATTCAATATAAGTGTAGAAGAGCATGTCCAATAGATACAGCACAGGATGGTGTTAATTGCTTGAATTTCAACAGAACAATTATAAATCCATTTACTTTTATACATAGCTCAATAACATTAGCTCACCTGCAAGGAGACCTGCCAGGGCCAGGATCCTGGAACAGCCTCTTCACCATTGACAATTCGAGCATAGCCCGAGACAACAGGGGTGATGGCCGGAGAGCCACAGCCTGTGCCCAGATAGAAAGAAGCAATTGTTACAATTTTGTATTATCAACAGGGTCTGACTATCCAAAACTATATCTTCCATTTCAATGATTAAAAGTAGAACTTTGATTTAAAACAAAATTACCATAAGTGGCTCCAATGAAGGCGAAGCAGGAGAGAAGCCAGAGGAATGCCATGGTTTGTGTTACTGTGAGCTTTAAGAAAATGGTGAAGGGTTTTATATACTTCGGTTGCCTTGAACCTTAGGTGCCATACAGTAGGACTGTCGTAAACAGATAACAAAAACATTTAAAAGATTAAAAAACGCCATTAAAGCAAATTAGCAAGTGCACATGCTGCTTATTCCTTTCCAAACTAAACAAATGGAATATGAAGAGTACAAAGTTATTGAAAATCTGAAAAAAAAATTGGCAAGCATCTATAACATTTGTATTTCCCCACATGCAGAGTATCATTGATTGTGTACATGCAGCCTTATGTGCTCCTGTACACAATAACTGTACATTCATGAACCACAGGGGCTATCACTTCATCAACGCACAGCTAGTCCGTGAGCATTGGCACAGGATGATGCCGGTCAATGGCTGCTTCCTGGGCAGCAGTAATGATGCCTTTATTTTAAGTCAATTCACTGTGCCCCCATTAGTCAAGGACAATCAGCATGGTTTTGTTAAGGGAAGGTCGTGTCTGACTAACTTGATTGAATTCTTTGAGGAGGTAACAAGGAGGGTTGATGAGGGCAGTGCGTTTGATGTAGTCTGCATGGATTTTAGCAAGGCTTTTGACAAGGTCCCACATGGCAGGCTGATCAAAGAAGTAAAAGCCCATGGGATCCAAGGGAGAATGGCAAATTGAATCCAAAATTGGCTCAGTGGCAGGAAGCAAAGGGTAATGGTTGAGGGGAGTTTTTGTGACTGGGCGGCTGTTTCCAGTGGAGGTTCCACAGGGCTCAGTACTCAGTCCCTTACTTTTTGTAGTACATATTAATGATTTAGACTTAAATGTAGGGGGCATGATAAAGAAATTTGCGGATGATACAAAAATTGGCTGTGTGGTTGACAGTGAGGAGCAAAGCTTTAGACTGCAGGAAGATATCGATGAACTGGTCTGTTGGGCAGAAAAGTGGCAAATGGAATTCAATCACAAAAAGTGTGAGGTAATGCATTTGGGGAGGGGCAACAAAGCAAGGGAATACACAATTAATGGGAGGTTACTGAGAGGTGTGGAGGAACAGAGGGACCTTGGAGTGTATGTCCACAGATCCTGAAAGGTAGCAGGGTAGGTCAATAAAGTAGTTAAAAAGGCATATGGAATGCTTTCCTTTATTAGCCGAGGCATAGAATATAAGAGCAGGGAAGTTATGCTAGAACTGTATACAACACTGGTTAGGCCACAGCTTGAGTACTGCATGCAGTTCTGGTCACCATATTACAGGAAGGATGTGATTGCACTGGAGAGGGTGCAGAGGAGATTTACGAGGATGTTGCCAGGACTGGAAAACTTTGAGAAAAGATTGGATAGGCTGGGGTTGTTTTCCTTGGAACAGAGGAGGCTGAGGGGAGATTTAATTGAGATGTATAAAATTATGAGGGGCCCAGGTAGAGCGGATAGGAAAGACCTATTTCCCTTAGCAGAGGGGTCAAGAACCAGGGGGCATAGATTTAAAGTAGTTGGTAAAAGGATTAGAGGGGAGATGAGGAAAAAAATTGGAAGATGAGGAAAATAATTTTCACCCAGAGGGTGGTGGGGGTTTGGAACTCACTGCCTGAAAGGGTGGTAGAGGCAGAAACCCTCATCACATTTAAAAAGTACTTGGATATGCACTTGAAGAGCCGTAACCTACAGGGCTATGGACCTAGTGCTGGAAGGTGGAATTAGGCTGGGTAGCTCTTTTCTGACTGGCACAGACACGATGGGCCGAATGGCCTCCTTCTGTGTCATAATTTTTCTATGATTCTATGATTCTAGTTGATCCACTAAGAAAAATGCAAGGTTAGCTCCTAAGAGACCAAGGCAGCCTTCTGCAGCCCTAGCTCGTGACACCTCTGCAGAAGCCACGTGCACCTACTGAGCACAGACACAATGAGGTGCATGTGTTTGTGAGAGTCAGCATCAGACACACCACAGGGATTCAAATGTCCCGACAGATCAGGGGCCATACTACAATTCAGCCTCGCCAAAGTCTCCCACATTATCTTATTGATGACACTTTCTTCTAAGGACCTTCACCACTCAACACTCCTCCCTATATCTTCAACATACCTCAAATCATGTTCCACTGGTTTCTGAGTGTTTCGCTCTCTCTTACCTTTCCTTTGGTGGGAGCACCAAAGGAGGGAAGGAGGAGGGAAGCAGGAATTTACTCTGAACTCATGTGCTGAGCATACTTTAAAGAATTATTCCTTGGCAACTTTTTTGTCGTGCACTGGATCAAATTCAATTCAACCCAGTGAAGTAAGTCAGAGTACTATTCGTATCCCTTTGGTCATCCAGGAAATATGAACACAATTCCTCACAGTTTATTTTAAACTTCGTCCTATATCTCCCATTTTAATGGATATTCAAATTCACCTATTGCGTCACAAAACAAAAATTGCTGGAAAAAAGAGAAATATTTGCAAACATGCTTTATTTTAAGTAATAGTGAATGAGAGAGGAATATTAGGTGGGGTGTATAACAAGCGGCAGATTCAGTATCGCCCGTTTTATACCCCCACCAACATTGAAATTTTCAGTTATTGTTTCCCAGAACCTCGAAACCGTGGAACTCCTCATCTCTTTCAGTCTTCCCCTCTTCCTACGATCTGCAGGTTTTTACAACACAATCTTGGTATCAGCCAACCATTGTGGCCGGAATTTTCTTGACCTGGGCAGGTCGGGTGCGATGACGGGTCGCAACCCCGTTGTTGCTTTCCATCCTGCTTCAGAAATCAATTTTGCGCTAATGGGGCCTATTAAGCCTGCCCTGCGAGTTACCCAGCCCTATTAAATGGTGCGGGTCTGATGACGTCTTCCATGACGCGTTTTCAGCCGGGATATTTAAAGGAGCCATGGCCACATTGCATTTGAAGGTTCATCTACGAGTGTGCAGCACACTGGACAAATTGACTGCTGCAAACAGTTCCATAGATGTCTGCACAGAGACAGAGGGCTGCATCCAGGTTCTCCAATGACTCCCTCCATATGCTTGTGGAGGGAGTCAGAGCATGCAGGGAGGTCCTCTTCCCTTTGAATGGGCGGCAGAGACCTCCCAGGAGACAAAAAGAGCCTGGCTCCAAATTTCAGAGGAGGTTAACAGCAGGGATGAGGTCAGGAGGACCTGGGTGGAGTGCCGGAAACGTTTCAATGATTTCATTAGATCAGGAAAGGTGAGTACAAAGTCACACTCAACTTCATCCTGCTGTGCCTCTCATCACATCCCCATCACTCTGCCTTCCCAACCCTACTCCAACATACCTTGCACGTCCACCCATCCCTCTCTCTCTATCTACATTATCACATCCCCATCTGACTAGCCACCCCTCACACTCACCCTCATCCTAATGCAATCATACCAACTAACAATACACAAGGAAGCCACTTGGCATTGCCACCCCACTCCTTCATAGTCTCCCTCTCAATCTGTAATCCATCCATTCCTTACACTTATTCCATCACTCTCACTCAACCTTCGCTTCTTTCCCTCCTTGCAGGAAAAGAGAGCCCACAATAAGTGGGAGAGGGAGAGAACCGGCGGTGGCCCTCCATCATTTGCTACCCTTACAACAGCAGAGGAGGCTGCCTTAGAAGTATCTGGAGTCCCCGAGCAGCTGAAGGTGGGAGACAGAGAGAGGGGGACATCTCAGCAACCTGGTGACAGAATTACATATCATACAGCCACATGCCATACATCAGTCACTCATATGGGGACTGATGTCATCAGCCATTGAATGGTTATCATTTGCATAATGGTATCTGTACTCATTCTTCATATGACATATCTAACTCATCTCTTTACTCTCCCACAGGTCTATCAAGAGCGCCCCCCCCCCCCCAGGAGGAAGAGGAAGACGACTCCTCAGAGGAGCCTCCAGCCTCTGAGGGCGCACCATCACCAGACATAAGCGCACCCAGCACCAATGCAGATACACACACCTCGATGGGTGCCACACGAGATAGAGTAGTGTTGTTACCTGGTGTCTCACACCTCACAAGTGAGCAAGAGGAGATGGTGGAGACAGGGACAGCAGTGGAGACTCCTTGCCGGAGGGCGCAGGACGCTCCCAGCTCTGCTCAGCTGCATGCAAACACTGAGCCTCAGGGGCCATCCAGAAAGAGGGCGATCCTGGAGGTGCAGCAAAAAGTGCAGGAGGCTTTGACAGGTTTTGCGAGCGCGATATCTCCAAATGTGCAGCAAATGGAGGAGTCTATCTCCAACATGAGCACCACCATGTCGCAGGCGATGGCGACTGTAGGCTCTTCCATGGATAGGATGGCCACCTACATGCTCCAATCACAGTAACACATGGTATCTATGCAGAATAGATGGCAAAGGCTCATAGACCTCCTCTCTAGGAGGGATGTCAGCGTAGACTTGGGCCCTCATGGCCCCACTGATGTGCAGCAAGGTGCTCTCCAGCTCCTTGCTAGCAGGGAAGTGCGGTGGCCCATGAGAGGGATGATGGTGAGAGGGGACATGGAAGTGGGGGCTCCTCTCAAAGCACTCACACTTCTACCCCGTTGCCACCCCATCAGTCAGAGCTCCAGAATCATCCTTGGACAGCGATGGCCGAGTCTGCCGCTGCACAGTCGCAGGAGGAGCAGACTTTGGCAGGGCCATCACAGGCTCCAAAACCCAGAGAACGTCCACCAAGAGTGTCGAAGCAGTCACAGCAGGCTGCCTCTACCTCTGCTGAAGCCACAGGGGTAGCACCTCGTAGAAGCACACGTAAGCGAAAGGTGACACGTAAGTAAATTCACAACGCTAGCCACTTGAGTGTTCTATTCAATGTCTATGTAAAGTTTCGGTTAATGTGCTGTCAAACATGAAAATCTTTATTTTCACCGCTTTCCGGTCTTTGACAAATTTGTGTGCACCTTTGGAAGTGGCTTAGTGAGTTGCAGTGAATGGTGAGACATAACGGTACCTCCAGCAATGGTGGTCAGTATGAAAGGAATGGCTTGGTCATTGTAGGGATCCTTAATGGTGTTGCTGTGGGGTGGTGCCAACCTGACGCAGCATGTGGCAGCCAGGGTGTACTGCGTAAAGTTAAATAAATCTGGCCATGATGAGCCCATCCTTGGCCTCCCAGGCAGCAATGTGCTCGGGTGCTGGTGGGATCTGGTCGCCTGTTCCTCCAGCTCCTCCTCCTCGTCATCTTCCAGCTGATGCTCATCCTCCTCCTCCGAAGAGGCTGTGTGCTCAGTTCCTTGCTCCTCATGCAGCGCTAATCCTCGCTGCTGCGCTATGTTGTGCAGGATGCAGCAGACCACGACGATTCTGGAGACCCTGGCTGGTGCGTACTGAAGGGCTCCTCCAGATCTGTCGAGGCATCTGAAGCGCATTTTCAGCATGCCTATTGTCTGCCCTATGACATATCAGGTGGAAATGTGGCTTTCATTATATCTCTCCTCGGCCTCAGTACTTGGCCTCCTCAAGGATGTCATGAGCCATGTCTTCAGTGGATAGTCCTTGTCTCCAAGTAGCCAGCCAGAAAGTCTGTTTGGAGGAGTGACAGGATCGGACAAAGTCAACATGGATTTACAAAAGGTAAATCATGCTTGACTAATCTACTGGACTTTTTTGAGGATGTAACTGGTAGAATAGATAAGGGAGAACCAGTGGATGTGGTGTATTTGGACTTTCAGAAGGCTTTCGATAAGGTCCCGCATAAGAGATTAGCGTGCAAAGTTAAAGCACATGGGATTGGGGGTAAGGTACTGACTTGGATAGAGAACTGGTTGGCAGACAGGAAGCAAAGAGTTGGATTAAACGGGTCTTTTTCCGAGTGGCAGGCAGTGACTAGTGGGGTACTGCAGGGATCGGTGCTAGGCCCCCAGCTATTCACAATACATATGAATGATCTAGACGAGGGAACTAGATGTAATATCTCCAAGTTTGCAGACGACACAAAGCTGGGTGGGCGTGTGTGCTGTGAGGAGGATGCAGAGAAACTCCAGTATGGTTTGGACAGGTTGGGTGATTGGGCAGATGCATGGCAGATGCAGTATAATGTAGATAAATGCGAGGTTATCCACTTTGGTGGCAAAAACAGGAAGGCAGATTATTATCTGAACGGCATTAGATTGGGAAAAGGGGAAGTGCAACGAGACCTGGGTGTCCTTGTGCACCTGTCACTGAAGGTAAGCATGCAGGTGCAGCAGGCGGTTAAGAAAGCAAATGGTATGTTGGCCTTCATAGCGAGAGGATTCGAGTACAGGAGCAAGGATGTCTTGCTGCAGTTGTACAGGGCCTTGGTGAGACCACACCTTGAGTATTGTGTGCAGTTTTGGTTGCCTTATCTGAGGATGTTCTTGCCATGGAGGGAGTGCAGCGAAGATTCACCAGACTGATACCTGGGATGGCAGGAATGACGTATGAAGAGAGATTGGGTCGATTAAGATTGTATTCGCTAGAGTTTAAAAGAATGAGAGGGGATCTCATTGAAACTTACAAAATTCTAACAGGACTAGACAGACTAGATGCAGGAAGGATGTTCCCGATGGTGGAGGAGTTCAGAACCAGGGGTCACAGTCTAAGGATAAGGGGTAAGCCATTTAGGACTGAGATGAGGAGGAATTTCTTCACCCAGAGAGTGATGAACCTGTGGAATTCTCTACCACAGAAGGCAGTTGAGGCCAATTCATTAAAAATATTCAAGAAGGAGTTAGATATATTTCTTAAGGCTAAAGGGATCAAGGGATATGGGGAGAAAGCAGGGACAGGGTACTGAATTTGGATGATCAGCCATGATCTCATTAAATGGTGGAACAGGCTCGAGGGGCCAAATGGCCTATTCCTACTCCTATCTTCTATGTTTCTATGTTTCTATGAAGAGCTGAGGGAGGGTGGACTGGCGAAGGACAAAAGAGTCATGGCAGCTGCCAGGGAATTTGGCGTACACATGCATGATGATCTTACTATGGTTGCAGACCAGCTGTACAGTGGGTTATGATGGGGTGCCCTGATGGCCACATGTGTGCAGATTATGACGCCCTGCACCCGTGGGAAGCCAGTCAGAGTGGCAAAGCCGAGCGCCCGCTCAGTAACACTAGTTTCATCAGTGGCAAAGTTGATATAATTGGCTGACTTGTCAAAGAGGGCATCGCTGTGTGATGCATCTGTGGGCGGCCGACTGCGAGATGCCGCCAATATCTGCTGCAGATCCCTGGAAGGAGCCTGAGGTGAAGAAGTTGAGGGCGCTGGTGACTTTGACAGCCACTGGTAAGGCGTGTCCACCCGTACCTCTGGGCTGCAGGTCTTGCTCGAGCAATGTGCAAATGTCTGCGACAACCTGGCGCGATAGCCTGAGCCTCCTTTGGCACTGCTGCTCGGTCATGTTGAGGAAGCTCATCCTCTGCCTGTATATTCTGTGTTAGGGGTATCGCCTCCGTCGCAGTCCAGCCCTGCGCTGATGCCCTCTGTCCTGCGCAGCATCAGGTGGTTGGGGAGAAGGTTGGAGGTGCTGTTGTTGGTGCTGCTGGTGTGCCTGGTGCTGCTGGTGTTGGGGCTCATCATAGTCCAATTCTGAGGACCAAGGTGAGACAGTAAAAATGGCACCCATGCTGATGGAATAGATGGCAGGCCAAGTAGAGATGACAGAAGCAATCTGTCAATGGTGTGATAGGTTCTACCAATGAGGTGAGACAGGATGGCAACTTTGCTGGAAACACTTGCAGTCTCTAGAAATCTGTGCAGGGAATGCAGTCAGCAACAGCTTCTGCCTGAAGAAAGTGATCAGCTATCAGGTGGGAGCTTTTATAGTCCATTTCATACTGTCAACTAATCAGCTGGATCAATGGCCACTCAACTCCCACCTCAGGTTGACAGACGTGGTTCCCGAGCTGCGTGAATCCCGTGGCCATCCAGGGAAATTTGAAAGGTAGGGTTAAAAAGATGCTTAAGGGTCTGACAAGTACCTTTTAATGATTTAAATTAGGTCACCCGCCTCTGCCGGTTGGGCCACTGCTGCGCCGGCAAACACGCCCGAGGGAAAGGCGCAAGGGGGCGGGATGACGGCGGGTTGGCAACTCACTCCAACATATTTCAAATTTCCCACCCGACCCACCTCCGATCGCACCCGCACGGACCCCGGAAAATTCCAGCCTATATTTTGTTTTACCTCATCTGTTCTACTCTTTCCAACCTTAGTGATGACCTAAACTGTCGGTTTCTCATAGGAAACAAAAATACAGAACTTTTTATTCATTTTCACTCCTACTTTGTGTTTGGGAGTTGTTCCCTAGTGTTCTGTCAGTTTTCCCATTGCTTCAAACTTAAATGTATGTCAGCCTTGGCTCAGTGCTCATGCTCTTGCCTCTGAGTCGCAAGGTTGTGGGTTTAAGTCCCACTCCAGAGACCTGAGCACATAATCTAGGCTGGCACTTCAGTGCACTACTAAAGGAGAGCTGCATTGTCTAAGGTGGCATCTTTTGGATGAGACGTTAAACCAAGGCCCCATCTGCCCTCTCAGGTGGATGTTAAAGATCCCAAGGCACTATTCAATGAAGAGTGGAGTTGTATTACCGGTGCCCTGGCCAATATTTATCCCTCAACCAACACTTAAAACAAATTATCTGGTTGTTTATTCCATTGCTGATTGTGGGAGCTTGCTGTGCACAAATTGGCTGCCACGTTTCCTACACTACAACAGTGACTACACTTCAAATGTACTTCGTTGGTTGTAAAGTGCTTTTGGATTACCTGAGGTTGTGAAAGGTGCTATATAAATGCAAGTCTTTCTTTTAAAGTGTTAAATCTTTATAGTGGGTCTTTTACGTAACCTTCATGGACTCTGGGACATCAGTGGTTGTGCCAGGCAAGCAAACGAGAGGCACACGATTGGTGAGTGCAGCAGGAGATGAGAGTTTCAGCCGAGTAATGTCACTGCTCATTGATTGCCAGTTCCATCCAGGATGAGTGAAGACCTGTAACAGATGAGAAAGAGAAAAGTCCCAGACACCAAGGGCTGATAATGTAGAGAATGTAAATGCTGTAGACTTTGTGCATTTGGCATTCTCTTCTGAGACTGGCGTTGAAACCACCTTCCATGATACAATGTGAAATGATCATTACACTGCTGGTAACTGAACTATTCTACAGCCCAAGTGCTTCAAACTGCCACAGAATGTAGAGCAAGAAATTATCCTTGTAAATTCCATCACATCATTAGTGTATTTGACTGTAATTCCAAATCACAGCTAAAGGGAGTCCACATTGTGTTTCCGACCCAGTAGGTCCAGATTGTAGAATTTGAATTAAATCCCAATTGAAGACCTCTTTGAGAATAATACATTAAGACCCTTGGAGCAGAGAAGATTGAGAGGAGATTTGATAGAGGTGTTCAAAATCATGAGGGGTCTGGACAGAGTTGATAGAGAGAAACTGTTCCCATTGGCAGAAGGGTCGAGAACCAGAGGACACAGATTTAAGGTGATTGGCAAAAGAACCAAAGGTGACGTAAGAAAAACTTTTTTACACAGCGAGTGGTTAAGATCTGGAATGCACTGCCTGAAAGGGTGGTGGAGGCAGATTCAATCACGGCTTTCAAAAGGGAGTTGGATAAGTAGCTGAAGGGAAAGAAATTTGCAGGGCTATGGGGAAAGGGCAGGGGAGTGGGACTAGCAGAAGTGCTCTTGCAGAGAGCTGGCACGGGCTCAACGGGCCAAATGGCCACCTTCCGTGCTGTAATCATTCTATGATTCTATGATCCCATGGTAATGGCCTTAATCTGAATTGGTTCATCTGAGGAGCTTCTGTTATGGGCACCAAGGACCATGTGATATCTGGTCTTGTTTCAGACAAAATAAAAGATATAATGGCTTGTATTAGAGGAATTGTATATTACTGTGAGTGTCGTACAGTTACATGGTTCGATATTGCAGCAATATTCATATCACACCATAGCGTGAAGCATTAATTAAAGAACAATCGCAGAAATGAAAAGCAACACTATCCCACAGCAAAGAAAAATTCTCAGGATAGCAAAGCAAAATATTAAAAATCTACTGATAAATTTTACATTAACAATTATAGAAACATGCAGTTTATTCTGTTTATAGTATCATATCTGTATGAGAGACAGTTTATAAAATTATTATACAAAAGGTTTTCTCTTCAATTAAGAACATAAGAACATAAGATGTAGGAGCAGGAGTAGGTCATTGGGCCCCTCGAGCCTGCTCCGCCATTCAATAAGATCATGGCTGATCTGATCATGGGCTCAGCTTCATTCAGGCACGTGGTATAATTGGAATTTTAGCAGGATAGAAAGATGATTGATGGACAGAAAACAACGAGTTAGGGTATACATAAGAAATAGGAGCAGGAGTAGGCCATTTGGCCCCTCGAGCCTGCTCCGCCATTTAATGAGATCATGGCTGATCTGATCTTGGGCTCAGCTCCATTTCCCTACCCGCTCCCCATAACCCATCGCTCCCTTATTGTTCAAAAATCTGTCTCTCTCCACCTTAAATATATTCAATGACCCAGCCTCCACAGCTCTCTGGGGAAGAGAATTCCAAAGATTCATGATCCTCTGAGAGAAGAAATTCCTCCTCATTTCCGATTTAAAATGGTGCCCCCTTATTCTGAAACTATGCCCCCTAGTTCTAGATTCCCTCACGAGGGGAAACATCCTCTCTGCATCTATCCTGTCAAGCCCCTTCAGAATCTTATGGGGGAAAAATTCAGTTGGTTGCGCCTCCCGTTAGCGCCTTAAGAGGGCGCTAATGGGGCGCAAAGCATCTAGTGCCCAGGCGCGGCGAAGTTTGTGCCGCTCGCGAAATTAACTAGACATTTTGCAGCGGCGCTAAACACTACCGCCACAATCTCCTGCGCCGGCAGATCGTGACGTCAGTCGAGTGCGCAACGCCCCGGTATCGCCCCGGAGCGGATATTGAGTGGCGCCCCCTGCCTTACCGCCTGACGCTAGCAACGACAGGTTGAGGGGAGCGTTCTGCAGTCATGAAGGGAAAGAGGGAGCACTATTTAAAGGTGACCGCTTCCTGCCTTTTATTGTTGGTGCCATTTTTGAACCATGCATTCTGAGAGAGAGAGAGAGAGACTTCTGGAGAGATTCAACGTTGTGTGAAGGAGTTTTGGGTTCTGAGCAGCACTTTGCAGGTTCATTTTGATTTGCCATTCCTTGTATCGATTTAGAAGAGAGTGTGGGGGCTGCACTCTGAGCTCTTTGCCTGGTACTCTCCATTGTTCTTTCCAGCAGATTTGATGTGCAGGTCTCTCCAGGCCGAGATTCAAGGCTGCAATGAGCAGGATGTGGATGGAAAGCAAGATTAACCATCCCCTTTAAGAACTGGCCCGTGCCATTGTGTGTGTGTTCCATTGCTGACTGACATTACATGAGCTTCGCCAGCGCTCTGAGGTAGCGCCTCGCTCCTCGGCCTTTGCGCCTTAAGACAGGTGTGAAGCGCCTGATTTCGCGCTCCAATCACCTCCAGGGGCGATAAAAGTCAAGTTTGCAGTCGGTGGCGATAATTAGCGCCAGGCGCTAATCTTTGCACCCGGCCGATAATTGCGCCCCAAATGGGGCGATACTGAATTTCTCCCCCTATATGTTTCAATAATATCCCCTCTCACTCTTCTAAACTCCAATGAGTACAGGCCCAACCTGCTCAACCTTTCTTCATAAGACAACCCCTTCATCGCAGGAATCAACACAGGAATGGAGTGAATTGGGGAGTTTGCTTCAAGTGAGAATGTAGCTTTAGTGTGTATTGAATACTAAGTGTATGATTCACTGGAATGAATTAAACCAAGTCTTATTATTATAAAGAATTATAAATATATTTTTATCACCAATTTTCTTAGAACAAATGAAATTGTGATTATATCCTTGTGTCATACTTTGGCGTACTTCTCTAAAATGCTTTGATAGTCACACTGATAGAGGAGAATTTTATTAACAAAATTCTTTAAGCATACAAGATTAATATTGATATACCTGAATGAAGAGAGACCTGCCAGGGCCTAGACCCTAAAACAGCCTCCTCACCATTTGTGATTTTTGCATAGCCTGTGACAGCAGGTTGAATGGTTGGACTGTCATAACCTATCGTAAGAGAAATCATTTGAGCAATTCATTTCAGTTAAGTGATGACACATAAAGAGTTTAGTAAAAAAAAAGTAGAAACTTTTTTTATTCCAACTTTCTCCCTTCCTGAAAGCAATGTCTCGTGATGGGATTTAGTTCTAGGTATAGTAGCAATCCGCCAGTACCTCATTTAACCAGCCTTTCTTCATGTGGAACTAAGCACCGAGTGACAGCAGGCTGTTTAACTGTGACAGGCTCAATCCAAGCGCTTTTGATGTGCATACTTTGCAGCAGGGGATCAGGAGTGGGGGCCCTGGCTGGTTTTTCTCCCCTCCCTCACAGAAGGATGCTCAGTCCATTTGTAATGCCCCCACCACTGTTCCAGCTGAGATAAGCTAACCATGTAGATCAAGGCCCACAACTGGTCTCTAAGGCTGAATACCACACCACAAAAGTGCATTTATCCCTCGGTTTCATCTGGGCATATATTTATAAACTTAAAACAATAAAATCATTAGTGGCAGAAATGAATGTGAGCTCGGAAAGAAACCAGAAGTTGGTCATGGCCAAGGTTGCTGTCAGCTTTGAGGCACAGTGATGGCTGTTGTATTGATCAATGGTGTGCACTTTGAACCCTGTGTAACAGTTATCTAATCAACAAATCAAAGGATAAGCAATTACAACTGATTGAAACGATGAAGAGAGATGGCAGGTATTTATGGTCCTATTTCTTTCCAGAATCCGTAAATTAAACTCGTACTAGGCAAATTAAATACAGGAATCCCTCCCCAACCGCAGGGGATACATCCCTGAAAACCCCCGTGGTTAGTAAAACCGCGGTTGGCAATTTCACTATAAATACAATAAAAAAGAATATAAAAAGCATATAAATAGCATAAAAATCATGTTTTTTACCTTGTTCCTGAATTAAAAACCGCGGATACGCGAATTTCACTGCCGCGGTTGACAAAAATTGTCGCAGAGCGGAAACCGTGTATACGTGAAATCCGCGTATGGCAAACCCGCGCGGTTGGGGCGGGATTCCTGTACTTCAAAAGATTGGAATGGTATCAGTACCTATAATATTTGATTTCAATTATTTCAATCTTTACTACATTTGCTACTGCATACTAGTTTTTTAGAAGTAATTGCAGTATATAATTTAAAACATCCGTTATTTGCACCTAAGAACTCAAAAAAGATCAGTAAAGTAGATAATGTGCAGTATAATCACAGATAAGTAAAATCCTCAGTGTCTGTTATTATTGAAAAGGAATTATGTGTGATATACATCAGTTCATTAATGATATAGTAATAGATTTTCCACACACATGGCACGTTCTCAGACAGCTGCACAAAGAATCTTTCATCACACCATTAATTTGATAGGAAACTTGGTAAATAAGACCTTGGGGTTGAGTTTCCACTTGTTTGCCTGAGTAATATCCATATCAGTGCAATCTGGGTGGACTCGGCCGAACCAGTGCAAAAGATCGGGGAATTTTAGGCATAAGTGCGTTGCGCCCAGAACCACTTAGATTCGTGTTTCTCCCAATCTTTTACGCTGGTTCCAGATTCAATTCGCCCGAAGCAGGCCCCGCCCACACAGGGCCACGGCCCAAAGGTCGAAATTGCGAGATTCTGCCGATTGTGCTGGCTCGGGAAGGCTCTTCAAATTGCGCTCATTTTCTTAGATGCACCGGCACGAGTAGGCACGTCTTAAAGTTTTTTATATCAAAAACTGACTAGTGTAAACCAGTGAAACTATTAAATGGGTCAGTATAGTTTTTTTTAAGTCATGTTCAGTGATTCTAAATCAGGTTACTCACAGGTGGAGGACTGGACACCTTTATTAAAATGCTTATTTTTGCTGGTAAACCCATTTTCAGCTGTATTAATAAAACTGCACCAGGTTACCACTCTTAAATACATCAAGGAATACTTTCTAATGGAAATAAAATAAAATAAATGATGACGTTCTATAATGGTGCCCGATTGTGCTGGTTAATGGAAGATTTTACATTTGTGATTATGCAAATGAGTTTTAGCGGAAACTTAAACTGTAACCTAACCATCACAATTAAAGTGCGTTTTGGGTGCAATTTCTCCCATGTCTTTAGTTTTTTTGTAAACACTTATAAGTAATAGAAATTGAGATCCATGAGGAACGAAAAAAAATCCTTCAGAACCTCATTTTAAACTTATATTGTATACAACATGTTCCTCTGGAGACACGAGGGTGAATGAGGATGTATCTCTCACAAGTACAACCCTGGTGCTTGCTGAGAGAGCTGGACTGGCATCTTAAAACTGCCTCTGGTAAGGTGTCGCATAGGAGGCTTGTGAACAAAATTGGGGTGCACAATATATAAGGGAGGATAACAGCATGAGTAGGAATTTGGTTAAAGGACAAAAAACAGCCTGGTTTTTAAATGGGTGTTTTTCAGGAGGGGCATAAACAGTGGTATCTCCCACCTTTGCTGTTGAACCTGATCATGTCCTCATCTAACCTTCAAACCTGCACCCTTTCTAGAAAGAGTCACTGAATAGAAACTGGTTGATCTTTTTTTTACCCCCTCCCCTAGCCCAGGGACACTGAGGGTTGTACCACCAGCTGAGATCCAGTAACTCAGCAGAGCATTTATACCTGTGAGCACTTCGGTTGTGGATATCTAAGCCCTGAAATTCCATGGAGGTGGTCCCCGTCTCCCGCCAGAACTTCGGCAGGAGACTGGCGGAACCACCAAGGAAATGGTGTAAATGGCCGTTAACACCGTATCCCTGGGGATTCGGCCAGTCTTCCACTGAAGTCACAACAGGCAACCAGGAAAATCCCCAAGGAATTGCGTACTTGGCCAAACTCTCAGCTTTCTATATCTACTACTGCGTACCAGCTTTTATATAATGGAAATATCAGAATAAGGTTTCTTTATGTGTTTTTAAAAAATGAAAATAAATTAAGACATCAACTAGATGAGAAGCAGTATAAAGAGGATAGAATTGTGCTCCTTTTGGAAGGGAATGAAATGTATTAGCCGTTGGTTCATTAACAATAGTAGATATCCCGCACATATGGTTCTCAAACAGCTCTGTAGACAGATTGATAAGTGTGGCCTTTTATAAATGACTAGATGTTTTTCTTGCGCAACATTTTAATTAAATAGAAGTTAGGAACTCTTTTACAGTTTGGAATCGCCCAATTCCTTTCATTGTTTATTAAACATATTTTATACAGACCCGTCCAAGTTTCATTTATGTCACATATTCACCTCCATGCAGAAAAGGGGTTGTATGATAGCAAACACAATAAACAGAATTTAGATGGGATTATTCGAATATACCACCTCAAAGGGCCACTTTATGTCTGCTAATCTAAACTAACTACTAATGAATGGAGTTGCAAATGGCGGGGGGGGGGGGGGGAGGTGTAGAGATGACTTTCATTTACTGAATTAGAGTTGTGTGTTCTAATCAAACAGTCCATCAAATAAAAAATTCCGTCCTAAATCTGCCCTGCCAGCACCAGATGTCAAACTTATACACGGACCATGGGGCTGGAAATCTGCTCCCGAGTGCCCACGGCTCGGGTGTGTGCCAGGTGCGGTAAAAAAAAGACAGCGGCAGTGATCTTGTGCCCATTTTGCTCTGTTTTGCATCAGCCCGAGGGTTTCAGATGAGATTGCACTCATTACACTCTGCACGTGGGGGCGTGGGTGCTTGTAGCCCCAGGAATTCTGAAGCTTCGCTCCATTGCTATTGCTGTGCGCCTTTAAAAGTTGGAACAACGCACGCTTCATTGCACTTTTGGTGGCTTATTGTTTATGTGGATTTTTCAACAGTTGTATTTTCTTTGTTTAGAATTGAGATTTTGCTCCCCTACCATTGAAGATAGTTTGCTTGAAATAGGCAGCAGCACCCCATGGGTAACATGGCATTCCTTTCAGGATTTCCCCGTGCCATTAGGGAGACAGTGGAGGAGGAGGAGGAGGAGTTTTATAGCCTGGAGCAGAGGCAGATGGTACTTCAGCATGCCGCTCTCCGATGAGGACTTCAGAATGGCGGGCCAGTACGTCCAGGGAAGGTTCTGCCAGGAATTCCAAGGGTTTGAGATCTGATGCGCCTCCTCCAGCTTGCCAAAGCTCCCTTCTTGTCCAACATCCAATACTGGATGAGCAGAAATTTCCTCCAGCGAAATATTGGGAAAACCAAAGCCATTGTCTTTGGTCCCCGTCGCAAACTTCGTTCCCTAGCCATCGACTCCATCCCTCTCACTGGCAACTGTCTGAGGCTGAACCAGACCACTCGTAACCATAGTGTCGTATTTGACATTGAGATGAGCTTCTGACGACATATCCGCTCCATCACCAAGACCGCCTACTTCTACCTCCATAACATCGCCCGACTCCGCCCCTGCCTCAGCTCATCTGCTGTTGAAACCCTCATCCATGCCTCTGTTACCTCTAGACTTGACTATTCCAATGCACTCCTGGCCGGCCTCCCACCTTCCACCCTACATAAACCTGAGGTCAGCCAAAACACTGCTGCCCATGTCCTAACTCGCACCAAGTCCCAGACACCCATCGCCCCTGTCCTCGCTGACCTACATTGGCTCCCGGTCTGGCAACACCACAATTTTAAAATTCTCATCCTTGTTTTCAAATCTCCGTGACCTCGCCCCTCCCTATCTCTGTAGCCTCCTCCAGCCCTACAACCCTGTGAGATTTCTGCGCTCCTCCAATTCTGGTCTTATGCGCATCCCTGATTTTAATCGCTTCACCATTGGTGGCCGTATCTTCAGCTACTATGGCCTTAAGCTCTGGAATTCCCTCCCTCCACCTCTCTACCTCACTCTTCTCTCTTTAAAACCTACCTCTTTATCCGAGCTTTTGGTCAACTGCCCTAATATCTCCTTATGTGGTTCGGTGTCAAATTTTTGTATGATAATTGCTCCTGTGAAGCACCTTGGGACGTTTTACTACATCAAGCGTGCTATATAAATGCAAGTTGTTGTTCTATCATGGACTTCAGTTACAAAGAGATTGCTGAGATCCTGACTGCGTCCTAAGGTCTGCCGTAGCTACTCTTTTGGCCACCGTGCTTCCCAAGAGAAGAGTGCAATCAAACAGTGTGCAAAGTGGGTATTGGGGGAGTTTTAATAGCCGTGCCCACTGTCTGTGGAAGGTTTCCTCGGAAGGTGAAGGGTGTGTCTTGCATGAATCGGGATTGCCTTGTGCCCGACTTCATTGGCTGTAAAGCACTTTGGGATGTCCTGAGGTCGCGAAAGGTGCTGTATAAATGCAAGTCTTTCTTTCTTCTTTCAAAGGGTAAGAAAACATCCCCTGTGAGTGTGCAGCGGGTAGAGTTGTGTGTGTGTTGCAGGCATGCCACTGCAGAACAGTCTTAATAGGTAAGTGTAGGGCTCACTTACCGTGGCAAATTTCATTGGGGTGCTGAATTTCTCCCTTGTCTGGGAGGACGATTTCTTTACCGCTGAAACTGTACTTCTTCCCAGGCAGCCCTGACTGAGGAGGGCGAAGCACGCAACCACAAATGGCAGGTTCTCCTTGTCATTACCGCCCCCTCAGTATGACCTGCCAGGCTCCCTCAGAGAAAGGAGCTGTCCTCCCTCTGCGCTGTGAATTGTCCAACTCCTGGCTTCTCTCAGCAGAATATGGACAAGAAAGAGCAGAATTCAATCATTTGCAGACAGCAGAAGATGCCGGTAGAGCTTTAAGGAGCTGTGCTGGGACTTTTACTGTGCTGCGTAGGATATCCTGCTCCTTCCCCCACACAGCCCTTCCACCCCCCTCACCCGCCCCCTGCAGCCTCTGTGCTCCCTGTGCTTGACACAAATTCCACTGGTAACACATTTGTGTGAAAGAGGGGACAGTAGATTAACCGGAGAGGTCCCCTGTGTGGGCCAGTGATATGCCAGAAGCAGAATAGATCTAGTTAATAAAATATCTAAAATTCAGTGAACGCACAGGATTGCATAAAATGTATAAATTATCTAAAAAATTTGAAGGTAATTCAATTCGAAAGTACACTGAAGAGGCTTTGATGGAACAGAAAAAAAGTGACCTGAGCAACTTAAATTAACTGGTTTTAGAGTGCCATCTGGTGGTAGTTTTAATTAAATACCACACGTTTGGGCAGAGACAGCATTTTAAACTTTAGTGAATTTTATGCTAATCAAAGCGAAGGGTATTGGGGATTGGAACACTTTCTAATTCTGGCAGCCAGTGTCAGTAACCAGTACTCCCAGGTCAAGTATTGCTTAATTAGATGGAAAGCAAAGCTCTCTCCACTTTGCTTGGGCAACATGCCTCAGCATCAACCTTGGAAAAGCACCCAAAATGCACCGTTGTGACATTTTACCAATTAAGAATGAACTTGCATTTATATAGCGCCTTTCACGACCTCAGGGCATCCCAAAGCACTTTACAGCTAATGAAGTACTTTTTTGAAGTGCAGTCACTGTTGTAATGTAGGCAAACACGGAAGACAATTTGCGCACAGCAAGGTCCCACAAACAGCAATGTGATAATTGATCAGATAATCTATTTTTTAGTGACGTTGGTTGAGGGATAAATGTTGATAATTATTGGCCAGGCCACAGGAATGTAAATCGGGCAGGGTGTACAATGGACGCCCGAGCAGCTCCCACCTGTCTTCTGCCGCCGCTGAAAGTTAAAATCAGCCCTATAGATACTTACTTGGGAAGTGAGGGTATTAAAAGATACGGAGAAAGGGCAGGAAAATGAGATTATAAGATAAAGAGCTGCCGTGGCTAACAAAGTGACAGAGCAGGCTCGATGGGCCGAAAGGCCTGTTGCTGGGCCTATGTTCCTATGAAAGGATCTGAAGCAAGATGGATTTTCACAGCCAATGATTCAACAAAAAACACATCAACATGTGATTTGGGTTTACTAATAGATCCACTGAGGGAGAAATTCAGTACCTTAGAGCCTCGAGTTAGCACCTGGTGGGGGCACTAACGGGGCGTTGAGGCAGTAGTGCCGCGGCGAGGCAAATCCAGCACCACCGCAATAAGTTAGAGCCAGGGACTTCAGCGCTAGGCAGATTGTGACGTCAGTGAGCGTGCAACGCTCACTGGACGCCCGATCTGCAAAATTGATTATCGCTCCCTGCCTTAGCGCCTCGTCCCGACAGCGACAGGGAGAGGAGGCATGAAGCAGTTGGTAGCCGACTCCAGGGATGCTACTTAAAGGGATCATGAGTAATGAGTCGCAGCTGTCAGGTTAGTGCTGTTTCACTGCTTCCTTGTCAGTTTGAGATTGTGCAACAGTTTAAATCACTCATTTAAAGGTTGTTTAGTCTTCGGAGTGTTGTGGCTACTAAAAATTAGTTACATTTATTCTCACAACATATCAAAGTGCTACACTTCGTTACATTAATGGGGGCTGTACTGGCAGTTGACCTCGCCCTCCAGGATCTACAGCGGAGGGAGCGCAGGCAGCGAGAAAGACTGAAACATGTGGCCAGAGGGAGGAGAAGGGCCATCTGGGCTCCCAACAGGAGGCCTTACCCTCCGAGGGTATTCCAACAGCACTTCTCCTACCTTCAATTAAGCGAGGAGCAGTGTATTAGAAGGCTCCGCTTCACCAAGGAGGTGGTCACAGAACTCTGCCACTTCCTGCAACCAGACCTCCAGCCTCAGATCAGGGCGACCACGGCTCTCACAGTGGCAGTCAAGATCACCGTCGCCCTTAATTTCTTCGGTAGCAGATCCTTCCAGTCTGCAACAGGAGATATAGCTAACATCTCGCAGTTCGCCGTCCATCGCTGCATCCGGGAGGTCACAGAGGCTCTCTACAGTAGGAGAAGGGACTACATTTCCTTCCCCATCACCAGAGAGAAGCAGGATGAGCGTGCATGTGGCTTTGCCAGGATAGCGGGATTCCCCATGGTGCAGGGCGCCACTGACTGCACCCACGTGGCTTTGCGGGCACCGCATAACAATCCTGAGATCTTCTGTAACCGCAAAGGCTACCACTCACTTAATGTGCAGTTAATGTGCGACCACACACGGTGAATTCTCAAAGTGAGAAGGTAGGCGCGGAGTGCGATATCGCGGGGGATCCTTACCCCCGCGGCAACCATCGAACTCCAATTTCTGGGCCAATGTGTCGCTTCTGCCTGTGCTGCAATGGAAGCTGCCAGATCACCCATCACATGCAGCATCAGGTCTGGGTCACCACGGTCTCCCTGGGAGTCTACCATCCTTTGCAGATTGGAAATGATGGACTTCATGGTGTGCGCAGAACTTTGTGCAATGCTGGAGATGGACTCCACGCTCTTTACCATTGCCGACAGGCTCTCGGCCACCCTTGCCATTGCACCTATCATCTCCGTGTGCATGCCCATCACCCTTCTTCTAAAGGCCTCCCCATCGCGGTCCTCATCTGAGTCCTGTGCAGCAGAACTCGCGCACGAACTCACCCTCTGGGCAACTGACTCCCGAGCTATCCTTTCCCCCTGGCCTTGCTGCAGCCTGCTCGTCCCCGGTGCATCACCCTGTGCAGATCCCGCTACTATACTAGCCTCCAAAGAACGCGTAATGCCAGTATCTGAGCTGGTGCCTGCGGGTGAGACATGCAGTGACGCGGTGTCTTCTTCCTCCTCCTCTTCTCCCGCCTCGCTCTCAACGGTGCCCTCAGGGACAGGCTGCTCAGGTGCCTGCTCATTATCTGAAAGCATAAAGGCACAAGAGTCGGGTTAAGGTGAGGGGAGGGGGGCAGGAAGGGAGAAATGCATGCATACAGCATGATTAGCTGGATAGTGCAAAAGGGTTGTGGGGTGAGGGGAAAGTGAGATGTGAGAAGAAGGAGTAGGGATGAACATATCGTTGTTGTCCCCAAGGGGGTCAACGTCGCCAGTGACCATGGCGCCCACCACCTGGCGCCCAATAATCTCCAGCACTCTATTTTCCAGCACAGACAGTGGTTGGGTATCAGCTTGTCCCCTGCCTGTGCATTCCTGCTCCCTCCTGTTGTGAGCCACCTTGGCCTGCAAGAGAAAGGAAAGTTTGTGAGTGAGTGTGGAGCAATGTGTTTGGGTCATGTGCCTGCCATGGTTGAATAGCTGTCATTGTGTGCAAGGTGTGAGATGTGGGTGTAAGTGTTGGTAGGTAGAGATTGTTGGTGGGTGAACGCTGGGGGTGTGATGCTTTGGCCAGTGTGCGCAGACTGTGATTCAGATGGTGGTATGTAGCATTTGTTGAGGCTTTGACTCACCCTGACCACCCGAGTGATGTCGTTAAATTTCTTCCTGCACTGTGTGTGGGTCCTGGTGACCACAGTGCTGCCCGAGATATGCTGGGAAACCTCCCTCCACATGGCACGGAAGGCTTGCAGCGAGGGCCTCCTGCCACTTGTCGGGTAGAGCGTCGCCCTCCGTCTTTCCACAGCGGACACCAACTCCTCCAATGCTTGTCCGAAAATCTGCGGAATCTCTCCCTGGGGCGTGGATCTGTCATCATAACACATGCTTGAGTCATCCGGCTCCTTGGGCTTGGCCTGCTCCTGCTTGCTAACACAGGTTCACAGCTAGCAATGCTGAGAATGAGGTTCTGCAGCATCAATGAACCTCCCCTTTAAGAACTGGAAAGAGCCTGTGGCAAAGATGACTTGCGGTTAGACTGCACCTGATATTGGTTAGCGCTTTGAGTGTAGCGCCACTGAGCTAAGCCATTAGCGTTTGATTTAGCGCTCCAATCCTTTCTTTGAGCGATGATACTTAATTTTGCATGCAGCGTGATTCATTAGCGCCTGGCGCTAAATCTCAAACTTTTCTGAAGTTACCACCTATTCCTGGGCTATAATGAATTTCTCCCCCATTCTCTCTATTACTTATGCAGTAATAATGTTGTGAAATGTCAACACATTCATAATTTTGTTAAAGTTTTAGTCCGGCTATTAGCTTCTGTGTTTGCAGAATGGTCCTGACACAATCCAGTGATGTTAGTCACTGAAGGCATTTTGGTCTTTTCCTGCATTGCGACATAACCAAACCGTCACATTGACCAAATTACAGAAGTTACAGGGCTACTTTTATCATATTAAGGTCAGGAAATTATAAGTCAGTTATACCACAGCTTGCATCAGTGCCAAGTGGTTTCAGCTTCGCTTTGACAAATGCCGTGATTCAAGCGTAAAGCCACCCCAAGTATAGTTAGGCTGGAGCTATATTGCACTCGATGCAAACTCAAACTAGTGTGAGACATCCTCCTAGAGAGGAGCTCACACCACAAAGATTTAATGTTCTCTATGGCATCCCACGTTATAGCTCCACAGACATTGATGCATACTCAGAATGCTTCACATCATGTGGCCACCTTGGACAAGAGTGTGAGACCACCAGCACAAGGTAGTCTTGCATTGCTTAGGCTTCACACCCACTGCAATACAACTCGAGATTGTGCGAAGTAAAAATTTTTAAATCTCCATTGGCCTGTCCCAGCAATTCCATTTTTAATCTTAGAACTAAAAAAACAGTTGGCTCTCTAATATTAAAATGTAATTTGTTTAAATGCCTGTGAGTAGAGTTCTGGGAAAACATGCAATGTACAGAGCATGTTTCTTTTGGTTAGAGAGTGACATGGAACAGGTATAACTCCAGTCTGCCAACCCCACATTGCTCTCGATCGGTATCAATTTCAAACAGGTCCTGTACTATAATGGTGCCCTTATATAATTTGATTGTCAAGCAATACAAGGTTCAAAATAAGCTTCTAAAAATTACATTTCACTTGAACTTTAGGATTTGTGGAATGTGCTTTCACCCAGTGAAAATGTTTGCTGTCACGTTCTCCACCATCACGAGTGTTTTTTTGTTGAGATTGAACCACTTTCATTGTCTTTGGAACTTTGAACGCTGAAATCAATTTGCTTTCTCGCAGTTCCTTTTGAGGTTGGTAATATGATATTTGTAGTCCTGAGCCATTCAATAATTTTTAAAATTTTGTTGACTGTTTTGCTATCATGGTTTATATAGGATTGCCCATCTGGAGTAAGTAACATTGTTTGAGTTCAGAAAATGTTGCATTGCATTTTAAGAATTGTTTAAGTGAAATAACTGGTGCTCAGAGGTGTGCGGGAGAACAATTTCCTTTGTGCTGTGCTCCGATTCTGGCCTCTTGCGCACCCTTGATTTCCTTCGCTCCACCATTGGCAGCCGTGTCTTCAGCCGTTTGGGCCCTAAGGTCTGGAATCCCCTCCCTAAACCTATCTGCCTCTCTCTCCTTCTTTAAGTCGCTCCTTAAAACCTACCTCTTTGACCAAGGTATTGGTCACCTGTCCTAATAACTCTTTGATGTGGCTCGGTGTCAGATTTTGTCTGATAACACTCCTGTGAAGCACCTTGGGACATTTTACTATGTTAAAGGCACGATATAAAGGCAAGTTATTGTTGTTGTTTATAAAGAACAAAAGTTTACATTTTTGTTACATGTAAGGAAATATTTCCCTGTGGTTATCTCTGTCTCCTTCTATCCCCCATTTTATTCTTTTACTTCCTGCTGCATATTATCCTGCATTTATTTGTATTTATTAGCATAATAGACTTCATTGAGGTACTTGTTTTGAATAACTTTAACATTTAATTGGGTGCTTTAGCCTATCACATGTTATATGAAATTACAGTACTGTTATCTTCTAAAAACAATGATTTCCTGAAAGTAGATATTTCATTCATTAATAACTCACATACTAATCATAGAATCATACCAGCACAGAAGGAGGCCATTCGGCCCATCGTGCCTGTGCTGATTCTTTGAAAGAGCTATCCAATTAGTCCCACTCCCCTGCTCTTTCCCCATAGCCCTGCAAATTTTTCCTTTTCAAGTATTTATCCAATTCCTTTTTGAAAGTTACTATTGAATCTACTTCCACCAGTCTTTCAGGCAGTGCATTTCAGATCAAAACAACTCGCTGTGTAAAAACATTTCTCCTCATCTCCCCTCTGGTTCTTTTGTCAATTACCTTAAACCTGTGTCCTCTGGTTACCGACCCTCCTGCCACTGGAAACATTTCCTCCCTATGTACTCTATCAAAACCCCTCAAAATCTTGAACACCTCTATTAAATGTCCACTTAACCTTCTCTGCTCTAAAGAGAACAATCCTAGCTTCTCTAGTCTCTCCAGATAACTGAGGTCCCTCATCCCTGGTACCATTCCAGTAAATCTTCTCTGCACTCTTTCCAAGGCCTTGACATCCTTCCTAAAGTGTGTTGCCCAGAATTGGACACAATACTCCAGCTGAGGCCTAGCCAGTGTTTTATAAAGGTCTAGCCTAACTTCCTTGCTTTTGTACTCTATGCCTCTATTAATAAAGGGGCAATCGATAGCTCCGAAAGCTTGTGATTTCAAATAAAACTGTTGGACTATAACCTGGTGTTGTGCGACCTCTCTATTAATAAACCCAAGGATTCCATATGCTTTTTTAACAGCCTTACCAACTTGTCCTACCACCTTTGAAGTTTTGTGTACATAATGGAAGTCTCTCTCTACCTTCTTCCATTTCTTTCACAACCATCTCTGAGCCATTGACATTTTGCTGTATTTTTCCACTGTTTTAGTTTTTAAGTGCCTTGGCCCCGATGAAATTGTTCCCCTTATTTTCACTTCAGTGTGTTTTGCTATTGGTGTTGAATCAGAAATCAGATCTCTGCAAATGGATGGAAAGCAGCAATTATTGATCAACCAATATTAAGAAAGTGCATGGATAATATAACCAGTCTGAGAGATGGAACAAGTGGGAAGACGGGAATGTAGAGGTATGTGCCAGATCTTCCCCAGACTTCAGGGGCACATGGCTTACGTTGAACATCAAACCAGTTCTTTACATGGTATGCCTGTTCTACTACTTTATTTATGCTATATAACACTTTCTTTGGGAACAAAGTTTCAAGCTTTCACTGCCTTATAACAATGAAGCTTTGAAACTTAAATTACCAATGTTATCACATCCCTAAGGCACAAACATAAGTTCAGAAAAGGTCACAGAAGGGTTATCCCGATCATAAGGGATGTGGTATCTACTTAAGGAGAGACTGGTGATGCTGAACCCATGAGAATATCTATTGCAGACTTCAAATTTGTAACATAGACTAAAATTCAGACACTGCCCTGTATTTTGTTTCCCGTCTTCAGTCAAAAGCAAAGTAGTGAACACTCATGTTGCAGAATCAAGTCATTGCTTTCAGTTAAGGATAAAACAATATTTAGAATCTTAATTGGTAGAATGTAAGAAATTGGGGACTTGAAATTATGATCCTATCATTCAAATACTAAATGTGTTCATGTGAAATTCCATCCTCTGCTAATCTGTTTTTTAAAAAGTGGTTTAAAGCCTCCATTAAAATAGCAGAGAAAGGAATTTAATGTTAAGCATCCACGCACTGGTATCCTATAATGTAACAAAGCCTGAAATTAATGGGCCTGAATTTGTGGTCAGCGGTGAAGCTAAGGAGTACGCCGCTGACATTGCAAGTAAATCCGCACCTAGCTCGTGCGATCTCCCCTTCGAGAACTTCCTTTAAAACGCTGCAGAGTTCCGTGCAGCGTCTCCCCCACGGAGCCCAGGAGCGCACCATTGTGCATATGCGAACCTGGGATCACGTGGGGCGGTGGTTCTTTTACTTCTTGATTCTTAGCAGACGAGCTTTTCTATAAGCTATTCATTTGTGTCTCGCCAGCTGGTGTTTCTGTGCTTAGCTTCAGCTAGCAGCTGACTCTGATGGCAAAAATTAACCAGCACCATTCGATTCATTTGATCTACACCACTAGACAAAGTGGCTGGCATAATCATTGCCAGAGCCTGTCTCAGCACTGTGGCGCGCTGACATTTACTAGTGTTTCATACGGCAACGCATTCTGCAACCAAGATTTGTACACGCACGGAACTGCATTAATCATCATGCTTCACTCTTGAATGGGGATAGGAAACGAGTTCATGTTCTGGCTGGGAGTTAATGACTGACTCGAGATTATTCTGTGATATGGTTGTTACTGTAGATAGCGAGACAGCCACTCTCCTTGGTGGCGTATATTGTACAAAATATCTAGGTCAATTTCCTCAGTAATTACAACACTAAACATACCATCTGGTGACACATGTTTGGGACATCAAAAATAAAAATGCTTCCGTTCTCATTATTTAAATTGAAATAAAAATAGCAATCGACAATGATGGTTCTAAATTGGCATTTGCTGATTGTAAACCATTTTCTTGCAGGATACACAGCCTAACAGGGCTATGTACAATACACAATTGATGGTACCTACTAATTGTGTTGTGTGTTAGAACTTCATTCCCAATAAAAACCTTTCTTCTGGTCCCCTTACGCTGTGCAAATAGACTTCCTGTCCCTGCTTGCACAAGACTTAAAAATTGAAAGTGTAATTACTTCGGAGTAGGTGGGCAATTAGCCCAACTTTGCGCCAGCATGGTGATTTCTATCAGAAGGTGAAAGACGCAGCGAAGCCTCTGTGTATTTGTAACTTGACAGATCACAAGTTCGGGATTTAGCGCATGAACTTGCAGTCAGTTTCAAAGACGGTATGATGGCGAACGCTGACAGTTCGCCATCATGCTGACCGCAATTTCAGGGCCAGTGTGTCTACTAGTAACAAACTTAATTAATTTGTGACACTCCTTAACCACATTTAAAAGGTGTAGCTTTAAAACTCCCCTAAAGGGTGACTAAGTCCTACAATGTCGATTCAGATTTTGTGACATCTTCTTGTCCCAAATAAAGATCTCGGTGATTCTCCAAAAACAAGTTTTTTTCTCTCATATATGTAATAAGTTTATTTCAACTGCAAAAATACAAGTTACACACTAAAGACAATACAACATAAATTTGTGCATATATTTTTTACAGAAACGTATTCTAGCTGACAGCGCAAGTACAAAACTAATTCTTGCCCTGGTGACAGCTATTGCCAATTTTCCTGCAGTAACAAATGGCATTAAAAAACCTGCAGTAACAAATGGCACATGGATCACAGCAAGGCAGAGTATGACCGAAACAGGACTCCAAGTGTCGGACACATCTCCTGGGTGAACGCTCTGATCTGTCTATCTCCAGTGCATTGGGTATTACCTGCAAGGGAAAAACGATTAAATTTAAAGATTAGGAAATCACAGCTACATACTATTTCTTCATATTGCAGCATTGCAGTAATTAATAAACAATAACATTTAACAGTTAAACACTAAGGGGGAGAAATTCGGTTGGTTAGCACCTCCTGTTAGCACCTGGCGGGGGCGCTAACGGGGCGCTAATGAAGTAGCACCAGGGTGAGGCGAATCCAGTGCCGCACACCAAATCCAGTCGCCCCTTAGCGCCGCCGCTAAGAGTTAGCGCCTGGGGCTTTAGCGCCAGGCAGATCGTGACATCAGTGAGCATGCAACGCTCACTCAGCACCCAATCTGCTAAATTGATTATCGCCCCCTGCCTTAGTGCCTCGCCACGACAACGACAGGAAGAGGAGGCGTGAAGCAGGCGGATGGTGGCTCCAGGGGCGATATTTAAAGGGATCAGTCGCAGCTGTCAGCTTAGTGCCGTTTCACTGCTTCCTTGTCAGGTTGCGATGGTGCAAGAGTTTAATTCAGTCATTTAAAGGTTCTTTAGTATCAGGAGTGTTGTGGCTACTAACAATTTGTTACATTTATTCTGACAACATTTCAAATGCTACACATCATTACATTAATGGGGGCTGTACTGGCAGTCGTCCTCGCCCTCCAGGATCTACTGCGGAGGGAGCGGAGGCAGCAAGAAAGATTGCAAGATGTGGCCAGAGGGAGGAGGAGGGCCATGAGGGCTCTCAACACCTTCCGAGGGTATTCCGAGGGCACTTCTCCTATCTTCAATTAAGCGAGGAGCAGTGCATTAGAAGGCTTCACCAAGGAGGTGGTCACAGAACTCTGCCACCTCCTGCAACCAGACCTCGAGCCTCAGATCAGGGCGACCACGGCTCTCTCAGTGGCAGTCAAGGTCACCATCGCCCTCAATTTCTTCGCCAACGGATCCTTCCAGTCTGCAACAGGAGACATAGCTAACATCTCGCAGTTCGCCGTCCATCGCTGCATCCAGGAGGTCACAGAGGCTCTCTACAGTAGGAGAAGGGACTACATTTCCTTCCCCATCACCAGAGAGAAGCAGGATGAGCATGCATGTGGCTTTGCCAGGATAGCGTGCTTCCCCATGGTGCAGGGCGCCACTGACTGCACCCACGTGGCTTTGCGGGCACCGCATAACAATCCTGTGGTCTTCCGTAACTGCAAAGGCTACCACTCACTTCATGTGCAGTTAATGTGCAACCACAGACAGCGAATCCTCAATGTGAATGCCCGCTATCTTGGCAGCAGCCACGATGCCTTCATTCTGCACCAGATCGGTGTGCCAGCACTCTTCCAGCCGCCACATCAAGCTCGTGGCTGGCTGGTCAGAGACAAGGGCTATCCACTCTCCACCTGGCTCATGACTCCCCTCCGCAACCCCAGCATACCTGCTCAGCACTCATATAAATGAAAGCCATGCTGCCACCAGAAATATCATTGAGCAGACCATTGGGGTACTCAAGCAACGGTTCCGCAGTCTTGATCGCTCGGGAGGAGCCCTCCAGTACTCGCTGGAGCGAGTGTCCCATGTACGAAAGGCTGATATTTAGAGATATTTAGTAGACGAGAATCATATACATATAAATTCAGGTGTAGCCATTGACCAAATAATATTACCCATAATTACTCCTGAGTAACTAAGAAAGCTAAAACTTGTTCAAAATGTAGCTGCACAGTCAAAAGTAGTTTTGACTAAGTTTTGATAACAAACAGCCACAGACTGCGAGTGAAGGTTAAATCATTAAATAACATATTATGATGCTAAGTAGAAATTAGAATTCGCTTAACAAAACTAATTGCAATGATATTTAAAGGATAATTAGTATAAGGACATAAAATGAGAGAGATCATGGAGATAAAGTATTTATCTGGTCAATTAAAGTGAGATAGTTTGGATACCTCAAGACTAGTGAAACAACGCGGATATGGGCCCTTGGTATAAAGGCCCTGTACCAGAGAAACTAGAAATGAAAGAGATAAAGTAAATTCCAATGGGGTGAAAAACTATAAACAAGATAACACTGAACATGGCAAAGTTGGTGGAAAAGTACTGGAAAGGCAGGATGCTACCTTAGTCTGAGTGACAATGGTATTTTGGCCATTAGAACCAATTATAAAATGTGATTTTGTTAAAGACCATATATGGACACTGGCCAAATGAACTGTTGATAAGAAAAGGGTTAAAACCTCGATACTCAAAGAACAACTTTACACAGACGTACTGCGAGGACAAAGGAACAGACTTAAGACGACGTCATCTGTGTCCGAGAGGTTCCAGAGACCTAGGGCTGCGAGCTACTCGTTAAAACGATCGCCTAATATTAAGTATATTGCGCTGTATGCTTAATAAATCTTGATCTGTTGCTCAAACATACTGGCTGCTGCCTATTGGTGTCTTGTCCAAGAACTCAGAGATCATTAAGATCTTACACCCATTTCCTCGTGGTCTGCTGCATGCTCCACAACTTGGCTATCATGAGGGCCCAGCCCTTACCACCAGGGATTGCGGGACCACCTCAGGAGGAGGAGGAGGACGAGGACGAGGACAAGGAGGAACAGAAGCGAGGGAGGAGGCAGCCACTCAATCGGCCTTCTGGAATGGCAGTCCATGACCGCCTCATCAGACTGAGGTTCCAATAAATTAAACCCCAGATCCCCATTGCTCACCACATCCCCATCATTCCATCCCTGTCACAGGCCACATCACAGCGCAAAGCTGAAATGAGAAACACCACAAAATCATCCAAAGCCAATTAATAAATGTATCAAAAATCAGTGAACACATATTTACAACAACAATATTAGCTATTCACCCTTGTGCAATCCCTTAGTGCCCCTCGTTACAGTGCCTTTGCCTACTCTAGTGCTCCGACGAGGTGTTGGCCCAGTGGCTGCTGCGTGTCCATGCGGGAGACTTCAGATAGCCTTGCAGGACGCCCTTGACCAGCTCTGGGCCTGGAAGGCCCGGCTGTAGACTGCACCACCTCAGCATGGGCGGTAGCAGTCTGGGATGGCTGGATGACAGGCAGCGACAAGGGCAATGGCGGAATGGCAGTGGTGGGAGCAGGAATACTGTCATCCTGAGAGGACAGCAGGTTCCTGCTCCACTGACCCACTGCCACTCCACCGGGTCAGCACCTCAGCATCACTACCAATCTGCTGAAGCACAGATTGCTGGTCTGCTGCGACTCCGTGAAAGCCCCAGTGCACGCTGGTCGACTCAGCCACGATGGCAGCAGTCAGAGCTTGCGTGGCATCAAGCTGAGACTGCATGAGGGCAGTCTGAGATTGAATGGCACCAACCATAGACTGCATTACAGCACTAAGACGTTGCGTGGCTTCTGCCTGTGCTGTAATGGAAGCTGCAACATCGCCCATCACACGTGGCATCAGGTTTGTGTCGCCATGGTCTCTCTGGGAGTCTACCGTCCTTTGCAGACTGGAAATGATGGGTTCCATGGTGCGCGCAGAGCTCTGTGCAATGTTGGAGGCGGACTCCTCCACGCTCCCTACCATTGCCAAGAGGCTCTCAGGCACCCTTGCCATTGCACCTATGATCTCCGTGTGCATGCCCATCACCTTTCTTCTAAAGGCCTCCCCATTGAGGTCCTCATCGGAGTGCTGTGCAGCAGAACTCGTGCGTGAACTCGCCCTCCGGGGAGCTGACTCCCAAGCTACCCTTTCCCCCTGGCCTTGCTGCAGCCCGCTTGTCCCCGGTGCATCACCCTGTGCAGATCCCACTGCTATACTAGCCTCTAAAGAATGCGTAGTGCCAGTGTCTGAGCTGGTGCCTGCGGGTGAGACATGCAGTGACGCAGTGTCTTCCTCCTCCTCCTCTTCTCCCGCCTCACTCTCTATGGTGCTCTCAAGGACAGGCTGCTCAGGTGCTTGCTCATTATCTGAAAGCATAAAGGCACAAGAGTCGGGTTAAGGTGAGGGGAGGGGGCAGGAAGGGAGAAAGGCATGCATACAGCATGATTAGTTGGAAAGTGAGAAAGGCTTGTGGGGTGAGGGGAAGTGGGCTGCGAGAAGAAGTAGGGATGAGCATATCGTTGTTGTCCCCAAGGGGGTCAACGTCACCGGTGGTCACAGCGCGGACCACTTGGCGCCCAATGATTTGCAGCACTCTTTCCTCCAGCTCAGAAAGTGGCTGGATGTCAGGTTGTCCCCCTCCTGTGTGCTCCTATTCTTTCCTGTTGTGAGCGACCTTGGCCTGCAAGAGAGAGGAAAGTGTGTGAGTGAATGTGGAGCAATGTGTGAGTGCTGGGGGTGTGGTGCTTTGGGCAGTGTGTGCAGACTGAGGTTCAGATGATGGTATATAGCAATTGTTGAAGCATTGACTCACCCTGACCACCCGAGTGAGGTCGTAAAATTTCTTCCTACACTGTGTGTGGGTCCTGGGGACCACAGTGCTGCTAGGCGACCTCCCTCCACATGGCACGGAAGACTTGCAGCGAGGGCCTCCTGCCACTTGCTGGGTACAGCATCACCCTCCGTCTTTCTACAGCGAGGACCAAGGCCTCCAGTGCTTGGTCGCAGAATCTGCGAGCTCACTCCCTGGGCCTGTTGATCTCCCATAATGACACCTCCTTCAGTGGTCCGGTTCCTTCTCCTTGGCCTTCTGCTGCTTGCCGAGACAGCTGCAGAACCAGCAACGCTGAGAATGAGGTCCTGCAGCATGATTGAACCTCCCCTTTAAGAACTGGAAAGAGCCTATGGCAAAGATGACTAGCGATTAGACTGCACCTGAAATTGCTTAGCGCTTTGAGTCTAACACCACTGAGCTAGGTCATTAGCATTTGATTTAGTGCTCCCATCCTTTCTTTGAGCGATGACACTGAATTTTGCGTGCAGCGAGATTCATTAGTGCCTGGCGCTAAATCTCAAATTTTTCAGAAGTTAGCGCCCATTCCTGGACGATAATGAATTTCGTTTATAAAGTTTAGAAGGTCTTAATTTTGTGGTTATAGTTTCTAAGGTCTCTGTTGTGTAGCGGGGAGTGCGAGTAAACAAGGGCCCTTGATTATATCATTTAATTGTAGTGTAATTTGTATTATTGATTAATTAATTTAAATTAAATTAAATCAAAAGGGTAAGTCATGGAAGCACAGCTCGGCCCCGTGGCATGCTCCTCCTGCACTATGTGGGAAATCAGGGACACTTCCTGTGTCCCTGACGACCATGTGTGCGGGAGGTGTATCCAGCTGCAGCTACTGGCAGACCGCATTGCGGCGCTGGAGCTGCGAATGGATACATACTGGAGCATTCACGATGCTGAAGACATCGTGGATATCACGTTTAATGAGTTGGTCACACCGCAGGTAAAGGCTGCACAGGCAGGAAGGGAATGGGTGACCGCCAGGCAGAGTAGTAGGCGCAGGCAGGTAGTGCAGGGGTCCCCTGTGGTCATCCCCCTCTCAAACAGATATACCACTTTGGATATTGTTGAGGAGGATGGCTTATCGGGGGAAGGCAGCAGCAACCAACTTCCTGGCACCATGGGTGGTTCTGCTGCACAGGACAGGAGGAAAAAGGACAGGAGAGCTATAGTGATAGGGGGCTCTATTGTAAGGGGATAGATAGGCGTTTCTGCGGCCGCAAACGAGACTCCAGGATGGTATGTTGCCTCCCTGGTGCAAGGGTCAAGGATGTCTCGGAGCGGCTGCAGGGCATACTGGAGGGGGAGGGTGAACAGCCAGTTGTCGTGGTGCATATAGGTACCAACGATATAGGTAAAACACGGATGAGGTCCTAAAAGCTGAATATAGGGAGTTAGGAGGTAAATTAAAAAATAGGACCTCAAAGGTAGTAATCTCAGGATAGCTACCAGTGCCACGTGCTAGTCAGAGTAGAAATTGAAGGATATTTCAGATGAATACGTGGCTAGAAGAATGGTGCAAGGGGGAGGGATTCAAATTCCTGTGACATTGGAACCAGTTCTGGGGGAGGTGGGACCAGTACAAACTGGACGGTTTGCACCTGGGCAGGACCGGGACCAATGTCCTAGGGGGAGTGTTTGCTAGTGCTGTTGGGGAGGGTTTAAACTAAAATGGCAGGGAGTTGGGAACCTGTGCAGGGAGACAGAGGAAAGGGAAGCAAGGATAGAAGCAAAAGACAGGAAGGAGAAAAGCAAAAGTGGAAGTCAGAGAAATCAAGGGTGTAAATCAAACATGGCCACAGTAAACAATAATTCTAAAAGGTCTAAGAGTGTTAAAAAAATAAGCCTGAAGGCTTTGTGTCTTAATGCGAGGAGCATTCGTAATAAGGTGGATGAATTAGCTGCGCAAATGGATATGATATAATTGGGATTACGGAGACAGGGCTCCAGGGTGACCAAGGCTGGGAATTCAACATCCAGGGGTATTCAATATTCAGGAAGGACAGGCAAAAAGGAAAAGGAGGTGGGGTAGCATTGCTGGTTAAAGAGGAGATTAACACAATAGTAAGGAAGGATATTAGCTTTGATGATGTGGAATCTGTACGGGTAGAGCTGAGAAATACCAAGGGGCAGAAAACGTTAGTGGGAGTTGTATAAAGACCCCCCAAAGAGTAATGCTGAGGTTGGGGATGGCATTAAACAGGAAATTAGAGACACGTGCAATAAGGGCATAGCAGTTATCATGGGTGACTTTAATCTACATATAGATTGGGCTAACCAAATTAGTAACAATACTGTGGAGGAGGAATTCCTAGAGTGTATACGGGATGGTTTCCTGGACCAATATGTCGAGGAACCAACTAGAGATCAGGCCATCTTAGACTGGGTATTATGTAATGAGAAAGGATTAATTAGCAATCTTGTTGTGCGAGGCCCCTTGGGGAGGAGCAATCATAATATGATTGAATTCTTCATTAAGATGGAGAGTGAAGTAGTAGTTGACTCAGAGACTAGGGTACTGAATTTAAATAAAGGAAACTACGATGGTATGAGGCGCGAGTTGGCTAGGATCGATTGGGGAATGTTACTTAAAGGGTTGACGGTGGATAGGCAATGGCAAACATTTAAAGATCGCATGGATGAACTACAGAATTTGTTCATCCCTGTTTGGCATAAAAATATAACAAAAAAGGCGACTCAACCGTAGCTAACAAGGGAAATTAGGGATAGCATAAGATCCAAGGAGAGGACATATAAATTGGCCAGAAAAAGCAGCAAACCTGAGGATTGAGAGCAGTTTAGGATTCAGCAAAGGAGGACAAAGGGATTAATTAAGAGGGGGAAAACAGAATATGAGAGTAAGCTTGTAGTGAACATAAAAACTGACTGTAAAAGCTTCTATAGATATGTGAAGAGAAAAAGATTGGTGAAGTCAAGCATAGGTCCCTTTTAGTCAGAATCAGGGGAATTTATAATGGGGAACAAAGAAATGGCAGACCAATTAAATACATACTTTGGTTCTGTCTTCACAAAGGAGGACACGAATAAACTCCCAGAGATGTCGGGGAACACAGGGTCTCATGAGAGGGAGGAACTGAATGAAATCAGTATTTGTAGGGAAATGGTGTTAGGGAAATTGACGGGATTGAAGGCCGATAAATCTCCAGGGCCTGATAATCTACATCCTAGGGTACTTAAGGAAGTGGCCCTAGAAATAGTAGATGCATTGCTGGTCATCTTCCAAAATTCTATAGTCTCTGGAATAGTTCCCATGGATTGGAGGGTAGCTAATGTAACCCCACTATTTAAAAAAGGTGGTAGAGAGAAAACGGGGAATTATAGGCCAGTAAGCCTGACTTCGGTAGTGGGGAAAATGCTAGAGTCCATTATAAAAGATGTAATAGCAGAGCACTTGGAAAAAAGTGACAGGATGGATTTACAAAAGGTAAATCATGCTTGACTAATCTACTGGAATTTTTTGAGGATGTAACTGGTAGAATAGATAAGGGAGAACCAGTGGATGTGGTGTATTTGGACTTTCAGAAGGCTTTCGATAAGGTCCCGCATAAGAGATTAGCGTGCAAAGTTAAAGCACATGGGATTGGGGGTAAGGTACTGACTTGGATAGAAAACTGGTTGGCAGACAGGAAGCAAAGAGTTGGAATAAACGGGTCTTTTTCCGAGTGGCAGGCAGTGACTAGTGGGGTACCGCAGGGATTGGTGCTAGGACTCCAATTATTCACAATATATATTAATGATCTAGACGAGGGAACTAAATGTAATATCTCCAAAATTGCAGACGACACAAAGCTGGGTGGGCGTGTGTGCTGTGAGGAGGATGCAGAGAAACTCCAGTATGATTTGGACAGGTTGGGTGATTGGGCAGATGCATGGCAGATGCAGTATAATGCGGATAAATGCGAGGTTATCCACTTTGGTGGCAAAAACAGGAAGGCAGATTATTATCTGAATGGCAATAGATTGGGAAAAGGGGAAATGCAACGAGACCTGGGTGTCCTTGTGCACCACTCGCTGAAGGTAAGCATGCAGGTGCAGCAGGCGGTTAAGGCAGCAAATGGTATGTTGGCCTTCATAGCGAGAGGATTCGAGTACAGGAGCAAGGATGTCTTGCTGCAGTTGTACAAGGCCTTGGTGAGACCACACCTTGAGTATTGTGTGCAGTTTTGGTCGCCTTATCTGAGGAAGGATGTTCTTGCCATGGAGGGAGTGCAGCGAAGATTCACCAGACTGATACCTGGGATGGCAGGAATGACGTATGAAGAGAGATTGGGTCGATTAGGCTTATATTTGCTAGAGTTTAGAAGAATGAGAGGGGATCTCATTGAAACTTATAAAATTCTAACAGGACTAGACAGACTAGATGCAGGAAGGCTGTTCCCGATGGCGGGGGAGTCCAGAACCAGGGGTCACAGTCTAAGGATAAGGGGTAAGCCATTTAGAACTGAGATGAGGAGGAATTTCTTCACCCAGAGAGTGGCGAACCTGTGGAATTCTCTACCACAGAAGGCAGTTGAGGCCAATTCATTAAATATATTCAAGAAAGAGTTAGATATATTTCTTAAGGCTAAGGGGATTAAGGGATATGGGGAGAAAGCAGGGACAGGGTACTGAATTTGGATGATCAGCCATGATCGCATTGAATGGCGGAGCAGGCTCGAGGGGCCGAATGGCCTACTCCTGCTCCTATCTTCTATGTTTCTATCTTTCTATGCCCCCATATTATATATATACATATACACACAAAGCATACAAATATACAGGATCTGACAAGATAATTTTGGCGTATCTAGTCAGTCCCAGAGTTAAAAAAAAAAGCATACAGTTCACTACCTATATCCCTGAATTCTCGCCAAATGCCCGACTGAATCACTCTTTAAATTACTGATGTTAATCAGCCTTGATAGCCTTCCAGGGCAACTATTCCAAACATTTATCACCATCAGTAGTTTTTTTTAACTATCTGATCTGTCCACTCACTTCCCTCCTTCCGAATGCTATCACAGTCAGTAGTCTTTCAGGGTTCAACTTGCCAATACCTTTAAGGATCTTAAATATCGGGCCAGAAATTCGGTTTTCCGGCTTCCTGCGGGTGCAAGCATCGCGCGCGTACTTACCTACCGCACCTGCCATTGTGTTTTGGGCCCACGAGAACTTCGGGTCCTGGGCCTCCTGCAGCTGCCAGCGCGCAGTGCTTGCGTGTCCCAGGGGCGCAGTTAGTTCGAAGCGTCCCCTGGGATCACGTGGGCCATGGAGAGCCAATCCTAGCAGGCCAATTTCATTCATAGATTTGACAGGAAGACCTGTCAAATCTATGAATTGAAATCGGCACCAAAACAACACCTAAACTTCAAATAAATTTAAAAAACATCACATTGTTAAAATAACTATAAGTTAAATAAATTAACTACTTTAAACAAAAATTTAAATTTGAAAAAATTAAAATACTTTTTAACGGTGCTAAAAATAAACTTACCTTTCTTTAAAGTATCTAAAAAAGATAAACCTGTTGAAAAAAATTTTAAATTGTAATTAATTAACCACTTACCTTGTTAAAAACGGGTCTTGCGCCTCCTTTTTAAAAGCGCAGCTTCTCCATACTTACCTTCCCGGAGAAACCTGAAAAAAAAAACGAAGTTCGCTGCATGCGCGCAGCCTCTCCCGCACACGCAGTTCACCTCTGAACCTCTCCCTTCACGAGACCGGAAGTTCCGGTTTCCCCCGCATGCGCAGTGCATGCAGGAAACCGGCATTTCAAGTGGCCTTACGGGTGAATACACAGCGCGTACTCACCCGACAAGCACCGAATTTCTGGGCCATCATGTTTCAGGATTTTGACGATTTTTCCTCACAGAAAACAATTGGAAAGAAAAGTTACTTTTAATGCTGGGTTTTTAAAAACAATGTCCATTCTCTCAATTTCTTTTGAAAAAGGCACCCAGACAAATGGTGGCTTTTATGCTAAATGAAATTGTTTTTTCCCCACAGTGACTAAATAAATGTCACCTATTTTATGCTTTTCTACCTTATGGACCAACCTCCTGTACTGCAATGTATTAAAAAGTCTGAATAAAATGTTCACTGTGGACTTCCCTTTATCCAAAAGCTGTGATACCTCCTCAAAGAATTCTAACTGGTTTGCCAGGCATGTTCTTCCTGCTACAAGACCATGCTGGCTTGCCCTGATTATTTCATACTTCTCCAGGTGTTTCACAATACCCTTCCTCAGGATCGTGTCTAAAATTTTACACAGTACAGACGTCAGGCTCACCAGCTTATAACTTCCAGGACAACCTTTAGCCCTTTTTCTCACCAATCCTTTGGTACAACTCTCAATTCTATGATTCACTAATGATCCCCACCAGAATGTAACCAATTTCATTGGCAGTTTCCTCAAGTACCCTTGAGTCCAGGCTAGGGCCCTAGGCCTAATCCTCTTTCAGCACCTTCACTGTTTCCAACACTTCCTTATCAGTAGTTACTATTGTCCTCAACATTTCCTCCTCATTTCTCTATAAATCAATCCTCACTTCCAGGAGCGAGTCAGTGGCTTCTTCCGTGAACACAATTATTCTGGATAGCTGCCGTATGCTGGCAGCCCGTTACCACATGCCCATTGGTACCTCTCAAAGACTCTACTATTTCGTTGGTGCTGTTGACTCCAGATGTATTTGTACAAGCCTTTGAATTTGCTTTTATATTCCCTTCAATCTTTATCTATTCTTGCCTGTATAATTAGGCACACCATTAGGCTCCTCATCCACCAGCTTAAACATCCACTCTCTCCACCACTGGCTTACCGCGGCTACAGTCTGTCCTATCTACAGGATGCACTGCAGCAAGTTGCCAAGGTTTCTTCAGCCGCACCTCCCAAACCCACGACTTCCACCACCTAGAAGGACAAGGGCAGACAGTGCATGGGAACACCATCACCGCCAAGTTCCTCTCCAAGCCACACACCATCCCGACTTGGAGATATATCACCGTTCCTTTATCGCCGCTGGGTCAAAATCCTGGAACTGCCTCCCTAACAGAACTGTGGGAGTACCTTCACCACATGGATTACAGCAGTTCAAGAAGAAGGCGGCTCACCATCGCCTTCTCAAGGACAACTAGGGATCAGCAATAAAATGCTGGCCTTGCTAGCGACGCCCATATCCCAAGAATGAATTAAAAAGTATTTTTTTAAGTCTTCACCCTATCCTTACACTCTACCACTGAATCCGAAGCTCTAACTTTGAAGAGTGCACTCCTTTTTGACCTTATTCCTTATTGTTTCCCACAATATAGGTTTCCTTTGTAAATCCTGTATTGTGTATTTAAAAGCATCTAGTTCCTGAATATCTGACTGTGGACCTCCAACCCACACTAGCCTAGCTCATTGGTTACCACGTGACCCACAGCCACTGGCTGCTCCGCCTCCCTTGCCAGAACCTTGTCTGAATTGTTTACTTTCAATGCTGAACTTGCTCTATCTCCTACTATTGCCATTTATAAATTTGATAAAAAGATTAATAAACAATTACATAGAATATCTCAACGTGATCCTTCGGAAAACTGTTCTCTCATTAATCAGACACACCCCATTAAAATCCACCCCTTTACTAATATAAAGTGGGAGAGTCTGAAAATGTTCAGTTGTTCAGCTTGAAAGCGGCACCGTTTTTAATTTTGTTTTACTTTTAACCAAAATGGCACAGCTTTGAGAGAAATCACTACTTATATTAACGAAATTTAATTTTGAAATATCACAAGAATGTGTACCCTGTTGGGGGGAGAAAAAAGGATAATGGAAGAATTTCACAAGACCTTACTCTGTGTGCTGATCCTTTACCTTCCATTATAAATAAGCAGCTTGTATGAAAATTTTAAAAACTGCAATTCATTCTGAAAACTCTAAATTTATATGTAACAAAAATGGAATCAGTTTATTACACAGCAATGGCCGCCGTGTTTTGCTTTGTTGATGTATTTACCTCAGGATCCAGCATGATGTTCTCCGACAGATGATCCTCCTCAACTAAATCTATTGCTCCATCCAATGCAGGCTCTGTCAGTGGACCTGGGTTACAAAATCACAACGTTAAAATCATTTGTAAAATCCCCCATGTTGTTGTTTGTGCAAACGCAAATTATGGAACATGAAACTTTAATTCGGTCAATTGTACTAAATCTTACTAAAAATAAAGACTGTCTCACAAATCATTTTTTTTTCTACCTGAACAATTAAGTTGTAGCTTAAAATAATGAGAGCCAGTTAAAAGAATTGTGTTCTCGACCATCAGCATCTTCCCAGCAGAATATTGGGGGGAGGGGGCAAGAGAGAAGCGGACAGAAGGGAAATCACAAAACAGGACTAAGAGAAAAGCAACAAAAAAAGGATAGAGAAAGAATTTTTAAAACCTGACAAAGTAAACCAGAAGAGCAGAGGAAGAGCAAGAAACAAGAGAAAGAGAGACAGCAGCCTTCAACTGACTGTGAGCAATAACACAGGAGATCCACTAGCTGGTAAATTGAAGTTTACGGGTGAGTTGTCAGTTTATATATTTGAAGCTAATATAGTACAAAAATAGTACATTTTGAATCTGGATATCAGAATGTAAAGTTAGGGACATCCAAGGGAAGTTATATATTGCTATTTAGAACACAATGCTCCAACGGTCGACCTGCCTGCAAGCGGTGAGAAGGTCCGAGTTACTCTAAATACACAGAGCTACAGATTCAGTTCCACCTGTTTGAAAATCATTTCTAATGTAAGCGCGGAAGTCCTTTATGTGGACTCGGTGCCGTGCTCACCTCCCGCTCCCCAGTTGGAGCCATGAACCTATTCACTGTTCTGGGTCCCTTCGATTGCTGAAATGCAACTGCAAGCAATTCCATTTCCACCTCCAATTGTGGTTTAAGGGGCGGATATGTACTCGCTCGGAAAGCCTCGCTCCAAGACTAGCGCAGTCCACACAGAGTTAGAAGTCGCACAACACCAGGTTATAGTCCAACAGCTTTATTTGAAATCACAAGCTTTCGGAGCGCTGCCGCTCCGAAAGCTTGTGATTTCAAATAAAGCTGTTGGACTATAACCTGGTGTTGTGCGACTTCTCACTTTTGTCCACCCCAGTCCAACACAGGCATCTCCGCATCACACAGAGTTAGACAGAGACTGTTAATACACACCTGCGGCGGACAGTAGGGTCTTGACCCTTCTCAGAAGAGCAAGGTCGGTGTACGTGGCCGAATCCAGCTCATCCTCCGCAGTTCTGGTGGGACCAGAGGTGAGAACGATCTGAACCATCTGCAGAGCCCAGCAGCACAACAACACGGCGTTAAACATGATCCCTAGGGGGGTAAAGGCACAACACTCAGCTGGACACAGGTCTGTTTCTATTGATGAACCATACACTGTACAATAAAGATAATTTATCGATCATAAGTATACAATGCATTTGCTAAAGTTTGATTTAAGAAACCACTTCGAATAAACAACCTCCATTTACCAAAAAAGAGTATTTTAAGAAATGAAAGCAAACTTTTTTGTCCACTCACTAGTTGCTGAAGAGTGCCGCCTGCTTTTGGGATCCTGTGCTCACAGCCCCCGCTTTATATCGGCTGGATGCACCTCAGCGTCACAATGACGCCAGCACCAAAGGGGGAGAAGCGGGATTTGCATCCATCTCACACAACGTTTCCTTAAAGTCCACTAATTTAGATTATTAATGTCAGCCTTGACTCAGTGGTAGCTCTCTGCCTCTGAGTCAGCAGGTTGTGGGTTCAAGCCCCACTCCAGAGACTTGAGAACAAAATCCAGGCTGACACTCCAGTACAGTACTGAGGGAGTGCTGCACTGTCGGAGGTGCCGTCTTTCGGATGAAACATTGGCCCAGATTTTGGGGTGGTAATGATGGTGAAACTCTCAGTGTTCGCCACCATTACCCCTCTGAAACTGACAGCAACTTCAGGATTAAGCGCGTGCGCAGATAAACACGGAAATCCTGAAGTTGCGGTCAGTCATTCACTGCTCCGCCACAGGTTGCGCTGTGAACTTCCCAGAGCCAATAATCAATTCAAATCACACTGAAGGATGAAAACTTCCCCTATTGCACTTGAAGATTGCTGTTAAACCGCGCCCCCACCCTCACACCCAGAAAAAGTTAAGCCTTGTTGAAATAGGGACAACTGGGATTTTAACGGCGTATTGACTGCTGAACAACCGTTCTGGCCCTGAAAAATGAATTTTATATTCTGGAATGTCATTTTTTTCCATTAATATAATGAAGAATTACATGGTATTAAAATAATAATTTTTTTAATGATATTTCAGCTTCTACCTTAATCTTATGTGTATGTCCCAATCTTTGTTTCACTCTCTGTAAAATTCATAAAAAGTCAATTAGAATCTGTGCATTTTACTTCTGGTTTGCTGTCTGTGAGCATTCTTCAATGTGATTGGCTGCTCAGCCCGTTTGATGACATTACTGTTGCTGGAGATTCGCTTGATTTGGCGCCAGGTTTAAACTAAGGTCAGGAGAGCTGAAATTCACACCACAGAGATAGCTAGATCTTTGTGGGCAGTTTTCTTCGAGGTCTGACTGCAAATTCCGGGCTATTAAACCAAAGCCCCAACTGTCCTCTCAGGTGGTGCAAAAGGTCCTGTGGCACTATTTGAAGAGCATGGGGGCTCTCCCCAGTGTCTAGACTAATGCTTATCCCTCAACCAACATCACTAAAACTGATTATCTGGTCATTAATTTCAAATGAATTTCAATATAGATAAGTGTAAGGTCATGCATTTTGGTAGGAAGAATAAGTCAGTCTTGTTCTCTGTTTTGACTATATAGTTCAGCATTCTATTTGCCTTGTTGATTGATGTTAAACACCATCAAAGTCTACTAATACCTCTCGGTCTTTTTCAACTTCACCCTCAGCTATTTTGACACCTTTCAGGGAGTACTATGACATCCATTTCTCTTCTTATTGCACGTATAATATAAACTACGTTCATTTTGTTTAATAATAGTTTGTGTTGTGCCTAATCCTTGATGCCTCAATGGTAGAGTTAATTGATGGGTTATCACAATGGTTTAGGAACCATTGGCTGTGAAATACTTGTCATTTTTTGAAGGGAGTAGAGTAGAAATTATAATTTTGTCATAAAATAATTAACCCAAGATTTGAATTTGAATTGTTTTACCTTTAATTAATGTACTCTTAGTGTATCCATTCCTATGTTTCTATATACTACAATTCTGTAAGCTGTCCATAGTTGCTTTTGTGTTCCTATGGACAGTTATACCCCTATAAATATACTGCAGATAACTGATACCTAGTGTTAGCCAGTAAGTGTGGGGATGTAATGCCTGAATTTCTCTACAAAGCAACATAAAATCATAGAATGGTTACAGCACAGAAGGAGGCCATTCGGCCCATCAAGCCTGTGCCAGCTCTCTGCAAGAGCACTTCAGCTAGTCCCACTCCCCCGCCCTTTCCCTGTAGCCCTGCAAATTTTTTTCCCTCAGGGACTTATCCAATTCCCTTTTGAAAGCCATGATTGAATCTGCCTCCACCACCCTTTCAGGCAGTGCATTCCAGATCTTAACCACTCGTTGCATAAAAAAGTTTTTCCTCATGTTGCCTTTGGTTCTTTTGCCAGTCACCTTGAATCTGTGTCCTCTGGTTCTCAACCCTTCTGCCAATGGGAACAGTTTCTCTCTATCTACTCTGTCTAGACCTCTCATGATTTTGAATATCTCTATCAAATCTCCTCTCAAGCTTCTCTGCTCTAAGGATAACAACCCCAGCTTCGCTAATCTATCCATGTAACTGAAGTCCCTCATCCCTGGAACCATACTTGTAAATCTTTTCTGCACTCTCTGTAAGGACTTCATATCCTTCCTAAAGTACGGTGCCCAGAATTGGACACAGTACTCCAGTTGAGGCCAGACCAGTGTTTTATAAAGGTTCATCATATCTTCCTTAACCTTCATCAGATGGTCACCGGAACAAACTATTCTGGACTCATTCCATGCTGCTGTTAAGTGAGAATAGCAATGCACCCAGGATGAATAAACCTGGCCAGATACAATACAAGGCTAGTTAGCTCTCTGTTACTGTAGATAATAATGCTACAGGATAGTGGAAAATGTGTTGGTGTAAAATGGCTGGGACACAGCAATACCAAGTGATTTCACCTACCAAATCCGGACACTCTTCTGCCTTACATCCTCACTATGGCTGCTTTTACCTTCCATAAGCCATAATCCTGGAAAGCCCCCTAAATGTGCCACTCTCTCTGTGTTTTCTTTTAATTCTTATTAATTCTTGGGATATGGGTCTCACTGGCAAGGCCAGCATTTATTGCCCATCCCTAGTTGTCCTTGAGAAGGTGGTGGTGGGCCACCTTCTTGAACTGCTACAGTCCGTGTGGTGTAGGTGCTCCCAAATGCTATTAGGTAGGGAGTTCCAGGATTTTGACCCAGCGCCGATGAAGGAACATCGATATATGTGTAATTCAGGATGGTGTGTGACTTGGAGGTGATGGTGTTCCCATACACCTACTGCCCTTGTCCTTCTAGGCGGTGGAGGTCATGGTTTTGGGAGGAGCTGTCAAAGAAGCCATGGCGAGTTGCTGCACTGCATCTTGTAGATAGTACACACTGCAGCCACGATATGGTATAGTGGAGGGAATAGATGTTTAATCCGGTGGATGGGCTGCCAATCAAGCAGACTACTTTGTCATAGAGTCATAGGGGGAGAAATTCAGTATCGCCCCATTTGGGGCGCAATTATCGGCCGGGCGCAAAGATTAGCGCCTGGCGCTAATTATCGCCACCGACTGCAAACTTGACTTTTATCGCCCCGGGAGGTGATTGGAGCGCTAAATCAGGCGCTTCACACCTGTCTTAAGGCGCAAAGGCCGAGGAGCGAGGCGCTACCTCAGAGCGCTGGCGAAGCTCATGTAATGTCAGTCAGCAATGGAACACACACACAATGGCACGGGCCAGTTCTTAAAGGGGATGGTTAATCTTGCTTTCCATCCACATCCTGCTCATTGCAGCCTTGAATCTCGGCCTGGAGAGACCTGCACATCAAATCTGCTGGAAAGAACAATGGAGAGTACCAGGCAAAGAGCTCAGAGTGCAGCCCCCACAGTCTCTTCTAAATCGATACAAGGAATGGCAAATCAAAATGAACCTGCAAAGTGCTGCTCAGTACCCAAAACTCCTTCACACAACGTTGAATCTCTCCAGAAGTCTCTCTCTCTCTCTCAGAATGTGTGGTTCAAAAATGTCGCCAACAAAAAAAGGCAGGAAGCGGTCACCTTTAAATAGCGCTCCCCCTTTCCCTTCATGACTGCAGAACGCTCCCCTCAACCTGTCGTTACTAGCGTCAGGCGGTAAGGCAGGGGACGCCACTCAATATCCGCTCCGGGGCGATACCGGGGCATTGCGCACTCGACTGATGTAACGATCTGCCGGCGCAGGAGATCGTGGCGGTAGTGTTTAGCGCTGCCGCAAAATGTCTAGTTAATTTTGCGAGTGGCGCAAACTTCGCCGCGCCTGGGCGCTAGATGCTTTGCGCCCCATTAGCGCCCTCTTAAGGCGCTAACGGGAGCCGCAACCAACTGAATTTTTCCCCCATAGAGTTATACAGCACAGAAAGAGGCCCTTCGGCCCTTCGGCCCATCGTGTCCGCGCCGGCCATCAAGCCTGTCTATTCTAATCCCATTTTCCAGCACTTGGTCCATAGCCTTGTATGCCATGGCGTTTCAAGTGCTCATCTAAATGCTTCTTGAATGTTGTGAGGGTTCCTGCCTCTACCACCCTTTCAGGCAGTGAGTTCCAGATTCCAACCACCCTCTGGGTGAAAAAGTTTTTCCTCAAATCCCCTCTAAACCTCCTGCCCCTTACCTTGAAACTATGCCCCCTGGTTATTGACCCCTCTACTAAGGGGAAAAGTTCCTTTCTATCTGCCCTATCTATGCCCCTCATAATTTTGTACACCTCAATCAGGTCCCTCAGCCTTCTCTGCTCTGCTCTAAGGAAAACAACCCCAGCCTGTCCAGTCTCTCTTCATAGCTGAAGCGCTGCAGCCCAGGTAACATCCTGGTGAATCTCCTCTGCACCCTCTCCAATGCAATCACATCCTTCCTATAGTGTGGCAACCAGAACTGCACACAGTATTCCAGCTGTGTCCTAACTAGCGTTTTGTACAGCTCCATCATAACCTCCCTGCTCTTATATTCTATGCCTCGGCTAATGAAGGCAAGTATCCCATATGCCTTTTTAACCACCTTATCTACCTGTCCTGCTGCCTTCAGGGATCTATGTACATGCACACCAAGGTCCCTCTGATCCTCTGTCCTTCCTAGGATCCTACCATTCATTGTGTATTCCCTTGCCTTGTTAGTCCTCCCAAAATGCATCACCTCACACTTTTCAGGGTTAAATTCCATTTGCCACTGTTCTGCCCATCTAACCAACCCATCTATATCGTCCTGTAGCCTGAGGCTTCCCTCCTCGCTATTTACCACCCCACCAATTTTTGTGTCATCTGCGAACTTACTGATCATACCTCCTACATTCATATCTAAATCATTAATGTACACTACAAACAGCAAAGGACCCAGCACCGATCCCTGCGGTACACCACTGGACACAAGCTTCCAGTCACAAAAACAACCTTCGACCATCACCCTCTACCTCCTGCCACTAAGCCAATTTTGGATCCAATGTGCCAAATTGCCCTGGATCCCATGGGCTCTTACCTTCTTGACCAGTCTCCCATGCGGAACTTTGTCAAAAGCCTTACTGAAGTCCATGTAGACTACATCAACTGCACTACCCTCATCCACACACCTAGTCACCCCCTCGAAAAATTCAATCAAATTGGTCAGACATGATCTTCCCTGACAAAGCCATGCTGACTATCCTTGATTAATCCTTGCCTCTCCAAGTGGAGACTAATTCTGTCCCTCAGAATGTTTTCCAATAATTTCCCTACCACTGATGTTAGGCTCACTGGCCTGTAATTCCCTGGATGGTGCCAAGCTTCTTGAGTGTTATAGCAGCTTCATCCATCCAGGCAAGTGGACAGTATTCCATCACACTCCTGACTTGTGCCTTGTAGATGGTGAAGAGGCTTTGGGGAGTCAGGATGTGAGCCACTCACCACATAATACCCAACCTCTGACCTGTTCCATTATCCACAGCATTTATGTGGCTGGTCCACTTGAGTTTAAGGTCAATGGTGAACCCCCCACCCACCCAGGATATTGATGGTGGGGGATTCAGTGATGGTAGTGCCATTGAATGTCATGGAGAGGTGATTAGACTCTCTCTTGGTGGAAATGAAGATTGTCTGGCACTTGTGTGTGGCGCGAATGTTACTTACCATTTATCAGCCCAAACTTGAATGATGTCCAGGTCTTGCTGCATGCGGATACGGACTGCTTCATTATCTGAGGAATTGCGAATGGAGCTGAACACTATTCAATCATCAGTGAACAGCCCCACTTCTATCCTTCTGATAGAGGTAAGGTCATTGATGAAGTAGCTGAAGGTAGTTGGTCCTAGGACACTGCCCTGAGGAACTCCTGCAGTGATGTCCTGGAGCTGTGATGATTGGCCTTCAAAAACCACAACCATCTTCCTTTGTGACAGGAATGACTCCAACCACTGGAGAGCTATCCCCCTGATCACCATTGACTTCAGTTTTGCTAGGACTCCTTGTTGCCACACTCGGTCAAATGCTGCCTTGATGTCAAGGGCAGTCACTCTCACCTCACCTCTGGAATTCAGCTCTTTTATCCTTATTTGGACTAAGGCTGTAATGAGGTCTGGAGCCAAGTGGTCCTGATGGAACCAAAACTGAGTATTGGTGAGCAGGTTATAGGTGAGTAAGTGGCACTTGATAGCAATGTTGATGACTCCTTCCATCACTTTGCTGATGATTGAAAGTAGGCTGAGAGGGCAGTAATTGGCTGGGTTGGATTTGTCCTGCTTTTTGTGGACATACCTGGGCAATTTTCCACATTGACGGGTAGATGCCAGTGTTGTAGCTGTACCAAGACAGCTTGGCTAGAGGTGCAGTTAGTTCTGGAGCACAGGTCTTCAGCACTACAACCGGGATATTGTCAGGGCCTGTAGCCGTTGCTGTATCCAGTGCACTCACCCGTTTCTTGATATCACGTGGAGCGAATCGAATTGGCTGAACACTGGCATCTGTGATGGTGGGGACCTCAGGAGGAGGCCAAGAAGGACCATCCACTCAGGACTTCTGGCTGAAGATGGTTGCAAACTCTTCAGCCTTGTCTTTGCACTCACGTGTTGGGTTCTGCCCTCATTGAGGATGGGGATTTTCATGGAGCCTTCTCCTCCTGTTAGTTGTTTAATTGTCCACTACCATTTACACAGTAACTGATAATCATTCCATTAATCATTTATTTATTCCCCATAACCCTTTAACCTGTCAGTGGAGAGCTTTTTTTTAATGTTTCAAAATATCCAATCAGCTGACTATTTGACTAGATATTCAAGTCAGAACCATTCCATCAGATGATCAGAGTTTTACATGTCCACTACCAGATTGCTGGATAAAGACTCCCCTTTTGCTTCATGCTGTTCGAGTGGGTGTGGGGGTAATGTTCCTTCACCACTGTCACACAATTTTCATTGTAAAATAACGGCAATTACATGGACTACTTTACTTGAAAAGACTAATGGCAGAATAAGTGCACTTCATGGAATTCAAATACAAATATATTATTAAAATACCACTAGAATGTAAAGTGGAAAAGGTCACTGTACCTCTGCTTTCTGACCAATTCAGCTAGACTAACACCTTTAAATTGAAAATGATCAGAAATCCATTTAGAACTGAAAAGGGAGTTTGTTTTCTCTGGCATGTGACTGAGGTAATTATTTTTCCCGCTAGATATGGATATGTAAGCGAGTGTTTAATGAGAGAGGACCTGAAAGGTACTTTGTTGCTATCATACAATGTAATTCTGAAATCCATAAACAAAACTTCAAGGGTCTGATTCATCTGTTCAAATATGTATTGATTTATCTTTAACACAACATTATATACAATGGCCCAGATTTTGAGGTCGGTATGACGGCGTATTCTCAGAAGTACTTTCCAAAAGGCGTTCGACAAAGTGCCACATAATAGGCTTGCCGGCAAAGTTGAAGTCCATGGAATAAAAGGGACAGTGGCAGCATGGATATGGAATTGGCTAAGTGACAGGAAACAGAGAGTAGTAGTGAATGGTTGTTTTTCGGACTGGAGGAAGGTATACAGTGGTGTTCCCCAGGGGCCAGTTCTAGGACCACTGGTTTTCTTGATATATATTAATGACTTAGACATGGGTGTACAGGGCACAATTAAAAAATTTGCAGATGACACAAAACTTCGAAGTAGTGAAGAGGAGAGTGATAGACTTCAGAAAGACATAGACAGGCTGGTGAAATGGGCAGACACGTGGCAGATGAAATTTAATGCAGAAAATTGTGAAGTGATAGATTTTGGTAGAAAGAATGAGGAGAGGACATATAAACTAAATGGTACAATCCTGAATGGGGTGCACGAACAGAGAGACATAGATACATAGATACATAGAAGATAGGAGCAGGAGTAGGCCATCCGGCCCTTCGAGCCTGCTCCGCCATTTAATGAGATCATGGCTGATCCTCCAATTCAGTATCCCGTCCCCGCCTTCTCTCCGTAACCCTTAACCCCTTTTGCCTGTAGAAATATATCTAATTCCCTCTTAAATATATTTAATGAGCTGGCGTACACTGCCCTCTGTGGCAATGAGTTCCACAGGTTCACCACCCTCTGAGTGAAGAAATTCCCCCTCATTTCTGTCCTAAATGGTTTAGCCCTTATCCTTAAATTATGTCCTCTAGTTCTGTTCTCACCCGCCAAGGGAAACATTCCTTCTGCATCTAGTCTGTCTAGACCTGTCAGAATTTTATACACTTCTATGAGGTCCCCTCTTAATCTTCTAAACTCCAGTGTGTACATCCCTAAACTACATAGTCTCTCCTCATAGGTCAATCCCGCCATTCCTGGTATCAGCCTGGTGAATCGCCGCTGCACCCCCTCCATGGCAAGAACATCTTTCCTCAGATGAGGCGACCAAAACTGTACACAGTACTCGAGGTGTGGTCTCACCAGTGCCCTGTACAGCTGCAGCAAGGTATCCCTGTTCCTGTATTCCAACCCTTTTGCTATGAAGGCCAGCATACCGTTTGCCTTCTTGACCGCCTGTTGCACCTGCATGCTCGCCTTCAGTGACTGGTGTACAAGAACACCCAGGTCTCTCTGTACTTCCCCCTCTCCCAATTTATTGCCATTTAAATAATAATTTGCCCTCCCGTTCCTGCACCCAAGGTGGATAACTTCGCACTTGTCCACATTATAGTGCATCTGCCATTTATCCGCCCAATCACCCAGTCTGTCCAAATCGCTCTGGAGCTTCCTGGTCTCCTCCTCTGAGCCCACCCCCCCCTCCTAGTTTAGTGTCGTCTGCAAATTTGGAAATGCTGCATCCGACTCCCTGATCCAGGTCATTAATGTAAATTGTGAACAGCTGGGGACCCAGGACAGATCCCTGTGGTACCCCACTTGTTACTGCCTGCCATTCAGAAAATGAGCCGTTTATTCCAACTCTCTGTTTTCTATCTGACAGCCAGTTCTCTATCCACGTCAATACTTTCCCCTTTATCCCATGAGCTTCAATTTTCCATGCTAATCTTTTATGTGGGACCTTGTCGAAGGCCTTTTGGAAGTCCAGGTACACCACATCTACTGGCTCTCCCCCATCTATTTTACCAGTTACTCCCTCAAAAAATTCCAATAGATTCGTCAAGCACGATTTACCCTTTGTAAATCCATGTTGACTCTGTCCTATCCTGTCCCCATTTGCTAAGTGCTCCGCTATTTCATCCTTAATGATGGACTCCAGCATTTTGCCCACAACTGATGTAAGGCTTACAGGTCTGTAATTACCTGCTTTTTCCCTACCCCCCTTTTTGAATATTGGGGTAACGTTAGCTACCCTCCAATCCATGGGCACCGTTCCCGAGTCTAATGAATTCTGAAAAATCATACTTAGTGCATCCGCTATCTCTAGGGCCACCTCCTTCAGTACCCTAGGATGCATGTTATCAGGCCCTGGGGATTTGTCCGCCTTCAATCCCTTTAGCTTCCTTAACACCATATCCTTAGAGATATTGATTTGCGTCAGTTCCTCCTTTGCCAATGTCCCTATTTTTCCGGATATCCCAGGGAGGTTTTTTGTGTCTTCCTTCGTAAAGACTGACCCAAAGTATGCATTTAGTTGGTCTGCCATTTCCTTATTTCCCGTTATATATTCCCCCGTATCTGACTGCAATGGACCAACTTTGGTTTTCACCAGTCTTTTCCTCTTGATATACTTATAAAAGCTTTTGGAGTTAGTTTTTATATTTTCCGCCAGCTTGCTTTCGTAAGCTATTTTGCCCCTCTTGATTAAGCCCTTTGTCCTCCTTTGCTCTATCTTAAACTGTTCCCAATCTTCCGCTCTGGCGCTTTTTTTGGCTAATTTATACGCCCTATCTTTGGATTTTATGCTGTCTCTAATTTCCCCTGTTATCCACGGTTGAGTCACCTTTTTAGATTTCCTTTTATGCCAGATTGGTATAAACAATTTTTGCAATTTTGTCATTCTATCTTTAAATGCTTGCCATTGTTTATCTACCTCCAGTCCTCCCAGGAACGTTGTCCAATCAGACCTACTCAGTTCCCGTCTAATGGCATCATAATTCCCCTTGTTTAAATTCAGGACCTTAGTCTCTGAGTCAATTTCTTCGCTCTCCATTTCGAGTGAGAAATCGATCATGTTATGATCGCTCTGACCCAAGGGTCCCCGTACAACAAGATTACTAATTAGTCCCTTCTCATTGCACAGTACCCAGTCCAATATAGCCTGTTCCCGAGTTGGTTCCTCGACATATTGATCCAGATAACCATCCCTTAAACACTCAAGGAATTCCTCCTCCTCATTATTTTTACTGATTAGGCTAGTCCAATCTATATGTAAGTTAAAGTCACCTATGATGACAGCTGTGCTCTTATTGCACGCTTCTCTAATTTCCCTCGTGATGCCCTCCCCAACCTCTATTTTACTATTTGGAGGCCTATATACCACTCCTATTAATGTTTTTCGCCCCTCGCTATTTCTTAGCTCCACCCATATAGATTCTGTATTAACTGAGTTAATATCCTTCCTTTCAATTGCATTTATCCCCTCTTTTACCAGCAATGCTACCCCTCCTCCCTTTCTTTTTTGTCAATCCTTCCTAAATACTGAATACCCCTGTATGTTAAGCTCCCAGCCCTGCTCACCCTGCAACCATGTTTCCGTAATCCCAATTAGATCATAATTATTAACCTCTATTTCCACAGCTAATTCATCTACCTTGTTCCTGATGCTTCTCGCATTAAGGTATAAAATCCTCAGGCTTTTTTTATGCTCACATTTTTTATGAATTAGTTTGGCCCTTTGTTTTTTGTTCCTCACCCTTTTACCATTTATTTCTGTCTGCCTTTCACTTTCCTCTATTTCACTACATAGGTTTCTAGCCCCCTGCCATACTAGTTTAAATGCTCCCGAACTGCTTTATCAAAAATTACCCCGAGAACATCAGTTCCATCTTTGCACAGGTGTAGACCGTCCCTTTTGTATAGGTCACACCTACCACAAAACTGGTTCCAATGCCTCAAAAATTTAAAACCCTCCCTCTTACACCACTGCTCAAGCCACGTATTTAGCCTAACTATCCTGTTCTCTGTACTCTTACTAGCACGTGGCACTGGTAGTAATCCAGAGATTACTACCTTCGAGGTCCTACTTTTTAGCTTGGCTCCTAACTCCCTAAATTCTACTTGTAGGACCTCTTCCCTTTTTTTAGCTACGTCGTTGGTACCAACATGTATCACGACAACTGGCTGTTCCCCCTCCCCCTCCAGAATGTTCTGCACCCGCGCCGAGACATCCTTGACCCTTGCACCAGGGAGGCAACATACCATCCTGGAGTCTCGGTCGCGACCACAGAAACCCCTATCTATTCCCCTTACAATCGAATCCCCTATTACTATAGCCCTGCCACTCTTTTTCCCTCCCTTCTTTGCAACAGAGCCAGTCATGGTGCCATGAGCCTGGCTGCTGGTGCCTTCCCCCGATGAGTCATCCCCCCCGACAACAGCACCTAAGGCGGTGAACCTGTTGCTAAGGGAGACAACCCCAGGGGATTTCTGCACTACCTTCCTGCCCTTGCTCTGCCTTTTGGTCACCCATGTACTATCTATGCTGGCCTTAACCTGCGGTGTGACCAACTCACTAAATGTGCTATCCACAACCCTCTCAGAATCGTGGATGCTCCAAAGTGAGTCCATCCGCAGCTCAACGGCCGTCATGCGGTCCCACATGAGCTGCAGCTGGACACACTTCCCGCACACATGGTTGTCAGGGACACAGGAAGCGTCCCTGATTTCCCACATGTTACAGGAGGAGCATGACACAGGTCCGAGCTCTACTGCCATGACTTAACCCTTATATTACTTTTTAATTTTCTAGTTTTAGTTTATTTATTGACTTTTGTTTTCCCGAAGCTTACTTAGACCAATGTATACTGTACTCTTCTTATTCCTTTTTAAACTAACCAAATCCCACTAGTTTGTGTGCACAAATCGTTAAAGGTGGCAGGGCAGGTTGAGAAAGCAGTTAAAAAGGCTTATGGGATCCTGGGCTTCATAAATAGAGATATAGGGCAAAATTTTCATTGACCCGTGGAGGCGGGTTTGGAGGCGGGTTTGGAGGCGTGTGGGGTGGGAAAATAGCAGATTCGGGGGTTCCGAACCCATCCCGCCTCCATGCCAGTTTCGCTGGAGGCGGGTACCCAACCTGTGCTGGGAGCTGCCTCCCCGAGGCAGGAAGGGGATTAGTGACAATTAACTGCCTGTTAACAGGTAGTTAACAGGCAGTTTGTTGCCTAATCCCTATTTTTAGCCCTGAAGTGTGAGCTACCCGACAGCTCCAAACCACGCCGTTTTAGCAAGGCAGACCGTGGGTCTGCAGGGGTTGGAGGGGTCGATATGTCCGGTGGGCAAGTGAGTGATGGGTGCATGTGTGCAGAGGTAAGTGTGTAAGGTAAGTGTAAAGTGTGGAAAAAAGTTTTACTTACCTTAACTTCCTCCTGCAGGTGTCAGCCCCGCGTAAGGGGATACCAGTCAATAAAAAAATCCTCCTTTTGATGAAAATGCTTTCCTTTAGCGGTCTGCAGACTTTGACACTTAAACAGGATTTTAAAACAATTCAGTTCACCAATGAATATTATTGCATTGTATGATAATCTTGCTTTATTGTGAGGCCTCTACAGCAATCTTACTTTCTCCCTTTTTCCAAACTGGAACCAGCTGGCCATCAACCATCTACAGCCAAGCGGGTAGACAAGAGACTTGCTCCCTGGCCTTTCTCCAAAACCACTCCATTTGAGTCACTGGAAGGTGTACAATCTGATTGGAGCACCGGCCCACATGACCCCAGGTACGCTTCGCACACGGTGCACCCCTGGGATCCGTGGGCCACTACTCTGAGCTCAACACTGCACCGTCTGACAGCAACTTTTCGTTTGGGGCCTCGCAACAGGTAAGTGAGCATTCGGTTCAGATGCCAGTAGTGCAATTCTTAATTGCGCCGCCGACAGTGTGTTTGGCGTCACGAGAAATCGTAACATCAGCGTGATACCATCTACTTTCAGGATTATTTACACCCATCCCAACATACAACATTTGACTACTGCTGTCATCTCCTCTATTCAAAATTGAAAAAGAGGCACAAAAATTAAACAGAGCATCTAAATTAGCCTAACATAAAAACGTAAGAAATAGGAACAGGAGTAGACCATTTGGCCCTTCGAGCCTGCTCTGCCATTCAATAAGATCATGGCTGATCTTCTACCTCATCTCCACTTTCCTGCACTATTCCCATACCCCTTGATTCCCTTAATATTCAAAAATCTATCGATCTCTGTCTTGAATATACTCAACGACTGAGCCTCCACAGCCCTCTGGGGCAGAGAATTCCAAAGATTCACCACCCTCTGAGTGAAGAAATTTCTCCTCATCTCAGTCCTAAATGGCCGACCCCTTATTCTGAGACTGTGACCCCTGGTTCTAGACTCCCCAGCCGGGGGAAACATCCTCCCTGTATCTACCTTGTCATGCCCTGTAAGAATTTTGTATGTTTCAATGAGATCACCTCTCATTCTTCTAAACTCTAGAGAATATAGGCCTAGTCTACTCAATCTCTCCGCATAGGACAATCCCCCATCCCAGGAACCAGTCTGGTGAACCTTTGTTGCACTCCCTCTATGGCAAGTATATCCTTCCTTAGGTAAGGAGACCAAAACTGTTCACAATACTCCAGGTGTGGTCTCACCAGGGCCCTATATAATTGCAGTAAGATGTCTTTACTCTTATACTCAAATCCTCTTGTAATAAAGGCCAACACCATTTGCTTTCCTAATTGCTTGCTGTACCTGCATGTTAACGTTCAGTGATTCGTGTACAAGGACACCCAGGTCCCTCTGAACACCAACATTTCCCAATCTCTCACCATTTAAAAAATACTCTGCTTTTCTCATTTTTCCTACGAAAGTGGATAACTTCTCATTTCTCCACATTATATTCCATTTGCCATGTTCTTGCCCACTCACTTAGCTTGTCTATATCCCCTTGAAGCCTCCTTGCATCCTCCTCACAACTTACATTCCCACCCAGCTTTGTATCATCAGCAAACTTGGATATATTACATTTGGTCCCCCTCATCCAAATCATTGATGTAGATTGTGAATAGCTGAGGCCCAAGCCCTGATCCTTGCGGCACCCCACTAGTTACAGCCTGCCAACCCGAAAATGACCCATTTATCCCTACTCTCTGTTTTCTGTTCGTTAACCAATCATCTATCCATGCTAATATATTACCCCCAACCCCATGAGCCCTTATCTCGTATAGCAACCTTTTATGTGGCACCTTATCGAATGCCTTTTGGAAATCCCAAAATACTACATCCACTGGTTCTACTTTATCTACCCTGCTAGTTATATCCTCAAAAACTCTAATAAATTTGTTAAACATGATTTCCCTTTCCTAAAACCATGTTGACGCTACCTAATCATAGTATGATTTTCTAAGTGCCCTGTTACCACTTCATTAATAATGGATTCCAGCATTTCCCGATGACTGATGTCAGGCTAACTGGCCTGTAGTTCCCTGTTTTCTCTCTCCCTCCTTTTTTGAATACCGGGGTTACATTTGCTACCTTCCAATCCGCTGGGACCGTTTTAGAATCTAGGGAATTTTGGAAGATCACAACCAATGCATCCACTATCTCTGCAGCCACCTCTTAGAACCCTAGGGTGTAGACCATCAGGTCCAGGGGGTTTGTCGGCTTTTAGTCCCATTAGTTTCTCAAGTACTTTTTCTCTACTGATATTAATTACTTTAAATTCCTCACTCTTATTAGCCCCTTGGTTCCCCACTATTTTTGGTATGCTTTTTGTGTCTTCTACTTTGAAGATAGATACAAAATATTTGTTTAAAGTCTCTGCCATTTCCTTATTCTCCATTATAATTTCACCTGTCTCAGCCTCTAAGGGACCAACGCTTACTTTTGCTACTCTCTTCCTTTTCACATACATGTAGAAGCTCTTACAATTTGTTTTTATATTTCTTGCTAGTTTACTCTCATATTCTATTTTCTCCCTTTTTATCAATTTTTTGGTCATCCTTTGCTGGTTTCTAAAGCTCTTTCAATCCTCAGGCTTACTACTATTCTTCACAACATTACAAGCCTCCTCTTTTAATCTAATACTTTCCTTATCTTCTTTAGTTAGCCATGGATGGATCACTTTTCCTGTGAAGTTTTTATTTCTCAATGGAATGTATATTCGTTGAGAATTTTGGAATACTTCTTTAAATGTTTGCCACTGCTTATCTACTGTCATACTTTTTAATCTAATTTCCCAATCTACCTTAGCCAACTCGCCCCTCATACCTATGTAATTGGCTATATTTAAGTTTAAGACTCTTGTTTTGGACTGAAGTATTTCACTCTTAAACTCAGTGTGAAATTCGAGATTTAGAATAATGACCATTGATTATTACCCCTTGTTTCCTACTAATGATGTAATTTTAAAATTTGATTGATGAGTTCCTCCTTTCTCCTCCTAGGAATTCTCATACTCGGGGCACTTTATCAAATATCTTCTGAAACAGCCATCACATTGTCATCATTCAAGATGAGGCTCAGCCGTGATGCACTGCATGGTTGGGTAGCCTACCAACACTTACAGTCTAGGCTCTTTACTGGAGGGATCATATTGCTTTTGGTGCCATACCCAATGTGAATCAGTGTCTTCAAAATGGGAAGGGAAAAAAGATGAATGAACAAGTAAATGGTTTTAGTCACAGACTAGCTATAGTTAAATAATATAACTGTATTTTAATGAATCCATGGAGACAAGAGAAAACCTTATTTGGCAACTGAACCCCAGAATGTTTTGCTTCTGCATCTTTGCATCACAGATGCAACATAGAGAGTTAGGAGGTAAATTAGAAAATAGGACCTCAAAGGTAGTAATCTCAGGATTGCTACCAGTGCCACGTGCTAGTCAGAGTAGAAATAGGAGGATATTTCAAATGAATACGTGGCTAGAGGAATGGTGCAAGGGGGAGGGATTCAAATTCCTTGGACATTGGAACCGGTTCTGGGGGAGGTGGGACCAGTACAAACGGGACGGTCTGCACCTGGGCAGGACCGGGACCGATGTCCTAGGGGGAGTGTTTGCTAGTGCTGTTGGGGAGGGTTTAAACTAAAGTGGCAGGGGTTTGGGAACCTAAGCAGGGAGACAGAGGAAAGGGAAACAAGGATAAAAGCAAATGACAGGAAGGAGAAAAACAAAAGTAGAAGGCAAAGAACTCAACGGTTTAAATCAAACATGGCCACAGTAAATAATAATTCATATAGGTCTGAGAGCGTTAAAAAAACAAGCCTGAAGGCTTTGTGTCTTAATGCAAGGAGCATTCGGAACAAGGTGGATGAATTAGCTGCGCAAATAGAGGTAAATGAATACGATTTGATTGGGATTACAGAAACATGGCTCCAGGGTGGCCAAGGCTGGGAACTCAACATCCAGGGGTATTCAATATTTAGGAAAGATAGGCAAAAAAGAAAGGGAGGTGGGGTAGCATTGCTGGTTAAAGAGGGGATTAACACAATTGAAAGGAAGGATATTAGCTCTGATGATGCGGAATCTGTATGGGTAGAACTGAGAAATAACAAGGGGCAGAAAATGTTAGTGGGAGTGGTATATAGACCTCCAAACAGTAACACGGAGGTTGGGGACGGCATTAAAAGGGAAATTAGAGAAGCATGCAGTAAGGACACAGCAGTCATCATGGGTGACTTTAATTTACATATAGATTGGGATAACCAAATTAGTAAAAATACTGTGGAGGAGGAATTCCTAGAATGTTTACGGGATGGTTTTCTGGAACAATGTGTCAAGGAACCAACCAGAGATCAGGCCATCTTAGACTGGGTATTATGTAACGAGAAAGGATTAATTAGCAATCTTGTTGTACGAGGCCCCTTGGGTCAGAGTGATCATAATATGATAGAATTTTTCATTAGGATGGAGAGTGAAGTAGTTGAATCAGAGACTAGGGTCCTGAATTTAAATAAAGGAAACTACGATGGTATGAGGTGCGAATTGGGTAGGATTGATTGGGGAATGTCACTCAAAGGGTTAACGGTGGATAGGCAATGGCAAACATTCAAAGACTGCATGGATGAACTACAGAATTTGTTCATCCCAGTGTGGCATAAGAATAAAACAAAAAGGGTGACTCAACCGTGGCTAACAAGGGAAATTAGGGATAGCTTAAGATCCAAGGAGAGGGCATATAAATTGGCCAGAAAAAGTGGTAACCCTGAGGATTGGGAGCAGTTTAAGATTCAACAAAGGAGGACAAAGGGATTAATTAAGAAGGGGAAAATAGAATATGAAAGTAAGCTTGCAGGGAACATAAAAACTGACTGTAAGAGCTTTTATAGTTATGTGAAGAGAAAAAGATTAGTGAAATCAAGTGTAGGTCCCTTGCAGTCAGAAGCAGGGGAAGTTATAATGGGGAACAAAGAAATGGCAGACCAATTAAATGCATATTTTGGTTCTGTCTTCACAAAGGAGGACACAAATAACCTCCCAGAGATGTTGGAGAACATAGGGTCTGATGAAAGGGAGGAACTGAAAGAAATCAGTATTTGCAGGGAAATGGTGTTAGGGAAATTGACGGGATTGAAGGCCGATAAATCTCCAGGGCCTGATAATCTACATCCTAGGGTACTTAAGGAAGTGGCCCTAGAAATAGTAGATGCATTGCTGATCATCTTCCAACATTCGATGGAATCTGAACTGTACCCATGGATTGGAGGGTAGCTAATGTTACCCCACTATTCAAAAAGGGTGGTAGAGAGAGAGCGGGGAATTACAGCCTGACTTCGGTAGTGGGGAAAATGCTAGAGTCCATTATAAAGGATGTAATAGCTGAGCACTTGAAAAACAGTGACAGGATCGGACAAAGTCAACATGGATTTACAAAAGGTAAATCATGCTTGACTAATCTACTGGAATTTTTTGAGGATGTAACTGGGAAAATAGATAAGGGAGAACCAGTAGATGTGGTGTATTTGGACTTTCAAAAGGCTTTCGATAAGGTCCCGCATAAGAGATTAGCGTGTAAAGTTAAGGCACATGGGATTGGGGGCAAGGTATTGACTTGGATAGAGAACTGGTTGGTGGACAGAAAGCAGAGAGTAGGAATTATGGGTCTTTTTCCGAGTGACTAATGGGGTACCGCAGGGTTCGGTCCTTGGACCCCAGCAATTCACAATATACATTAATGATCTAGATAAGGGAACTAAATGTAATATCTCCAAGTTTGCAGATGACACAAAGCTGGGTGGGCGTGTGTGCTGCGAGGAGGATACTGAGAAACTCCAGGATGATTTGGACAGGTTGGGTGAGTGGGCAGAAGCGTGGCAGATGCAATATAACGTGGATAAATGCGAGGTTATCCACTTTGGTGTCAAAAACAGAAAGGCAGACTATTATCTGAATGGCAATAAATTGGGAGAAGGAGAAGTGCAACGAGACCTGGGTGTCCTTGTGCACCAGTCGCTGAAGGTAAGCATGCAGGTGCAGCAGGCGGTGAAGAAGGCAAATGGTATGTTGGCCTTCATAGCGAAAGGGTTTGAGTATAGGAACAGGGATGTCCTGCTGCAGTTGTACAGGGCCTTGGTGAGACCACACCTTGAGTACTGTGTGCAGTTTTGGTCACCTTATCTGAGGAAGGATGTTCTTGCCATGGAAGGAGTTCAGCGAAGATTCACAAGGCTGATACCTGGGATGGCAGGAATGACATATGAGGAGAGATTGGGTCGATTGGGCTTATACTCGCTGGAGTATAGAAGAATGAGAGGGGATCTCATCGAAACATATAAAATTCTGACAGGTCTGGACAAACTAGATACATGAAGAATGTTCCCGATGGTCGGAGAGTCCAGAACCAGGGGTCATAATCTAAGGATAAGGGGTAAGCCATTTAGGACAGAAATTAGGAAGAATTTCTTCACCCAGAGAATGGTGAACCTGTGGAATTCTCTACCACAGAAGGTAGTTGAGACCAAGTCATTAAATATATTCAAGAATGAGTTAGATATATTTCTTAAAGCTAAAGGTATCAAGGGATATGGGGAGAAGGCAGGTACAGGGTACTGAGTTTGGATGATCAGCCATGATCTCATCGAATGGCGGAGCAGGCTCGAGGGACCGAATGGCCTACTCCTGCTCCTATCTTCTATGTTTCTATGTTTCTAGATGGTTGGTATGTCAACAATAATGCAGTAGTTCCAAAAAATATTTAACCTTTATATAGATGGTTGGCATGTCAACACTAAATCAATTGTTCGAGTAAATACATTTCCTGACATTTTGTATAATTAAGCCCTAATGTATAGTGTATACTGAGTCCTCGGAGCAACAAATTATCTTGGCCTTCTTGCCAAATTGGCTGTAGATGGAAGACCCTAATTTGTAAATATTCAAGAATGAACGGTAATTTCCTGCTCTTATTTATTGTGAAAGGCTAAACATGTTGAAATTATTTAACGAATATTAGGGTGTGTTCCAGTTGCTGATTCACACAGGAAGTGAAAGAAAGCAATCTTGCATGGGGTTTCAGAAATATTGAAAGGAGAGTAAATTTCCCTGATTTACGAAACTGTTTTTATTGAGAAAGTAAAACTAATGGAACCAAAGTCGTTAGGTAAAGTAAGCCATATCTTATTTGTGGACATCTATCCGTTCAGTTTGGTTTGGTTTGGTCCAGGTTCATTTCAGACCGCACTGCTCAGAACCAAATGACTTACTGTATGTGTAAGAGATCATTCAACAAAGGCATTGAAATCCATCTGCACCAAAATTGTACTAACTGTTTTATACTTTTTAGAATTTTTTTTGTAGGGATTGTGCTGAATGTGAACGGTTCAGGCTAGAACATTGCCATACTTTTGAGCATATTGGATCAGCGTCAAGCATACCTTAGATATATATAACGTAAGCTAGACTTAAAATAAAGTTCCTCCATTCTACCCTGACAATGCATCTTAATCCTACTCTCAGATGAGAACCTCATATTGGATCGCTGCAGTTTTTTATTACCCATATCAGCACAGTTATTGGCTTTCTGAGTGAAATGGAGAGGTTTTGTGTTGTAGATTTGACCCAAACAGAAACGCTATTGAGACTTGATGTTGGTGAAGAGACCAAGTTGTCTCTTTACTTGAGTAGTAACAAAAATAGTTGTTGCTTCAGGTTCCTTTATTTCTTCAGTCAGTATGCAAAGCACTTTACAAGCAGAGGAGATTAAACAGATATGAGTACAGAAATGTAGACATGCACTTCACTATTCCCTCACTGCACTAACTTTTCTAAGCACAAAATGTCTGTTTTTATATGATTCTTGTCCACTTACTAAACTTGAATCTGCCTCTTCTCGCTTGATTGGATTCCTTCTGTCACCTGACTTAACATGACCCCCCCCCCCCTTTAGTAACCTTCCCATGGTGTCCATGTTGAACCAAGGCCCAAGCCCCATGTCACGTAGCATCCCTTATCGTGTCTACTCCCAGAACGTTATCAGTCTGCTTTTCTGTGTGAACAATGAAGTTGTTGAGGCTGCTGCAAAACACGAATTAAGGCTGAATCCATGTGTGGGAAACAAGAGACTTCTTTAATTCAACTGCATGGCAGAAAATGGCTGAACAGACTGCTCCCAGAATTCTCTGGAAAAATCCTGAGGCCCCGCCCACTCCTGCCTTAAAGGTAAGGGGGTAGAAATTAGGTCGCGCCCCATTTGGGGCGCAAATATCGTCCGCGCGCAAATATTAGCGCCTGGCGCTAATTATCGGCACTGACAGGAAACTTCACTTTTACCGCCCCGGGAGGTGAGTGAGCGCTAAATTAGGCGCTGCACACCTCTCTTAAGGCGCAAAGGCCTAGGAGTGAGGCGCTAACTCAGCGCACGAGCGCAGCGCAGCTGCTGCCAGTTAGCGCGGGAACACAGACACACTGGCGCCGGACACTTCTTAAAGCGGGGGGGGCCACTTGCTCCCCAGCCACACCCTGCTCATTGCAGCCTTGAATCTCAGCCTGGAGAGACCTATAATCCATTTTGCTGCCAAGCATGGAGAGGGTGAGAGAACGCGCTCATCGCTTCACCGAGCGGGCCTTGGATGCTCTGGTTGACGCAGTGGAGCGCAGACGATGCATGCTGTTCCCAGAGAGTGGCAGGAGGCCTTTGCCACGCGAGTTCAGAAGAGTGTGGAGGGAGGTGGCTCAGAGCGTCTCCTCCAGGAGCATGGTGCCCAGGACCCATGTCCAGTGCCGCAAAAAGTTCAACGACCTCACTCGGGTCGTCAGGGTGTGTGGCTTTTTCTCAATACCTCTCCATCCCTCCATCTCAACCTCACTCTATGGCCAGAGGGTCTTAAAACCCCAATGCACAACACTCATCCAACACCTATGGCCCTTTCATCAAACACACACACACATTCCACACTTTGCATACAGTAAGGGCTATTCACCTATGGGAGGCACATCAGGCAAGACCATGGCTGCATATTGTAAGGGCTATTCACCTATGGGAGGCACATCAGGCAAGACCATGGCTGCATATTGTAAGGGCTATTCACCTATGGGAGGCACATCAGGCAAGACCATGGCTGCATATTGTAAGGGCTATTCACCTATGGGAGGCACATCAGGCAAGACCATGGCTGTATATTGACTCAGATGCTGTCCTTTTTCTTGCAGGCTAAGCTGGCTCATAATCGGAGACAGCAGCAACGGACGGGTGGAGGGCGGCTTCAGCTGCAACCCCTCAGCGATCTGGAGGAGCGCGTCCACAGGATTGTGGCAAGCCGGGTGATCGGTCCCGTCGCCACTGGAGACGCCGACCCCGTTGTGGACAGCAATGGTAAGGTCATCACCTTTTTGTCCTCTGTCCTTCCACTTGTCCCTCACAATACCAGCCTTTGACACTTTCAATCCAACTTGCTAACTCGCTGCACTTATTCCTCCCTTACTGCCACCCTGTCCTCACGCTAAAGCCACTCTTGTACCTCCCTGCTTTCAGATGGTGATTCACCAGCTGAGGAGATGGTCCCTGAAGCTGCCACTGGGAGTGATGCTGCAGCTGAGGAGGAAGAGGAAGCCGGAGCATCAGTGCCACCCTCTCCCGAGGAAGCCCATGGCCACACTGGGAACACGCCTTCCCCGGAGGGGAGCAGGGGGGAAGGGGCTGATGATGGTGAAGTTCCAGGACCCAGCGGGCTGCAGCAACGCCATGGGGGGGGGAGGGAAGAACGGGGGAGCAGGGGGGAAGGGGCTGATGATGGTGAAGTTCCAGGACCCAGCGGGCTGCAGCAACGCCATGGGGGGGGGAGGGAAGAACGGGAGCCTTCTCCCCAGAGGGAGAGTATGCCAGACACTCCTAATGCAATGGACGCAGAGGAGGAGCGGCTGATTGCAGAAATGAACAGCCAGGCGGTGGTCATGCACACTGAGCTCATGGGTGCAGTGGGAAGGGTGCCCGAATGCATTGAGGCACTGACAAGGAGTGTGGAGCACTTCGCTGTAGCACAGGCGGATGCCACACTAAAGCTTACTGCTGCAATTCAGTCACTGGCTGCCAGGAACCCATCTGAGCCTGCTCTCATGCAGACTCAGATTGAGGCCACGCGAGCACTGACTGCTGCCATCCTCGATGGTTCGTGCACATGTCCCCGGGGCTGTCACCGCGCCGCAGCAGGCCAGCAATCTGTTCTCAGGCAAATTGCTCCGGATGCTGAAGTGCTGCCCCGTGGGAGTGCCAGTGTGTCGGGCGAGCAGGGAGTTGCTGTCCTCTCTCACGATGACAGCATTCCTGCTGCCAACACTGTCACTTCTCCACTGCACTTGCCACCGCCTGTAGGACAGACTGCTGCCGCCCATGCAGAGTTGGTGCAGTCTGCAGCCGGGCCCTCCAGGCCCAGAAGTGGTCGAGGCCGTCCTTCAGGGGCATCTGCAGTGTCAGGGTCTGACAAGCAGCAGCCTTCCACCAGCCTTGCTGCAGCCACTGAGGTCCCATTACGGAGGAGCAGTAGGGTTAGAAGGGGGGAAGTGCGCAAGGGAAGGAGATCACCCTCGAAGGGCAAAAAGTAGGAGGTGTGCCAAAATGCTGGTCATTTTTTTATTAAAGGCCGAGGTTCATGGCCCAACTTTTGTTTAGTGTTTTGGACATTATCTCCAGGTTGTGAGAACCAGTTATGTTATTGACTGTTTTTTTGTGTTTATTTCTATGAGTTTGTCATGAGGAATTGACACACACAGAGTTTGTACAATAAATAAGTTTCTGTATTCAAAATATACATGGCTGGTGGTTGGAATTATTGGTGCCTTGGCCGGCTTAGGGGTTGCGTGCTGGGTTGATTCGTGTTTGTAGCACTGGCAGGGGTCCTAGAAGCGGCTTGCTATTAGTCGTTGACGGACGGCCCTTGCAGTTTGACCATTGTGGGCCGCCCTCCTGCCTTGGTGCTGCTGCTGATTATCGTCCTCGGCCTGTTCCTCCTCTTCCTCCTCCTCCTCTTGTGGTGCTGCAAGGCCTGGTGGCATTGGCTGCGTCCTGAGGATTGCCATGTTGTGCAACATGCAGCACACCACTACGAATTTGGAAACTTGCTCAGGCGAGTACTGCAGGGCTCCTCCGGAATGGTCCAGACAGCGGAATCGTTGTTTGAGCACGCCGATTGTGCGCTCAATAATGTTCCTCGTTGCTTGTTGGCTTTCCTGGTACCGCAGCTCAGCAGGGGTGTTTGGCGCACGGAGCGGTGTCATCAGCCAGGTGCTCAATGCGTACCCCTTGTCCCCCAGAAGCCAACCAACTGGCTGATGCGGTGCCTCGAAAATTTCTGCCACAGTACTCTGGCGCAGGATGAAAGCATCGTGGCAGCTGCCCGGATAGTGGGCATTGACAGCGAGAATCACCTGTCTGTGGTCACAGACCAACTGCACATTCAAGGAATGGAACCCCTTTCTGTTCCGGAACTCCTCTGCATTCTCTCGCGGAGCACGCAAAGCCACATGCGTGCAGTCAATGGCGCCCTGCACCATGGGGAAGCCCGCTACCCTCGCAAAGCCCATAGCACGGTCATGCTGCTTGTCTGGGGTCATAGGGAAGGAGATGAAGTCTCGTCTCCTTGTGAAGAGGGCATTGGTGACCTGCCGGATGCAGCGATGCACCGCAAACTGGGAGATATTGGCGAGGTCCCCAACAGCAGCTTGGAATGAGCCAGTGGCGTAGAAGTTCAAGGCCACTGTGACCTTCACTGCCACCGACAGAGACGTCCTGGACCTCAGCTGAGGCTGCAGATCTGGCTGCAGCAGGTGGCAGAGCTCAGTGACCACCTCCTTGCTGAATCGCAGCCTTCGCAAACACAGCTCCTCGGACATGTGGATGTAGGAGAGCTGTTCACGATATACCCTGGGAGGGTAAGCTCTCCTGTACATGCGCCTGATGGGCCTCCTCCGTCTGGCCATCATTGCCACTCTCTGTCTGCGTCTCACTCTGCTCCGATTGAGCTGGAGCAGGACGACGCCCCCAATCATTGCAGCCCCCATCTTCTCTTTGCCAGAAAAGTAATGAGGTACAGCAACGAAAGTAGCAGCAAAGTTAGGATGAACTAGGCAAAACTACCTCACAAAGCGTTGAGTCAATGTAGAAGTCTCTCTCTCTCTCTCTCCGAATCTCTCTCTCTCTCTCAGAACGAGTGGTGCATAAATGTCGACCACAGAAAAAGACAGGAAGAGGCCCCCTTTAAATAGCGCCCACCCCAGCCCCAGACCGATTGATAACGTTCCAGTCTTCCGGTCGTTGGAAGCGCCAGGCGGTAAGGCAGGGGGCGCCACTCAATTTCCGCTCCGGGGCGCCCCAAGGGCGTTGCACCACGGACTGACGTCACAATCTGCGCGCGCAGGTGGTCGCAGCGGTAAGTTTTAGCGCCGCCGCACAATCTCAAGTTAAGTTCTCGAGCGGCGCAAACAGCGCTGCGCCCGGGCGTTAGCGCCTTAACGCCCCATTAGCGCCCATTTAAGGCGCTAACGGGAGGCGCAACCAACTGAATTTTTACCCCAAGGTGCCTTAAAGGGAAGGTGCATCGATATATTGTCAACGTACAGAAAAGTGGATAATGCCAGTTTAGGTGGCGATCCGCCACACAGCTCCCCCCAGAATCCGCTTAGGAGGTGTGGACGAGACGGTGCGGCGGTCTGATGGGCCGGCCGGAGCGGCTCTTGTAGGACGCCGGTGGACGTAGAACGGCCGGGCGTGGAGCAGCCGGGTGAACCGGCTTGAGGGCAGGTCGGCCGCGTGGAGGTGGACGAGCTACAGGGACCTGCTCACCGGGCTCCGAGTGTGCTGGCTTGAGTCAGTCAACCGACACTTTTTCGGTCCTGTCGCCCACTTGCAGGGTGAAAAATTTGACCCAGTCTGTAGCACCTTGTAGGGCCCGTCGTACGGGGGTTGAAGGGGTCCGCGGTGGGCGTCGTGCCGGACGAAAACAAACCGTGCCTGGTGCAGGCTTAGTGGGACGTGTGAGGTGGATTCGCCGTGTCAGGCAATGGGCACCGGGGCGAACTGCAGCGCCGGTGAGGCGAAGTCGTGGCACTGCTGGTCGGCTGACCAGGGTGTCGTGGCGGTGGGCAGGAACTCGCCGGGTACGCGCAGCGGCTGACCGTACACGAGCTCTGCTGCCGATGCGTGGAGGTCTTCTTTAACCGCGGTGCGCAGGCCGAGGAGGACCCACGGAAGTCGGTCGGTCCAGGCGCCGTCCTGGAGGCTGGCTCGAAGAGATGCCTTCAAGGATCTGTGGAACCGCTCACACAGTCTGTTGGCTTGGGGGTGGTACGCTGTGGTGCGGTGAATGGTCACCCCGAGATTGCGTGCGACGGCGGTCCAGAGTTCAGAGGTAAATTGCGGACCTCTGTCCGACGTCATGTCAGAGGGGACACCGAACCGTGCGACCCAGGTGCTGACGAAGGCTCTGCCGATGTCGGCGGTGGTGGTAGAGGTCAGTGGAATTGCCTCGGGCCAGCGTGTGGTGCGGTCAACGATGGTCAGCAAGTGCGTGTGGCCTTGCGACGGCGGCAGGGGCCCGACGATGTCCACGTGGATGTGGTCGAATCTCCGCAAGGGGACGGTAAACTCCTCGAGGGGTGCTTTCATGTGTTGCTGTACCTTGGCCCATTGGCAGGCTAGGCAGGAGTTGGCCCAAGTACGCACATCCTTGCGAAGGCCGCGCCAGACGAAACGGTTGGCTACCAATTTGATGGATGCATGGGCGCCGGGGTGGGAGAGGTTGTGGAGAATGTCGAATACCCGGCGGCGCCAGGACGCTGGGACGACGGGCCGAGGTTGACATAGGGATATGTCGCACTTGACCGTGACTGCGGTCGGGCCACAGGCGACGTCGGCCAGGCGTAGCCCTGGTAGGTTGGTGGGGTGCGGAGAGCAGATCAGGGTCGGTGATCTGGTCTGCTGCGAGTTGAGCGTAGTCGACTGCCAGGTGTGCGGCGTGGATGGCGGGGCGGGAGAGGCAATCGGCTACCACATTGTCTCGGCCGGAGACGTGTTGGATGTCCGTGGTGAACTCGGACACTACCGCGAGCTGGCGCTGCTGCCTGGCGGACCAGGGGTCGGTTGTCTTTGCCATTGCGAATGTTAGGGGCTTGTGGTCGACTAACGCAGTGAACGGGTGGCCCTCAAGCAAAAACCGGAAATGGCGGACCGCCAGGAACAGCGCGAGGAGCTCGCGGTCGAAGGTGCAGTACTTGACCTCCGGGGGGCGTAGTTGGCGGCTGAAGAAGGCAAGTGGTTGCTAGGCGCCGTCGACCCACTGCTCATACACGGCGCCGACCGCGTGGTCGGAGGCGTCCGTGGTGAGCGCTACCCTGGCATTGGGCCGTGGGTGCGTGAGCAGGGTGGCGTTGGCGAGCGCGGTCTTGGTGGAGTCGAAGGCGGCGGACGCGTCTGCCGTCCATCCGACCGCCATCTTGCCGCTCCTGTCCCGGAGGGCTTCATACAGGGGCCTCATGAGGGATGCTGCTTTGGGGATGAAGCGGTTATAGAAATTCACCATCCCGAGGAACTCCTGGAGGCCTTTGATGGTGGTGGGGCGGGGAAATTGTTGGACGGCCTGCACCTTGGTGGGCAGGGGAATGGCCCCAGCATGGGTGATGTGGTGGCCGAGGAAGTCGATCTTGTCCAGGCTGAACTGGCATTTGGCTGGGCTGAGGATGAGCCCGTGGTCGCTGAGGCGCCCGAAGAGGATGCGAAGGTGTTCGAGGTGTTCCTGCTTGGAGGAACTGGCTACCAGGATGTCGTCCAGGTAGACGAACAGGAACTTCAGGTCCCGAAGGACCGAGTCCATGAGCCGTTGGAATGCCTGGGCCGCATTTTTGAGGCCGAAGGGCATCCGCAGGAACTCGAACAGGCCGAAGGGGGTGATTACAGCCATCTTGGGGACGTCCGCGGGGTGGACGGGGACTTGGTGATAGCCGCGCACCAGGTCGACCTTGGAAAAGACTGAGCGGCCGGCCAGTCTAGCCGAGAAGTCCTGAATGTGCGGCACGGGGTACCGATTTGGGGTGGTGGCATCGTTGAGGCGGCGGTAATCCCCGCAGGGGCGCCAACCTCCGCCTGGTTTGGGGGCGATGTGGAGTGGGGAGGCCCAGGGACTGTTGGAGCGGCGGATGATGCCGAGCTGTTCCATGGTGGCAAACTCGGTCCGCGCGATCTCCAGTTTGGTCGGGTCCAGCCTGCGGGCGTGGGCGTACACTGGGGGGCCTGTGGTGGGGATGAAGTGTTCCACCCCGTGTTTGGCGGCCTCCGCGGAGAAGGTCGTATTGGTAAGGGCCGGGAATTCGGCCAGGAGTGCCGAGTAGTCATCCGTGGCCCGGGCGTGGCACTGTGACGCCATGTCGGCGGGTTGACGGGGGGCCATGGCGCCCAGGATGGGGGACATGGTGTTCATGTCCACGAGGCGGTGACGGAGGATGTCTACCAGTAGGCCGTGGGCGCACAGGAAATCTGTGCCGATGAGAGGGGAGAGCACCTTGGCAGTGATGAACTCCCATCGGTAGCGGCGACCAGCGAGGTCGAGGGTGACTGTCCGGGTGCCATACGTCCGGATTTCCGAGCCATTAGCAGCAGCCAGCGCCGGTCCTCGTTCGCCCTTTTGGATGTCGAGGGAGGAGGCCGGATGATGCTGTGCTGAGAGGGAGCTGGCGGATGAACAGCGTGCGGAAGAGGGATCCGGGTGGGCTCTCGTCAGTGAGGGAGAGCATGTGAGAGAGGAGGTCTGATGGTGAGGCATCACCGAGGCCTGGAAGGTCGAGGAGGTGGCAGTTTCGCTGATATACCGAGGCCGTAAATTTTTTAAGGAGCGCTGTCTTGAGATGTGCGTACTTGCCTTCCTCTGGTGGGTTCTGCAGCGCTGTCCAAACCTTCGAAACTGTGGCGCTACCCAGTGATGTGACGAGATAGTCGTACTTCGTCCCATCTGTGGTGATGTTTCATAGCCGGAAGCGAGATTCAGCTTGGAGAAACCAGGCTTCGGGCTGGTTTTCCCAAAACTCCGGCAGTTTCACGGAAACTGCGTTCGTGTCCGCCATTGCAGTGCTCGGTATACGTTCTGGAGCGTCGGGGTCACCAATGTTGAGGCTGCCGCGAAACACGAATTAAGGCTGAATCCATGTGTGGGAAACAAGAGACTTCTTTAATTCAACTGCATGGCACAAAATGGCTGAACAGACTGCTCCCAGAATTCTCTGGAAAAATCCTGAGGCCCTGCCCACTCCTGCCTTAAAGGTAAGGTGCCTTAAAGGGAAGGTGCATCGATATATTGTCCATGGACGGAAAAGAGGATAATGCCCGTTTAGGTGGCGATCCGCCACACAGTCTTACTTATTACACTCTCTGCAGCTGCATGTCCAATCTGGTTTCCTAGGCAACTGTCGTTAAAAAGCTCTTCTTTGGCAAGTTTTTTCAAGGTCCAGACATGGTCTTTCAATTACGTTTCTGTATGCTAAGTTAACTTTTAATCTCCCAGCAAGCTCTCTGCCAAGTTAGTTCATTTGGCTCGCAAGTTAATTGTAATTACCTATGTGAATATATAAAGAAAATACATGTTAATAAACAAATGTGCACTATCTTGAAGTGTTTGCTCCCTATACTATATGCTGAGCTAACCTTAATATCCCATTAAGCTTTCTGCTTCTTCCTTCTCCACGTTTCCACATGTCCCATGTTCCAACAAGACTGACCAAATTTATTTCACTTCAGACATTTACAGCCAACAGGGTGACAAGACATTCCTTGCCTTAGTCTGGACTAGATTCAAACCCAGGCATCAACAGGTTAAACAGAAAGAACATTGATAGATTAGGTGCGTAAGTGAATCAGCTGGAATTCAATGTAAGAGTGAGTTAGTACAATTTGGACGTAAGAATGGAAGATGGAAATACAGTCAAAATGGGGAAGCATTGTCGGGGTAGATAAGCAAAAGCATTTAAGGGTCTGTGTAATTAAGAATCAACTCATAGGTTCAAAGAGCCATCAGATGGGCTAATATAATGCTAGGCCTCATTATAAGGTATAGAATATAAAAGCAAGGAAGTTCTACTGCAATTATACAGAGCAGTGCTCAGATTTCATTTGGAGTATTGCATTCTCATTGCCGGGAATTTTCTCTTTGGATTCTCCCGATCGGCTGCCATAACTTCGGTGGAAGATTGCTGCAATCAAGTTTACGCTTCTATCCGGGGTTTCCACCAATCTTCTGCTGAAGTTATAGTAACTGATCAGGAGAACCCCTGAGGATATTCCACTGCCTATCTGATAAAGGATACAATTACCTTGGAGAGAGTCCAATGATGCAGTAAAGCATATTCACTACAGGTGAGGCAGTTAATGAAGGGAATTGACAGAGTAGATAGAGAAAGACTCCAAGACTGTCACTGACCTCATCTCCTCTGGTGATCTTCCCTCCATGGCCTGCAACCTCATTGGGGAGACCAAATGCAGATTGGGTGACCACTTTGCTTTGGGGGGATTGTCCTACGGGGAGAGATTGAGTAGACTAGGCCTATATTCTCTAGAGTTTAGAAGAATGAGAGGTGATCTCATTAAAACATACAAAATTCTTACAGGGCTTGACAGGGTAGATGCAGGGAGGATGTTTCCCCTGGCTGGGGAGTCTAGAACCAGGGGTCACAGTCTCGGAATAAGGGGTCAGCCATTTAGGACTGAGAGGAGGAGACATTTCTTCACTCAGAGGGTGGTGAATCTTTGGAATTCTCTACCCCAGAGGGCTATGGAGGCTCAGTCGTTGAGTATATTCAAGACAGAGATCGATAGATTTTTGAATATTAATAGAATCAAGGGATATGGGGATAGTGCAGGAAAGTGGAGGTGAGGTAGAAGATCAGCCATGATCTTATTGAATGGCGGAGCAGGCTCGAAGGGCCAAATGGCCTACTCCTGCTCCTATTTCTTATGTTCTTAATACCTCAATTTAATCCACAAGCGTGACCCCGAGCTTCCGGTTGCCTGTCCCTTTAATTCTCCGCTCCACTCCCACTCTGACCTCTCTGTCCTCGGCCTCCTACACTGTTCCAATGAAGCTCAACATAAGCTTGAAGAACAGCACCTCATCTTTCGATTAGGCACTTTACAGCCTTCTGGATTCAACATTGAGTTCAACAATTTCAGATCATAACTTCTGCCCCTATTTTTTCCAGACGGCAGCTTTGATGATTCTGCTATTCCCATTTACACCTCTTCTAGACTCATCTTTTGTTTCTTTACTTGTCCCATTGCCATCTCCTTTGCCTTACACCATCATCCCTTTTGTCATTTAATCTCTATTGCCTTCCACCCTATCACAGACCTTCCCTTTTGTTCTTTCCTCCCCTCCCCCCTTTCTCTGCCTCTGCACTTACTTAAAACCTGTTATATCTCTAACTTTTTCCAGTTCTGATGAAAGGTCATCGACCTGAAACGCTGACCAAAATTTGCTTACCTCAGCGGGTCCGGTGCGGGCGGTCGGCATGGCGGGTCTCAACCCCACTGCTGGCTCCATCCTGCTGCTGAAAATGACTTTCCCTTAATAGGGCCAATTAAGCCCGCCTAGCACTTACCCGGCCCAATTAAATGGAACGGGTCTCGTGACGTCAATCATGCCTCATTTTCAGCCGGGATATTTAAAGGGACCCTGGCCACATTAGATTTGACGTTTAATCTAACATAGTGCTGTCAGTGTACTAGAGCATTGGAATGCTGCAAACACTGACAATGACTGCATAGAGGCAGAGGGCTGCACCCAGGTTCTCTGATGATTCCCTCCATATGCTTATGGAGGGAGTCAGAGCACGCAGGGATGAGCGATAGAGACCTCCCCAGGAGACCAAAACAGCCTGGTTACAGATTGCAGAGGAAGTCACCAGCAGGGATATGTTTAGGTGGAATAAAAACAGAAAATGCTGGAAATACTCAGCAGGTCAGGCAGCATCTGTGGAGAGAGAAAGAGAGTTAACATTTCAGGTCGATGACCCTTTCATTGACCTGAAAAGTTAACTCTGTTTCTCTCTCCACAGATGCTGCCTGACCTGCTGAGTATTTCTAGCATTTTCTGTTTTTATTTCAGATTTCCAGCATCCGCAGTATTTTGCTTTTGTATTTATGTTTAGGTGGACCTGGGTGCAGAGCCGCAAATGTTTCAATGATCTCATTAGATCAGGAAACATTAGTACAAAGCCACACTTAACTTCATCCTGCTGTGCATCTCATCACATCCACATCACTCTGCCTTCCCAACCCTACTCCTGCACATCCTTACTCACACCAACATACCTTGCACGTCCACCCATCCCTCTATCGCTCTCCACATTATCACATCCCCATCTCACTAGCCACTGCTAACACTCACCCTCATCCTAGTGCAGTCAACCAACTAACAACACACAAGGGTAGCCACTTGGGTCTTTTATCCAATGTTTATGTAAAGTTTCTATTAATGTGGTGTCAAACACTTTCCGGTCTTGGACAAATCTGTGTGCACCTTTGGAAGTGGCTTAGTGAGTTGCAGTGAATGGTGAGACATAATGGTACCCCCTGCAATGGTGATGAGTGTGAAAGGAATGGCTCGGTCATTGTAGGGATGCTTTATGGTGTTGGTGTGGGGTTGTGTCAAGCTGTCGCTTCATGTGGCAGCCATATGGGTGTACAGCGTAAAGTTAAGTAAGTCAGACCATGATGAGGCCATCCCTGGCCTCCGGGCAGCAATGTGCTCAGGTGCTGATCCCCTGTGTCCTGTGCAGCATCAGGTGATTGCGGAGAAGGTTGGTGTTGTTGTTGGTGCTGCTGGTGTTGGGGCTCATCATGATCTGATTCTGAGGACCAAGGTGAGACAGTATAAATGGCACCCATGTTGATGGAATAGATGGCAGGTGAAGTACAGATGACAGAAGCCTTCTGTCAATGGTGTGAGAGTTCTTCCAATGAGGTGAGACTGGGTGGAGACATTGTTGGAAAGACTTGTAGCCTGCAGAATCTGTGCTGGAAATGGACTGAGCAACAGCCTGAGGAAAGTGATCATCTGTCAGGTGGGAGCTTTTACTGAACATTTGATGCTGTCAAGTAATCAGCTGGAGCAATGGCCACGGAATTCCCGCCTCAGGTTGACAGACATGCTTCCCGAGCAGCGTGGTTGCCATGGCCATGCTGTTAAATTTTAAAAGTAAGTTAAAAAAGCCTGTTAAGGGCCTGACAACCAGCTGTTAATCATCTCAATTGGGTCTCCCGCCGCTGCCGGTCGGGTCGGTTCTGCAATGACAGACGTGCCTGGAGGAAAGGCGCGTGGGGGGCGGGATGACAACGGGTTCCTGACCCGCTGTCAAAAATAACAACTTTCCCACCCGACCCGCCACCGATCGTGCCCGCTACCTCCCCGGAAAATTCTGGCTGTTACCTCTGTTTCTCTCGCCACAGATGTTGCCTGACCTGCTGAGTATTTCCAGCATTTTCTGTTTTTATTTCGGATTTCCAGCATCCGCAGTATTTGCTTTTGTATTAGAGAATGACTCTCTTGTCTTGTAGGGGACTCCAGAACAAGAGGGTATATTCTATGAATTTTCGTTCCTGGTGTGACTCTTAGAAAGATGAGGAGTGAGCTGGCTGAGGTGAGGTGGAAAGAGAAGTTGTCGCACAGGATGGTAAATCAACAATGGGATAGCTTTAAAAAGTAGACAGCAAAGGTGCAGATGGAAACAACTTTATTTTTCAGGATGCCGTGGATAAATAAAGAAGTTAGAAACAAACTAAAGTTGAAGAGGAAAGTATATGTGACCTATAGGTATGATAAAAATAATAAAGTTAAGAAAGGGATGAGGAAAGAGGAAATTCAGGACAGAAAGCAAGAGACACTTTTTTTTTACACAGAGGGTTGTGAGGCTGTGGAATGCACTACCGGAGTTAGCGATGAAAGCATATGATCTTAAAATTATAAATAAGCTAGTTAAAGGCAAATCAGGAAAAAAATTCTTCACACAAAAAGTTGCGACAATGTGAAATACACTATTGCTTTTTCGGCTATATGACACCCAATGACATGAGCGATATTTGCAAAAGCCCAGGACTGACTCTTGCCTTTTAAAATTGGTGATGACTTGGGCCCACTCCTGTTGCTTTTTATCATGCCCAATGCAAAATTTCAGTGCTATACTTAGGTAAGCCCTTGTTCCCAATGAACCAAAATGTGGCATGAACTAATCTAGGATAGCAGAGTGAACTATTAATCTTTTTACTGTTAATAATTGTGCTGGAAATAGTATAGGATCTCACTGTGTATTTTTGACTTCACCGATTGATAGACCACATGTCTCAAGCTGAAAACTACGAATGAAAGGGCTGATTTCTATTGGAATATCAGGGGCTGTGGAGCCTACGATGTCCTGGCTATGGTCCATGAGGAAGGCACTTCATCCTGAGAGTGTCTGCAGTTAATTTCAAAATACAGCACATTACTGATGAACTGTACAGTCGAGTCACAACATGTGTTAGGTAAGTTTAGCCTAGTAACTAATTGGTAGTTACCGTAATATCTGGTGTATGTTTTGTGCCATGCAATTTTGTTTGCTAAACATATGGGTGAGAGGGCAATTCAAATTTAAGTAGACAAACCAAAACTGCAGCCCCAGAGTTAGATGAGTTATTTATAATGTGCATTTTATAACATTATAGGCATGCGAGTGAGGAATTAGGAATTAAGTGTAAACTGAAAAGTTCAAGATCAAGTAGCTAATTTTCAACCATTTTATAATTGAAGGGTGCTGCTCACCATTCTGCTTGCGGGGAGTTCCTAATACCTGTTGTTTGCTTACTAAGGGCTCAAAAAGTGTTTTTTGGTTGCCTAATGTCCAAGTAGTGACTATCCTCCCTAGGTTGAATGGAGAGAGGAGATAAGTGCCATCCCTCAGGTAGGCTCCAAGATGACACATCAGGCCATGGTGATCCTGTGTAGCAGACTTCATAATCTGATACCCAAGTCAAAGGTCTACAGTGCTTCAGAGCACTGTTGCTGATTGACCAGCCATTGATGGGATACATAGGGTAGATGGAGACTCGGATTATTTCCTCTTAGTTGCAGGCAAACCAATGCCCCAACAGGTAAGATTCTCCGAGCTGGACAAGCAGTGAACATTTACCAGTGTCTATGCTGGTAAGCAGTGTAGTTTTAAGCAGACAATCTCAGGCAGTACCTCTAAGGCTACTTGGAGGTACTTAAACCTTGACTGTCAACCTATGCCTAAGTTTTCTGGGTATAGACAAATGGGACATATCCCTGCACAGAGAAATTGTGCATCCATGCCAGGATAAACAAAATCATTAGTTAGATGAATGTAAGTTATTTATATTAGTTTCGGTCTGTGATACTCAGAAACTCAAAAGGAGCCTTGTTCCAAAGTATATATGATAGAAAAATACTGCGGATGCTGGAAAATTGAAACAACAACAGAAAACGCTGGAAAAACTCAGCAGGCCAGGCAACATCCGTGGAGAGAGAAACAGAGTTAACGTTTCAGGTCGAAACCCTTCGTCAGAACTGAGAAAAAAGCAGGAAATGAAACAGATAAAAAAGCAGGGGGGAGGCTGAGGGGAGGAATAAAAGAACAAAAGGGGTGGTCTATGGTAAGTAGAGACATTAAGAGATGCTCAAGGCAAGACGAGATGGTAATAGGACAGGTTAAGAAACAAAAGGTGGCTTAAGTGTGAAGTGTGAAATGCTGGCAGAATGAGAGACAGCTGCCGTGGGGGGAGAGAGAGAAAAAAAAGGGAAAAGGCACAAACCAAAAGGGTGGATAAAATGTATATATATATATATATATATATGTATATATATATATGTGGTAGGGGCCGAGGTTATGATCTGAAATTGTTGAACTCGATATTGAGTCCGGAAGGCTGTAAAGTGCCTAATCGGAAGCACCTCATCTTCCGATTAGGCACTTTACAGCCTTCCGGACTCAATATCGAGTTCAACAATTTCAGATCATAACCTCGGCCCCTACCACATATATATATATATATATACATTTTATCCAGCCTTTTGGTTTGTGCCTTTTCCCTTTTTTTTCTCTCTCTCCCCCCACGACAGCTGTCTCTCATTCTGCCAGCATTTCACACTTCACACTTCTGAGCTACCTTTTGTTTCTTAACCTGTCCTATTACCATCTCGTCTTGCCTTGAGCATCTCTTAATGTCTCTACTTACCATAGACCACCCCTTTTGTTCTTTTATTCCTCCCCCCAGCCTCCCCCTTGCTTTTTTATCTGTTCCATTTCCAGCTTTTTTCTCAGTTCTGACGAAGGGTTTCGACCTGAAACGTTAACTCTGTTTCTCTCTCCACGGATGTTGCCTGGCCTGCTGAGTTTTTCCAGCGTTTTCTGTTGTTGTTCCAAAGTATATATGTTTATTATACATATTAAAGAAACTACAACACAGCATAAAGAAGTTAAAATACAATGGTTATATTCATTAAACAGTTAAACAGTGAATGAGCTGTTGGTATAAAACCTGACTAACAGCACAAGGTTATGGGGTGATAAATCTCGCAGGGGCCTTGCTTCGAGCGTGTCCAATTCCACTCTGAGAAAACTCTAACACCTGACTCCTAATTCCTGGCTTATATACATTAAAACACACCCTTGAAAAGGCTTCCCGTAAATAATGTTCTTTGTCTCTTGCCGAGCAGCCATCTGTTCTATGACCTCATCCGAGATAACACACACCGTAGCTAACCTCCCAGTCCTCCCTAAAACCATCCCATAAAACATAAGATAACAAGAATGCCTCCTTTCCTTGGAACATTCCAAGCACATGCTCAACGAGGCAAGGTTCCAATCTTTAGCTGTTTAATTAAACTATGAAATGTTTTTTATATAAAGCCTTTTTCTAAAAGGGAAGCTTTATTCTTTAAACTAGAAGCTTTACTCTAAAAATAGAAGCTGTCTTCACATACGTAAGCCTGCAAAATCACTTTGCTTACATATCTGGAGAGCACTGCGATGGATTTCTGTGCATGTCAGATACTTGGCTGACCAAAAACCTGATAAAGGGTCCTATCTAAAAAGGTTATAGTATCGTTCTCTTTCAGACACTAACTGATTTGCCTTGTATTACCAGCATTTTCTGGTTTCAAGTTGATTTGCCTGATGCCAGGTTGTAAGTGATTGGAGGATTTATTTTATTATCCGTGGTACTTCTATTGCAAAAACAGAAATACATCATTAGTACGTTAATAATAAAAAAAATTAGTTTACTTGACAATTTGCCATTAAGAAGTTGTCATTAAGGCCAGTGAGAGAAAAACCCAGGCTTCATTTATTTGTTTATGGTTAGTCTGTAGATGGCAGTCAAATATCACAGTTTTTGTAAGGAGAGGGAACAAAATTACAATCCTGCATTGCCTTGAAAGAGAGAATGCATTCATAAATACAAAGGTGAAAATAAAAATGGATAAATGTTGTACATAAAAATACTTCTTCAAACTCACTTTATGTACAGACACTAACCATCTCAGTACTTCTTTGGTAGTCTCTTTTGGGTGGACTTTCTCCCAGGTCCGTGCTGATCTAACTTTGTTTTAAATGGCTGAAGCAGTTGCGGTCATCCTTTCTTAGTGTCGACCTCTTTGCTTGGGTGTTCTTGTTGTTTTTCAGGCAGATATACTGCTGAATTTCACAGCAGTCTACCTGGGACAACCAGAGATGGAACTGGTGAGTTAGGATCCAAGCAACACTATAGTCTGATGATCTCAGAGGACCCTATGGCAATAGGATATTATGTCTAATGTCTAAGAAGATATCAATCTGGCGTACAGGAGGAAAGGTGCTCTGGTGATCATTGATCAGTGTTCAAACTGGCCAGCAGCAAGGGGCAGACATTGAGGGTCAGACTGAAGTGCACACAGCCACAAATTGACTGACTGAGCAATCAGTTAAAATCAGGGGATGGGGGAGCTCCCGATTTTTTCTGGGAGGGTGGGGGAGAGAAGGAAACTCTAATGGATCCAGTGCTGGAGCCTGAGGGAGGGTTACTAAATCTGCAGACTTTCTGTTAGAGGTTGCATTAACAGCTGTCCATAAAATTCATGCTGGAGGAAACATTCATATTGAGATTAGTTTATTAGGAAGAATCATTAAAGTTCACGTTAGCTTTACCTTTCATCCTCAATTTGACACTCTGTGCTGCCATCTCACTAACTGTGTGAAGGGATCGTATGTTGACAGATGCTGACTATATGGAGGAAAATACAGTTTCAGTGCTATTTATTATTTATATTATTTCTGCTATTTAAACATTACCTATTCTCCATCTAAGCACTTTGCAGGTCATTGTATTTCTTTTCCTGTGTGTGTGGTCGTTGTGCTTTCTTCATCCTTCCCCTTCTTGTTCCTTTATAAATGCTGTTCATCTGTACTAACTTCCCGTTCTGAGGAAGGGTTTATATTCAAAATGCCAACTTTTGTTCTCTCTAGAGGCTGCCTGACCTGCTGAGTGTTTCCTGCATTTTCTATTTTTGTTTCAGATTTCCAGCATCTGCAGTGTTTTGCTTTGCATTGTCGGAAGTGCCGTCTTTCGGATGAGACATTAAACCGAGGCCCCGTTTGCTCTCTCAGGTGGACGTAAAAGATCCCATGGCACTATTTCGAAGAAGAACAGGGGAGTTATCCCCGGTTTCCAAAAACAGATGATCTGGTCATTAGCACATTGCTGTTTGTGGGAGCTTGCTGTGTGCAAATTGGCTGCCGCATTTCCTACAACAGTGACGACACTTCAAAAGTACTTCATTGGCTGTAAAGCACTTTGGGACATCCAGTGGTCGTGAAAGGCGCTGTAGAAATGCAAGTTTCTTTTTTTTATTGAAGCAGCTCCACTTGTTTCAAAAGGTTTGCTTATCGTTTCAACAACAACTTGTATTTATATAGCGCCTTTAACGTTGTAAAACGTCCCAAGGCGCTGCACAGGTGTATTTTAAGACAAAAAAATTGACACCGAGCCACATAAGGAGAAATTAGGGCAGGTGGCCAAAAGCTTGGTCAAAGAGGTAGATTTTAAGGAGTATCTTAAAGGAGGAAAGAGAGGTAGAGAGGCGGAGAGGTTTAGGCAGGGAATTCCAGAGCTTGGGGCCTAGGCAACAGAAGGCACTGCAGCCAATGGTTGAGCGATTATAATCAGGGATGCTCAAGAGGGAGGAATTAGAGGTTCAAAACCAAAAACTACCATTATTTGTATTAAATTCTGGGAGTTGCAAGACAATGCCTCATCTTGTGGCAACAGTTTGCAATCATAACCACAAAGAGAAATTAAACAGACGAGCATAAGATTTGTTTGCAAAAAATCGACCCGCTACAATCCAAACAGACCCAACTCCAGCTGCCCCAGCACTCGCGCTGCAGCGCGACAATGCGCATGCTCGGTGTCTGCCGGCTGAGCAAGCGGTGCGCGGCGCATGCTCGGTGTGGTGCGGGCCAGCTGACTGGTCAGGTGGTGCAGCAGCGGCCGGGTTCCTGCTCCCCGAGACGGCTCCTCGCTCAGCGACATGGGCTCTTTCAACGAACTCTACTTCAATGTGGACAACGGCTACCTGGAGGGGCTAGTGAGAGGTTTCAAGGCCGGCATCCTGTCGCAGGGCGACTACTTGAACTTGGTGCAGTGCGAGACCCTGGAAGGTGAGCGAGTCAGTCAGTCCTGGCGTCAGGGGCCTGTTGCTTTTTGGCGAGGCCCGGGGGGGTGGGTGACAGCGGCCTGCACCCGCTCCTGCGGTCCTACGCTCGAGAACGATCCCAGCCGCGGCCCTTTCTTCTGCAGCGCTCGGGCGGGGGGGAATTGCAACGGTTTTGATTTGCTATGTGTGGAACGGTTGACGGTGTTGGACTGAGCCTCGCTCCCCGGCCGCTGGATGAGGCCTCCCTGCTGCTGTAGCCGAGAGTGATGTCTGGAGGGTGTCGAAGGGGGAAAAGGCTTTTACGTTTAATTTCTGTTTTGACAGTGGGCTGTAGTACTCGGGGAGCTCAAAGGTCAGTAATTTGGGGCCTACCTGTATGTATTTACGACGTTAATTTGTTCAAAGCGTCAGCATTGCCATTTTGATGGTATTCTGGGGGTTGGAACCGCGTTAATATACACTTGACAGCTGCACATTGCTTCCTCGTGTATGCACCGGCTCTTAATCTTTGAAGGTAAATGAGTGTTAATTATGCTTTAGATCGTATGAAATTAAATTATTGGGGAATATAAAAAATAAAATATTCGACAGATACATAAATAACACATCAGGATAGGGCCACTAAAGGATGCACAAGATAAAGTCACTGGTAATGACAGCGAAATGGCAGAAATATTGAATAGTTACTTTGCCTCAGTATTTACCAGGGAAAGTAACGAAGTGGACATGACATTACAAGAAGAAATTTAAAAAATAAAGTAATTTATGTAAGTAAAACAGCATTCTTTGTGCCTGAGAAGTGGCAATTATTTCTTGTCCCAAACTTTGTCTATTTCAGAATATGGTGCTGTTTTAAGAGTGCTGGAAATCAAAGTTTAAGTGAAGGGCCGTGCAATATGAATGCTGAATGTTATCTCCTGATCATCAGCGGCAAGATAGTTTCTTTTCCACTCCTTCATAGAAAACAAAAATGAGAAATTAGAATACTGTATATCAATTTTAGGAAAAGGACTGTTATCCTGGAATTGAGGATGGGTCAATTGAAAAGTTTGATCTATGGGCTGGTGTTGAGATTGATCTCTCAACTCTGAGTTGCCTGATGACATTAAAAGTGATTGCTTTTTACTAAATGTTATGCACTTTAAACATTTATAATGTACTTGAAAGTTTTACTTTGAATGTTAATCTGCCATTCTTTACTTCAGCAATGTAGCAAATTAATTTGCTCTCACTTCCTGCTTCTGAAAATCTCAACTGATGTTGAAATTGAAAATTGTCAGCTACATCGCAGTTGCATGTTGCGTGTCTGACCAAGTACATAAATTAACCGTTTAAACAATGTTATTTAAAGAATTTTGTTGATTTGATTTGTCTTGTTATAGATCATGAATTGGCATGCAAAGCACCAGTGAATACAATTCCATAAATAGCAGAGATGTGGGGGTAGAAATTAGGTCGCGCCTCATTTGGGGCGCAAATATCGTCTGGACGCAAATATTAGCGCCTGGCGCTAATTATCGGCACTGACTGGAAACTTCACTTTTACCGCCCCGGGAGGTGAGTGGAGCGCTAAAGCAGGCGCTGCACACCTGTCTTAAGGCGCAAAGGCCAAGGAGTGAGGCGCTACCTCAGAGCGCTGGCGAAGCTCGTGTAATGTCAGTCAGCAATGGAACACACACACAATGGCACGGGCCAGTTCTTAAAGGGGATGGTTAATCTTGCTTTCCATCCACATCCTGTTCATTGCAGCCTTGAATCTCGGCCTGGAGAGACTTGCACATCAAATGTGCTGGAAAGAACAATGGAGAGTACCAGGCAAAGAGCTCAGAGTGCAGCTCCCACAGTCTCTGCTAAATCGATACAAGGAATGGCAAATCAAAATGAACCTGCAAAGTGCTGCTCAGTACCCAAAACTTCTTCACACAACGTTGAATCTCTCCAGAAGTCTCTCCCCCTCTCTCTCAGAATGCGTAGTTCAAAAATGCCACCAACAATAAAAGACAGGAAGAGGCCCCCTTTAAATAGCGCCCCCCCCAGCCCCACAGCGATTGATAGCGTTCCAGTCTTCTGGTCGTTGGATGCGCCAGGCGGTAAGGCAGGGGGCGCCACTCAATTTCTGCTCCGGGGCGCCACAAGGGCGTTGCACCATGGAATGACGTCACAATCTGCGCGCGCAGGTGGTCGCAGCGGTAAGTTTTAGCGCCGCCGCACAATCTCAAGTTAAGTTCTCGAGCGGCGCAAACATCGCTGCGCCCGGGCGTTAGCGGCTTTGCGCCCCATTAGCGCCCTCTTAAGGCGCTAACGGGAGGCGCAACCAACTGAATTTTTACCCCTTGGTGTATTGTGTACAAAGTCACTAATTTTCAAAGTGCAGTAACTGTGTGTGTGTGTGTGTGTGTATTGAGGTATATAAGATGCAGTGGAATAGAGAAGGAGTACTGTTTTGAGTTAAATCTTGACAACAGAACAAGGGTAGATGGGTACAAACTGGTAAAAGGACAAGTTCAGGATAGTGTGATCAATATGCAGCATGGTGTTGTGGGTAGGTTGGCGGAGTCAAATTCTGGAGTCTTTCAAGACAGTTAATTACTGTGGTGGTGGGAGGTTTTGGTGGAAGGATGAGCAGAATGGCCTCCATCTGTACTTTAGTATTTAGATTTGGTGACTGGAATACCATCAGGATTTATCTGAATCAAATGAAATTTATTATGCAACAGGAACTGCATTCCATGCATCCTAACATGCTGTAGTGGCAGGATGTGTCTATATGCTGATGACTACCCATATGTTTGATCTCTGTCACTTTCAGAGAATGTTCCCACCTTTTTATTTACTGTAACAGTAATTGTATATTTTGTGTAGTGGAATACTGAGGATACATCAAGTGGCTTATTGATAAAAGAACTGAAGGCGTTGGGTTCACCTCACAGATGGCTTTCCTTCTGGTGCTGATTTTAGCATATCACTAAGGGTGATGTGTGGCAAAAAATCTTCTTCACCCCTTGTTTCGGAACAGGCAATATACCTGTATATGAAAAAAATTCCCATGTTTATGGTTTTTTTTAAACGGTCAGTACTGAAACAAACAATGGAAGTAGGATTACTCAATCTGTTCCTATGGATTTAAGTAGTGAGCCCAAATTGCAATATTAGTAAAATGGTCAAGAGTAGTAGAAAAGTAAACTGTAGCTTATAATTTGTGGCAGCAGCCTTTTGCATATCTTCCCATTTGTGATTATAGTAGCCATTACAAAACTGAAATAACCAAAGTCTAATTAATACAGTAACTTGTAATGCTGAGTTGAATATTTGCCATAGATGTACGCATAGTGCCAGCAGACAGGATTTCTAGGAAAATAGAATCATAGAAATTTACAGCACAGAAGGAGGCCATTCGGCCCATCTTGTCCATGCTGGCTGACAAAGAGCTATCCACCCGAATCCCACTTTCCAGCACTTGGTCTGTAGCCTTGTAGATTACAGCACTTCAAGTGCATATCCAAGTACTTTTTAAATGTGATGAGGTTTTCTGCCTCTACCACCCTTTCAGGCAGTGAGTTCCAGACCCCCACCACCCTCTGGGTGAAAAAAGTTATCCTCAACTCCTCTCTCAACCTCCTACCAATTACTTTAAATCTATGCCCCCTTCTGCTAAGGGTAATAGGTCCTTCCTTTCCACTCTATCTAGGCCCCTCATAATTTTATACACCTCAATTAGGTCTCCCCTCAGCCTCCTCTGTTCAAAAGATTAGTGGTAGGCCAGAGGATTGGGAAATTTTTAGAAACCAGCAAAGGATGACTCAAAAATAGAGGGAGAAGCTAGATTGAGAGTAAACTAGCAAAAAATATAAAAACAGATAGTAAGAGCTTCTACGGGTATATAAAAAGGAAGAGAGTAGCTAAAGTAAACGTTGGTCCCTTAGAGGATGAGACTGGGGAATTAATAATGGGAAACAGGGAAATGGCAGAGACCTTGAACAAATATTTTGTATCGGTCTTCACGGTAGAAGACACTAAAAGCATCCCAATAATTGATAATCAAGGGGCTATAGGGAGGGAGGAACTTAAAACAATCACTATCACTAGAGAAAAAGTACTAGGCCAACTAATGGGACTAAAGGCTGACAAGTCCCCTGGACCTGATGGCCTGCATCCTAGGGTCTTAAAAGAAGTGGCTGCGGAGATAGTGGATGCGTTGGTTGTAATCTACCAAAATTCCCTGGATGCTGGAGAAGTCCCAGCGGATTGGAAAACCGCAAATGTAACTCCCCTATTCAAGAAAGGAGGGAGACAGAAAGCAGGAAACTATAGGCCAGTTAGCCTGACATCTGTCATTGGGAAAATGCTGGAATCCATTATTAAGGGAGTAATAGCAGGACATTTAGAAAATCATAATACAATCAAGCAGAGTCAACATGGTTTTATGAAAGGGAAATCGTGTTTGACAAATTTGCTAGAGTTCTTTGAGGATGTAACGAGCAGGGTGGATAAAGGGGAACCAATGGATGTGATGTATTTGGATTTCCAGAAGGCATTCGATAAGGTGCCGCATAAAAGGTTACTGCACAAGATAAGAGCTCACGGGGTTAGGGGTAATATATTAGCATGGATAGCGGATTGGCTAACTAACAGAAAACAGAAAGTTGGGATAAATGACATTTTCAGGTTGACAAACTGTAACTAGTGGGTTGCCACAGGGATCAGTGCTCAGGCCTCCACTATTTACAATCTGTATTAATGACTTGGATGAAGGGACCGAGTGTACTGTAGCCAAATTTGCTGCTGATCCAAAGATAGGTGGGAAAGCAAGTTGTGAGGAGGACACAGTCTGCAAGGGATATAGATGGGTTAAGTGAGTGGGCAAAAATTTGGCAGATGGAGTATAATGTGGGAAAATGTGAGGTTATCCACTTTGGTAGGAAGAATAAAAAAGCAAATTATTATTTAAATGGAAAGAGACTAGAAAATGCTGCGGTATAGAGGGATCTAGGGGTTCTTGTACATGAAACACAATGTTAGCATGCAGGTACAGCAAGTAATTAGGAAGACAAATGGAATGTTGGCCCTTATTGCAAGGGGGATGGAGTATAAAAGTAGAGAAGTCTTGCTGCAACTGTGCAGGGCGCTGGTGAGACCACGTCTGGAGTACTGTGTGCAGTTTTGGTTTCCTTATTTAAGGAGGGATATACTTGCATTGGAGGCAGTTCAGAGAAGGTTCACTAGGTTGATTCCTGAGATGAAGGGGTTGTCTTGTGAAGAAAGGTTGGGCCTATACTCATTGGAGTTTAGAAGAATGAGAGGTGATCTTATTGAAACATGTAAGATTCTGAGAGGGCTTGACAGGGTAGATGCAGGGAGGATGTTTCCCCTCGTGGGGGGAATCTAGAACTAGGGGGCATAGTTTCAGAATAAGGGGTCGCCCATTTAAAACAGAGATGAGGAGGAATTTCTTCTGAGGGTCGTGAATCTTTGGAATTCTCTTCCCCCCCCCCCCCCCCCCCCCCCCCAAGAGAGCTGTGGAGGCGGAGTCATTGAATATATTCAAGGCGGCGATAGACAGATATTTGAGCTACAGGGGAGTCGAGGCTTATGGGGAGCGGGCGGGAAAGTGGAGTTGAGGCCAAGATCAGATCAGCCATTATCTTATTGAATGGCGGAGCAGGCTCGAGGAGCCAAATGGCCTACTCCTGCTCCTATTTCCTGTTCTTATGTTTTTAAAGAAAACAACCCCAGCCTATCCAATCTTTCCTCATAGCTAAAATTCCCCAGCCCAGGCAACATCCTCGTAAATCTCCTCTGCACCCCCTCTAGTGCAATCACATCCTTCCTGTAATGTGGTGACCAGAACTACACGCAGTATTCTAGCTGCAGCCTAACTAGTATTTTATACAGTTCAAGCATAACCTCCCTGCTCTTATATTCTATGCCTCGGCTAATAATGGCAAGTATCCTGTATGCCTTCTTAACCACCTTATCTACCTGTCCTGCTACCTTCAGGGATCTGTGGACATGCACGCCAAGGTCCCTCTGATCCTCTGCACTTCTGTGTCCTACCATTTATTGTGTATTCCCTTGCCTTGTTAGCCCTCCCCAAAGGCATTACCCCTCACTTCTCCGGATTGAATTCCATTTGCCACTGTTCTGCCCACCTGACTAGTCCATTGATATCTTCCTGCAGTCTGCAGCCGCCTTCTTCATTATCAACCACACAGCCAATTTTTGTATCATCTGCAAACTTCTTAATCATACTTCCTACATTCAAGTCCAAATCATTGATATACACCACAAAAAACAAAGGACCCAGTACTGAGCCCTGCGGATCCCCACAGGAAACAGCCTTCCAGTCACAAAAACACCCTTTGACCATTTCCCTTTGTTTCCTGCCTCTGAGCCAATTTTGGATCCAACTTGCCACTTTGCCTTGGATTAGTTATCCTCTTGCTCTTAATGTATTTATAAAACATCTTTGGGTTTTACTTGCCAATATTTTTTCATGCCCTCTCTTTGCTTTCCTAATTTCCTTTTTAATTTCACCCCTGCACTTTCTATACTCCTCTAGGGTTTCTGTAGTGTTGAGCCCTCGGAATCTGTCAAAAGCTTCCCATTTTTTTCTTTATCCTACCCTGAATGCCCCAAATACATGGGAGCTACTGTTACGATGAGCAAGATTAGACTATTTAGACTGTGGTTCATTTGTGATGGGTGTCTGCTGGGGAATAGACTATTGGTTCTGGTATCTAATGTCAGCATGTTGCACTTCCAGGTGTATGTGTGGGGGGAGGGTGTTATAGGTAAAGAGCAGAAAGCACCTCGTCTCAGTGGGAAGTAGTCCTGATTAGTATCTCCGGTACATGGAATAAAGTTCATATCTCCTGTACATGGAATAAAGTTCATATTTGTACATGGAATGAATCCATGTTATAGAGTCATAGTCATAACGGCACAGAAGGAGGCCATTCGGCCCATCGAGTCCGTGCCGGCTCTCTAGAGCAATCCAATCAGTTCCATTCCCCCGCCCTATCCCTGTAACCCTGCAAGTTTATTTCCCTCAAGTGCCTATCCAGTCTCCCTTTGAAAACATTGAGTGTGTCCGCTTCCACCACTTCTGTCGGCAGCGAGTTCCAGGTCCTCACCACTCGCTGCGTAATAAAGTTTTTCTTCACATCCTCCTTGTATCTCTTGCCCAAAACCTTAAATCTGTGTCCCCTAGTCCTTGTACCATCAACTAGTGGGAACAGCCTTTCCCCGTCTAGCCTATCCAAACCCGTCATAATCTTGTACACCTCTATCAAATCACCCCGCAACCTCCTTTGCTCTAATGAAAACAAATCCAGCTTCTCCAACCTGACCTTGTAGCTAAGATCCCCCAATCCACAGAACCATTCTGGTAAATCTCCTCTGCACCCTCAAGTGCCTTCACATCCTTCCTAAAGTGTGGTGACCAGAACTGGACTCAATACTCCAGTTGTGGCCTAACCAGCGCTTTATAAAGGTTTAGCATAACTTCTCTACTTTTGTACTCAATATCTCTATTTATGAAGCCCAAGATCCCATATGCTTTGCTAACCACTCTCTCAATATGTCCCGCCACCTTCAGGGACCTATGCACATTAACTCCCAGGTCCCACTGTGCCATTAAGTGTATATTGCCTCTCCCTGTTCCTTCTGCCAAAATGCATCACCTCACACTTCTCTGTATTGAATTCCATCTGCCATTTGTCTGTCCATTCTGCTAGCCTTTCTATGTCCTGTTGCAGTCGATTGGTATCATCCTCACTGTTTGCCCCCCCCCCCCCCCCCCCCAAGTTTGGTGTCATCGGCAAATTTAGAAATTCTACTCTACCAATATCCAGGTCATATATCAAAAAAAAAAGCAGTGGCCCCAGCACTGACCCTTGGGAAACACCACTGTCTACCATCTTCCAGTCTGAAAAACAGCCATTTACCACAATTCGCTGTTTTCTGTCCTTAAGCCAATTCCTTATGCAAGCTGCCACGACCCACCTATTCCATGAGCCTCAATTTTGTTAACCAGCCTTCTATGTGGTACTTTGTCAAACGCCATCCGAAAATCCATGTAGACAACATCCATTGCATTCCCTTCATCAATCCTCCCTGTTACTTCATCAAAAAATTCAATTAGATTAGTCAAACACGATCTGCCTTTTACAAATCCGTGTTGGCTCTCCTTAATTAGCTTAAACCTCTCCAATTGCCTGTTAATTTTTTCCTTGATTATTGTTTCTAAAACTTTACCCACCACTGATAAACTGACCAGCCTGTAGTTACTAGAATTGTCCTTACACCCTTTCTTGAACAATGGTGTCACATTTGCCACTTTCCAATCCTCGGGCACCTCCCCCACATCTAGGGAAGATTGGAAAATTATGGCAAGCCCTTCCGCTATCTCCTCCCCCAATTCCCTTTGCAACCTGGGATGCAAGCCATCTGGACCAGGCGACTTATCCACTCTAAGCATACCCAGCCTTTCTAGTACATCCTGTCTATCAATTTTCATCCCTTCCATTGCTTCTACCTTTTCCACTTATATTTTGTCAGCATCCACCTCCTTAGTAAACACCGATACAAAGTACTCGTTGAGTATTCTAGCCTAGCCTAGCCCTGCACCTCTAAGCATATATGACCTTCTTTGTCACTAATAGGCCCCACCCCGCCTCTTACTACCCGCTTACTGTTTACATGCCGGTAGAAGATTTTTGTGTTCCCTTTTATGTTAACTGCCATTCTACTCTCATATTCTCTCTTTGCCAATCTTATTTTCATCTTCACTTCCCCTCTCAACTTATTGTATTTGGTCTGGTTCTCCCTTGAAGAATTCACCTGACATTCATCATACACCCTCTTTTTTTTTTGTTTCATCATCTTCTCTATCTCCCTCGTCATCCAAGGAGCCCTTGCTTTGGTTCCCTGGGTGAAATGTGATTTAAATATTGTAGCCAGTGAGTAACTGGCTGGCATTTTGTTTATGCCACAGATGTGGACTAAGGTTAATAAGTTTAAAAACTGAAGGCAGACTGTACTGCGTAGTGGGAGTGCCAAGGGAGCAGTTGCTGTCTTGTATTGGATTTTCTGTAGTGCTTGGGTGATCAAGGAATGGTTGGCTGTTTAAATATTCAGTGTTCTGGCATAGCTATATGAGAAAAGGTTCTTTAAAAAAAAAAAAATTGTGGACTGGACAACACAACCTGTGGTACATCATTATACAATATAATTTGAATGTTTAATTCCAGGAGTGTGGTAAATCCTCTATATTGGTTGGACATGACTTTTACATTGTCTAAAGATTCCCAAACCTGGGAATCTTTAGACAGTTATCAAGCTGCATAAAGATGCAAATTGCCTGCCAAATTTTCAAATTCTGTCAGAGAAAGAATGCGGAGAATTACAATTAATTCCTTTTGCTGCCTTTTTTTTTACAAATCGTACATGTATTTTGGTTGAACATGGAATGCTGAGAATCTCCTGGAAACTGGTTTGGAGGAGTTACTGATTAATTCAGCATTTGGAGGTTGAATTAATATGCCTGCAGTTGAAGTCAAAGTGCTGCTGGGTTAATTATTATGCCGATAATTCAACTCAATCATGCTAGTAGGTTTCTTTGTTTATATATATTTTAAATTCTGCAATTTGTGTGGGACTTTTGTGCAGCTGACTGAACATTTCACTGAGGTAACCAAGAAATGTTTACATATTGGAGGGTCTGTATGGCAGGAGATACTGGGAGCCAAGATAAGTGAGCAGCAGGAGGATTTTTTTGAATGTGCCAGAAGAGATTATTTTTAAATGTACATGTTTGATAGATTGAAGGGCTACCAGGTTGCCTGAACGAACCAAGGAGGGCATAGTTTTACTTTTAGTATAGTAGGTACACTGATGTCTGTGGACAGTGTGCTCTTATTATATTCATTATGAAGCCTATCTTTGAATATTGTAACATGCATTACACTTATGAGTAATCGGGGCTCCCGAAAGAGCCATTTTTTTTCCTGTGATCATCAGAAATATAACTTGTTTTTATGTTTTTGTTTTACCAGTAACATGACAGACATCAGCTAGGATGCTCAACTCTACAGTGGAAAATGTAATTGTTGAAAGACTAAGAATTATATCACATCATAAATCAAAGCTGTGCATGCTCATTTGTGCCCACTGGTTGTATAAATTGGGGTTTATTATTGAAACATATAAGATACTGAGGGGGCTTGACAAGGTAGATGTAGAGAAGATGTTCCCCACATGGGGGAATCTAGAACTAGGGGGCATAGTTTCAGAATAAGGGTCGCCCATTTAAAACTGAGATGAGGAGAAATTTCCTCTGAGGGTTGTAAATCTGTGGAACTCTCTGCCCCAGAGAGCTGTGGAGGCTGGGTCATTGAATATATTTAAGGTGGAGATAGACAGATTTTTGAACAATAAGGGAGTGATGGGTTATGGGGAGCGGGCAGGGAAATGGAGCTGAGCCCAAGATCAGATCAGCCATGATCTCATTAAATGGCGGAGCAGGCTCGAGGGGCCAAATGGCCTACTCCTGCTCCTATTCTGTTCTTAAATGGTTTTTCCAAGGACTTGTATGATTTCAGTAACAGTTGTCATGGCAAACACCAGCATTTCAGTAATCTGCAGCTGACCACCGGAAAACAGACCAAATGCAGATTGGTTGACCGCTTTTCCAGACATCTCCTTTTAGTCTACAAGTGTGAACCTGACCTGCCTATGGGTTGCACTCCTGCACTGCTCCATCTAAGCTGAACACACACTTCAGGAACCGTATCTCCTTTTTCTCTAGGGTACGTTTCAGCCATTGACTTGAACTTGACTTCAACAACTTCAGTCCTTAGCTGTCTCCTTGATTTTTTTTCCCCTTCTCCTCATTACCTTTTACTGGCTTCTCCCATCCATCCAGGAGCAGTTATAGTCACCTATTCAAATACCATTTTGCAGTCTGACTGCGATGATCATTGCATATAACCAAGCATTTTTAATTTCTTTCCAACCTTTTAAAATATGTTTGCAGGCTACTAATCCTGTAAGCACACCCATATTCTTGACCATTAACCGCCATTCTGTCTGCACTATACCAGTTCTAAAAAGTGGTCGCCACCCAAACCATTAGTTTAGCTTTCTTTCAAGTGCTAACTAATCTGTATATTTCTTGTGTTTTCTGTTTACTTCTGATTCCTAGCATTTTCTTCTGTATTATACACTGAATAATACCTAAGAATGACATTAAGACATGGATGACTAAAGAGGTAAGGGACAACATCAAACTAAAAGAAAAAGCATACACGAATGCAAAAAAAGCACAGATCCTGGCAAATGGGACAGATACAAAGAATAGCAAAGGGTGACAAAACAGGTAGTCGGAGCCACAAAAAGGAAGCATGAAAAGAAACTTGCAAGGGATATGAAAATCAATACACACAACGTTTACAATTATATAGGAAAAAGAGGGTGGTTAAGAGCAATGTGGGCCACTTAAAAACTGATAATGGTGATATAAATGAAAATAAGGAAATGGCGGTCATGTTACTTTGCGTCAGTATTTAAAATAGAAGAAGAGCATAGCATGCCGGACATCCCAAGGAAACTAATATTGCATCAGGGATGGGGACTCACCTAAATGAACGTAAGTAAAATAATAGTAATGAAGAAAATAATGGCACTAAAGAGTGACAAACCCTCAGGACCAGATGGTTTTCATCCCATGGTTTTAAAGGAAGTAGGTGAGAGCATTGCAGATGCCCTAACTATTATCTTCCAAAGTTCTCTCCATTCAGGGAACCATTCCTTTAGATTGGAAAATTGCGCATGTCACTCTGCTATTTAAGAAAGGGGTGAGAGGGAAACCAGGGAATTATAGACCAGGTAGCTTAACAGCAGTTGCTGGGAAATTACTAGAGTCTATAATTATGGATGGAGTGACTGAACACCTTGAAAATTTTCAGCTGATCAGAGAGAGCCAGAATGGATTTGTAAAAGGTAGGTCATGCCTGATGAACCTGATTGAATTTTTTGAAGAGGTGACTAAAGTAGTGGACAGGGGCATGTCTATGGATGTTATTTATATGGACTTCCAGAAGGCATTCGATATAGCCCTCATAAGAGACTTCACTAAAGTTGAAGCTCATGGAATTGAGGGGAAATTATTGACCTGGTAGGAGATTGGCTGAGCGGTAGGAGACAGGGTAGGAATAATGGGCAGGTACTCTAATTGGCAGGATGTGACTAGTGGCGTCCAATGTTCCCTGTAAAAAAATGTTTTGGTGCGTGGCCTCTTTAACTGGCTGCGCGGCCCATTCAAATTTTTGCCCATGCACGTTTGTCCCATGTAAAAGCCGGTGAGCGGCCTGCGCAGGACTTCCAGACCGCTGTGCGGCCGCGCAGCTTAACAGGAACGTTGGTGGCGTCCCACAGAGATCTGTGTTGGGGCCTTGATGATTCACTATTTTTTGATGACGGGATAGAGAGCCACATATCCAAGTTTGCCGATGACACAGATGGGCGGCATTGTAGATGGACGCATAAAATTACAAAGAGTTTAATAGATTAAGTGAATGGGCAAAACTCTGCCAAATGGATTTCAATATAGGCAAGTGTGAGGTCATCCACTTTGGACCTAAAAGAATAGAACAGGGTACTTTCTAAATGGTGAAAGGCTAAAAGCAGTGGAGGTCCAAAGAGACTTGGGGGTCCATATACATAGATCATTAAAATGTCATGGGCAGGTACAAAAAAATAATCAAAATGGCTAATGGAATGCTGGCCTTTATATCTAGAGGATTAGAATACAAGGGGGTAGAAGTCATGCTGCAGCTATACAAAGCCCTAGTTAGACCACACCTGGAGTACCGTGTTCAGTTCTGGGCACCACACTGTAGGAAGGATATATTGGCCTTGGAGAGAGTGCAGCGTAGATTTACTAGAATGATACTTGGACTCCAAGGGTTAAATTATGAGGAGAAATTACACAAACTAGGGTTGTATTCCCTGGAATTTAGAAGATTAAGGGGTGATTTGATCGAATTTTTTAAGCTATTAAGGGGAACTGATAGGGTTGATGGAGAGAAACTATTTCCGCTGGTTGGGGAATCTAGGACTAGGGGGCATAGTCTTAAAAATTAGAGCCAGGCCTTTCAGGAGCGAAGGTAGGAAACACTTCTACACACACAGGTTGGTAGAAATTTGGAACTCTCTTCCGCAAACGGCAATTGATGCTGGGTTAATTGTTAATTTTAAATCGGAGCGTGATAGAAGTTGGGTCACAGATCAGCCATGATCTCATTGAATGGCGGAACAGGCTCGAGGGGCTAAATGGCCGCCTCCTGTTCCTATGTTCCTAAGGCGCTCTGGTGCAATCCAAAACACACAACTATCCAATTGTCCATTGGTTTAAGAGCTCAAATGTGAGTAGGAAGGCATAGCTTTAGATGCTTTTCCTCATGTGTAGGGTGCTGGATGGGAGGAGACTTGTGTGGAGTATAAACACCAGCACAGCCTGTTTCTGTGATGTATGTTCTATGTAATTCAAGCTACAACTGCAGCCTTCGTGTGAAATGGTTTTCCTGCTGTTGTAGCATAAATGCCATCTGAATCCAGAGTAGGGCCTGACCTGACACACCTTCGTTTTAGAGTCAGTTTGGGCCATGACACCTGATTTACATTAGAGGTTAACTCTTAAGTGAAGCTGAAACAGCTTCATACCAACACTAAACCTGTAGTGCAGATACACTGCTAATCTCCTCTCTTGGTTCAGGTAACTAATAAACTGTTATTTTGTGAGCTATGATGCCATTTGACCTCCTTGATGGAATTGTCTTGTAATAAATCCCAGCTGTTCATAATTGTATAGGTGTACAACATTTTCTCAGATGTTAAAATGTATTAAAATTTGAGTGCTTTTTGTTAGTACAGCATTGCATGGGGAGGTTGCTCACAGTCAAAGAGGGCTGCAATGCTCCTGAAAGATGTTCTGATTCTTGAGCAAAAGCAGCTTTGTATTGACTGTTGGTTACGATTGAGTCTTTATGATGGCTGAATGTTTGATTATAACAATACTTTGCATTTATATAGTGCCTTTTAATATAATCAAAAAATGGAAGCTGAGCCAAAGTATTATGAAAGGTGACCAAAAGCTTGGTCAGAGCTGGGTTTTAAGGAGGGTCTTAAAGGAGTTGAGGAAGGCGGAGAGGCTGAGCTGCTTAGGGATGGAATTACAGAGCGTGAGGCCTAGGTGGCTGAAGGCATAGCTGCCAATGCTAGGGTGAAGGGGAGGAAAGGAGGGGGGAATGCACAAGAGGCCAAAGCCAAAGGATCTAATAGTTTTTGGGGGATGGAGGGCTTGTAGAACTGATGGCTATTAGAGATAGGGAGGGATGAGGCCACGAAGATATTTAAACAGGGAATTTGGAATTGGAGGTGTTGGGGGACTTGCGGTCAACTTTAGTCAGCGAGGACGGGGGTGATAGGCAAGCAGAACCTCGTGGGATAGGATATGGGCATCAGAGTTTTGGATGAGCTGAAGTTTACAGAGCGTGGCGGATGGGTGGCTCATCGGAAGAGTATTGGAATTGCTAAGTCTAGAGGTGACAAAGGCATGGATGAGGGCTTCAGCAGGTGGGCTGAGGTAGGAGTGAACGGGGGTGATGTTATGGAGGTGGCAGTAGGCAGACTTTATGATGGAAAGGATATGGGGTTGGAAGCTCAGCTTATGATTACATAGGATACTGAGGTTGCAAACAGTTTGATTTCAGTTTGAGATAGTTGCCGATGAGTGTGGAATTGGTGTCAAGGGTGACGAGTTTGTGGCAGGGCCGACGCTGTTGGTTTTGGTTTTTCCAATAGTAATTGGAGGAAATTGCGGCTCATCCAAGACTGGATTGCGGACAAGCAGTTGGACAACACAGAGGCAGTGCATAGATCGAGAGAGGTGAAGGAGAGATAACTGGTGTCATCAGTGTATGTATGGAGGGGGCTAATGCTAGATCCCTGATGGACAGCGGAGGTAACTGCAGGACAAACAGAAAAGCCTGTGTTGGAGATGTTCTAGTTATGATTGGAGCAGAGGTATTGAAGGATGAGTGCGGTCAACCATATCAAAGGTTGCAGAGAGGACAAAGAGGGATAATACACCATGGTCAGTCATGAGGATGTCATTTGTGACTTTAAAGATTGGCATGCATTTTTTGATCCATTTGTACCAGTAGTGCTGGTACTAAGTCTTGGTCAAAATCACTTCAGAGCACTATTAAAACTTAAGTGTGAATAAGTTTGACATAATAGAATTGATAACCTGACAAGATTTTCCCATACAGCACTAGTGTTGGTTTGGTTGCCCCTTAGAAAATTGTACATAAGCTAACCTATTGGGTAACATTTGTACAAAGTATTTTTTTCAGATGGCATTTTATAGGGATATCATGAAAACAGTTGGACCTGTTTGAAACACTAGTCATACTATAACGTGATCAGCTATCCTGGTGTTCATGACCTGAGGAGTAGCCCAGTTTTGGCTGAAAGACGCAGCATTTACCACAGGGAACAGAATGACCTAAAGTATCTACTAATGGGCACCAATAAACCCAGTTTACCAAGTACATCACAAGCAAGTTGTGCCGTGTCTCATGAATGCAATAATTAATTTTCCCACCTTTATTTAAGCACTGCAGCTGTGGGTAAATTGGATTCGATAAGGTTCGTAATGCTCCATCGTGTCATTTTTATGTTAATTTTTCTCTCCAGACTCCTGGCCTCCAAGTCAAGCGCAAGTTGAGCATTACATATATTGAACTTTTTGACAAACACTATTCACAAGTAAGATGTGGAACAATACATTGGACATGTTCCCAAATTCAGTAACAGTTGTACAGAAATAAAAATAATTCTTTTTCAGTTTCTTAAGCGTTCATACCATTAGTTTCAGAGGGATAAATAGTTCCTGTGGGGTCCAAATGTATATTTCTCCTAACTAAGAAATTATAAGTGCAACATTCTGAAAATCTAAGTGACATTTGATTTTGTATTGCTGAATACCTTTGTTCATTTAGTAAACCTTTTGGAAGTCCTCTTCAAAATATTTATTCTGAAGTGCTAGCAGTCAGATTTCGTTCCCATTTGCAGTCTTTGTTTTGAACATGTTCTTCATTCTTTTAATTCACTAACTAATCACTTGGTTCTCAGTTTTCTTCAGTTCAGAGAGGTTTCGGGTAAAATGAAATTTGTTTCCCAACTATGTTCTGTATGTTTGAGTTCCTTCTGAGTTTTGGGTCATGTAGTAAGTACTGTTTTTTTCCCCTCCTCTTGTTTCTCTGCCAGGTGCTCGGGTTATAGTTGATCCCCTATAGATCTGGGACCATTTTAGCTGCTACATGCTTCTGGCAGCAATTGATGTGGGCTTTCAACCAAATAACTACCCCAAATGCTTTGTGAGCTTGAAAGCTTGACATTTCTTTTATGAAAGAACAGTGCTGGGAAATACACTCTAGATAGTAAGGAAGAGAGAAGGAGAGGTGCAGCTACATAGATGCTTAACTATGGAAGTGCAGATAGAAAAGACAATTCAAAAAAACCAAATGGGATTGCAGGTTTTATACATTGGAACTGGATACAACGGCACTGAGGTGATGTTGAATTTGTGGAAGACACTGTTTAGGATACAGTTAGCGTATTGTGTGCAATTTGGGAAATCCCAATTCAAGAACGGTATTTCAAACCATGGCAAAGATACAGTGAAGATTTGTTGGAATAATGGCAGGAATGAGAGGTCATTCGTTATGAAGAAAGGCTTGTAGAATGTGAACTTCTCGTCACTGAACCAGAGAAATTTGTGGAGGATCTAAGAGGTTTTCAAATTTCTGATGGTTTTGCAAGGGTAAATAAGGAAATATTCTGGCTGGTCAATCAGTAGCTTGGCGACATAAACCTGGTATTCTCGGCAGATTGAAGTGAGAAGGCAGAAGAAACTTTTTCCACAGGTGTTTACTAAAACATGAGGTGCTTACACGTGGTTTTTGAAAGACCATTACATCATTTAAAATGAAAATAATAAATATTTGTAAAAGGATACAGGAAAAATGGGCTGAATGTTCGCTTCCTGTAATGCATCTGTAACGACTGTTTTTCCTAATCTCATTTAAAGCGTCTACAAATCTGTTAATGTTGATTTGTTTTTCAGGACAGTCTTGACGATTAGAAAGCACCTGATCCAGGTCCAATCAGACTAGCATATGCAGTGCTATCCAAATGCAGTAGTTGGGAAGAACTTTAATTTTCAGAGTGAACCTTTCTACAAATATTGCCTCCATGTTCTCCGGTACATCAGATTCTAGGCTCTAACAGATCATTTTGGGGTCAGCTAGAGTAATCCACTAAACAGTTCAAATTTATCTATTCAAAAAAACCATGAAGTTCACAGACTGTACAGAAGTTGGTACAGGGACTTGTGTAGAAGGTGAGAAATTTATGCCACTGGGAGTGAAGTGGGGTATAAAGTAGAGCCGTTGACTGTCCCACAGAATGGAGGTTGAGCACTGTGGTGTCTAGTTTCCCATTGCACTTAGTCAGTGGGAGAGTGGCCAGAGCATCGCAAGTACAGAACTCAGCTTCCATGTTCTCGAGCGACAGTTTCCTAAGTTGGAAAGTGGAAGAATCCTGATGTGTGCAGATTACCCTGTAGGCAAATGTATTCCACATACTTTTAATTAACTACAGCAGCCTGAAAATTGTAATTTTATCCGTTTAATTTCTGGGTGTGAAGGGGAAGGTCAGTATTCATCACGAAATTAACTTGCTCCTGCTTGGAAGTGTACTGTGATTGACTGTCCCTGGATGTGGTTTTCATTCTTCCTGGTTTTGGCTGCTGAAATATATTTCTGCATGTGTTAAAGATGAACTGATTTCAAATATTGAGTGATGGTGACATGCATTTTGAAGAAATTCATTGAAAGTTTGTCAGAATAAGTTTCCCCCCCCCCCTCCCCCAATTTGTACCGTGCATCCAAATACCCTTCATAATAAAAACAAAATGCAATTTAGATCTGCTGGAAGCAACATTATAAACCAATCATGGGGCCTGATGACCTTGTAATCTTGCCTCATGGCGTTTGGGCCTGCTTGTTGGGATAACTCTTGTGTTCAGTTGCCCAGTCCTTTTTGATTCTATCCTGGATTGATGCCAAAGTAGACTCTGTAGCACAGTAACTCATTTCATGGAGTTTGTAAATGTCTGTTCAAGAACAGTAATGATTACAGAATATAAATAATTACCTTTATGGCAACGCAGCAGTTTGAAAGGAGAAGTGGGAAAGTAAAAAACACTTCATTCTAGAGCTTTGTTCTGTTTAATAATGTTATATAATATCGCTATTTTTCATTACAAAATATCCAATATGCATAATTATTTAGCAGTTGTGTAAGGATCCACATTTTAAGGCTTCTTTGAAGTTTTGCTTATAAAATAATTTCAAGATTACATCAGGACTGATGTTTTATAGATTATTCGCCGATCTCCTGTGGCACTGCCCACAGAAAATCAGGATGAAGTGAATTTCTCCGTGTTAGTGATGCTTTAGGTATAGGTGTGGGGATCTGGAAGACTTCTGGAGCTCCATCTAGTGGTAGAAGAGTGCAGTTGCAGGCATGACTGCAACAGAATGTGATGCCCAATTGAGTGTGCAACATTCATAGCATAACATAACGTAGATGTTGCAAAGAAATTGTGGACTGACAGCAGGCACACAAAATTGTACTCTAGTCTCTGATCTCAAGTTATCATTTATGTGTATTTGACATGCAATTTGTTAAGTAGGAGGGAGATAGTTTGGAAATGACGAGGCAAACTAGACAAATGAACAGCAAAGCACATACTTCACAACTCTTGTCAGTATTAATCTTTGTGGCCAACACACATTAGGATTCTGAAAACTTGAGGTAGAAGTGCGATTGACATCACCGAGCAGAGAACCCATATTTAGAGGTGGCATCCTTGTGTACTAGCTGGAATAACTGCTGGAAGTAAAACAAATACAGTATTCAGTATAGTTCTCAGATATTCCCCTCTCTGGTGTAAATTACATGGATCAATGTTGCAAGGTTTAAAATATATTTTTTGTGACCTAATATTTCAAATCCAGTTGATGACTGCACAGTGTTTACTTCCATTCACAGCTCCTCAGATAATGAAGCAGTCCATGCCCACATGCAGCAAGACCTGGATGTCATTCAGGCTTGTGCTGATGAGTGGCAAATAACATTCGCGCCACACAAGTACCAGGCAATGACTATCTCCAACAAACGAGAGTCTAACCACTGCCTCTTGACATTCAACGGCATAACCATCGCCAAATCCCCCACCAACAACATGCTGGGGATAACCATTGACTAGATACTTAACTGGACCAGCCACATAAATACTGTGGCTACAAGAGCAGGTGGCTGGGTATTCTGTGGTGAGTGTTTCACCTCCTGACTCCCCAAAGCCTTTCCACCATCTACAAGGCATAAGTCATGAGTGTACTGGATTACTCTCCACTTGCCTGGATGAGTGCAGCTCCAACAACACTCAAGAAGCTTGACACCATCCAGGACAAAGCAGCCCACTTGATTGGCACTCCATCCGCCACCTTAAACATTCACTCCCTCCACCACCTGCATACTGTGGCTGCAGTGTGTACCATCTACAAGATGCACTGCAGCAACTCGCCAAGGCTTCTTCGGCAGCACCTCCCAAACCCGCGACTACCACCTAGAAGGACAAGGGCAGCAGGCGCATGGGAACACCACCACCTCCAAGTTACCCACCATCCTGACTTGGAAATCTATTGCTGTTCCTTCATTGTTGCAGGGTCAAAATCCTGGAACTCCCTCCCTAACAGCACTGTGGGAGTATCTTCACCACACCGACTGCAGCGGTTCAAGAAGGCGGCTTGCCACCACCTTCTCGAGGGCAATTAGGGATGGGCAATAAATGCTGGCCTTGACAGCGACGCCCACATCCCAGGAACGAATAAAAAAAAAAAGTTGGGGTGCCATCTTCATGCAATTCTTGAAGCGGGAGGAAAATGACAGTAACCCCCCTACTGCTCTCCTGTAGTGAACAGCAAAGAGTGATGGGAACCTACGCTAGGAGCAGAAAAGTTGTGATTCAACACAAAGTCTGAAAAATGCAGAAAAGGTGGCAGTCCTGGTCACTTTGGGTTGTGTCAAAAATAGGCTTTTTTTGTCCTGTTGGGCTTGTGCGTATATTAAAATTTCTTCTAACCTGCAGTTGAAATAGATTCTGTTCTGTTTTAAACTGGGAAGCTGTGAACCAAAGGCTTTCTTTGACAGGAGTTTAATTAGCATCAGAGGTTTAAAGTGCCAATTTATGTAGTCCATGGCTAGCAGATGTTCATAGAAATAGCCTCCTGAGCACAACTCTAACAGGTCTTATTCTGTAGAAAGAAAGACTTGCATTTATATAACGCCGTTCATGACCTCAGGGCGTACCAAAGCACTTTTTATAGCCAATGAAGTACTTCTGAAGTGTTGTCACTGTTGTAATGTAGGAAACGTGGCAGCCGCTTTGTGCACAGCAAGCTCCCACAAACAGCAGTGTGATAATGACCAGATAATCAGTGTTAGTGATGTTGATTGAAGGATAAAAATTGTCCAGGACACCAGGGATAACTCCCCTGCTTTTCTTTGAATAGTGATTAGTATCATGGGTTCTTTTACTTCCACCTGAGATGGTTTAACTTCTCATCTGAAAGACGGCACCTCCGACAGTGCAGAACTCCCTCACTACTGCACCGAATTGTTGACCTGGATTATATGCTGAAGTCTCGAGTGGGACTTGAACCCACAACCTTCTGACTCTGAGGCGAGAGTGCTACCACTGAGCCACCACTGACATCTAAAGTAGAGAAAAATTAAACTTTTGCATTTATAATGCAAAAACTAAGATTGAAATGTTTTCTTTGAGTATTCTTTAAATGGCTACTTCATTTTACCATGTTGGCAAATTGGTTGAACTGGACAGCAGTGGTCCAGATTACCACGAATTTTCATTGAGCGAGTATTGCATTGTTTTGTCAGCCACCAACAGCTGTTGATCTGTGCTTCATTTTAAACAGTGTACTTTAACTATAACTGCACATTCCAAGGCCTAAAATTTATATTGACCCTACATGTGATGTAAATGCATAGCATCAAGTCTCAGTTTTCTTGTTTGAACATTTAGCTTACTAAACGATAGTTATGTGATGGTGATTTGATTGCTATTAGCCAATATCTGTTTGATGTTCTGACGAAGGGTCATCGACCTGAACCGTTAACTCTGTTTCTCTCTCCACAGATGCTGCCTGACCTGCTGAGTATTTCCAGCATTTTCTGTTTTTATTTCAGATTTCCAGCATCCGCAGTATTTTGCTTTTGTATTAGCCAATTTCTGTTGATCAGTTTAAAAAAAAAACTACTAAATAGATTAATCATTATGTTGACCAGAACCTACTTTATGGTTTCACCGCAATCATGGCAATCAGTCACTGAAATAATTGAATAACTGGCAAGGGTATAAAAACAATAGAACATTCACTAGGATGTTACTGGGATGATAGATTATAGTTGTGACTTGGTAGACTTCAAGATTATGAAGCGTTATGCTGAAGTAAAAAGTAATTGTTTCTACTCTGTGCTGATTGATGAGACATAATGTGGGCACAATTTTAATATAATTACAATTAAACAGGAGGTTAGAAAAAAATATCTTTACACAGAGAATGGTTAGAATGTGGAATTCTCTGCCACAAGCTGAGTTCACAATTTTTTTAAAGGATAATTAGTTGCTTGCAAAAAAATGATATTAAAGCACATGGGGAGCGGGATTAGACTAGGTGATTCATAAAGAACACAAGCCTGGACGATGGGCTCAATGGCCTGTTTCTCTACTATAACATTCAATGCACATGAGGCATTTGCTGGGGAATTTTAAATCTGCAATTTTTCTATAAATGTATATATATTCTGTGAAACTTCAGATACTGCTTAAAATTAAAATGCTGAAGTATGTAGTATTCCATGTAGTTTTTAGGTTATATGACCTATTTTGTGTATAGAATAGTTAGCACCACCTGTGTCAACTTGGCACGCTTGGTAGCACTCTTGGTCAGAGGTTGTGGGTTCAACCTGCACATCAGGACTTGATCTTGTAAGCTAGGCTGACACTCAAAGTAAAGTACTGAGGAAGTGTTGTCCTTTGTTTTAACATTTCATCCAAAGTCCCCGCCACCTGCTCAGGTGGATGTTCAAGTTCACATGACTGGATTCAAAGACCAGAAAGTATTTCTAATTTCCTGGTTAACATTCCTAATTGGCCAGCACTATTCAGGCTCTCCTGACTGTGTCTGGGACTAAACGTGTGCAGAATGACCATTGCATTTGTTTATATAAAGACAATCGCCCGGATTTTACAGGGCCTATGACGGAGTATGCCGTCTTAAGTGCTCAGAATGGCCCCTCAAGTTCCGGGTTTCCGCATGCCCGAAAACCTGGAACTTGTGATCTGTCAAGTTTTGCTTGAACAGATCTTTCACATCCGCTACAAAATCACTTTTCGCTGACGAGAGTTGGCTATAGGCCCAGCGAATGCCCACGAAACCCTTGCGCCTGGTAAAAGCAGGCGTGTAAAGCCTTTTTACCAGTGTAAGGGTTAAAATAACATTTTTTAAATGATTTAAACATACATACATTTCAAATTTGTTTGGGTAAATTTTGGCCCGTTTTTTAAAATGTTTGCATTTATTCAAAAAATTCAATTTTTATTTTAAATGCTTAATTAAAGGGTCTTTTAATTTTGAACATGGGAACATTTATTTTTAAGTGGTGTGAATTCTTATTTATTTGGGGATTTGAACAACGCCTCGATTTCAAAATTCTCGTCTTTGTTTTCAAATTCCCCCATGGCCTCACCCCTTCCTATTTCTGTAATCTCCTTCAGCCCCCCAACCCCCCCCCCCCCCCCGGAGATATCTGCGCTCCTCTAAATTTGTCCTCTTGAGCATCCCTGATTATAATCGCTCAACCATTGGTGCCGTGCCTTCTGTTACCTAGGCCCTAAGCTCTGGAATTCCCTGCCTAAACCTCTCTACCTCTCTTTCCTCCTTTTAAGACGCCCCTTAAAATCTACCTCTTTGACCAAGTTTTTGGCCACCTGCCCTAATTTCTCCTTATGTGGCTCGGTTACAAATTTTTTGCCTTGTAATACTCCTGTGAAGCACCGTGGGACGTCTTACTACGTTAAAGACGCTGTATTAATACATGTTTTTGTGGATTTCTAATATGCTTATGGGGGTGCTATATGTAAATGGAATCCCCATAAGCATCATAGCAATCCCCCTTTTTGATTGGTTGACCGGGCCCACATGATCCCAGGGACGCTTGTGAACCGCATGCGCCCCTGGGATTCGTGGGCCTTTAGGCAGGCCGAAGCAACAGACACCAGGTAAGTTCGGATTTTTTTTCCAGTTCGGAGACGTATTCTTCTGGTTTGCCTCAGACTGCAAATTCAGGGCCAATGACTGCAGACCAATAAGTAATTAATTAGGAAGCACTTTCAGATGTCAAATATAATAAGCTGCAATACAAATGCAGCAATTTATTTTTTAGTGTGCTGAGGATTCTAATAGAACTATTAACTGCCCTAATATATGAAATGTGACATTGCTGTGCGGTAGAACATTTGTTTTTTTAAGTTCTGGGAGACAGCCTTGTATTCTCATTTGAAGTAATACATCTCACTTGTACTTCTCTCAGTAGCACTGGAATTCCAAGGGAGAGTTTTCCTGTCATAGTTGCGAATACACTATCCCTCCTCCAGAGGGCAGGAGTGCTGCAGCTCAGTATAACTAAAGTCAAATACAAACGGGTGCTGATCCATAAAGTATGTTTCATGCACTAAAACTAACTGCTAGTATACCATGCATACTGCCAGCACGACAAGGATGTACTGTTGCATTAATGCTAATCCTCCTAGTGTCAGCCATGGCTCAGTGGTAGCACTCCCCTCTGGGTTGTGAGTTCAAGTCCCACTCCAGAGACTTGAGCACAAAATCTAGGCTGACACTCCAGTGCAGTACTGAGGGAGTGCTGCGATGTTGGAGGTGCTGTCTTTCGGATGAGACGTTAAACTGAGGCCCGTCTCGGGTGGGTGTAAAAGATCCAATGGCACTATTTCAAAGAGGAGCAGGGGAGTTCTCTGATGGCCTGGCCACTATTTATCCCTCAACCACGATCACTAAACTAAAGCAGATTATCTGGTCATTATCACATTGCTGTTTGTGGGATCTTGTATATTGGCTGCCGTGTTTCCTACATTACAACAGTGACTACACTTCAAGTACTCCATTGGCTGTAAAGTGCTTTAGGACGTCCTGAGGTTGTAAAAGGCGCTATATAAATACAAGTTTTTTCCCTCCCTTCTGGTTTGCCTTGCAAAGAAATCCTCAAAGTGGATAACTTCAGTCATATGATTGTCCTAAAACACTCAAGAAAATAGTCAATAGTAACCTTCAAACCATGTCAAATCATCTGCCTGTATTCTGCTAAATGTGCCATGATGCAGTATCCCTGCTGTAACCCTTCATGTACATGTGCCACAACTGGGTTCAACTTGCCCATTTTACAATTCTATAAACTACTGTACACCAAATTATAAATGGTAATGATAGGACAGTAAACCAATCTGTTCTACCTGCATTAGCTGCTTAATGCACCACTTCCAGTTTATGTCAGATTCAGTTGATTGAATTACTGCTGCTCTGGCTATTTTCATTAATTCTATTTTGTAGGATAACACGCCCTTAAGTTTTGAACTTTGTTCTGTGGGACTTTGTATTTCGAGGTTGGTACAGTTTAATCCCATCATTGGCTAATTGCTGTTAAACTGTTTGGTTGACGATTCTGCCAATATTGGAAGCAATTAGTTCTGGGTAGAATACTTACGGGATAAAAGTGTAAATGTATTCTTAAGCATCTTTGTCTTTTCCTCTCTTTCAATCCCAAAAATTGACAGAATTCTGAATGCTAATGAGCTTTCAACTAAAATATTGTTTGCACTTATATTTTTACACGTACTTTTTCTTATTTGGACTGTTCTTTGTGACCATTACTGTGGCTAATAACTTTTGTGGGTCATTATTCCAGAACTAGGATGTACTGGAAGTCAGTGTTACAAACACCTGCAAGAAAATTAATTTTCCTCTTTTTTTTGTGATATTTAATCACAACAAAAATACTGTTGTTGCAGTACCTGATTCTGTCGTGTACCCTTCTGTGCCATCTACTGTCTAGCACCAATAGATTTCAGTATAGTCCCTTACTTTGTAACCCACGACCGAAATGAGGTACAACAAAAAATGGCACAATCAGATTTCTAAGTTGCATTTCTTGCTAGTCTAACCCAAAAAGAATTGGTTTTAGATGAGTATGCGAAGTCTGATTTACTACCAATACGTTACAATTTGGGAGACTTTGTATTGCACTCCTTGTTAATAGAAAGTTGCTTGTCAATACTTAAATAATTGAAAGCCAGTTTATATTTCAGTTGGATTACCAGCTGTTATAAAATGGTGTGGAGATGCCGGCGTTGGACTGGGGTGGACAAAAATGAGAAGTCGCACAACACCAGGTTATAGTCCAACAGATTTATTTAATTTTACAAGCTTTCGAAGCAGTTCGCTCCTTCGTCAGGTAAGTTAGCAATGAGAGAATCTCCCAGAATAAAATGGAGCATAGTAGGTTGATGCTTTCTAAATGAGATTTTATTTTTTGGTTTTTATCCCAGGAGCTATAAAAACAGAAAATGCTGGAAATACTCAGCAGGTCAGGCTGCATCTGTGGAGAGAGAAACAGAGTTAACATTTCAGGTCGATGACCTTTCACCAAAACTGTACTGACGAAGGGTCATTGACCTGAAACGTTAACTCTGTTTCTCTCTCCACAGATGCTGCCTGACCTGCTGAGTATTTCCAGCATTTTCTGTTTTTATTTCAGATTTCCAGCATCCACAGTATCTTGTTTTTGTTATAAAACCAGGATTTTGCTAGTTATCATTTATGATGAGTTCTATAAAGTGATTCTCCAGGGAAGTAACAGAATCACACGCTACAAATACAGCACTAACACAAGTGTTAAGAACACGCTGTTCTCAATATTTAATGTTCTCCTTTCAAAATACGTGCTGGAAAGCAAGCTGGAAGCCTCTGAAGAAAGATATGCATTTCTAATGGAAATGGCATCCAGATGTTCTGAAAGCTGTTCTGAAGTCAGAAGTTTAAAAAAAAACTTTCTAATGCCTTTGAACATGTGGTCATATCTGGAATCTATGGATTAATTGTAAAATTATAATGCAAGATTAAAGAAAAGTTAATTTTATCCATGTAAAATTTGTACATGATTCACAGCTCTTGGGCATGTAGACAAATCTGCTTGAGCTTGAAGGCTTTGCATTTTGTTAATTGTGTTCCAACACAGCAGTGCTACAAGCTACAGAGAAACTCTGGAGGTTGCTTAGGATGAAGGAAGACCGGGAGAGTCTCTGGTGGCCTAGACGGGGATAGCTGAAGTACGATGTTTAGGTTTCAAAAGTTGTAAAAATCCAAAGTGGGTTCCAGTTCCAGAGCACACTTTAAAGAAAACAGACATTAGCATTTTTAATTAATATTTCTTCTTCTCTTCCTTCTAACGCCTTACACCTTTCCAAGGTTATTATTTCTGCAGTTGCTGCAATATTGAATCCGTCTTTGAAGATAGTTTCTATAATTCCTCTGGTAATTTACTTTTATTTGGGAGATGGCAAGTTTCATAGCTGTATGAACAAGTGTAAAGCAGCAGTAACTTCCATGTATATACAGGAAACTCTTTGGTATCCGGCACCGACGGGACCGGGGTGGTGCCGGTTGAATAAAAATTCCGGATGACGGAGAGGATTATCTACCGAGGCTATTTTTAACAAAGAAAAATAAAAAATCAAGAAATGTGCCGTATACAGTAATTGGGTACTCACCTACAGAATGTTGTGTTAAATGGATGGTGGAAGATGCTTGATTAAGTACAGTACTGCCAGTTGAGGGTAATCCATAACTCTTTAATTACTTAACAGTAAAACAAAACTTATAAACGACTGTATACAGTACTGTAGTTGACTGTACACTTATTCCAAGTCAGCTGGTTCATCAGGAATATCCATGCCAGCTGGGTCATCAGGATCATGCACTTCAACAGATTCTTCAGGCACTTCCGCTGCTTCAACTCTTTTGGAAGCTTTCTTAAACATGTTGCAGATGTCGGCTTGCTTAGTGGACTCTTGCCTTTTCTGTAGAAAGGTGGAATGCAGAATATGGAGGTGCATAACTTTTTGGGCAGAGTAGCAAGGCTGCCTTTCAGCAAATTGGAGGATTATCTTGTAATGACGCTTCAGATTTTGGATAACGCCCTGGTCCATGGGTTGTATGAGAGAAGTTACATTTGGTGGCGAATAAATGGTGAAAATATTTCCCGAAACCAACTCGGATTCATGCGGATGGGCTCTACAATTATCAAGCAATAAAATGCATTTGCGATCTTCAGGTTTCCCTATTTTACGGAAATGTTCCCTCACAGATGGAACAAAAATATGATGGAACCAATACGAAAAGATTTCCTTATCCATCCAAGCATTTCTTTGAGCTTTGTACTCAGCAGGTAAGTGCCTCACATTTTTAAATGCACGGGGATTTTTATACTTCCCAATTACAAGAAGTTTAACCCGGTGTGATCCAGCAGCGTTCGCACATGTTAGCGCGGTTACATGATCTTTATTTTTCTTGTAACCTGAAGCATTAGCCTCACTAGCCCCAGCAAGTGTTGATTCTGGCAAAAACCTCCAAAATAAGCCAGTTTCATCGGCATTATATATCTGTGCTGGCGACAAATCATGTTGCTGCACAATCCGATTGAAATAATCACAGTATTCTTCTGCGGCGTTGTGATCAGCTGATTTTTTTTCTCCCCTGAAATATCGAGTCGTCGTATCCCGTGCCGTAACTTGAAGCACGTTGGCCATCCCTCGGAGAAAGCACACTTGTCAGTGAGCTCCATCCTTACGCAGAAATCCTTCGCTTCTCGATTAGCATGGGTCCGGAAAGTGGAACACCCTCTGAACGCTTAAGAGAAAACCACTCAAAGCACGGTATCCAGCTCTTCAAGCTTAGGCTTACGAAGCGTACGCCGTTTCTCTACACTCTTAGATGTCTCCGAGCTTGAATAAAACTTGAGCAGCTTATCCTTCTGCGATTTGATGTCATAGATTGTTGATGAACCGATTTTGAATTCATTCATAATGTTGATACGCTTCTCTCCCCTTTCTAGTCGTTGGCATATCTCGATTTTCTGTTTTAAAGTTAACACCACTCTCTTCCTTTTGCTTGGACCAACCTTTGGGAATTCCATAATGCAAGATGGGGGAGATAATTCACGATAAAGATGGAGAGACACACAGAAAAATGGTGGATCGGAAGAGACTACCAGCAGCGCGGGAAACACACAGTAAAATGGTGGATCAGAAGAGACTACCGGCAGCGCAGGAGAATCAGACTCCTGTTATTGCGGTGTTCGGACTTCCGACAGCGCCAGGAAGCCGAGTAGTGGCACTTTGGAGAACTACCCCCACTGACTAACTCGGCGTTCGCGGGAGACTCGGACTCGGCAACATTGCCGGTTATTGAGGAGTTGTTTTCAGAGTATGAATTTTGCCGGTTAATAGAGAATTCCGGATATTTAGGTGCCGTTTAAACGAGAGTTTCCTGTAGCAACTTTTTAATGTAGAAAAAGATCCCACGGTGCTTCATAGAGGTGTAATCAGACAAAATGGACCTGGATCCAAAGAAAGAACTATCAGAAGAAATGACCAGAAACTTGGTCAAAATGGTGTGTTCTGAAGAGGGGAGGGAGGGAATTTCAGATCATGGGGCCTAAATGACTGAAGGCACAGCCGCCAATGGTGGGGCAGAGTCTGAGGAATGAGGTTGGGGAATTTGTAGGTTAGAGATATGGAGGGACAAGGCCGAGGTATTTAAACACGAGGGTGAGAATTTCAAATTGGAGGCATTAGGAGACCAGGAACCAATGTTGGTCAGTAAGGACAGGAGTGATGGGTGAGCGGGACTTGGTGCAGGATACCACATGCGCTGCAGAGTTTTGGATGAGCGGAAGCTTACAGATTGTGGAGCATAGGAGGCTGACCACTTTCTCTCCCCTCTCCCTGCTTGCTCGCCCCACCCTGAAAATGTTGTTCCTCAGACTCTGCATCCCACAATATTTTCCCCACCATTGGTAGCACAGCTTTTAAATCCTTCTATGGTCTTGCCCCTCCCTATCTCTGTAACCTCCTACAACCCTCCAAGAACTCTAATTCTGGCCTCGTGCATCCCCCACTTCCTTCGCCCCACCATTTGTGGCCATGCCTTCAGCCATCTAGGCCCTAAGCTCTGGAATTCCCTCCTCATATCTCTCTCATTCTCTCCTTTAAGACGTTCCTTAAAACCTACCTCTTTGACCAAGCTTTTGGTCACTTTACTTTGGCTCAGTGCCAATTTTTGTCTGATTATGGTCCTATGATGCACCTGGGATGGTTTACTACGTTAAAGGTGCTATATAAATTCAATGTTGGAAACGTCTCTTCGTCTTCCTTTTCCCCCTTTTCCGCCTTTGTAAACCATCTCAAAATGTATCTCTTTGACGAGGCTTTTGTTCACTTCTCCCTCCCTGGTTTGGGCTTTTGTCCTTCCTCAGTCTATTTTAAGCACTTTCGGATGGTCTATACTAAATGCAAGTTTTTAAAGATTGATTCCTCAACTGGTGCAAACATTTTACTTGCCTTTACACTACAAGCTATACACGTGACAGTTACAATTGTACCGCTCGCTAACGAAGACCAGTGTTGGAAGCTATCAGAAGCAGATATTGGCTTCCCTATCAAAGATAGCAGTTATAAATGGCCACCAATTGCATTAAATATATCCAACTTTAGCTCTTCTCATCTCTTATCTCTCCCCCTTGTTCAGTACATAAAATTAATATTTATGGGATGTTCTTTGTTCTGGCTTTTCTTTGGAAATGTTATTTGGTTTAAATTCTAACTTGGGAATTTTTAGCTTTGGTAGGTGGAGGCCGTGACACAGTGATACATCGGAGGGGATGGATAATCTGTTTTAGCTTCTTGCATACAGTTCATCATCCAAAACTTATAAATTTAACATTCTAATTGTGTATAACCTTGCTGGCATGACTGAAAAAGGCAGCACAAACATTTTAATGCTGAATTCTGAAAAGCTGAGGGTTAATGGGAAAAACCCTCGGAATGTATTTATACTTGTGCAGTTTTAACAAGATTACAAGACTAGGTGGAGCATTTTGATCTGTACAGTGTCTAGTTCCACACTCACTCTGGGGCACTTGTCCTGCAGTGCAGAGAATTCCATATGCTGTATTTGAATTAAGGTTCCCCACTTTACTGCAATTCAATAAGCAAACTAAGTAATGATACCTAAGTTTCTGCTGTAAAAAGAAAATGTATTGATAGTTCAAAGAATTGTAATTTTTCTGGACCCTAGGGTAGATTTTCCTCCCCAATGGCAGTGCATAAGAGCTTGGCTGGGTGGAAGCCCTTGTCATAAAATTGGGAACAAGGTGCTCATGAATTTCTGTCCTTTTAAAATGAATGGATGGAAAATTGTACGCAGCTTGCGTCTGTTGTTGCAATGAGGGCTTCTTTCTTGCCAAGCTTTTACGCACCAGTGTTGGTGGGGGGAAATCTTTTCTAAGCTCTATTTTAGCAGGAGTAAACCTGTAAGAGGCATAGTCACTCCCTATTGGAGATGGGAACAAAGCCTATCTGTTGGTCACTTCTTGTCAGTAGTTTCAATCGTTCAATTCCTGCTTAAATTGAAATTTTAAGCTGAGGCTGTCGGTGTAACCGCTCCCTCTCCTAGGACGCAGTTCAATATTCAGTAAAAATATACACTTTTTAGAAGACCTGTTTTAGACTTTGTCTTGTGTAACACTTCAGTACATCATGTCTTTTAAAGAATTTTCCATCACGATTCCTTCCAAGAATTTTAAAACTGAGCTGTCCAGAGAACTTAGTGGGTAAATGCAAACCCTGGTTTGGTACAAAGCTGAACAGACCATGAATGCTTCATGTTTAATACCTGGTCTATGCTGAATTAACCGATATCCTCAGGGGCTGTGGTAGAGCAGCAGCTGTTAAAGGTTTTGTCCCTGGACTGAAGAGGATGGAAATAGTTGTGATTCTCTCTCCTGATTGTTATTGTTACTATGCTCCTAAAGTCTGCAAGTGTGGATGTTCAATGAGGACAGGATCATGCTTGGCTGTGGTGTCTGCATAATGTCTAGGTTTACACATGAAGAATATCAAATTAGGTGGTACAGGGAGATTGCTGATGCTTGCAAAACCATACCCCAGCTTGAGTTAGCACCTTCAGGGCGTTAAGAAAAGTACACCCTTTTCTGAATAGTCGGTGAGTTCTGGTGATATCCTTGGGGTTGCTGGTATAACAATATCAAGGAGATGAATTGATGGTCATTTTTTTTTTAAAAAAGTAAGATACCACTAAACTCTTGCCTCCAAGCCATTCTGTCTTTTTCCCATCCCATATTTGGTACTTCAGTAGAAATTTTGTTTTAATTGGCCACCTTTTTAAAGGGGTCCTGATGATGAGATTTCTTCTTTAAACTGTGTAAAGCCTTTATAATGCCTGTTGAACTGCTGTTGGGTTAAGCTTGTTAAATACTGTACTGCAGCTGTACTACTATCATTGGTAGAAAGTGACCCAAGCTGACCTGTTAATGTTCCACAGACATTTTTTTATATATGCAACAGTTCAATATAATTCAGTGAAACTGGCTTTTGTCTGAATTTGTAAACCTGCATCTGTCAAGCTGAGTTAGTCACTCAGTATATAATCTTACAGCAAAGGCTCAAGGAAATGTATTCTGGCTTCAAATCGAGGGGAATGTTCCATAAACTTTACCTGAACTTTTGGTTTGACGTGCAGAAACTACTGTTCAGGCTAACTTCACATGGATTGATTTGTCTCATGAGTAGCATCATTGCACCTTTTTATAGGGGGGAAAAAAAAATACTGGGTCTATGAATCTATTGCTGGGATAAGTGAGCCAGATTTGCCAGTGTTGGTGCTGGCAGCTGGCTTACAAACACCGGTCTCCTGGAATCTGACTTAAAAGTAGTTAACACTGAATAGATGTCTCCACACTACTGCTGTACCTGTGTGTTTGGTACTATGGGATTGTTGAATAGAGCAGGAGTGCAGAGTTAAAATATGGAGGGGGAAAAGCAAGGGCCTGGAGAGAGAAAAGAGGCCCCTCCCGTGGTCCACAGTAACAGTCGTGGCAGGATTGATCTTGTCACGTGAAACTCAGTCCATTGATGAATGAAACTACTACATGGCACTTCCCAGTCTTAATACAACAAGTTCCTCTGTTACAGGATTTCTGGTAGACATACAGATATGGGCAAAGTTTTTTTTATTGGTGATGCATTATGTAAACAGCTACACTATATCTGATATTGTGCAACTTCTCAGAATCTTGCACAATATTTCTCACTGTATGTGAAAGCTGCAGGAACTCCAGGTTGTGCTGTTCAGGTACTAGTTCCAGTAATAGGGTGAAAGCAAAATAGTTTTCATGATTATCTTAAGTTTGTTCTATGGAAGCTAGCCGCCATTTTGAAACTGTTGAAATCATAAAATATTTCATTTGTACAGCCATTTGCTAGTAACAATTGTACTTCTGTTAAAATCTAGTGAATACGGAAATAAACTAAAGGTGAGGGGACAGAAGAGGCAGGGGGAAAACAATGGACTGAGTTTCACTGCAGACTGAAGTCATGAGCAGGGTCACTGGAAAACCGCAGCTATGTTTTCATTGCGGAATTGCCAGTAATACTGCCCTGTGAAATTCCCCTGCTGTGCTCTTTAATTGTAAACCTCACTATTGATTTGGTTCATACTGTGGCAGCAATTACTGATCTTGTAATATACCCATCTCCCCTTGTCCTGCATTTGTAGTTTAACTCAAAATTATCCAAATTGCCTTATTAATTCTGATTGGTGCCACACTTTTGTTTACCTGTCTATGGTCCCCTCTTTCAAGGCTGAAGAGTGAGTTTTACGAGCCTTTCTTTATAACAATCCTCTGATGCTATGGATAAGCTTTGTGGGCCTTCTCTGTAAAGCTTGGATGCTTTCCTGTGACTCTAACAAAAGCAGTTGTGAAAATGACGTGACCTGCAGGCGATGTTTGATCAGGATGTCAAATGCTGTAGAGTATGTACTGGAAAATAAATTTCTGAAATTAACAACCACTTGGCTTATGTCTGAGATTATTGAAGTCTAGTGGAACAAAGATATCAGTGAAATTGAGTTGTCCTGATTAGTGTTTGCAAATATGTTCTTTATTATAAATAGTCATCAAACTCGGTTTGGAACTCTGAAGCATTGCATCTTAGAAAGCTTGCCATTGGTACTAAAAACATTTTTTAACCTCAATGGGGTTACTGACTTGAAGGCATTACTGACCCTGTTTCCTGTGAGGAAGTTAAAGGACTTGTATTGTTGAAATTGACTGAGTAAATGATTAGTTCTGTACTACACCATCAAATGTGCTTTTTTCCCCCTCAAAGCATCCCCCTGACTTAATAGGAAAACCGCATTTTGTATGGCTCCCAGTCACCAGTAATGAACAACATATTTCTTGATGTTCAAGGTCATGTTCTAGCTGAATGAGTTACTGTAAAAGTCAAAGGTTAGTAAAGCCACACAGCGCACACTTGTTTAATCTAAACATTCACTTTTTGTGTGTTTTTCTTTTCGGGTTCCTAACGATAGCAAAATGCTTTAAAAACAAAGTCCCAAATGAGAAGTAGTAACTGGCTGCTTTTCATTCGTATTTGACTTAATTGCAACAATTGGCTTTTTTTGGCAGAACGGTTTATATAACCAGAGTTCCAATTACATTTCAAATTTGATTTCCAGATACTGTGGTTTCTTTAAACTTAATGCAAGCAACACACTCCACTGTATAACATTAACTCTATAGAGGTTCCCTTATAATCTATACGGAGTTCAGTATTAAATTACATCCTAGTAAAATAGAGATGCATGCTGCATTGCTTCAGTTAGGATATTGGTGTTGGCCTGTCTCTGGCTATTGCAGCATTAAACTTCTTTCTTTGTTGTCTACATTCACCAATTCTTCAGCTACCTGAATCCCCAGGATTTTAGATAAGTTCTCGAGAGTTTGTATCGTGGGTGCCTGCTATATCTTGTAATCTTGAGGTTCATCTGGTAATTCATAAATCTCACTTGTACTTTGTCATCTGATATCCATCGTGTGTGTAATGTGCTGGGCTTTCCCATAAAGCTCCACTGTTACTGTGCTGAGCTTGTAGAGCTGCCCAGTGGATCAATGTTCAGTCCACTGTGATTAGAAGTATGTATTATGCTAAAGTTTTACGGAGTGTGCCATTCAAATGATTTGGTTTAATGCATTTATTTGGGCTTATATCCTCCGCACCTCATGACCGTATGATGAAATCTCCTAAGCAATTTATGGAGATGCAAAACTTTTAGGTCACTTTTTTAGACTTTACGTGCTTAGCTCAATTGGGAGTGCCCTAACCTTGAGTTCCAGCCCCGCCGTGGACTTGAGCACATAATCTAGGCCTTCAGTTCAGTACCATAGCTAGGGAGAACAGCATCGTTGGAGGTTTCGTCTTTCAATGAGATGTTAAACACAGACTCCATCTGCCAGCTCAGGTGGACAGAAAAGACCCTATGGCACCATTCGAAGACGAGCAGGGAATTCTCTGTCACTTGGTCAACATTTATCCCTCTATCAACACCACCAAAAACAGATTAACTGGTCATGAATTCTTTATGCGACCTTGCTGTATGCAAATTAACTTCTGTGCCTGCTTACATGCCCAAGTGAGTAATCCACTGGCTGTAAAGCATTTTGAATGTTCTGAGGACTTGATAAGTGCTATATACATGCAGTTGCTTTTCTCTTTTCGCCCTTCTTGCTCTCGCTCCCTCACTCTCTGGATCAAAATCCTGGAACTCACTAACTAGCAGCACTTTTTCTTATTCATTCATAGGATTTGGGAATTGCTGGCAAGGCGAGTATTTATTGCCCATCCCTAATTGCCCTCGAAGGTGGTGCTGAGCTGCCTTCTTGAACCGCTGTAGTCCATGTGGTAAAGGTGCTCCCACAGTGCTGTTAAAGAGGGAGTTCCAGGATTTTGACCCAGCGACGATGAAGGATCGGCGATATATTTCCAAGTCAGGATGGTGTGTAATTTGGAGGGGAACTTGGAGGTGGTCCCATGCGCCTGCTGCCCTTGTCCTTCTAGGTGGTAGAGGTCGCGGGTTTGGGAGGTTCTGTCTAAGAAGCCTTGGCGAGTTGCTGCAGTGCATCTTGTAGCTGGTACACACTGCAGCCACGTTGCACTGGTGGTGGGGGAGTGAATGTTTGTGATGGATGGGGTGCCAATCAAGTGGGCTGCTTTTCCCTGGATGGTGTCGAGCTTCGAGTGTTGTTGGAGCTGCACTCATCCAGGCAAGAGGAGAGTATTCCATCACACTCCTGACTTGTGCCTTGTAGATGGTGGAAAGGCTTTGGGAAGTCAGGAGCAAGGTTCCCTTTTTGCTGCGCAGCGCTCTGCAGGTCCTGCACAGCCAGTGAGCCAGCGTTTAAATTGAAAAAACCATGCATGGGCGGAATTTTGAATGGGCCACATAGCCCGTTAAAGGGGCCGCACAGCCCAAATAAAAATTAAAGGGAACATTGGTCAGGAGGTGAGTTACTCGCCGCAGAATACCCAGCCTCTGACCTGCTCTTGTAGCCACAGTATTTATGTGGCTGGTCCAATTAAGTTTCTGGTCAATGGTGACCCCCCCAGGATGTTAATGGTAGGGGATTCGATGATGGTAATACCATTGAATGTCAAGGGGAGGTGGTTAGACTCCCTCTTGTTGGAGTTGGTCATTGCCTGGCACTTGTGTGGCGTGGATATTGCTTCCCACTTAGCCTGAATATTGTCCAGGTCTTGCTGCATGCGGGCATGGACTGCTTCATTATCTGAGGAATAGCAAATGGAACTGAACATTGCAATCCTCAGCGAACATCCCCACTTCTGACCTTTTAATGGAGGGAAGGTCATTGATGAAGCAGCTAAAGATGGTTGGGCCTAGGACACTGCCCTGAAGAACTCTTGCAGCAATGTCCTGGGGTTGAGTTGATTGGTCTCCAACAACCACAACCACCACCCCGCCTCCTGTAAGGACTCTATTCCATTCTCCCAGTTTCTCCCTCTCCGCCGCATCTGCTCTGACGATGCCACCTTCCATACCAGTGCTTCCGACATGTCTTCCATTTTCCTCAACCGAGGATTCCCCTCTACTGTGGTTGACACGACCCTCGACCGTGTCCGTTCTATCTCACGCACTTCTGCCCTCACCCCTGCCCCTCCCTCCCGGAACCACGATAGAGTTCCCCTTGTCCTCGCCTTTCACCGGATCATCCTCCACCATTTCCGCCACCTCCAGCGTGATCCCACCACCAAATGCATCTTCCCTTCACCTCCCCTTTCAGCATTCCGCAGGGACCGCTCCCTCCGCGACACCCTAGTCCACTACTCTACCCCTTCCCCCAGCACCCCTTCCCCCAGCACCCCTTCCCCTTCGCCCGGCACCTTACCGTGCAAGCGCAGGAGATGCAACACATGCCCTTATACCTCCCCCCTTCCCACTGTCCAGGGCCCCAAACACCCTTTCCAGGTGAAACAGCGATTTACTTGTACTTCCTGCAATTTAGTATACTGTATTCGCTGCTCACGATGTGGTCTCCTCTACATTGGGGAGACCAAACGCAGATTGGGTGACCACTTTGGGGAACACCTCCGTTCAGTCCGTAAGGGGGACCCCGAGCTCCCGGTGGCCTGTCACTTTAATTCACCGCTCCATTCCCACTCTGACCTCACCATCCTCTGCCTCTTGCATTGTTCCACGGAAGCTCAGCGTAAGCTCGAGGAACAGCACCTCATCTTTCGATTAGGCACTCTACAGCCCTCTGGACTCAACATAGAGTTCAACAATTTCAGATCATAACCCCGGCCCCTATCGCACACTTTTTTATTTTAATTTTTTTTTATCCACACTTTTGTTCGGCCTTTTTTCTTCCCTCCCACATGGCAGCTGTCTCATTCTGCCAGCACAATTCACACTTCATCTAGAGCCATCCTTTGTTCCTCAACCTGTCCCATTTCCATCTCCTCTTGCCTTGAATATCTCTTAATGTCTCTCAATGTCTCTTAATCTATCCTATCACTGACCTTCCCTTTTGTTCTTTCATCCCCTCCCACTTTTCCCAGCCCTAACTTGCTTTAAAATCTATTTCATTTCCTGCTTTTTTCCAGTTCTGACGAAAGGTCTTCGACCTGAAACGTTAACTCTGTTTCTCTCTCCACGGATGCTGCCTGGCCTGCTGAGTTTTTTCAGCGTTTTCTGTTGTTATTTCACCTTCCTTTGTATTAGGTATGACTCCAGCCAGTGGAGTGTTTTTGTCCTGATTCCCATTGACTTCAATTTTACTAGGGCTCCTTGATGCCATACTCTGAATCAAATGCTGCCTTGATGTCAAGGGCAGTCACACTCACCTCCCCTCTGGAATTCAGCTCTTTTGTCCATGTTTGGACCGAGGCTGTAATGACGTCTGGAGCCAAGTGGTCCTGGCAGATCCCAAACTGAGCATCGGTGAGCAGGTTATTGGCGAGTAAGTGCCGCTTGATGGCACTGTTGATGACTCCTTTCCTTCCATCACTTTGCTGCTGATTGAGAGTAGGCAGATTTGGCCAGATTGAATTTGTCCTGCTTTTTGTGGACAGGACATACGTGGGCAATTTTCCACTTCGTTGGGTAGATGCCAATGTTGTAGCTATACTGGAACAGCTTGGCTAGAGACGCGGCTAGTTCTGGAGCACAATTCTTCAGCACGACAGTCAGGATATTGACAGGGCCCATAGCCTTTGCTGTGTCCAGTGCACTCAGCTGTTTCTTGATATCGCGTGGAGTGAATCGACGTGGCTGAAGACTGGCTTCTTTGATGGTGGTGACCTCATGAGGAGGCTGAGATGGATCATCCGCTCGGCACTTCTGGCTGAAGATGGTTGTAAACGCTTCAGCCTTGTCTTTTGCACTCACGTGCTGGGCTCCACCATCATTGAGGATGGGGATATTCATGGAGCTTCCTCCCCCCAATTAGTTGTTTGTTGGTCCACCACCATTCACGACTGGATGTGGCAGGACTGCAGAGCTTTGATCTGATCTGTTGATTGTGGGATCGCTTAGTTCTGTCTAACATGTTGCTTCTGCTGTTTAGCATGCATGTAGTCCTGTGTTGTAGCTTCATCAGGTTGACTCCTCACTTTTAGGTACACCTGGTAATGCACCTGACATGCTCTTCTGCACTGCTCATTGAACCTGGGAGCACTTTCACCACATGGACTGCAGCTGTTCAAGGTGGCGGCTCACCACCACCTTCTCGAGAGCAACTAGGGATGGACAATAAATGCTGACCGTGCCAGCGACACCCACATCCCATGAATGAATGATTAAAATATGGGTTTGGGCAATCTTAACCTGAAGCCTCTAGGTGTGAGCCAACAGAGGAAAACTGCACTTAATTCTATGCATATTGGCAACCTTGGAGGCTACAAGTTGGCTTTTGCATATTGTATGTTCTAAAGTTAGATTTAAGACACCTGGTGGGACAGAGTGAAGATAATTCTAATGTTGCTGTTCTGGGAATGCTTGCTGACACTGGGTACCAGAAATGGGATAGTGTCCAGTGTTAACATGCCTCAATTTGATTGCCACAAAAAAAATAGGAGAAAAGGCAATTCTGTTTGAGCTGATCTGTGCCATAAAACTGTATCCGGCACAGGAGAGAGACTACAGGGGAAAAAATACATGCAAAAGTGTGCCTTAACTTTTTGACCAAAAATTCATTTTCAGTTCCTTATCATTGCTTGGTGGTTCTGAGTCTTATATGGGGTGGAGAAGCTTGTGTCTCATGTAATATTTGGCAGTTCATTATGCTTACATCTTAAGTTGTATATTACAGATCTGAAGCTCCATCTCCAGAGCACAGACTATGGCAATTTCCTGGCAAATGAGGCCTCCCCACTCACTGTGTCCGTGATTGATGACAAATTGAAGGAGAAGATGGTGGTTGAGTTCAGGCATATGAGGAACCACGCATACGAACCACTGGCCAGCTTTCTCGATTTCATCACGTGAGTCACTGAGTTGTATGGGTGGGGGAAAAAGAACAGGAGAACAAATCTAACCTGAGTATACCTTGCTTTTCAGGATCGTATTTGTACCATATTTAGTCTAGTTGTCTTGGCCAGCATTGCTCCTTCAACCAACACCACCAAAAAACAGATCAACTGCGTATTCAACTCATTTGCTGTTTGTGGGATCTTGCACAGTTGGCTCTTGTTTACCAACATAACAGTAGTGGACATTTCAAAAGTAATTAATTGGACGTGACGTGCTTTGGAACATCCTGAGGGTGTGATGAGGTGCTATGTAAATGTAAGATCTTTTGTGGTGTTTTAGGCCTCAGAAGGTCCTGTCACAATGGCCCAGCTATTCCGATCGCCGGAGGGCTGCGATCTGGAAAAATCTGCGCCCTTACCTGAGGGCTCCCGGGAGGCGCACAGTTCCGCTGCTGGGCCTCTCCAAACTGCCGGTGCGCAGGGCCCACGTATCCCAGAGGCACAGGTAGTTCGCAGCGTCCCTGGGATCACGTGGGCCATGGGGAGCCAATCAAAGAAGGGAATCTCCCTTCATACATTTGACAGGAAGACCTGTCAAATATATGAATGGAGATCACCCCCAAAACATAGTAAAACTTCAAATAATTTTTTTTTTTAAATATCACATTTTTAAAATGACTTGAAATTACATAAATTAACTATTTTAAACAAAAATTTAAACTTTTGAAAAAAATAATTAAAGTTTTTAACGGGGCTAAAAATAAACTTACCTTTCTTTAAAGTATTTTTAAATGATAAATCAGTGGGGGGGAATTTTTTTTTAAAACTTTTTTCAGCTCTTATCCTGGTAAAAGCAGGCCTTACGCCTGTTTTACCAGGCGCAAGAATTGTAAGAGTTTTCTGCAGACGGAGGGTCTCCAAAAAGCGGAACTATCCGCCCGCAGAGGCCCTTCTGCAGGGCAGCCGGAGGATCTGTCAAGCGCTTTCTTGACAGATCGGAAATGCCGGTTTCCAGCGCATGCCTGAAACCGGCATTTCCAATGTCCCTAGGGGTGGGTACACAGCGCGTACCCACCCGTAGGGATCGGAATATCCGGCCCAATATTTTTTAGTGATACTGCCCTGAAAATACTGATGAGCATAAAATGCTCTCAAAATACTCCTGTCTCACTGTCAAGTACCAAATTTTGCTTTAGAAATCAGAGCTTCCTATTCTGCTGGTTATGGTATTCTAACTCAGTTTTTGCAAACAAGTATTGCAAATTGGTGAAGTGCCAGTTCAGCAAATAAGTATTTTTTAAAACCATAAGTAAGAATACATTTTAAAAACAGATGACGTAATGCGTCAAGAAAGCTAGTATTTGCCAAAAGTACTCTTCCAGAACTGTTAAATACTACTGCTACTTCCTATTGGGGCTGTAACATTGAATGCTAACTAGTCATCTTGATTTCCACTTTGGTTAAGGCTCGTGACATTTCTATTACAACATTGCTCTTTTCAGGATGTGTGCTTAAAATAAAGTTATGTGCAGGAAGCACTTTGAAACAGAATGCACCAAATCTGATTAACTGAAATGGAGAAAGCTACTTTCAAAAAAATGGCTGTAGTCTTAACCACTGCACACAACGGTTTGTAAATACTGTCCAGTATAAGTGGTATTGCTGAAAGGAGATTTTATCCATCGGATACTTTTAGCAACATCTACAAGATTAGAAACTGCCTGAAGTATTGTGCCATTTTGAAGTATCAGATTGAGGGGAATAGTAAGTAAAACAAGCGTACCTTTTTAAGTACTCCAGTGCAGGGAAGCAACTTCTATACTGATTACCTTCAGTGCCCTCTTTGCTGGCCTTCATAGCTCGACCTTTCAGAAACTCCAACTTACTGAGAACTGTACTGTCTGCATCTTGTGCTCACTAAGTCATGCTCACTTTCACCCGTCTTCACCTCTGAAACTTCCTCCAACTTTATGTCCGTTAGTGTTTTCTGTTCTTCCAATTTAGTCATCGCCGTACCCTCCATCTGCTCCACTATCAGTGGCATAGCCTATTCTCGAATTTCCTTCAAAAATGCCTGGTTACATCTCTTCCCAATTTTCAAACACCTCAATCTATCTCTGACAATAGTCACCATCTTGACTCTCTTTTTCTTCCCCTCCCCCAACTCAGTTATGTTTGGTGTCCTACTATGCCAAACCCCCTCCCCTGCCTGGTGAAGTGCCTTGGGGTATTTTGCTATGTTAAAGTGCAAGATATTACATTCTGATTTTACAGCAGTATGATGGCATGCTTTAAAAAATATAATTGGGGCTTAAAACTGAGCACCAACTCCCTGTATAAGCTATAAATGTACAATTTTATTTTATACAGGTACAGCTACATGATAGACAACGTAATTCTGCTGATTACTGGAACGTTACACCAGCGATCCATTTCTGAACTAGTTCCAAAGTGCCATCCATTAGGCAGCTTTGAGCAGATGGAGGCAGTAAATATTGCCCAGACACCAGCAGAACTTTACAATGCCATCTTGGTTGACACACCTTTAGGTAAGGTATGAGTCTTCAAGCATTAAAGAATTTAAAAGTTCTAATGAGAGAAGTTCAGCATTTGAATAAGTATCTGTATAACATTATAATTGATCCAAGAACATAGGTGCAAGCACCTTCTGTCATTAAAGTTCTGCTCATGATCCAATCTATTTTTCCCCTAACTATGGCAATGGCCCGGAACTTGCGGTCCTGATGACTGCGAACTGGCAGCGTTCGCTGTCATTTCGCCTTTGAAACTGAGGATTTAGCGCTCGCACAGCCTAACGCAGAAATCCTGAAGTTACAGTCTGTCATTCACTGCTCCTCCACAGGCTGCACTGTGGGCCCCCCGACCTCCCCCCCCCCCCCCCCCCCCCCCCCCCCCGCAAAAGAGCCAGCAATCAGTAAAATCAATGATCTGACGAAAACTTCCCCTTTTCCGAACAAATATCGCTGTTAGAAACCCCATTAAAAAGTTAGACCCATTCAGATGAGATGTAACTGGGTTTTTAACGGCGATCTGAGTAATACCTACTGCTAAACAAAGGTTATGGCCTGAAAAACTAATTTTAATTTTGTGGAGTGTCAAATTTATCCATTTAAATAAAAATAACATTTTTAAGAAACTTTTTTTTTAAAAAAAAATGGTTTGTTCTTTTTTTCCCAATGTGAGAGCCCAAATCTTTGTTTTGCTCTCCCATTTTTTAAAAAAGTGAGAATCAAAGGAGCTTACTCACTTCCTGGGTCTCGGTCTGTGAGAATTCTGCATTGTGATTTGCTGCTTAGACAGCTTGTTAACGTCACAGCAGCTCGCACTATGGGATTCCTACTATACTATGTTGATTTCAACTGCATGTTGGAAAAGCCGAACTTCTCGGCACAGAGATTGTGAAATCCTTGTAGGAAGCTTTGCTTCGCCACTGACCGCAAATTACGGGCCAATGTTTCAAGTTCTTCCTCGTGAGTTGGAACTTAGTATTGGGTTTCACAACAGCATTCGTTCTGTACATAAAAGTGACTGGTCCAAATTGTAAAAGATTGGGGTGAGGAGAGAGCTGATGGTTACAAACCAGAGTAGGATGATTGCTCATAAGAAATTACAGTGCATGTGAAAGCTAACCAAGCTGAGACAACTTGAACGCTAAAGGAATGATGGTTAATTATGGTTAAGATTCAGCCTGTATGCAGTCTTCTATTATTTTATGCAGTTTCATCAAATGGGAAAATTGAGTCTGTTTTCTTTGTGATGGGTTACCTAATTGTTTAGTAAGTACTACTGAAATTTATACTGTTGGTTCTGTAAGTGAGTTGAATAGCAGTCTTCAGTGGGACTGCATACAGTCCTTCAACAGCTAGGATATACTTTAGCTTTTTATAAATTAGAAAAGTGACTGTTGTGCTTCAACATGCCAGTACATTGGTTCCATAAAGGAGGAAATTGAGGATCTAGAGTGCTGTACAAAGAAGCTATGTAAATTGTAGTGTTTCTAAAACTAGTATGCAGTTAATCTTTGGCCCTCCAGAATAAAACTGTGATTATCATTTAGGCTTACAAAGGTTAGATATTCTTTTAAAAACAATAGCATCATTCTTGCAGCAAAATAGAAGCAACCTATTAACATAGTTTGACTATAGAGAGAGCATTGAGCACTAATTAATGAGAAAATGAGGGCCTTTAAGAACTTGTACAAAATAGAATGTATTAAAGTACTGTACTGCACAAGATCTTGGACAAGGAATTTGTATTCCTTGACCCTCAATTTCTCATCCCTTACAAGATGTGTAGTGATCTGTTAATAGTCCAGAAGAGAACTAAGCTTTTAGACGCGCTTTTGATTCTCCAATCTATGCTCCTAGGTAGCGTGAGGCACTGCCCAGGACCAGAGTCTTCAAAGAATAACCTTTTTGTGTTTATATAACTTGTTTTTCTTCATAGAAAGCTGTTAGATTTACTGGTTATTGCTGCTAAGGGTGGACATAACTGCAAGTTTAGCAGTTGTGTGAGATGATTTCCACTCTGTGCCAGCACTAAACTGGCAGTGTAAATCCAGAGCAACTACCTGGCGGGGTCATGGCCAATGTTCCCTCTAATTTTTTGGGGGTGCGCGGCCCCTTTAATGGGTTGCGCGGCCCATTCACATTTCCGCACGTGCAGAAACATTGAACGAGAACATTGGTCGTGTCACACCACTACAATTTGGAGTGCACGGAGAATACACCTGGTTTGAAAACCTTTGGGTCCCCTGAACACTTTAGACCTTTATATTCTCCCAATTAATAGCTTTTGGGAGACAGCTCTGCAGTTGCCTGCATCCAGGCATCTACAGAGCTCTCTTCTAAACGGGACAGTTAGTGTTCCAGCCAGGCAAGAGTCAGGAGTGTAAATGGGGTTCTATGTAATATGTTTTAAAATACATTTTCTTGCTGCAGAATTCTAGGGACCTGGGTGCAGAGTAAAAATGGTTCTGTGCATTTTGAAATATGATAACTGATAGACAGCTGTAAATCATCCCTTCAGGATTTCTTTTTCATTGACTGCAGTTTGGTTGAGAATTTTCAGCTTTTTTAGAATTCAAAGTGATGAGTGCAATGAGATTTTTTTCTTCATTTCAGCTGCATTTTTCCAGGATTGTATATCTGAACAGGACCTTGATGAAATGAACATTGAAATTATTCGTAATACACTGTACAAGGTAACTGCAAAGTAACTTGTACTTCTGAAACTTTAAATGAACTTCTATGCTCAACAAAGTTAAAGATGTCAGTGCTAAGAAATGGAACACATTCTCATCTTGGACAGCCAGTATTAGCATCCAATACTCATAGGTGGGTGTAACAAAGCCAGATTTGCAGTAAAATGCCCTCAATAATGTACAATATCCATAACCTCAGAACACCACTAACCGTATACATTTTGCATTTCCCATAACCGCCAAACCTTACGGCCATTTCGGTGCCTATCATATCATATTTTGGGCAGTTTAGTGTGTGGTCATGAGGTTGTGACTGCTCAAATTCAATTCAATGTGAGACTTTCATGTTGGTGCAGCTACTGATCACTGCATTTTGGGCTTCATAGGCAGTACCCTGTTTTCACTACCTGGGTGAGAAGCATGTTGAATGCACTATTCTTCTCCATTTCTAATCTGGGTATATTGGTAAATATTGCCCACCTGGAGTTTATGAAAGCTTTGTTTCAGATTAGTCAGGTGCATAATTTAATCAGTTAGAGGTAAGTCTTAATGTGACCTGTACTGTAATAGAATAAGTTAAAATTCTAACCTGCCAAAGCTCACTGTAAATGCTCACATTAAGTTTGGATACATGAGTGAGGTGACAAAAGGCTGTTGGTGAGCATGGAATGATACTTCAGTATGAATTGGCACCTTTGAGAGAGGAGGAGAAAATTCTAGTGGGTCAAGTTGCAAGTTGGACCAAATTTTTAGCTGAATGTCGCAAAATCTATTGCAATTTAACCACAGTAGATTCGCTGAGGGTGAGATTTGCTAGGTTGTTTCTACATGACTTTGGAAGCTTGTTGCTGTGTAATTGACTTGGCTGCTTTTTTTACCCCAACACTACCAAAACCCTAAGGCATATCTTGAGTCATTTTACAAGTTCTGCAAGACATTGGGAGGTACAACTGCTGATGCAATGTGTCCTATTTTGGAGGTGAGAATTTTAAACTGCAGTGCTCAACATTCTGAAACATTTTATTAATTTTGGTTTGAACTTAGTATATTAAGTTTGAAGATTAAAAGCCTACCCTGATTAAGTATTTTTTGTCAGTCAATACAAACCCTGTATGTTGACTCATGTTTCCAAAGGTCTGATCAAAATGTGTAATGTCAGTTATAATTTCTCATTTGTATGGTTGAAATTTGGGAGTTTTTAGATTAATTGAACTCTGTGTTTACATTTCTGTTCAGAACAATCAAAGTAAGACTTAGAATTTACATCAGAGGTTATAAATTGGTGCCCAAATGGCTGAAATGCCTCATTCTAATGGCTACAGCTGGTTTACAGGAGGAACATTTTACATTAACTTGTCTACTACTGGCTTAGTAATGAGTGATTTGATATGTACATAAAAACCCAAGCCTCCATTATAGGTGGTCATTAACTCAGTTTGTTTATTTTTTTTCATAAGATCCTCTCTACAAAGTTAAAATCTAATCTGTTCTCTCCCAAACCTTGACCACCCTGCTATTTAGAATTCTAGACACTTGCACACCTCATGTGGAAGTGGAATACTTTCAAGAATTTATTACAACATTTGTAGCTCCTTTTTAGGAGTGTTTAATCTGGCCCAACTTCAACTTTCTTAAGAGAGATTTAGCTCGTCTTTTACTCTTGTTTTTGTAAAATTGATTATAATGCAGTAGTGCTATGCCAACTGTAAGCTGCAGCTAGAAGCTAATCTCTTGAGAAAAGTAGAAGTGATGCTGGATCTCTGTGCAGAGTTTCAGATGGAGTTGGGCACAGTTATACTTGTTGGGGTTGAGAGGGATGAGATCAGATTTCATGTAACAGTTAAACGGCATCTGCATAGATCACGAACATATTTCAAAGGGCAGGAGGCAGAACATTATCTGGGGTGCACAGGCTGTAAAATTAAGATACAAAGTAACCACCTTCCCCTATCGTGTTCACCCCTCCCCCTCCCCCAATAGTACTGGTTAGTCTTGATTTGAGAGGTAGATAAATAGGAAAAAAAATTGTCTTTGGATTAAAATATCTCGTCCATTAAATATTTCAATAAATATAATTTTTAAAGCATTTTGTGTTTTATTTTAAAAGACTGAGAAATCACATGTTTAGCTGTATAATTGGGGAAGCTGAATCAATTTCCGCAGTGCTGAAACCCTAATAATTTAACTGGGGTCTATTAATATGGGTTTATATGCACTGCAGATATTGTGCAGAATTGTATGTAGAAGAAACTGTAACCTAGTATAAGAAATTAATAGTGGAGTAATTTCTTTTCTGTAATGTTTAGTTTGAAGCAGACAGGCGGGCTTTCATCATCACCATAAACTCTTTTGGGACAGAACTGTCTAAAGAAGATCGAGCTAAATTGTTCCCTCATTGTGGAAAACTCTACCCAGAAGGACTTGCTCAGTTAGCCAGAGCAGATGACTACGAACAGGTGAAGACCGTGGCAGACTATTATCCAGTAAGTAGTGCTCATTTTTGGGTTGAAGTTTATGCTGTGAAGAATTCTAGAGTAATTCACGCAAGCGAAAATACTGACTAAATGTAAATAGCTTCTTCCATTGGACTAACTGGAAATTGTGATGCAGGTTTGGTGTCTGTTCCATTAACTAGTTTGCTTTTATTTCTACATTCTGCAATACAAATCACTTTCATGCTTTGATATTATATTAAGATATCACCATGTTTGCTTTTGTTGTTTCAAAACACACAAGTAATTTAATGTTTACAAGTAGCTAGTGTCTAGACTTTTCTTTGATTTCCAACAAACTAAATACACTTCAGTGATCCTAGGTTGAGCGGACTGGCTTAGATGTAGAATAAAATGAATATTCAACAAATTCTTATGTATTCTTTATTTCATGCACTTTAGACGCCCATTTTATAACTCCAACTGCAGTAACACATACTTTCACTATGTACTTCACGTGATAATTGAGTTGAATGCCAGATTCCGACTGCGCTGCTGTTTTTTTCCCCTCAGGAATACAAACTACTGTTTGAAGGAGCTGGCAGCAATCCTGGAGACAAAACCCTTGAGGATAGATTTTTTGAACATGAGGTACATTACTTTAGCTTTAAGAAATATATCTAACTCATTCTTGAATATATTTAATGACTTGGCCTCAACTACCTTCTGTGGTAGAGAATTCCACAGGTTCACCACTCTCTGGGTGAAGAAATTCCTCCTCATTTCTGTCCTAAATGGCTTACCCCTTATCCTTAGATTATGACCCCTGGTTCTGGACTCTCCGACCATCGGGAACATTCTTCCTGAATCTAGTTTGTCCAGACCTGTCAGAATTTTATGTTTCGATGAGATCCCCTCTCATTCTTCTGTACTCCAGCGAGTATAAGCCCAATCGACCCAATCTCTCCTCATATGTCATTCCTGCCATCCCAGGTATCAGCCTTGTGAATCTTTGCTGAACTCCTTCCATGGCAAGAACATCCTTCCTCAGATAAGGTGACCAAAACTGCACACGGTACTCAAGGTGTGGTCTCACCAAGGCCCTGTACAACTGCAGCAGGACATCCCTGTTCCTATACCCAAACCCTTTCGCTATGAAGGCCAACATACCATTTGCCACCTTCACCGCCTGCTGCACCTGCATGCTTACCTTCAGCGACTGGTGCACAAGGACATCCAGGTCTCGTTGCACTTCCCCTTCTCCCAATCTATTGCCATTCAGATAATAGTCTGCCTTTCTGTTTTTGACACCAAAGTGGATAACCTCGCATTTATCCACGTTATATTGCATCTGCCACGCTTCTGCCCACTCACCCAACCTGTCCAAATCATCCTGGAGTTTCTCAGCATCCTCCTTGGAGCACACACACGCCCACCCAGCTTTGTGTCATCTGCAAACTTGGAGATATTACATTTAGTTCCCTGCCTGCCACTCGGAAAAAGACCCATTAATTCCTGCTCTCTGCTTTCTGTCCGCCAACCAGTTCTCTATCCAAGTCAATACCTTGCCCCCAATCCCATGTGCCTTAACTTTACACGCTTATCTCTTATGCGGAACCTTATCGAAAGCCTTTTGAAAGTCCAAATACACCACATCTACTGGTTCTCCCTTATCTATTTTACCAGTTATATCCTCAAAAAATTCCAGTAGATTAGTCAAGCACGATTTACCTTTTGTAAATCCATGTTGACTTTGTCCGATCCTGTCACTGTTTTTCAAGTGCTCAGCTATTACAGCCTTTATAATGGACTCTAGCATTTTCCCCACTACCGATGTCAGGCTTACCGGTCTGTAATTCCCAGCTTTCTCTCTACCACCCTTTTTGAATAGTGGGGTAACATTAGCTACCCTCCAATCCATGGGTACAGTTCCAGATTCCATCGAATGTTGGAAGATGATCAGCAATGCATCTACTATTTCTAGGGCCACTTCCTTAAGTACCCTAGGATGTAGATTATCAGGCCCTGGGGATTTATCGGCCTTCAATCCCGTCAATTTCCCTAACACCATTTCCCTGCAAATACTGATTTCTTTCAGTTCCTCTCTTTCATCAGACCCTATGTTTTCCAACATCTCTGGGAGGTTATTTGTGTCCTCCTTTGTGAAGACAGAACCAAAATATGCATTTAATTGGTCTGCCATTTCTTTGTTCCCCATTATAACTTCCCCCGCTTCTGACTGCAAGGGACCTACACTTGATTTCACTAATCTTTTTCTATTCACATAACTATAAAAGCTCTTAGTCAGTTTTTATGTTCCCTGCAAGCTTACTTTCATATTCTATTTTCCCCTTCTTAATTCATCCCTTTGTCCTCCTTTCTTAAATCCTAAACTGCTCCCAATCCTCAGGGTTACCACTTTTTCTGGCCAATTTATATGCCCTCTCCTTGGATTTTATACTATCCCTAATTTCCCTTGTTAGCCACGGTTGAGTCACCCTTTTTGTTTTATTCTTATGCCACACTGGGATGAACAAATTCTGTAGTTCATCCATGCAGTCTTTGAATGTTTGCCATTGCCTATCCACCGTTAACCCTTTGAGTGACATTCCCCAATCAATCCTACCCAATTCGCATCTCATACCATCGTAGTTTCCTTTATTTAAATTCAGGACCCTAGTCTCTGATTCAACTACTTCACTCTCCATCCTAATGAAGAATTCTATCATATTATGATCACTCTGACCCAAGGGGCCTCGTACAACAAGATTGCTAATTAATCCTTTCTCGTTACATAATACCCAGTCTAAGATGGCCTGATCTCTGGTTGGTTCCTCGACATATTGTTCCAGAAAACCATCCCGTAAACATTCTAGGAATTCCTCCTCCACAGTATTTTTACTAATTTGGTTATCCCAATCTATATGTAAATTAAAGTCACCCATGATGACTGCTGTGCCCTTATTGCATGCGTCTCTAATTTCCCGTTTAATGCCGTCCCCAACCTCCGTGTTACTGTTTGGAGGTCTATATACCACTCCCACTAACGTTTTCTGCCCCTTGTTATTTCTCAGTTCTACCCATACAGATTCCGCATCATCAGAGCTAATATCCTTCCTTTCAATTGTGTTAATCCCCTCTTTAACCAGCAATGCTACCCCACCTCCCTTTTTTGCCTATCTTTCCTAAATATTGAATACCCCTGGATGTTGCGTTCCCAGCCTTGGCCACCCTGGAGCCATGTTTCTGTAATCCCAATCAAATCATATTCATTTACCTCTATTTGAGCAGCTAATTCATCCACCTTGTTCCAAATGCTCCTTGCATTAAGAAACAAAGTTGTTTTTTTAACGCTCTCAGACCTATATGAATTATTATTTACTGTGACCATGTTTGATTTAAACCGTTGAGTTCTTTGCCTTCTACTTTTGTTTTTCTCCTTCCTGTCTTTTGCTTTTATCCTTGTTTCCCTTTCCTCTGTCTCCCTGCTCAGGGATATTAGTAAAGGTCAGGCAGCAATTGTCATATCTGCAGTTCATGTCTGGCTTCAGAAGAAATTTAAAAAAGGGATTTGCACCCTCCATTGCTCTTGGGTTTGCTTTCATGTATTTTTTGATTTAAAATGTTTTTGGGATCTACAAAATATAAGAATTTGAATCCCTGTACAAGCCTGACATTAACTTTATCTTTAACTTTGGATTGTTTTGCAGGTTAAGCTGAACAAGTTGGCATTCCTGAACCAATTCCACTTTGGGGTCTTCTATGCATATGTGAAACTTAAAGAACAGGAATGCAGGAACATTGTATGGATTGCAGAGTGTATTGCACAGAGGCACAGGGCCAAGATTGATAACTATATTCCTATCTTCTGAATTCCAGCTTTGCCACAATACATGAAGTACTAATTGCGTTTATCTCCCTGTACTGTTTCTAGTTAAGAATGTTTTCATTTGTAAAGTGTACATTGAATTTCCTGGATATATTCCATATATTCCAGATTTTTTTTTAAAGGCATTGCTGATGTTTTAACTTGTAATCTGCTTCTCCTTGGAATAACACTAACACAATGAAACTAACTCCAGATCCGAGCTGCCCAATTTATAATAGTCTGTGCAGCATTTGCAGGTTGATTTGCTATATTCATGAACATTGCTGTTACCTTTGTTTAATTGTAATGTATTTTTAAAACTAATATTTTCCAAAAATTGAGTGTGGAAAAATAGCTATGGCTTTATATATTTTTGGCAATATTACAAATTCTTGGAGTGCTTTAACATCTTTATTGGAGTAACCTTTGCATGTCTTAATTGCAGTGCAAAATCAAGGTGAGCAGATGGATCAGAAGGTCAGCATTACCTTTTCGTCAAATATTTGAATCTCTTTATATAACGATTTCCTGTGATCGATGGTAGTCGTTTCTCTTGTAAGTGCAATGTTTTATTTTCAGAAAATGCTCCAGACATTCAGTAGCTGAAAATTGGTTTTTTTTATGTTGAAGCAAAGTGTATGATGTAATTATTCTGTCACAATTGTTCCTGGAGCATTCACTTCTGCATGTGGTACTTTAGTATTACTCCAGCATTCACCATAAACTGTTTACATTCAGAAAAGAATTGCTGGCTGGGCCCATGTTCACAAAAGCAGTTTTGCTTGTTTGTCATGTTGAAGCATAAAATGGGAATTTTGAAAATAAATGGTAGATTCTTGAGTATGGATTCTTGAGTATGGACCTAGAAGTAAAGTATTTCTATGTGCAATTTGGTAATTCATGTGCAGTGTGTAGAAAACTCTTGTGTAATAATTAGGATGTGATTCTGATTAACTATTAATCTGAAATTTCAAAAAAAAATCCCGTGACTTGTTGACTGCTGTATATTGTATTTGTGATCAAGTCCTTTAATAAAGCGATGACTGCTTCCTTGCGGATGTATCCAATTAAAATTAAATATTTAAAAAATGTGAAACCAATGTAGGACCAGATGTTCAATAATGCAATGTAAGTAATGGTCTTTAAAATTATCCATTGAACAGTTCGAGAAATTTAATTTTAGTAAACTTATTTTCCATTATTCCTTTCTGTTCACCCTAAATAGGCTTATTTAAAGACAGGTCAATAAATCTTTGCTAACTATTATAGATGGTCTGGGTTTGCATTTATTTAAACAGTTTAAAATCCTTCAGTTAAACATTTGTGATCTTGGAGTTTATGTAGATCAGTCTGTAATAAGTAAGTCAATAGAATAAATATTTACCCTTCATTTTATAGATTTAGCTGCACAGTATTCATGCAGTTCATTCCCTTTGGGAATTAAAGTTCTACTTTGATTCATCTTCAATAAAGCTCCTTAATGCAAGAATCTCTTCATGGATTTTCTTTGCCTGCACACCTGCTGTTTGTAAGATTCTGTTAAAATGCCAACTCTGGGAAACACAAGCCCTTTGGTTCTTTTCATTGACTTATTTTAGTGGGCTTGTAACGTGACTGAAGCAGGTAAAGTAACAACCCAACTTTCATTCTAACGTAGTCTCATTCCTTCAGATTTTAATTATTGGTTTTAAAAATATATATATTTTTAAACTTTTTTGTTTCTTATCTCTCTCAATCCCATCTTTCCCCCTCTTTATTTTGCTTTCTGTAGATGATTTGGTATTGAATTAAATATTCTAACTTACACTTCCTGGTTCAGATTTTGCGCGTCTTAAAAATTCTTCAATCTGATTGGTTAAGGAGATACACAGTTGCTTGTCCTGTTCACATAGGTCCCAGATGCCCTGTAGTGGGCGTTGCGCAGAAGTGGATTGCTAATCTCCGCAGGTTCCAGTGCCAAATCCCATAGAAAGTCTGTGGGTAAGTGTAATGAATGGCTGACGCTGTTTGTTCACTGCTGACTGCAAAATCTGGGCCATTAATATCTCCCTGATAACTATTGGAGGCCTGTTTCCTGGGCTTTTGTGTATCAAACCAACTGGATTATTTTCTTTAAGTGAACCTGGATTTAACCCTGAAGGTGCCATAACATAAAGCTGGAATAAACAAAAAATATTCCATGGACAAAACACAGCATTTTTTTCATGATTCCATTCGAATCATTCCCGAGCAGAACCTGGAATGGAATTAATGTAGAGACCCCTGCTACTTTCACTCCTCAACATGACTGATACTCCATTTATTCTCTGGCCAGTGGTGCCCCCTCAGTACTGGTTGTTCCACACTAGGTATGGTCATACCAGTGATAGAGTGCACGCAGTACTATGTAATCCTTCGGTTGGTTGCCTGTTCACTAAGATTAGCCATAGGAATGCTGTTCTATTCCTTGCTTAGAGTGTTGTTGTACACCCTCCTGTCTCATACCTCATAACTGGGTTCAGTCATCCCAACTGGGGCTTGAACCAGCAATTGCTCGCACCTAAAATCTCTGGCGTCATCGCATGATGTCTTCTGTAGTGTATCACCAGCTCTCAGCTGTCTCAGAGAAAATGAATTATGTGCTTTATTGGTACATAGTATCAGTCTTTCATCCCAGACTTCTCTTCCCCTTCTCTGCAGGTTTAAGAGCACATCATTGCGCTCTCATTTTTCTCTGCCTCTGCCGTTGCTATTTTTTTCTGTTCCTCTACCCCTTTTCCTCTTGGTGTTCTTGCTTCACAGTCTTCCAGGTCAAGGTGCTGAAACTGTTACACCTGTGCCTGTGCTTTTTCCGCAGCAGTAAATAGGCTAATTTTATTTCTCTGGCCATATCTTTCCAAGTCCCTCTGGATATTTTAACGACTGTTGTATGTTATTACTCCACTTGCTTTAAATTTAGCTCATTGACCCATGAGTGATATTCTGTCTCACGTACGCTTCCTTACTGTGGATATCTTTGGCTTCCATGTTCCAGACTACTCTCGTAGTTAAGCACTAGCTCCTTACTGTGGGGGGACTGGCTCAGCAATAATAACCCAGACAGAAAACATGAGAGGTTCAAGAAAGATTCTGATGTCAAAAATGGTCTGCTCCGTTGGACAAGGCATGCACTCTCTCATTGTGTACGGTTCAGTGGTCAGAGAAAAGACTAGTGACCTGTCTCTGCAATGGGAGACTGCAACTTAATTCAGACACAATGCAGTAACATTAATGCTGCTACACTGGATGAATTTCCAGTGTCTACAGTGTTGCTTCAAACTATGCACATGTGGATAAAGTGTGCTGCCTGTTGTTTTATCCTGTTTGAAGAAAGTTATGCAGGTCACTGTAATTCACCGCTTCTAATTTTAATATAGCGATTATGGTTGGGTTTCCAACAAAATACCAGGCCAGTAAGTTTGCAGCATTCTCTTTGTTACATACAGTATCTTCATTTATACGATAACATTTCTAAATTGCACAACATCAAAATAGCCAAGTTGGAAAGAGGAAGAAAATTTGGCCAAAGATATACAGTTCTTTCACTGACCCAACAGAGGCTTCAGAATTGTCTAAACAGCTAGTGGTACAGAGTAAACCTCTCAATCGCAATTTCTCCCTCTTGCACAATCAAGTGAGCTGGCTGAGCGAGACAAAGGGGTAGATTTTCAACTTGCCGACCAGGTATAAAGCTGGCGTTGAAGATCGGCTGATTTTCATTTTCCGCTGATTTTCAGTGTTTCTATAACGGGTGGTCAATCTGTAACACCAGCAGGTTGAAAATCTACCCCAATGTGCTTCAGCAGTTTGTTGTACTACTACGGAGAGCCAGTTTTAAATCATACTGAGCTTGTATGAGGGAATTGGTTCCTGAAGCTTTGTGTTATGATCTTGCCCATCATCTTGACCAATTTGTCACTACAAGGAAGAAATCAATTTTGAGCATGTTTAGCCTTTTCAAAGCGCTCACGTTGATTCTCACTTTCTCCCATTTTGCAAATTTTTAAATCCTACAAGATGATATCCAAACTTGAAAGAATAAATCAATTTTACTGATTGCAGTATATCTAGCTGAAAGATCGAAGTCCCTTACTGAAGCTCAGAATCCAGAGTGCATGAAATCCATATGGTTGGAATCCTTGGTTTGGACAGAGCCCCAGCAGAGATGGAGCTGTTTGACCTTCAACACTGTTTTGCTCCTGAAGCTTGAAGCTACATTTCTGAGGAACAGCGCAATGGAACTGTGGAAAATTGTTCTGTGGCAGTTTGTTTTCACAAAAGCAGCCAGAAAGATCACTTGTACTTTTGAGTTCTCCTATCTGTGTGATGGTTCATTCTAAACGATGAATATGCACCACAGTAGATTAGCAGAGGATCCTGGGACCAACTGTTCTGAAGTGCAGTGTCAGGTTTACAATGAAACTGTAGACACCTATTTTGTTGAAGTAAATTTTGGCACAAAATTTATAAAAGTAATTACTAGACACTGTATAAGCCACAATAATGCTAAAAAAAAAGTGCAAAATATAGTAATTTGTGGGTATAGATTTTTATTGGTATTTCTTGCAGGTGTACATGGCATTTATGCTGTCAAAAGTAAGTCTTGTAGAGTTGTATTTGTGTATAGCCATTGAATTTGGGATTGTGATCTCAATAATAAATTAGTTAATATGTATGCAATAGCTCATGGGCAGGATCTGAATATTCCTCTTGGCACTGCGGAATTCATTTTGGGCCTTTTCATGCTCTCTGCAACTACCAGAGTCATTCTCGTGAGTCATCTGACTTTCTTCTGGTTGTTTGTGGCCGCACCCTGTTATGCCGCGAATGGTTCAGTTATACTGTTATACTGGAATTTCTGTATAGATGTGGCCTGTGGAAAGCAGAATTTTTGCCCTTCATTTCTAACCTTTTAATTTGAGAAAAGAGCCGAGATCAGCTCTTTGCTAACATGAAAAGGTTAGAAATGAAAGTTAAAATGTAATCCCATTTGGATAGCGGTTAGCAGGGCTCCGCACATGTGCACACTCAAGTAACACTGCAGAGTTTTACTTGTCCGATCAGAAACCAGTGCAAAGCTGGCAGCATAACTCAGCACTGCTAGCTGTACTTCACTCTAGGCAGAGACTAGCCTCAAATAAATATCTATAGTATAACCGTCCCATAATGTACAGACAAGTCTCCATTTAGCACTGTCTCTAAAGTGAACTCCTTTTCTGCCTGAGGTTACTGGGATTAAAATAAAGAACAAACTGTTTTTCTCCAGCAACTGTGTCTCCTAAACGCCATTGTTTATACTGTCATAACAGCTTAACTGTAACTATGGAAGGAATCCAATACTAAGCCACGACAATAGTCCAAAGCGCACAAAATCCATGAATCATTTGAATGCAGATCAGGACAGATTCCAATTTAAGTTACAAGTCCAACAAAATTTCAGGTTTATACAACTGGACATGCCACACAGCAAGCTTCTAGTGTAGTTTGCAAGCTCTGTATTGACACATTCATTACTCTTGAAATATGGATTCCATTTTGGTTGGCAGTGAATTTGAGGTTTTTGGGGGGGAATTTTGGCTTTCAATGTTAAACATTTGCTTACTCGTGAAGATCAAGCTGACTGATTCATGAGTCACAGATGTGTATTAGACTGTTGGAGAATATGGACGGCGTGGTGGTCTGTTGGTCTCTCTGGCGCTGTACGCTTACCACCAAACTGCCATGAATTAGTAACTCTACAGTAGACTGTCAGAAATAAAAAGAAAAAAATACCTCTTCTGCTGCAAGGGCATTGGATGTTTTCCTGCTTCCCTTATCCAGAACACCAGTTGAACATTAAAAATAACAATAGTAAGTTACCTTTCTGTGTAGCTGTGTATTCATTAATAGACACGAAGCACCACACTGAGATAACCTTTGGTTGAAATACCAACCTTCTATGTTCAAAGGGAAAGGTCCATTTGTGCAAAAAAAAAATGGTATTTTCAAATGAATCAGATGGTCCAATTTAGTTAATTTTAGATTAGCAATACATTCAGACTTCACCCTGTTTTAAAATCTATACTGCAGTCCTGGAAACAACAGCCACTGGGAACCCGCACCAATGCAATTTACAAGCTAAGGAAAGCTGTGATCAATGAACCAGACATTCAAGAAATATTTAACTAATCGTCTAATGCATAAGCCCTTTGTTCAAGAAAGTCATGAAGAGAACGTGAGGTAATGTATAACTTTAAAGCCACACTGCTTCACATGGCATTTGACAAGATCTTGTTGCAGTCTTCAAGTGGTGTACAATTATCTCAGTACTAACACCAGAAACTCCATTTTACTTGGCAATTAATGATTTTTCTAAATCTAGTCTGAGACAATAAAAATCAGCTAGTTGGAATCAATAACATTTACTTCATCAAATTTAATAAACCACTAAATGGAAAATGCCTAATGATGATTTGTCTGATTTATGGCAAATCTCAAAGTACTTACAATAGCAATTTTAACTGCCAGTGACTATAAGAATGTTAGCATTGACATTTCTTATCCTTAGTATCACAGCAATAAGATGGGAGCCTTTTCCTATATTTATATAAAAGCTAAAACTTTTTTTAAAGAATTCTGGCATCTACTATGTATCTTGTTAGAATTCAATGTTAAGAACTCAAAATCCTGAATCTACTACAAAAATGTTATTGCCACAATTGCACGTCTGATGTGTCTTAAGGTTGAAGAGATATTGGAGTGCAGCAGAGGTTTCGACCATACCATCGCCACTGACATTTAAGGTCAGGCTGCAGCTCTTGTGCTATTGCACAGGGAACCTGGCCTGCGTCCTTTCTGTTAATTGTGCAGGCGTTGAGGGAGTGCAGGTGCTATTATCGTGCGAGACAGCACCATTGTCTGTGTGCATTCGCTCAACCTGACCACTGACCGGGTAGAAAGCAGACCTAATGTTAGCAATAGGGATCAGTCAAGCCCTCACTGAGGCAGAAGAGACAGCCTTCTCTGATATGGCAGTAGGCTGAGCATCCATGGAAGAAGCACAGATTACCCTCTGTGATGGGGGTCTCTGTTGCAGATGTCCCTGGAGCTATGCACACTCCATGATGGACTGCAGTGTTGTGTAACAGGATGTACATGCTGCTGGTGGACTCCTCCATCCAAGCACACTGTGATGTGGCTCCCAACTGCACTAATGGTTGATGCTCTGCATGCACTGTTCTTTTATAATCAGGACCCATGAGATCTAGACTGTTCAGTCAAGAGTGCAATGACTTCCTCCTCTTTTGATCCTGCTATAATTCCCCATTTTCTCTCTCCTTTTTTAAATAGTGGGGTTACATTAGCTACCCTCCAATCCATGGGAACTGTTCCAGAGTCTCTAGAATTTTGGAAGATGACCAGCAATGTATCTACTATTTCTAGGGCCACTTCCTTCAGTACCCTAGGATGTAGATTATCTGGCCCTGGGGATTTATCGGCCTTCAATCCCGTCAATTTCCCTAACACCATTTCACTACAAATACTGATTTCATTCAGTTCTTCCCTCTCATTAGACCCTATGTTCCCCGACATCTCTGGGAGGTTATTTGTGTCCTCCTTTGTGAAGACAGAACCAAAGTATGTATTTAATTGGTCTGCCATTTCTTTGTTCCCCATTATAAATTCCCCTGATTCTGACTGCAAGGGACCTATGCTTGACTTCACCAATCTTTTTCTCTTCACATATCTATGGAAGCTTTTACAGTCAGTTTTTATGTTCCCTGAAAGCTTACTCTCATACTCTATTTCCCCCTCTTAATTAATCCCTTTGTCCTCCTTTGCTGAATCCTAAACTGCTCCCAATCCTCAGGTTTGCTGCTTTTTCTGGCCAATTTATATGTCCTCTCCTTGGATCTTATGCTATCCCTAATTTCCCTTGTTAGCCACGATTGAGTCACCTTTCTTGTTTTATTTTTATGCCAAACAGGGATGAACAAATTCTGTAGTTCATCCATGCGATCTTTAAATGTTTGCCATTGCCTATCCACCGTCAACCCTTTAAGTAACGCTCCCCAATCCATCCTAGCCAATTCGCGCCTCATACCATCGTAGTTTCCTTTATTTAAATTCAGGACCCTAGTCTCTGAGTCAACTACTTCACTCTCCCATCTTAATGAAGAATTCTATCATATTATGATCGCTCCTCCCCAATGGGCCTCGCACAACAAGATTGCTAATTAATCCTTTCTCATTACATAATACCCAGTCTAAGATGGCCTGATCTCTAGTTGGTTTCTCGAAATATTGGTCCAGGAAACCATCCCGTATACCCTCTAGGAATTCCTCCTCCACAGTATTGTTACTAATTTGGTTAGCCCAATCTATATGTAGATTAAAGTCACCCATGATAACTGCTGTGCCCTTATTGCATGCGTCTCTAATTTCCCGTTTAATGCCATCCCCAACCTTAGCATTACTGTTTGGGGGTCTTTATACAACTCCCACTAATGTTTTCTGCCCCATGGTATTTCTCAGCTCTACCCATACAGATTCCACATCATCAGAGCCAATATCCTTCCTTACTATTGTGTTAATCTCCTCTTTAACCAGCAATGCTACCCCACCTCCTTTTCCTTTTTGCCTGTCTTTCCTAAATATTGAATACCCCTGGATGTTGAATTCCCAGCCTTGGTCACCTTGGAGCCATGTCTCCGTAATCCCAATTATATCACATCCGTTTACATCTATTTGCGCAGCACGAGCAAACACTCCCCCTAGGGCATCAGTCCCGGTCCTGCCGAGGTGCAACCCGTCCAGTTTGTACTGGTCCCACCTCCCCCAGAACCGGTTCCAATGTCCCAGGAATTTGAATCCCTCCCCCTTGCACCATTCCTCTAGCCACGTATTCATCTGAAATATCCTTCTATTTCTACTCTGACTAGCACGTGGCATTGGTAGCAATCCTGAGATTACTACCTTTTGAGGTCCTATTTTTTAATTTACCTTCTAACTCCCTATATTCAGCTTTTAGGACCTTATCCTGGTTTTTACCTATATCGTTGGTACCTATATGCACCACGACAACTGTCTGTTCACCCTCCCCCTCCAGAATGCCCTGCAGCCGCTCTGAGACATCCTTGACCCTTGCACCAGGGAGGCAACATACCATCCGGGAGTCTCGTTTGCGGCCGCAGAAACGCCTATCCCCCTTACAATAGAATCCCCTATCACTATAGCTATAAAAGATGTAATAGCAGAGAACTTGGAAAACAGTGACAGGATCGGACAAAGTCAACATGAATTTACAAAAGGTAAACCATGCTTGACTAATCTACTGGAATTTTTTGAGAATGTAACTGGTAGAATAGATAAGGGAGAACCAGTGGATGTGGTGTATTTGGACTTTCAGAAGGCTTTCGATAAGGTCCCGCATAAGAGATTAGCGTGCAAAGTTAAAGCACATGGAATTGGGGGTAAGGTACTGACTTGGATAGAGAACTGGTTGGCAGACAGGAAGCAAAGAGTTGGAATAAACGGGTCTTTTTCCGAGTGGCAGGCAGTGACTAGTGGGGTACCGCAGGGATCGGTGCTTGGACCCCAGTTATTCACAATATATATTAATGATCTAGACGAGGGAACTAGATGTAATATCTCCAAGTTTGCAGATGGCACAAAGCTGGGTGGGCGTGTGTGTTGAGAGGAGGATGCAGAGAAACTCCAGTATGATTTGGACAGGTTGGGTGATTGGGCAGATGCATGGCAGATGCAGTATAATGTGGATAAATGCGAGGTTATCCACTTTGGTGGCAAAAACAGGAAGGCAGATTATTATCTGAATGGCAATAGATTGGGAAAAGGGGAAGTGCAACGAGACCTGGGTGTCCTTGTGCACCAGTCGCTGAAGGTAAGCATGCAGGTGCAGCAGGCGGTTAAGAAGGCAAATGGTATGTTGGCCTTCATAGCGAGAGGATTCGAGTACAGGAGCAAGGATGTCTTGCTGCAGTTGTACAGGGCCTTGGTGAGACCACACCTTGAGAGTTGTGTGCAGTTTTGGTCACCTTATCTGAGGAAGGATGTTCTTGCCATGGAGGGAGTGCAGCGAAGATTCACCAGACTGATACCTGGGATGGCAGGAATGACGTATGAAGAGAGATTGGGATGATTGGTCTTGTATTCGCTAGAGTTTAGAAGAATAAGAGGGGATCTCATTGAAACTTATAAAATTCTAACGACTAGACAGACTAGATGCAGGAAGGATGTTCCCGATGGCGGGGGAGTCCAGAACCAGGGGTCACAGTCTAAGGATAAGGGGTAAGCCATTTAGGACTGAGATGAGGAGGAATTTCTTCACCCAGAGAGTGGTGAACCTGTAGAATTCTCTACCACAGAAGGCAGTTGAGGCCAATTCATTAAATATATTCAAGAAGGAGTTAGATATATTTCTTAAGGCTAAAGGGATATGGGGAGAAAGCAGGGACAGGGTACTGAATTTGGATGATCAGCCATGATCTCATTAAATGGCGGAGCAGGCTCGAGGGGCTGAATGGCCTACTCCTGCTCCTAACTTCTATGTTTCTATGTTTCTCACTTTGCTGCATGCATTTCCCTCTGGCTCTCTTTTTCTCTAACTACTCCTAGAGTGGCTATCTATGAACTGGTACTTGAAACAGATAGAGGAAGTTTGCAGTGCAAGCAGATGCAGTGGGCAATGTGCCTTCTTCCTCTAACACATCTACAAGAGGAAGAGAGGTTAGAATGGTTTCCTGACAAGTGGAGCTCATTTCACTTCTGCTGAAGTGATATGTGGTTAACGTGTGGTGCAATAGGATAACGAGAAGCAGAATGTCATTGTGAAGCTCCAGCTGACACATCCCCTCCTAGTCAGAGTCATAGTTATACAGCACCGAAAGAGGCCCTTCGGCCCATCTTGTCTGCGCCGGCCATCAAGCCCTGTCTATTCTAATCCCATTTTCCAGCACTTGGTCCGTAACCTTGTATGCTGTGGCGTTTCAAGTGCTCATCTAAATGCTTCTTGAATGTTGTGAGGGTTCCTGCCTCTACCACCCTTTCAGGCAGTGAGTTCCAGATTCCAACCAGCCTCTGCGGGAAAAAGTTTTCCCTCAAATCCCCTCTAAACCTCCTGCCCCTTACCTTGAAACTATGCCTCCTGGTTATTGACCCCTCTACTAAGGGGAAAAGTTCCTTTCTATCTACCCTATCTATGCCCCTCATAATTTTGTACACCTCAATCAGGTCCCCCCCTCAGCCTTCTCTGCTCTAAGGAAAACAACCCCAGTTTGTCCAGTCTCTCTTCATAGCTGAAGCGCTCCAGCCCAGGTAACATCCTGGTGAATCTCCTCTGCACCCTCTCCAATGCAATCACATCCTTCCTATAGTGTGGCGACCAGAACTGCACACAGTATTCCAGCTGTGGCCTAACTAGCGTTTTGTACAGCTCCATCATAACCTCCCTGCTCTTGCCTTCATTAGCCGAGGCATAGAATATAAGTATCCCATATGCCTTTTTAACCACCTTATCTACCTGTCCTGCTGCCTTCAGGGATCTATGTACATGCACACCAAGGTTCCTCTGTTCTTCCTAGGGTCCTACCATTCATTGTGTATTCCCTTGCCTTGTTAGTCCTCCCAAAATGCATCACCTCTCACTTTTCAGGGTTAAATTCCATTTGCCACTGTTCTGCCCATCTAACCAACCCATCTATATCGTCCTGTAGCCTGAGGCTTCCCTCCTCGCTATTTACCACTCCACCAATTTTCGTATCATCTGCGAACTTACTGATCATACCGCCTACATTCATATCTAAATCATTAATGTACACTACAAACAGCAAGGGACCCAGCACCGATCCCTGCGGTACACCACTGGACACAGGCTTCCAGTCACAAAAACAACCTTCCACCATCACCCTCTGCCTCCTTCCACTAAGCCAATTTTCTTTCCTCTTTCTGCTCTATCCCTGCTATGGCCTCCCTCCCCAGGATTTGAACAATTCCTCCTCATCGGGGTGAGAACTTGGAGATTTGAGGGTTGGAAGCAGTCATAGTTCTCTCCTGTTATGGGCTGTCTTGTCCTTGGAAAAGAAAGCAAAAAGAGACGAGTTACCTTTGGTTACCATGACATGCAGTAAAGCACAGTTCTTGGCATACAGCCCATAATGAGTGTGATGATGTGCATGCAGCAGGGAGTTACATATCAGGCAAGGCTTTTAGTGGGGTTAAAACATAAGGATGTGAGTGAAGGAGCACAGGCGGGTGAAGGCTGAGGTTGTAAAAGACACCGTACTGCTTCATGGGAATTAATTGTAAGTAATTCAAGCACTTTAACACAGAGTAAGGAGACATGCTCAGCATAGTACTAGCCTGAAAGATATAGCTGGCTTCTCTTACCTCACCTCACCTGCTTGGGAATGTGTTCTCATTTTTTTTGGGTGTGCAGCCCATTCAAATTTTCATGCATGTGTGTTTTTTCCCACTTAAAAGCCGGTGAGCGGCCTGCGTGGGACGTCCAGACTACTGACAGGAACATTAAGCTTTTTTCTGTACTGAGTAGCTATGCATGGAATGCATGAGTATGCACTGACTGTCCTGGCCATCTCCTTTCATTGTCAAATCACGTTTATGTGCAGCAAATGATGCCTGTCCCTTTTATGCTGCTGCAGCCTTTAAAATGTACAGCAGCACAATGTTTCCCAACCCAAGTGGGTAAGCTCCCAATCAGAAGCATTTCTAACAGATGGAGCTCACCCAGAATATTATTAGGTTGACTCTGGAAATATTGTAGGTTCAATGCTCAAGACATTGGACTGAGGCAATTCACACTGTACCCTACTTCCGGTTGGGATCGCATGCAATCAGAAAATCTGGACTTTCAATTTTAAAGCCAGGTTTAAGTGATATTTAATATAAATATTTTTCTTTCTCTCGTGGCCAGATACATGTCCGGAAAGATTTTTATTTGCTTTCTTCTCCCAAGCTTGGTCTGTTATGACACATGGCCTAAACATGATTGGTGGCTGTTGGAATGGTGTGAATGGTACACTTGTCGACCATTTATTTCACTATTCCAGCACTGGCTTGAAAGTCAAGTTCCCACTTGTACTTTTACAGAAGTCAGTGTACTTGTAATAAAAATAGCAATGGTAGTACACGCAAGACACATATCCACTTGTGTGACCGCAGTGCCGACCTTTCAAAATAAGGCTTTATAAATAACTAACAGAGGAGGACTAATGTAAAAGAATCTTAGTCCAATTCCTTTTAATAATGGCCACCACAGCCTAAAGAAACAAAAGAATATTGGCTTTCCCTGCCTATTGGTGACATAGAGCCAGATTAATCAACAAAATGAATTATTGGGACAAGTTAGATTCAAATTAGTGGACTTACCAATATGACTTGCCAAAAGAACAGCTTCTAGGAAAGTTAGATCCAAGATAATCAAGAGCTAGATTTAGTCCAATTCACTGATATTCCTCAAAGCCAAAGAGGGGCCAGGGAGCAAGGAAGTGCTTACAACTTGAAGTTTTAAACAGATAAAATGGTACAGCTTTTGTAAAGAGGCTAAACCAACAAACATTCCTCATTAAAATCCCATTCAACCCTTTATTTAATGAACAGAGATGACCACAATAAATTCTAATATACAAGCAATTTGATAAGGACAGTGAATTTTAAATTCTGTTCAAACATGCCCAGTTGGACACAGTGAAGTGGACATGTGATTACTATTGTCTTGTGCAGTGTTTTTCAAGTACCAAAAAATGAGGCTTGGCTTTTCGTGTTGTGCACCGCTGCACCCCACCTACACAGGCAACACTCACCAAGTCTCCCAGCACAAAACAGGATTGGTCCAAGAATATTAAGGAAACAGCAGTTGATGCTAGATTAATTGTTAATATTAAATTGGAGATTGATAGCTTTCTGTCAACCAAAGGTATTGAGGGATATGGGCCAAAGGTGGGTATGTGGAGTTAGGTCGCAGATCAGCCATGATCTCACTGAATGGCAGCGCAGGCTCGAGGGGCTGAATGGCCTACTCCTGTTCCTATGCTCTCTATGTAATGGTGTCAAGATCTAAGGGAGTTTTGCGTAATTCATCACCAAATAGTTATCCCATACCTTTCTCTTGAATTTGAAAGAGTGGGGACAGTAGCTAACACAAGATAAAAGGAGTTGTAGCAGCTCTGACATACTTGGCATTAACATGTAGAAAGTTTTCCCCCCACACATTCAAGTAACAAAATGTTCTTTGTTAAGATGGTGAGTCATTAGTCAGAGCTCATACCATATTTGCAGTTGATAATCCCAAATACTCTAGGAAAGCCTGTGATTCTATAAAAATGGATTGCCCCTACATTACAGGAGTGGATTCTTGGATGGAAATTTTGGATGGATAATGTCATCCCATCCTAAATTTGCATGGCTGCACTATTGGAGGGAGGGTCTGTGAGGGCTCCTCTTCCAGCCCTCACTTACCCTGGAATTTAACAAACTGTGCCCTATTTCTGCTTTCACCCCACCAGAAGTTTGGGGTTAAAAATTTTAATAGTACAGATTTATATGCTATTTTTTTGTAGCTCCTTTATGGTAACTAGTATGCATTCTAAATGTGTTTTGTTCTTAAACAGTGCCATTTAACTAACTGGAGACGATTTCATTTAAACTCCATTACAAAATGATTTTTTTTTAAAACCAAACATTCAGACAGGGTACGAACAAAGAATGGTTCTGTAGATTTTTCATTTTTTAATATTCAGCGCTAGAAATCTATAGAACTTAGCTAATGCAAATATTGTGATCAAAAGTGTGTATTCTACAACTGCAAATGGCATCTAGCCCTCAAGGAGTTAACACAGCCATGAAATTTATGTACCTGTCCAGCTTTAATGTGGATCTCTTTAGGATCAGCACAAAGTATGGGATAGAAACTGAAGATTTTGCCGAGATATTATTTACATTATGATGGCGCAATAAGTAAAGTGCACTAATGTGTTAACCCAAGAGCCACGATCATGTTGGTACAAAAACAAGATCAGTGATCTGATGTTTATTTAAGTAATACAGAAAACAATGAGAAAAATATATATTGCAGAACAACATCATAGCAATCTATTCTCTTGTTTAAAAAAAATACTGGATAATTTTATTCCATCCTGGGAAGTAAAACAAGCAGTAAGGTCAATAGCAAAATACTGCAGATGCTGGAAATCTGAAACAACAACAGAAAATGCTGGAAACACTCAGGTCAGGCAGCATCATGGAGAGAGAAACAGAGTTAACATTTCAGGTCGATGACCCTTGGTCAGAACTGGAAAAAGTTGGAAAAGCGTGAGGCTGGGAAAGGGAGGAGGGGAGGAAAGAACAAAGGGAAGGTCTGTGATAGGGTGGAAGGCAGGAGAGATTAAAAGACAAAAGGGATGATGGTGCAAGGCAAAAGGAGATGGTCATGGGACAAGTTAAGCCACAAAAGATGACTAGATGAGGTGTAAATGACAATGGCAGATTCATCAACAGCTGCCATGAGAAAAAAAAAAGGGCAGAGGTTATAGTCTGAAATTGTTGAACTCGATGTTGAGTCCAGAAGGCTGTAAAGTGCCTAATCGAAAGAGGAGGTGCTGTTTCTCGAGCTTACGTTGAGCTTCATTGGAACAATGCAAGAGGCTGAGGTCAGAGTGGGAGTGGAGCAGAGAATTAAAGTGACAGGCGACCGGAAGCTCGGGGTTATGCTTATGGACTGAACGAAGGTGTTCCACAAAGCGGTCACCCAATTTGTGTTTGGTCTCCCTGCTGTAGAGGAGACTGCATCGTGGGTAGTGAATACAGTATACTAAATTGCAAGTACAACAAGTAAAGCGCTGTTTCACCTGGAAGGAGTGTTTGGGGCCCTGGACAGTGGGAAAGGAGGTGGTAAAAGGGCAGGTGTTGCATCTCCTGAGCTTGCACGAGAAGGTGCTGTGGGTGATAGAAGAGTGGACCAGGGTGTTGCGGAGGGAGCCGTCCCTTCGGAATGCTAAAAAGGGGGCGGTGGGGGCGGGGGGGGGGGTGTATAGAGGGGAGGGGAGGGAAGATGTGTTTGGTGATGGGATTATGCTGGAGGTGGTGGAAAATGATCAGTTGAATGTGGAGGCTGGTGGGGTGAAAGATGAGGACAAGGGGAATCCTATCGTAGTTCTGGGAGAGAGAGGAAGGGGTGAGCAGAAGCGCGGGAAATGGAACGGACACATTCGAAGGCCATGTCAACCACAGTAGAGGGGAATCCTCGGTTGAGGAAAAAGGAAGACATATCAGAAGCACTAGTATGGAAGTTGGCATCGTCAGAGCAGATGCAGCGGAGACGGAAAAACTGGAAGAATGGAATAGAGTCCTTACAGGAAGCAGGGTGGGAGGAAGTGTAGTCCAGGTAGCTGTGGGAGTCAGTGGGCTTATAGTGGAGTAGTAAGGTCCTTGGGTACATACAAAATGGCTCCTCTTATACTTTTAAATAGGAATAATGAAGGTTTAAGTCACATCACGTTTTTACATTCTGTATTTTCATACTCAAGGCCCCTGGCATTGTGGTTCTAACTCAAATCTATTAATCAAATATTACAATTTCAAATTTAAAGAACTAAATTTGATCTTGGTATATTTATATTTCTAAATTATCTTGCAAGTATGAAAGTAATATTAATGATAAATGATGCAGAACAGGTCATTCTGCCATTTGCTGAATTTACCCCATACATATTTTGCACAAATAAGAGTCTTTGAAGAAGAATAATCAAGGCTTCAACTTCCTCTGCAAGTTTTTTTGCAACAGTTATAATAGATATAAAGAAACACGAACCTACAGGATATCATAATTATGCAGGTTATGCATCATTAACTATTTGACTAGTACTAATTCTTGCAGTGTTGATGGGCTACAATGACTATCACAAAAATCACTTAAATTATGCTTATGATGAATTAAGCATAAATGACAGTTTAATACACACACACACACACACACACATGTATAGCCAGTATACATAATAAGAGACCACAGTAACAGCTGATGCCATTGCTTTTTGTTATACATTCCATGTTTGGTTTAATTTTATACCTACAGTTTCTAAAGGCTAATGGAAAGCTTTGACTTTCATCAGTTTTACAGGATAGAGGTTTGTCAATAGGCGACATCAAGCAGCAATGGAACACAAATCTAGGCTTTGTTGGTGCAACACATTATCTAATCTCATATTCATTAAACAAACATGTTTAGGCATATTAAAATAACAAATGCAAAAAGTTATTATTTTTTTTGAAGGTGAAGGATAGTGTATGGGGTGGGGATCATTTTAACAAGGAATATTCCCGCATCAGTGTATCCTGAAAAGGTGTTGAGAATTCTTCCTAACTAGTAGAAGAAATTCCCAGTCCTAATCGCTATTCCTTTACCTTTGGAGACCATCTAATACAGTTGTATGTAGAGAGAATGACATTTCTAAAGTTAATTATTAAACAGATTGCTCAGAGAAATAGGCTTGTCTAATGAGAAGTTCAAAAGTCCTTTTTTGTTCATAGGCCTATTGTATCTATACCACAATTTCTTTAACAGGTTCATGAAGATTGAAACATAACTTGCTAAAACAGCCCAGATTTTCCCAATAATTTAGATTGCATCATCAAAATTGTTCAAAAACTGTGAAATTTATACTGGATTCCATTGCTAGGAGTACCATTTTGCAAGCTCTCTGCCCCCAAAAAAGGATCATGTCGGAGTTTAATGTTTTTCAAAGTAGCAACTCATGGGGACGCAGCACACTTAACCCATATTTAGGCTACAGTAAAATAGACAATGGGCCAAAAATTCATCCCGCGACGCGAGAGTACACACTGCGTACTCTCGCGTATTCCCTCTCCAATTGCCGGTTTTCTGCATGCCCTGCGCATGCGCTGAAAACCGGCACTTGGTCTTTTGAAAAGGGGGCGGTTCCTCGGTGCATCGCGTGCGCGCTACAGGCTGCGCGCACGCTGTGCACTTCATGCTTTGGACGCGCAGGTAAGTACGGAAGATTTTAGAAATAGAAAAAGGAGTAAGACCCACTTTTAACAAGGTAAGTAGTGAATTAAGTATTTTTTTGATTTTTTAACAGGTATATCTTTTTTAGAGACTTTAAAGACAGGTAAGTTTATTTTTATAACTTTTTAAAAGATTTAAATTTTTTCAAAATTTTAATTTTTTATTTAAAATGGTTAATTTATTTAACTATACTTATTTTATTAATGTGATGTTTTTTTTAAATTTAATTGAGGTTTAGCTGTTATTTTGGGGGGGGGGGGTGTAAGATTCATAGATTTCACAGCACGTATGTGAAACTTATGAATGGAAGATGGTGTGCTGCCATTGGCTCTAACTGAGTCACGTGATCCCACAGCTCGCACAAATTCACTACGCCGGTGGGATACGCAAGCACTGCCCAGCTGATGTCTGGAACATCAAGTTCGTGCGAGCTGGATCTGAAAAAGCACAAGCGGAGAGAGAGATCGCGGGGAAGCCTTACCCCCGCGGGAACAGAGCGAGATCAATTTCTGGGCCAATATTCTTTAAAAAAAAAACTCAATAATTGGAACTTGATCATGTTGAACATTTCTGCATAATCTTATTGACAAAAAAAAATCAGCTGTACTTCTACAGTTGTCATTTTATATACAAAATGCCCTGGCGTTAAATCCTTGGGAGTAATTTTCACCATCATTGATCGTAATCAACGGGATGAAAATTGGCAGTTGGGGAAGGAGGTGGGAGGGTTCTATTACGTGCAGGTTATCTGCTCCACCAGATCACCACCTAGGCGATGAAGGTGAAAATTACCCCCTTTCATCCCCTCCCACTTATCTCACTATTCCCAGCAAAGTCAACTCTGTTCACGTACTAGTTACCAAATGAGTAACTAATACATTGAGAATTATCAAAACAACTGATTATTTTGGAGGAGAAATTATTCACAATATTAAGGTTTTTCCCCACACTACACTATTTTTTGCAAAGCCTTTGGTAAGACTTTCTTAAGTAGGAACCACCTGTTTAAAATTAAGTCACTTAATGATGTTGGTAAAATACAGATCAAGATATACATAACGATAATCTCTCTCCCAGCGTAATATCTTGGTTTTGGATTTGGTGAGAGGATAGCATCTGTGATACTTTCGATCACTGGGCTAAGGTCCTCTTTGGCAGTAGTGACATATTTCAGGAATAGGTCTTTTGTCTCGAGCATATATTCTTCTCCATAGTCCTGAAGCAGTTCAGAAGAAATACTTTTTATGAGATGGTGGACTTGCTGTTCCCAGTATTCAGTATTACAGGACGCAGCTGAAAGATAGATTACAAGGATGGTTAAACAGTGTGAACCAACAAAAAAAAAATATTTTTTTTTTTTTTTTTTACAAGAAAAAATACTGTGAAGGTATGGCAGGGATATCAAATAAATATTTTGGATCAGTCGATACAAATGGTGGTGGAAGTGAGAATTTAGATGTACTAGAGCAGAATATGGAACAATTATTAGAGATGACTGTAGAAAAGCAATTGGTTCTAATAAATTAGCAGAACACAAGATAGACAAGTCAGAGGGGCCTGATGGCATGCTCCCTAGACTGAAAAAAGTCAGAAGGGAGATAAGCATAGGCTCTGGACACAAGTCTTCAATCCTCAAATATGCAAATTGTACCATGGGGCTGGGGAGTGGCCAATGAAACACTTTTGTCCAAGGAGGGGGGAGAAGAATAAACCAGTAACTACAGACCAGTTAGACTTCTGGCGCCAGAAATAAAAGACTTGGAGGCAAAATTATTTCTATCTGTTTGCCTCGATCAAGAATTATGTAGTGTCATTAGTCATGATTAAACTGGCTGTCACAAAATGTGCCTGTATATTTCATGAATATACATAGTTGGCTCTTGTCATAATTCTTACATAACAGGCATTGATCGCTAGCTATATAAAAACGATTCCAATTCTATGCTGCTGTTTACATCAAGGGCACAATGCCACACAGTGTAATGGAGATGATTTACGTTTTCGCTTTTTTTAAAAAAAAAAGCAAACAGGCACATAAAACAACAACAACAACAACAACTTGTATTTATATAGCGCCTTTAACGTAGTAAAATGTCCCAAGGTGCTGCACAGGAGTATTTTAAGACAAAAATTTGACACCAATCCACATAAGGATAAATTAGGGCAGGTAACTGAATGACAGTCCTTTGCATCAGTAAAAGAATGACGAACTCACCAGAACAGTGACTTATTGGTTTTGCATTCACTAGTAGAACCTTCAACGCAACCAAAAATTGATTTTGGAACAGTGTGAACTGCTGTCGGCCTCCAGGTGTTATTTCACGTGAGTGATTGTTTTAGCCTACATGAAAATATATTAATGTACATTATACCTTACTAAGAAGTGTACCTCATGGGATCTGGCATTGAAAGATCATCGAAATGAATGGACCCACGTACATGTATGTATAACAAAGCCACGGGCATCTTGTACCTGGACAGGTCCAATAAATGTGCTTACATTGGGGTGCTCTTTAAGCAATGGCTCAGTGCTTTGAGTTATTCAAATGAAAAAGTACTACAAAGTTAAAAGTTTTCCCAGAAATTCGAGTTTGGCAGCTGCGTCGCTGGATGGGAGTCAGTACCAGGACTTCAAAATGCCAAAATGCCCCGGTGATAACCGCTCATCCCAAATCTCCGGGATGGGGCATTTGTGTAAAAGGGACAGGCACCCATGTCAATTACAGCCCTACTGAGGCAAACATCCTGTGGGGGTGGAATTACTGGAATTTCAGAGCGGTCTCAGCATATTATACAAAGAGAAAAAAGGTTTTGCACCAACTTGCTCCTGCAACAATTTACATAGATACATAGAAAATAGGAGCAGGAGTAGGCCATCCGGCCCTTCGAGCCTGCTCCGCCATTTAATGAGATCATGGCTGATCCTCCAATTCAGTATCCCGTCCCCGCCTTCTCTCCGTAACCCTTAACCCCTTTTGCCTGTAGAAATATATCTAATTCCCTCTTAAATATATTTAATGAGCTGGCGTACACTGCCCTCTGTGGCAATGAGTTCCACAGGTTCACCACCCTCTGAGTGAAGAAATTCCCCCTCATTTCTGTCCTAAATGGTTTAGCCCTTATCCTTAAATGATGTCCTCTAGTTCTGTTCTCACCCGCCAAGGGAAACATTCCTTCTGCATCTAGTCTGTCTAGACCTGTCAGAATTTTATACACTTCTATGAGGTCCCCTCTCAATCTTCTAAACTCCAGTGTGTACATCCCTAAACTACATAGTCTCTCCTCATAGGTCAATCCCGCCATTCCTGGTATCAGCCTGGTGAATTGCCGCTGCACCCCCTCCATGGCAAGAACATCTTTCCTCAGATGAGGCAACCAAAACTGTACACAGTACTCGAGGTGTGGTCTCACCAGTGCCCTGTACAGCTGCAGCAAGGTATCCCTGTTCCTGTATTCCAACCCCTTTGCTATGAAGGCCAGCATACCGTTTGCCTTCTTGACCGCCTGTTGCACCTGCATGCTCGCCTTCAGTGACTGGTGTACAAGAACACCCAGGTCTCTCTGTACTTCCCCCTCTCCCAATTTATTGCCATTTAAATAATAATTTGCCCTCCCGTTCCTGCACCCAAGGTGAATAACTTCGCACTTGTCCACATTATAGTGCATCTGCCATTTATCCGCCCAATCACCCAGTCTGTCCAAATCGCTCTGGAGCTTCCTGGTCTCCTCCTCTGAGCCCACCCCCCCTCCTAGTTTAGTGTCGTCTGCAAATTTGGAAATGCTGCATCGACTCCCTGATCCAGGTCATTAATGTAAATTGTGAACAGCTGGGGACCCAGGACAGATCCCTGTGGTACCCCACTTGTTACTGCCTGCCATTCAGAAAATGAGCCGTTTATTCCAACTCTCTGTTTTCTATCTGACAGCCAGTTCTCTATCCACGTCAATACTTTCCCCTTTATCCCATGAGCTTCAATTTTCCCTGCTAATCTTTTATGTGGGACCTTGTCGAAGGCCTTTTGGAAGTCCAGGTACACCACATCTACTGGCTCTCCCCCATCTATTTTACCAGTTACTCCCTCAAAAAATTCCAATAGATTAGTCAAGCACGATTTACCCTTTGTAAATCCATGTTGACTCTGTCCTATCCTGTCCCCATTTGCTAAGTGCTCCGCTATTTCATCCTTAATGATGGACTCCAGCATTTTGCCCACAACTGATGTAAGGCTTACAGGTCTGTAATTACCTGCTTTTTCCCTACCCCCCTTTTTGAATAGTGGGGTAACGTTAGCTACCCTCCAATCCATGGGCACTGTTCCCGAGTCTAATGAATTCTGAAAAATCATACTTAGTGCATCCGCTATCTCTAGGGCCACCTCCTTCAGTACCCTAGGATGCATGTTATCAGGCCCTGGGGATTTGTCCGCCTTCAATCCCTTTAGCTTCCTTAACACCATATCCTTAGAGATATTGATTTGCGTCAGTTCCTCCTTTGCCAATGTCCCTATTTTTCCCGATATCCCAGGGAGGTTTTTTGTGTCTTCCTTCGTAAAGACTGACCCAAAGTATGCATTTAGTTGGTCTGCCATTTCCTTATTTCCCGTTATATATTCCCCCGTATCTGACTGCAATGGGCCAACTTTGGTTTTCACCAGTCTTTTCCTCTTGATATACTTATAAAAGCTTTTGGAGTTAGTTTTTATATTTTCCGCCAGCTTGCTTTCGTAAGCTATTTTGCCCATCTTGATTAAGCCCTTTGTCCTCCTTTGCTCTATCTTAAACTGTTCCCAATCTTCCGCTCTGGCGCTTTTTTGGGCTATTTTATACGCCCTATCTTTGGATTTTATGCTGTCTCTAATTTCCCCTGTTATCCACGGTTGAGTCACCTTTTTAGATTTCCTTTTATGCCAGATTGGTATAAACAATTTTTGCAATTTTGTCATTCTATCTTTAAATGCTTGCCATTGTTTATCTACCTCCAGTCCTCCCAGGAACGTTGTCCAATCAGACCTACTCAGTTCCCGTCTAATGGCATCATAATTCCCCTTGTTTAAATTCAGGACCTTAGTCTCTGAGTCAATTTCTTCGCTCTCCATTTCGAGTGAGAAATCGATCATGTTATGATCGCTCTGACCCAAGGGTCCCCGTACAACAAGATTACTAATTAGTCCCTTCTCATTGCACAGTACCCAGTCCAATATAGCCTGTTCCCGAGTTGGTTCCTCGACATATTGATCCAGATAACCATCCCTTAAACACTCAAGGAATTCCTCCTCCTCATTATTTTTACTGATTAGGCTAGTCCAATCTATATGTAAGTTAAAGTCACCTATGATGACAGCTGTGCTCTTATTGCACGCTTCTCTAATTTCCCTCGTGATGCCCTCCCCAACCTCTATTTTACTATTTGGAGGCCTATATACCACTCCTATTAATGTTTTTCGCCCCTCGCTATTTCTTAGCTCCACCCATATAGATTCTGTATTAACTGAGTTAATATCCTTCCTTTCAATTGCATTTATCCCCTCTTTTACCAGCAATGCTACCCCTCCTCCCTTTCTTTTTTGTCGATCCTGCCTAAATACTGAATACCCCTGTATGTTAAGCTCCCAGCCCTGCTCACCCTGCAACCATGTTTCCGTAATCCCAATTAGATCATAATTATTAACCTCTATTTCCACAGCTAATTCATCTACCTTGTTCCTGCTGCTCTCTCCGCTCCCGACACTGTTCTTGCTGCTTTCCTAATGGCAATCGATCGAGCGCTATTGTGGACTCCAATTATGGCTGTTGCGTGGCAAGTCCTCGTGCATCCCTTCCATTGAACGCATGCTGATGGCACTCACAGGACTTCTGAGGTAGACTAGCTTCCTAATAGTCTCAAATGTGATTTGGATGCGTGTCCTCTTCTCCTTCCCCACCCCCCAAATTCTCACCCTCTCACCCAGATTATGCCAATTCCTTGCCCAAGTTGGGTCAGAATTTCTAGGCTATTATACACAACAACAAAAAATTGCTAAATATTCTAAAGTTGAAAAATGTTCAATTTATGAGCAGAAAGATTGAGGGAGTTGCAATGGATTGCCAATTTCACGTTTCTGGATATAACAGGTAGTAAATTATTCAGGATTTCCTCTTTATTTTTTCCTCCCCCCCCGCCCCTTCCCTAAAGCTGCTGACTGGTGCAAGCAAACTTTCAGTACCTTGCCCAATTGACCATTCTTCATGTGTGAGCCTGTATAGTGAGCTTTGGCAGGCAAGTTAACGGTCAGCATCACAGTCAAACCCCGCATTGTCCAAAACAAATCATACTTTACAGCAGAGGTTAGTTACTAAGATAGCAGCAGCAGTCCGGACAGATTCCCACCCCGAAGCCCTGGGGTACGGAGGCCAATTATAGCACTTACTGGAGCACAGATCAAAATTTAGACCTAGGAACCCTGGAGCCTGCTCCACCAGTCAATTAGATCTTGGCTGATCGGCACCTCAAATCCATTTACCTGCTTTAGCTCCATAGCCCTTGATACCCTTACCTAACAAAAATCGATCAATTTCAGTCTTGAAAGCTCCAATTGTCCCACCGTCCACTACCCTTTGTGTTAAAAAGTTCTTACTCACAGCCAATTGGTGAGCAAGCTTACTGCCCACTTTAAAAAAGGAAACCAAGCTGAAGGATCAAGTTGGACAACATGATTGAAAAAAATGTAAATTAGGAAGTTGTGATTCAGTGGTGTAATGAATTGTCACATGGTTTCATATGAGCATGCTCAGTTCACTCTGGCCTAATAAAGCAAGCACATGGACTAGCAACTCATCCTGTCTGTCCTTCATTTGTTCTACCTACATGTATTACATTTTGGCGACGAGGATGAGATCCCAAAGCCATTTTTAGGGATCATGGAAGGACAGTGTTCAACCTTCGAGTGGACAAGTTGAAGATGAATTTGTGACACCTAAACTGAATTTTTGCGATGTTTTACCGTTAATGCTTGTGCAGAATTGTCTGTGCTTCGCCTTCCCATGTATGTATACACAGCAACAGCGCCGTTGATTCGCACATGTACACAGGTAGCACACGAATCACTGTTCATGGCCGCACCTATGGGATTCATTGGAAGCCTCGGCATGCATGACCGAGCTAGCGAACCATTCAGTTCTTACATTGAGCGGATGGAGATTTTTTAAATTTTTTTTTGGGCCAGTAACATTATTGAGACTGAAAGGTACAGATGAGAATGTTCACACTCAAAATAAAGTAATTAGTGTACGGAAGAAAGCAATTTTTCTTACGGAGATCGGGCCAGGTGTCTACAGAACATTGACACACCAGGGAAAGCGAAGGATGCGTCGTTTGAAGACAGACATTGTCGAGAAATTCAAGGACCATTTTGACCCAAAGCCATTAGAAATAGCAGAGAGGTACAAGTTTGGTATCAGAAACCAAAAACAAAAGCGAAACCATCAGTGAGTACATTGTAACTCTTAAGAACGTGTTTTTGCATTGTAACTTCGGCACATTCTTGGATCGTGCGTTGCGAGATAAGTTTGTGTGTGGACTGGTGGATGAGCGCACACTGTCCAAGTTACTGAAAACTCCGAACCTAACGTTTGACATAGCATGTAAAATCGCACACTGTCCAAGTTACTGAAAACTCCGAACCTAACGTTTGACATAGCATGTAAAATTGCCCTATCTGTGGGGATGGTGTTTAAGAATGCTAGGGAGCTCCGTCCAACTCAAGTGACTCGTGCAGCTGAGGTCTACAGTCACAAAGCCACCGCCAAACCTAAAGCGGTGAGACAGAGTCAAAAGCATGTTGGTGAGAGCAGTTCAGTGAATTGTTATCGCTGCAATGGAAATCACTCACCACAGACCTGCCAATACAGAAATGTGAAGTGTTTTCACTGCCAGAAACAAGGCCATATTTCAACAGCTTGCAGAGCTAGATCTAAAGCAGGAAGTAAGAACCATTCTAGTGGCAATCAAAGCAGAGACAACAAAAGGGAGGAGTTCACAATATTGAAGTGAATACACCTGATGTTGAAGAACTAGGCATCGACAGTAACTATTCTACTAGCGGCAATGCTAGCAGTCGTGAGAAAGACTTTTGTACAAAACTTTTGATCAACAAGTAATATATTGATATGTGTATCAACACAGCGGCAGATTGCTCTATCATGAGTAAGGACACATGAGTGTAAGTTTAATCAAGTGCCACTTACAAAGAGTACCGTAGAGTTAAAAACCTACTCTGAAAAATCCAAGAGACATGTGGACAAATGGAATGTACAGTTCAACACAATAGCCAGTCAGTAAAGCTGCCTATTATTGTAGCGAGCTACAACAACTGGCTAACTCTTATGGGCAAAGACTGGTTGAGAAAGTTAAAACCAGACTGGAAAAACATCTTCAGTGTAGATGAAGAAGTGACTCAGCACAATGCTGAACAAGTACAAAAAGCATGTTCACAGACAGTTATGAGGGCATCACTAGGTATGACCCGCATATCCGCATCAAGTCCAACATGAAGCCTGTCTATTGTAAGGCAAGGCCGGTCCCCTATGCGTTGAAAAGTCAGGTGGAGGAAGAGCTAGCGAAGTTCAGAGAGAACGGAGTGCTAGTACAAACTGACAAAAGTGAATGGGCTACCCAGATTGTGGTAGTGCCCAAAGCAGACAAAACTGTACGCTTGTGCAGTGACTACAAAGTTACTATCAACCAAGCAGTTGACGATGAGCAGTACCTGTTGCCTATACTGCAAGATTTGTATACAGCACTTTCTGGGTCAAAGGTTTTCTCCAAGCTTGACCTGTCGCACACTAACGCTCAGCTGAATGTGGACAAAGAGAGAGTTAACTACCTCACCATCAACACACACAAGGGACTGTACTCATACACCAAGTCGCCATATGGTGTGTCTTCCAGCCTACGATGGATAAGATTTTGCAAGGAGTTCCAAATTGCTTATGCAATCAAGACGATCTGCTGATCACAGCAAGCAGTGAGGAAGAAAATCTAGAGGTGTTAGATATAGTGTTTCAAAGGTTGAATGCCCAGTGTCAAATTGAAAAGGAGCAAATGTGCTTTTGTGCAGCCAGAGGTTGTGTACCTTGGTCTGAAAGTTGATGCAAATGGCTTACAACCAGTGAAGGAAAAGGTTGATGCTGTCATCAATGCTCCAAAGCCACAGAATGTGTCTGAGTGAAGATCTTTCCTTGGAATGGTCCAGTACTATGCACATCTCTTACCAGTTAGCAACCAAGTTAGCGCCATTGCACGAGCTCCTCAAGAGGATGTCCAGTGGAAGTGGACGAAAAGCGGAACAGGAAGCTTACGATGCTTGTAAGAGAAGTCTCTCTGGTGATGCTGTACTTGTGCACTACGACAGAGTGTGAGCTTAAGTTAGCGTGTGATGCTTCCAATTACGGTGTGGGAGCAGTCATAAGCAATGGAATGGATGACGGCCAAGAGAAACCAATCGCATTTGCCTTGCGAACCCTCAAAGAGTGAAAGAAACTATGTGCAAATTGAAAAGGAAGCACTCGCCATAGTGTTTAGAATCAAGAAATTCCAACAGTTCCTGATCGGCAGAAAGTTTACCCTGATAACCGATCACAAACCGCTCCTAGCAATATTGGAGCCCAAATCTGCCATACCTGCAATGGCTACATCAAGAATGCAACGTTGGGCAGTGTTGTTGTCACAATATGACTACACAATTGAATATTGCACTTCAAAGCAAAACGCAAATCGCAGATGCCTTGTCCAAGTTGCCACATGAGGACTCGTGTGTTGGGAGTGAAGGTACTATTTTCACGCTAGGTGCAGTTGACAAAGACTTTCCCGTGAATGCAACGGTGATTGCAGATGAGACTCAAAAGGACTCAGTACTGAAAAGAGTGTATGAAAACACCTTGAATAGATGGACTGATCAGTGTCTGGACACAGAATTGAAACCATTCCATAACCGTCGTACTGAATTGTCTTGTGAGCAAGGTTGTATCAAGTGGGGAAACAGAGTGGTGGTACCTACTTCTTTGAGGGAGAATATTCTGGCCGAACTTCATATTGAACATCCAAGGATTGGCAGTATGAAATCAATTGCAAGAAGCTTTGTTTACTGGCCTGGATTGGACAGTGATCTTGAATCACTTGTCAGCAAATGCAGCGTTTGCCAAAATTGCAGAAACAAACACCACCCAAAACTCTATCTACTACAACCCTGGTCATGGCCAAGTAGACCTTTTCAGAGAATACATGGAAATTTCTGTGAGAAAGCAAATGATTTCCTGGTACTTGTAAATAGTCACTCAAAGTGAATTAAAGTGAAACATATAGGTTCAAACAAGTCTGAGATAGAAACAGGATCATCTTTGAGTTCGGAACCAAAAAACAGCCCGAAAATTGGTTCAAAATCAAAACCTTCTGTAAGGAGATCAGGAAGGTGGCGCAAACTTGTTATTAAACTGGATTTGTAGTTCATTTAAAAAAAGCCAGGAGTTTTTGTCATGTGGTACATGTAATGCTGGGAAAGGTGGGAATCATAGTTTTGTTGTATTTGAGGGGAATAGGTACATTTTTTTTTAAAGGGGGAAAGCAGTGTAATGTATTATCACATGGTTTGGTATGAGCATGCTCAGTTCACTCTTGCCTAATAAAGCAAGCACATGGACTAGCAACTCATCCTGTCTCTGGCCTTCATTTGTTCCACCCACATACATTACAGGTGACACCAAATTTAAAAAGCCCAATATTGTAGAAAAACAGAAACTGAGGAAGGTAAAGGAGTTCCACAGTTTTGACATCCTGAGAAAGAATGAGTTATAGTCGGAGACTATGTGCAATGAATCTTTATAATATCCTACTGTAATTGTTCTTACAACATACATAAAACACAGTCTAGATAAAATATTGTGCAGGATATTTTACTTAAGTATCAGGAAGTGCAGAGTAAATGTTGCATTGTATCTAGATGTGCATCAAGTTATCCAGGTCAATGTGTAAATAGAGAGTGTCCAAAGGATTCAGTGAGTTTCTTGACTATTGGCTTGAGCGAGAGGACAACTGGCACACATGCTCACTGGTGAGGTATTCAGCCTATTCTGTGGGGCTCAGTGGTCACTGGAATCCTAGCACGCTCTTCCAATTAATGTTGCATGGCGCTGCTAGCTGTCAAGTGATAGGCCACAGCTGTGCTTCAGCCTTTTGTTCACTTGTCTGAATGATCACTCTAATGAGCACTGAACATTCCCGCAGAATAAATTACAGCAACCATTAACTTCAGTGCAATTATTTATGATAGTTTTGCTTTGGTTGTTGAATGAAAATCATGGAGCATAGTGCCAAACAAAATAGGAATAACCCACTCTTCCCAAAAGCCACTCTTGCATTGTACAGTTAGCCTGTGCAAGAGCACTCTGATCTTCAACACTGAGTATATTTAGAAGCACATGAAGTTAATACCTGTTAAACCAACCAGTCAGATAGCATGCAGTATTTATTTTTGCAAAGAGTCATCGCTTCCAGAACAAACTGATAAATATGGGCTTGGATTTTGCGGTCAGTGGCGAAGGGACAGCGCTCGCCGCTGAACTCGAAAAAAGCTGCCCACAAAGATTTAGCAGGCTCTAGAGTGTCGATTTCAACATGACTTGAATCTGGCGCCATCTATGGTGTCTAGCAACAGTGCAGGCAGGCTGATCAGCCAATCAGATTGAAGAATTCTCAGACAGCAAAGCTGGAAGTATAATTCATGTTGTAGGATATTGTACAGAAAGTGAAAAAGATTGGGACATACACATAGGATTAAAGGTAAAAGCTGAAATATTAAATTTAAAAATAAAATCAAAAATAATTTATTTTAAAATCATGGAATTTTTAAATGTTCTTCTGAAGGAACACTTGTAAAATTAGTTTTTCAGGACCAGAGAGGTTGTTCAGCAGTAATTATGACTTAGTATGCCATTAAAAACTCAATCTCATTCAACAAGGCTTAACATTTTCAATGTTTTTTATAGTGAGAATAGTGCATAAAAAGTTGAAGTTCACATTAATTCACTGATTTTGTGTCGATTGCATCTGCGAAGACTGCAACAGCACACCCTATGGAGGAGCAGGGCATCACTGACAGCAACATCCGGATTTCCGCATTTAACGACTAACGCCAGAAGTTGCTGTCAGTTTTACACAGTAATGACAGCGAGCGCTGGCAGTTTGATGGATTAACACACTGCCCCATGTAGTAGCCGATTGTGGGGGTGGGGAGTTTCCTCAAAGCTTCTCCTGCTCCGCCACCGTAACTTAGGCAGAAACTCAGTCAACACGTGGGAACAGGGTTTCGCCAAATTCCGGGCCATGGAGTTACTTCAGTCCTGTGAAAGGGGACTTGACAAGTGCCTGAGAGAAGAGGACACTTCCAGTCATAGGGGGTATGTTGCTAGTTAGTTGATTTTGTGAGGAGTCATAGGCAACCATGATGTTTTGGAGCTCGCTTGCTTGCTGAGGGAGTCAGAGTTTTTCCTGAATTGGCTGCAGGTTTTAATCGAGTGTTTTTCGTTCTCTCAAGAAGATAGTTGGCAGGACTGTTCATCGAATCTCACAGCACAGAAGGCAGCCATTTGGCCCATCGTGCCTATGTGGGCTTTTTGAATAAGATATCCAATTAGTCTCACTATCCCCCCCCCCGCTCTTCGCCCATAGCCCCGCACATTTTGCCTTTTTAAGTATATTTCCATTTCCCTTTTGAAAGTTACTATGGAATCTGCTACCACAACCCCTTCAGGAAGTACATTCCAGATCATAACTCACTGCAATAAAAAAAAAGTTTATTCTCCCTCCTGGCTCTTTTGGCAATTATTTTAAATCTGTGTTCTCTGATTACCGACCCTCCTGCCAGTTATTGCAAAGGTGGGTGGGGGAGGGTTAGGAGTTATGATGCGAAGGACTCATTAATCCGATGCAGGCAGATGGTTCTGGTGGCTGGCAATTGTTCCTCAGCAGCTTCCTCCGCACTCACCTCAAACTGCGACTAACGAAATAAGGGCGAAGTTTTTTGTTTCTTTGCTACTTTTTGGGCAAATAGTTGGTTCTACTTCCAATCCATTAGACAATGCTAATCGTATATTTGTCCATGTTTAACAGTACCCTGAATATCCCTCCAAAAACAGAATGATGAATATTGTGACATTTTCTTTCTTCCAAAAAGCCAATGTGTGCTGATTTTGGGTTATTAATGGAAGTCGAGCAGCATTCCACAGTCAAGTCAAAGAGTGAGTGTTAGTGCAAATAATGCGGGCACAAAGTACAATCTATGCTGGCTTTTGCCATTATGCCAAATAATACCTACCGGTTTTATAGAATCCAGGAAGTATGGTGCAAACTTTCACTCCCCAGTGACTCAACTCCAGGCGCAAAGTATTTGTGAATAAGGTGAGTGCAGCTTTCGAAGCTCCATAAGCCACTAAATAGGGAAATGGAATCTCTCCTGGAAGGAAATGGATGGTGAAAGATTAGTTACATTTTTATTAAATGGCATTAAATAAAATGCAAGATACTGCACATGGGAATCTTGATTAATGGCTTGCGATGGATTAGTTTATTGGAAATTTATTTTTTAAACACAGACGGTATGAAGTTATTTTACCATTGAAACAGGTCAATGTGCTCATCAATATACATGTAATCATTGGCCGGACTTTTCCCCGGGGAGGAGGGTTTGGGACGGGCGGCCTCCAAGGCAGGTGGGAAACCCGGAGGCCCTGCCGACTTTAACGGGGATCAGCCCGGGGGTTGGGGGGGGAGGGGGGGGAAAGAGGATGGTGGCCGGCCTCAGCATCATCGGTGTGGGGGTGGGGAGGGAGGGGAGGGAAGGTGATTGGTGACCTCATGAAGGGGTGGGTTAGGTAGGAACCCTGGATCCAGGAGGTAGGTATAAAGCCACTTACCTCCTGGATGTAGCAGTCCCTGCCTCTGTTTAACTGCCGGATTTCACGAACTGTGAGAAACCCGTCCACATGCAGTTAAATTCAAAATGGAGGTTAAAAAAAAAATTCATGACAATATTTAAATTGACCTTCCACCTCCTGGGAGCGGGAATACCATTTTTAACAATTTAACTGCCCCCACGCTCCAAATTCACCTGTTTTTTTTTTAAAAAGGGAAAATTCTGGCCATTGTATATTAGATAGCTCATATAGGGTTATTTATTTTAGTATTTTACTATCTAGTACAGTCAGTATAGACAAGTTGTAATTTTAATTTAAAAAAAAAGTTGTCAGGGTCATACCATGAAACACTGCACTGTCAGCTGTACGGTGACAATAACAGCTTAGCTGTTGCTTAAATTTTAAAATTCTACTACCAGGAGGGAGGACAATATTTTAAAGATGTATGAACAGTAAAGCAGCGTATTGATGGATTAACACACTGCTCCATGTAGTAGCCGATATTGTGGGGGGGGGAGGCGAGAGTTTCCTCAGAGCTTCTCCTGCTCCGCCACTGTAACTTAGGCAGAAACTCCATCAACAGGTGGGAAACAGGGTTTCCGTCAAAGTTAAAGTGGCGGAGTGAAGAAGCTCAGAGGATATTCATCCCCTTGGTTTGTGTCTGGATTCGCCACCTGCATGAGAGGTTGAGAAGACTCTGGAGCACCCAGTCTGTGCCACCAGCTTCTCCTTGCTGGAGTGCATCTAGCACCCTGAGGATAATCTGACCCAGTAATGTAGACAAATGGGGGAAAAACAGAAATACAGCAAACTAAGGCCATTTCACCTGACAAGTCTTCTATATAATTGTTTCGTTGTGTATCAGTTGGCATCTATTATATATATATATATCTCTCGGATTTTGTTTGTGTCTACGTTATACATTTATAGCTTACCCACTGGACTGGAAACATTTACAATTCTGCCTTTTGCTCTGCGTATCAAAGGAAGGAAGCCCTTTGTAACAGCTATTGTACCAAAGAAGTTGACTTCCATGCAGCCTCTGTAGTTGGACATGGCCGAGAGCTCAGCGTCACTAACGTTGAAGCACATTCCAGCATTGTTGACCAAACCCCATAAACCTGAAAAAAAAGGTATAATACCTTCTTACTGAGGCTGGTGCCTGGGTTCATAAGTCTGAAACTAAAAAAGGATAACCACTTGATTTTTTTTTTCCTGTAATGTTTGGAGATACTGGATGGAAAATCATGGGCTGTGCGTCCCCAATTTCCTGAGATGCACACCCTGGGAGCGCCGGGTCATAGAATCATTCCTGTACAGTAAAATGTTGCTCCATTTACAATCAAGCAACATTAAACCCAGGGTAATTTTTTTTTTTTTAAATAAACCATACTATATATTTTTTCTTTTAAAAATCTACAGCCTATAATGGAGTCTGGTAAGTTACTGTGTCCACTCAGGCCGGCGTTGGAATGTGGACCTGGTTTCATGAGGGGTTGTGGGTGTTTGGGATGTGGGAGGGACTATATTACCCTTTGTAAAATATTCCCCCTCCTTCTCTTGTAGCAACACCATGGATCATTCCCCAGCTGAGAAGCCAGAGAGGTGACTTGTTACCAGGATTCTGTTAACACGATATTTGAAGATGTGCAAGAGAGGAGTTGGTTCGACTTTCCCTTTTTGCTTCTTCTGCCTCTTGAGGGGAAGTCCCTCGACAAAAAAAAAAACCCAGGTTGCTTCCTATGCATGGCTCAGGGAACTGGTACAACAATCCACTGGGCCGCTCTGACCCAGCCTAATTACAATGTTGGAGTTTATAGCAGTGTTACTAACTTTTTGGTCATAGCCACAATCCCAAGCACTGACTTCTTTGAAGGACATGATCAGTATCACTCCAACATGCTGCACTACAGAGTAATGGATCTGCAGTCCAAACAGTGAGCTCCTGATCTTAAATGCACCACCCCAAGAAGTCACAGACATTACATTGAATTAAGGCACTTCCCCAGAGGAAGTAATGGGGTTGGGGTGGAGAATATTGGGGCCGAGAGCTCTATTAAAACTGCATGTTAGATCTATAGGTTGTACATGCATTGTGGATGCCAGGATAGACTCCCCCCACCCCCCCTTGTGCAAAAGTGGTCCATGTCTGCAAATGACAGGATAATGAGGGCAATAACTGCTGTCCCAGAAATGGAGGCAGAACAGGAGCAGGACAAAGAGGCAATGAGGGAAGGCACACGGGTGGCAGATTACTAGTTGGTGGTCATCTTTGATGTAGCCTTATCCCAAGTCTGCAGACCCCACCACTCCTTTGATGTCTCTGGAGTCGGCTTAAGGAGGCAACAGTTCAGAACTCTGTCTCCCATTGCAAACTGACCTCCAAGTATCCTCTCAAACATTAAAAAACCAGACTTGGTGCAGAACACTGGACTTCACATCACAAAATAGTTTATTGTGCGCATTTTAATTTACAGCATGCTTCTTGTTACCGTTGCGCCTCTTTGTGCCGATCTTAAACACTGCATGGGGATTTTCCCCTAAACTATCTGAGGCATTGTAGGCTGGATTTAGAACAGCCTGTACACCTCTGCAAATTTAAATTAGCCGACCCTACAATTTACAGTGAGGTCCCGCCTCACTTCAGTTCTGATGGGGCAGCGGTGCTGTTGGAATTACAGGCCCAATGTCTCTTAAAATTTCTTACAAAAAGGTGTGTGTTAGCCAAACCAGAGATATCATTGCCCTTCTGTAGTGTTACAACAAAATATTCCTTTCAATTTATAAACAAGAATAAAAAAACTTCATGTTTCCAACAATTATCAAATATATTCTAGACATCATAAAATCTGGTGTATAAGTGCAATTTGGTTAAATAATATTGTACCAATGTATAAGCCACCACTATATTTAAGGAATATGAAAATATATACAAGTCTGTGATTTATACATCACATTGTTCAATACATAAAGTGGGTGGGAAAACAGACTCTTGGGATTTGTAGCAAACCGTTTTCAAACATTGTCAAGGTGTACACAATGGAACTCACAGGCTCTACGCAGAAGATACTGGCCTGAATTTTGCGTTCAGCGGTGAATGAACGAATAGACGGAGCCAGCCGTTTGTTACACTTGCACATAGACTTTTAATGGGCTTTTGTACTGGAAGTTTGGGACCTGTGTGAACAGGGCAAGCAACTGTGCATCTCCTTAACCAATCAGATTGAAGAATCGATAATGAGCAGCGCAGTGTCTGAACCAGGAAAAGTCAGTTAGAATATGGAATTTAATGTCAAATCAGGTACAGAAAGTGAAATTAAAGAGACGGAAAGAGATGAGATTGAGAGAGAGATCAGAGGCAGAAAGTAAAAGTAAAATAAATTTTACTTTTAAAATCTCTAATAATCAAAATCTGAAGGAATGAGATTCCACACTTGTAAAAGTTCATTTTTAGCACCAGAGAGGTTGTTTGGCAGTTATTACGACTTACCACACCGTTACTTACACTGGAATGGACAAGCCCCAACTTTTACTGGCGAGTTTATTGCGTATGTATATATCAGGTAAGTACAGCAACTTCAACCTGCTCCAGGTATTTGAATGGAGAGACACCATTTTTACACAACTTTTGGAGGAGCAGAGCATCTCAGACAGCAACTTCCTGATTTACGCATTTAACTGCGCATGTGCGGTTGCTGGAAGTTGCTGTCCGAGTTGCACGTTAATAACGGTGAGCGCCGTTAGCCTCACCATTATTTCCAACGCAAAGTCCAGCCCATTATATTAAAGAGTGCAACAGACATTCTATCATTCTTTTTAGGGTTGGTTACACAATGGTTTTAAAGATCATGCCAAAACCAGAATATTTGGACTAATTAAATTCCTCTTACCTTTCCCACCAAGCTTCTCCTTCGTGATTTGCAAGGCTCCGTCAATATCCTCGGGTTTAGTGAGATCCATCTGAATTAAGGTAAGTTGTTCGGAGCACATCTGTAACAGCTCCTTTGCTCCTGGCCCATCTTTATTCAGCACTGTAGCAAACACTTCAAAGCCCAGGGAGTCAAAGTGTTGAGCCATTGTCTTTCCAAAGCCCGAATCACATCCTAGAATTGATAAATATAATAAATTCTTCTGCAATGCAAGAGTAACAGGCAACTCACTAGTATGGTAACAAGTAACCCAACTATTTGACCAAGCTTTAGGTCTCGCCTCCTAATACCTCGTTCTTTGGCTCAGCATCCTTTTTTGTCTAATTATGCCTGGGGACCTTTTTCCAAATTAAAAAGGGTGCTATATAACTGCATGTGGTTGTTTTGTTAAAGTATCAGCAAAGTAGCCAGGATGGAAAGTGTAGGTTGCTCAGCGTAGCAACATTTTTTAGCAGCCTATGTTTTAACAGCTCTCACCGCGCCCTCGGCTTCTTCTCCGAATTTTTTTCCTGCTCATGTTAAAGGACCTGCCCTCCCGCCAGTCACTATTGGCTGAAACAGCTGCCTCCTTATTAGGATGAAACCTAATCCACATGTCCCACCTACGCCGCCAGCAGCAGCCAATCCCAGGAGGGCACCGCCCTGACAATCGAATGCCGTGCTCAGATTGGTCTAGAAGACCTGAGGCATGATGAAGATTGAAATTTCAGTGGACCAATGAATATGGCTCTATTCGGGGAAGAGTTTCCTGAACCGGGGACTTTTCCGGGTGCATGGTTTGCCCGGGGACACAGTATCTCATCCAGGGACTGTCCCTGGAAAACAGGGACGTATGGTCAGTGCACCTTAAATGCATCTATGCTGTTCACCTCAACTACTGCCATTTCGTAGCAAGTTCCACATTCTAACCACTCTCTGGGTAAATAAGTTTCTCCTGAATTCCCTATTGGACTTATTAGTGACTATCTTCCACAAGTAGAAACATTCTCACATCTGCGCTGTCAAACCCTTTCATGATTTTAAAGACCTCTATTAGGTCACCTTTCAGTCTTCTCTTTTCTTAGTTTTTACTGATAGTTATAACCGCTTAGTTCTGGTGCCATACTTGTAAATCTTTTTTGCACCTTCTCCTGTGCCTCTATATCCTTTTTGAAATATGGAGACTAGAACGGTTTATAGTACCAAGTGTGGTTTAACCAAGGTTCTATACAAGTTTAACATAACCTCTGCTCTGCTTTTCGATTCTATTCCTCTAGAAATGAATCCCAGTGCTTTGTTTGCAATTTTTATGGCCTTGCATTGCTACTTTTAATGATTTATGAATCTATACCCCTAGATCCCTTTGCTCCTCTACCCCATTTAGACTTATTTCCAAGGTGTATGTGGCCTCCTTATTCTTCCTACCAAAATACACCACCTCACACATCTATATTGAAAATAATTTGCCATTTATACGCCCATTCTGAAAGTTTAACATCTTGCAATTTGTCATCGTCTTCCTCTGTATTAACTGTAGCCTTCAATTTGGGGTCATCTGCAAATTTTGAAATTGTACTTCTGACTTCAGAGGCCAAAGAGTTTATGTAAATGGTGAACGACAGTAGTCCCAGCACCGATCTCTGTGGAACACCACTTCCCACCAGTCGGAGTAAATACTTTTAACATTTATTTTTCCATAACCGACTCTCTGCAGCCAATTGAATAATTTTGACCCAACTTTACCCAAAATTTGCTGCAATTACTGTATTAAACTGCTGCTGGTTCTGAATCGCCATCAATCTTATTGTTCCGATTGGGGAGCTAGCTATTGTACTTGGGCTTGGTGGGGGGAGCTGACTGCTTCAGGGTTGGGTGGAGAGTTTGCAATCTGCTGCTTGAACTTCCCATGGTGAAGATGTTTCATTTGGGTGGGGGAAATTGGTCGGAAGACAGTAGCATCTTAGGTGGTTAACACGAGGGCCAGTCATGCATTATTAATGCTGAGTCAGGAGCCATCAATTGTCCACACTGCCTCACTCTCTCTGCTGGAGGATATTAAATGATAAACAGCTTGGCAGGGTAGCAAAATTGCAAAGGCAGCACTGGTGAAACATACAAGTATGGTGGGTGGGAAATAGTTGTTTAAATAGTTTAGCATGCAACACAGATGGCTATGCAAGTAGAACCCTCCTCTTCGGTAGTTCACTGCTTTTTTAAAAGCAAGTTAATGCTACAACATTTGAGAAATGCCAGAATCCAGATTGGCATCTATGTGGGGGGTAAAATGTGCCTTCCCAGCTGAGCTAGAAACTGATTGACAAAGGACATCATAGGGACATCAAATGGACAGGCATCTCATTTTACATCAGATGCACCCACCACTTTACACAATTTTGACATGAAGTTACTTGATGTTAGTGACCATTTTAAATCCAGGAGGTCATGGTAAAGACACAGCAGTAGAGAGGTAGGTGTAACATAACCACTTTTTAAACTATTTTTCCTCTTTAAAAAAATAAAATTCCTCTTGGCATTCTTTAGGTTCTCGTAAACTTTAGTGGTAATTGATAAAAAATAATTTTTCCCCGCCCCCGGCATCACTACTGGTAGCAATGGGTTTCCCAGTGGAGTCCCCTATTTGATGTGTCTGGAAGAAGGGGAGGACGTACGGAGGAATGCCAAACCGGCCAGGCTCCATGAGAGCTGCCCTGTGCCCACCTGCAGGCACCTGCACACTAATGTCTGCAGACAGATGTGAACGTACCTCACTTTGGCAGATGATTACTGTGGGTGAAGGTTCATCTTCTCAAAAGGAAGCTGGGACAACAGACCATGCCTGACCAATTGTTAGATGCTTCCCCAATAACATTATGCCCTGCTTTCAGAGGCACTACATGAAAGAAGGCACGTTAGGATTATCAAGATGCAGCATAGCCTAACTGGCCATACCTGCTACGGTGCCACTTTCTGCAAAGCCCAGGGGGATCTGCCTCTTCAGCATCTGGGTCAACAGAGACAGATGCAGAGCAGTGCCATTTGTTGCAAAGACACCTAAAGCAATTAGGCAGGATAGAGCCCATGCCTGCAGTGACAATAATGCTCAGGATCAGGAAAACCCCAGCAGAAATTCAACCCCATAGAATTTAAAACAGAAATGCACTTTGTACGCTGTGAATCCTGTCAGTCTCAAACAGACCCAGCTCCTCCACAATATGGAAGCACCTTAAAATGCTTCTCTGGCTGCAAAACTGAGGACTGATAAATAGGTTTCCCACAGAAATACATTTCCAACTCCTTTGAAGTTGTACTGAAACGAAAGGCAATCGATGACTGCAACTCACCAGTTGACTGCCAGCATTAATCGCTCTGCCACAGAATATGCAAGAACTAAAATTAAATGCTCAATTTTATTTAAAATGAATGACCTCATGTGCAATAATTGAGCTGTGATGTCACCCACCCATATGTAATGGGTGTTAAAGGCCAATTGCAATCTTATCTTCCTTAAAGTTGAACTGTAGGTTTGGTTCCAGCAATCCAAGTGAGAAAAAATGGGTCTTGCATTGGATGCTCCTCTCTCCATGAGTTTCTTTTTGGAGGCGAAGAAGACGATGAAAGAAGGGATGCGAGGAGAAACGTGAGGGAGATTCACTTGCCGAGGATAAGGACTGCCTGTACCCACCATTGCATCCAGAGCCACCTGGAATGTCCAAACAGAACTGCCTTTGCGAGCAATTATGCCATCTGCTGCAATTTGACCTGCAGATAACCTCAACCACAGGGACAGCACTGCCACTGGCAATAGAATCTTAGTCCTCCAGCTCCCCCAGGCTCCTACATCTGCAAAATACGTCAATTTTGCAGTACATAGATGCATTAAACAAGTCACTAATGTTTTGTTGACCAGGGCAAACCCCTACATCAGCTTTCAACACAACAACAGGATGAAAGCACACTACAATTCTTTCATGTCCTAGGATTTACCAAATCCAAATTATTACTTCCATAAAGCCATCCAACGTACCTAGACACCGTGACATGGTGTTTAAGAGCCACAAGAACTTTCACTCCATTAGTGTCTAGGTGGTCAGTGACCATCAGCACAGGCTCATGCAGGTCAGTGCTTGCATCCCAGGCAGCACTTGTAATTCTTTTTTTGTAAGGCTATCCTCTGGTTTATTTGTAGGAGAAGACAGTTTGGGAAAGATGACTCCAAGGAGACCAAGCTTACCCTCTGCAGCCTTGTGAAAGCCGCTGGGACAAGGCGACCACAGATACTGTGAGACCCATGCAGCTATAAGGGTGATAATAGAAGATACAAGAGTAAATATTTTGACCAGCAGTATCAGAACTGTTGACAGGATTCAACGTGCACAAGCTTGGAAACTGGGAAGCTATTACTCCTGCCTGAGGGAAGGACACCAGGATTTTCCCTAGAGAACACATCATTACCTTTTCAAAGAGGTTATAGACTTGCAGTTGCACGACTGTTGTTATCTGACTGAAGAGGATCAGGGGGCTGGCAAATTGCAAAATGTGAGTTGAAAACAAACAAAAAAGTGTTTAAATTGTTAACCCTCTCAATGCGAAAGTGGTCATTGTAATGGGTCAGATCTGTTCATCGTAAAGTTCAGAGGAAAAGAGGAAAACCTCTACCAATCTGAACGTGTTTAACAAGATTTAAATTTTTGCTTTTCACGCAGTTCTAAATATTTGAGACACTGGTCTCAAAATCATAAAATGCTGGAAACATTCAGCAGGTCAGGCAGCACCTGTGGAGAGAGGAACAGAGTAACGTTCCAGGTCATTGACCTTCATCTGAACTGGAAGATGTTAGAGATGAACAGCTTGTAAGAAAATACAGAGCCAGGTAAAAGAGTGGGTGGGGGGGGGGGGGGGTGGGTCTATTTAAAATTAACTTGCTCGATCCAAGCCACTCCTTCTTCTCACCTTATGCTCTGCCAGTATTTGGTTACTTTGAAAAAAAGCAAGTCACTCTGAGAAATTGTTTCATGGGTCAATTTATGTGTTTGAAAATGATTAAAATATTTGGCAACGATCTCTTCACAAAGGCTTCACAAAGTAATCCCCAATTTATAGAACAAACATGGGCTTAATACTGCTCATAAATGCATCATGGATTATAGTACATAGCCCACAATGTCCCAGTTCCTTTAATGGCCTGATTCAATACTGAATACATATTTGGGATATCAATATTTATCTAAGAATGTGATGGTTTGGGCTTTCTTCCAACATTTTTAACTTGTGTACGGAGCAAAAATGCATAAGAATACCAAGTTTCCTTCGAATGAAAACCAGCACCTTTATGCATGTGGTGAGTATAGTAAGCCAAGGGACAAAAGTTGCACCTTGATATAATGCACTGATATCGTTACATCTGGTGTCCCCCAAGGATCTATCCTTGGCCCCCTTCTATTTCTCATCTACATGTTGCCCCTTGGTGACATCATCCAAAAACACAGCGTCAGTTTCCACATGTACGCTGACGACACCCAGCTCTACCTCTTCTTTCGACCCCTCTACGGTGTCTAAATTGTCAGACTGCTTGTCCGACATACAGTTCTGGATGAACAAAAATTTTCTCCAATTAAATATTGGAAAGACCGAAGCCATTGTTTTCAGGCCTCGCCACAAACTCCGTTCCCTAGCCACTAACTCCATCCCTCTCCCTAACATCTGTCTGAGGCTGAACCACACTGTTCGCAACCTTGGTGTCATATTTGACCCTGAAATGAGCTTCCAACCACATATCCGCAGAACAAAGACCGCCTACTTCCACCTCCGTAACATTGCCCGTCTCCGCCCTTGCATCAGCTCATCTGCTGCTGAAACCCTCATCCATGCCTTTGTTACCTCTAGACTTGACTATTCCAATGCACTCCTGGCTGGCCTCCGACATTCCACCTTACGTAAACTCAGTTGCCCGTGTCCTAACTCGCACCAAGTCCCGTTCGCCCATCACCCCTGTGCTCGCTGACCTACATTGGCTCCCAGTTAAGCAGCGCTTCGATTTTAAAAATCTCATCCTTGTTTTCAAATCCTTCCATGGCCACGCCCCTTCCTAGCTCTAATCTCCTTCAGCCCCACAACGCCCCGAGATATCTGCGCTCCTCTAATTCTGCTCTCGAGCATCCCTGATTATAATCGCTCAACCTTTGGTGGCCGTGCCTTCTGTTGCCTAGGACCTAATCTCTGGAATTCCACCTCTTAAGACGCTCCTTAAAACCTACCTCTTTGACCAAGCTTTTGGTCACCTGCCCTAATTTATCCTTGTGGATCGGTGTCTTTTTTTGTCTTAAAATACACCTGTGCAGCACCTTGGGACGTTTTACTACACTAAAGGTACTATATAAATACAAGTTGTTGTTGTTGATGATGGAATGCCTACCATGTTCTTTTCCAAATGCAGTAACTACCACACCATCAGACCATTACATTCAGGCTCAAATTAATGGTTACATTTGTTTATGGGTAAGACATTTACACAGAAGCAGAAAGGCATAGCAAGAAGCTATTAATAGAATACTTGACTTGCACAACATATAAACTGTTTGAAAACAAGATTCCAAACTTCTTGTAGCTCTTCTCAGTATCGTCTCCCATGTAATCTCAGTAACTCTGATGGGTATTACATGGGAGATGACTTACACAAGTCACTCTTAGCCACCCCATGTAGCTTAGGCAGTGCAAAGTAGAAAACTGGGGACATCAGGAGTGCTCCTCACTCTTAGTTTGTCTTTACTGTGATGTTAAATACACTCGTTTGATCAAACACATTTTTCTTTATGATCAGGCAATTGAGATATTAACTATTTCTAACCCTTAAGTCGATATGGTTTGAACAGTAATCTCCTGGATATCTGACAGCAACTGATGGGTGCTTTTAAAGAACATACAATCTGACTCCTCTTAGAACAAAGTTCCTTGATGGCATCAGCCACTGGAGAGAATAAATTTGGAGTAAATATTGACACCACTGTGCCAGCCAATGAGTTGGAGACTGGCCGGGACTTGAGAGTCTCTGAATTCATGACTGAAACTACAGCAAATAGAATGTCCCGAGCACAGCAGGATTATTTTTCCAGCAAAATGCAGTGAGTGGGGGATAGAACAAATGATCAATCCGAGTTACTCACAGCAGTGATTGATGGGGGAATTACCCAATCATTGTAATGTCACTATCTGCAGCCTAGTAAATTTGCTCATTTCCCCCATTATTTGGATTCACGCACTTTGGCACTTCAAAGAAGCACTGCCCAGACACCGAGCACGTTTTGATCCAATCAGCTTGAGTACAGACAATGGGCTGGATTTTGATACTGGGGTCGGGTTGGTGTCGTGAATCCCACTTTTTGGGTTGTAGACCCGCCTCCATCGAGATGTGGCCAACCCACTGTATTTTCCCTTGATTGACCTTGTTGAGCCTGCCCAGTGAGCTCAGCAGACCAATTAAGGGCCACCCGGCAGCAGGTGACATCACAGATTGACATTTCATCTGTCAAGAGCTTTTGACAGATGAAATATCAGCGTTTGACAGCTCTGTGAAGCTGTCAAACACTGACAATTTGTCTTCTAACTTGAGTCCTTCCTCTCAGGCTGAGTTAGAAATCATTCCAGCACAGAAAACAGAGGCTGAAACTTTTGACAGCACCACGGCCTTTCTGCTTTCTGTGCCGGTGAGATTTCTGACTCCCGAGAACTGAAGGGCTGACACCTGCAGGAGGAAGTTAAGGTAAGTAAAACTTTTTCCCACACTTTGCACTTACCTTACACACTTACCTCTGCAAACATGCACCCATCCCTCACCTGCCCACCGGACATATCGACCCCTCCAACCCCTGCAGACCCACGGTCCGCCTTGCTAACTTGGCGTGGTTGGGACCTGTCGGGAAGCCGACATTTCAGCTTTCAAAATAGGGATTAGGCAAAAAAACTGCCTGTTAACTACCTGTTAACAGGCAGTTAATTGTCACTAATCCCCTTCCCGCCTCGGGGAGGCGGGTCCCAGCACAGGTCGGATACCCGCCTCCAGCGAAACTGGCATGGAGCCGGGTTGGGGTTGGGATGGGTTCGGGACCCCCGAATCTGCAACTTTAACCCCCCACACGCCTCCAAACCCGCCTCCATGGGTCAATGAAAATCCAGCCCATAGACATTAACAACAAAGGCTGTTTACTTCCACTGGAAACTGATGTGGCTGAGCAGCTTTGTGTATTTCCCTGACTGAAAAACGTAGCCAGCCGAAGCAAATGTTAGCATCACATTTACCTCAAGTAAAGCTGCTTGAAAAATCTCTCAGAATTTGACACAGGATGAAAAACTCTAGTTTCATCACCTGGTGTAATCTGGGAAATAACTTTTGATGAAAGCAAAATATTGTGGATGCTGGAAATCTGAAATTAAAACAGATGATGCTGGAAATACTCGGCAGGTCAGGCAACATCTGTGGAGGGAGAAACAGAGTTATTGTTTCAGGTCGATGACCTTTCATTAGAAATAACTTTTCATCATAGATTTAATGGGTCCAAAAACAACTGACTGCACCGGCTTGTACTAGTGACATGGTCTCCGGATAATTTTAGTTGCAAAGGGGAAACTGTCGGCATTAGGCCCTCTCCCCATTGTTACCTGCACTTGTTGCCGAGTCTGTTGTTGATAACTGCAGGTACTTCAGATGTAATTCTGTGCAAACTCCTGAGGGGTCGTTTCTTTGTATTTAGCGCAGAGAGGAGAGCATTTCAAGAACTCTGATTTGCAGCTACCATGATTTTCCGACAACTAAAGTTAATGGGCGGAAGATTGAGGGCTGCAAACTGCTGAATTCCCAGCATGCCCTTCCGTTGTGCGAAGCTCTGCATCGGGAGCAGTGAAGATGAAAAATTTACCCTACTGTATTTAACTTTTGACAGGCAGCATATTGTGTGCGTTTACTCAACCAACAATCACTAATAACAAATTATCCAGTCATTATCGCATTGCTGTTCGCGGGAGCTTGCTGTGCGCAAATTGGCTGCCGCGTTTCCTACATTGCAACAGTGACTACACCTCAAGAATATTTCATTGGCTGTAAAGCGCTTTGGGATGTCCTGAGATCAAGAAGCACGCTATATAAATGACAGTTCTTTCTTTTTTTCTTTCTTTTAATGCTCTGTCCTTTGAGTGCTACAGATCATTTAAAAATGTAGGGCTAAAAATTCATCTCGGGCAGTGGTGCAAAACGGACGGTATTGGATCGGCTGCCCGTTATACGCAGCGTCTGATAGTCAATTGATTGCAATGGAACTGAATATCAGGCGCTGTGAGAAACAGGCGGCCGGTCCCATACCACTTGTTTTGCGCCGCCACCCGAGACGGATTTCTAGGCCTTAATCTCTTATTGGGCTACATATTAACCTGGATTTCAGGACTCGGTGTTTCAATGTTTCCTCTGTTTACTCATTCAATCACACTTCTTTTGGGGGGGGAAGAAATGCTATGTGGCAGAAAGCCAGGGTTAAGCTGCACATCAGCTGGTTTAATTAAAGTCATAGGGCTGGATTTTGAATGACCCATGGAGTCGGGTTTGGAGGAGTGTGGGGGGTTAAATTTGCGGGGTCGGGGTTTCCGACCCCATCCCGACTCCATCCCGCCTCCACGCAATTTTGACATAATCAGTCGCGGGGTTCCCGATTCCGTCCCGCCTCCAAGAGGCGGGAGAGGCCATTAAAGCCCTTAACAAGCTCTAAATTGGCTCTGTAATGCGATTTTGAAACGCTGTAGCTAGTTTAACCCTCTTCTGACGTGAAGCACGCCTGGTGTGAAACACTCCAGTGAAACCTGGCGGGAGCACAAATGGATAGCTGACTTTCGGCTGCAAGTGCACTATTACAACGGAGATGTGATGAAGGTGGTAGTGGTGCTGCTAGTAGTATTAGGTCTGAACATTGCCTCTGATGCTGCTGCATTGAATGTCTTAGGAGACTGTCTCCTGGGAGGACCAAGTAAAATCTCTCTCTCTCTCTCTCTCTCTCTTTCCCCCCCCCCGCCCCTTTCTGCATCCAGGTCCACTCACATCATAAGCCAGGCAACCCCTCTCTCACCAACAGTCTCTGAGACTAGGCAGTCAGTACTGATGACATCATCAGAGGCGGGTTTCAGACTGAAAACACTAATTAGTTCATGGGTTCCCACATGCTCCAATTTAATTGCCCAATTAAGTGAAAATTGCATCAGGCACCCACATTAATCTGGAGTCGGGGGGGAAACACGAAATGCGGATTACACGACCCCAACCCGACCCCAAGACAAAATCCAGCCCATAGTTTCCTGTACACTGACTAAATGGAAATGACAATACTGGTGCTTTGTGCACTGTTGAGCTTAATTATTGCCAGGCACATCTTCGAAACTGTCAAGATGGTCGAAATTTCTGGTAATCCAAAGACTGCAATAAAATAATAGCCTTTTTTTGCATCCATTTTTATATCTTGGCACTGTGAGCAGTCTACGAAAGCAAGATTTTTATTTACTATGATACAGTTACTAATGGTTCTAAGGATGCATTTATACTAAAATTGTAGTGTTGGCGCCATCTAAAAGCAGCTTAAGTCCGGAACTTGTGCCTGACCATCACTGGGAGTGAAGTGGAGTGAGACCCTCTGAAGTGAGATTGGGCCTTACCTTCGCAGTTACACTACGCAAATTTAGTGTCTGTGCCAAGAGGAAACTGCTTGTCATCTTTGAATAGTGAAAGTCACTTTAATTTGAAGTGCTTAGTTATGTAGATTAGAATCTTGCACTGCTACTTCAAAGGCTGCAAAATTTGAATATCTAGAAATTGATAACAGAAGAAATAGGAATTTCTTCGCCTGGACAGTGATTAAAGGCAGAATAATTCTAGCTATGAACGTGGTCCTAAAGCTGCTTTAATTAGTAGGTGGTCAGCAATGTGGCGCATTGATATTTTACAATATATACTAAGCTTTAAATGCTGGCGTACAGAGATAGTCATTCTGAATCACTTTGCCTAGAAAGAGTATTGAATGCTACACAGAGCGTACCCACTACCCATGGGAAACAGAGGAAAGATTGTGGCTCCATTTCCATGCGCAGTCTGAGAGGATAAGTGAATTCCTCAACATACTGCTCATAGAATCACAAGACAAAATTGTTGAGGGAGGCCATTTGGCCCATCTTAGCTCATTGCATTTCCCTCAATTTGTCACTTAGCAAATGACAAAATGATATTGCATGAATCGGTTTTCTCCGCCACTAACCTATTCAGAAGACCATTTCAAATATTGATTACTCTTTGTGTGAAGAATTTCTTTTGGCATCTGTCCGAACGTTTAATGTCTCATCCGAAAGACAGCATCTCCGACAGCGCAGCACTCCCTCAGTACTGCACTGAAGTGTCAACCTAGTATTACGTGCTCAACTCTCTGAAGTGGGACTTGAACCCACGACCTTTTAACTCAGAGGAGAGAGCGCTACCACGGAGCCAAGACTGATACCTTTGAAGGCTAAAGAACCCCAGGCTCTCCAGTCTTTCCTTATAACCCAATCCTCGGATGAAGGAGATCAGCCCAACGTCTCTTCTCTTCACCACCTTCATGACTTGAATGTTTCCCTGTGTCTTGGCAACATAGACTGGACCCAGTACTCAGGGTGTAATCTGGCTAATGCACTATCCAGTTTAAACATGACATCCTCTGTTTATAGTCTACAGTTGTAGCAATATAGTTCAGCATTCTATTTTTTTTATTGCTGTTGCTAGGTGATGGTGAGTCTACCATTACCCCCTCCCCTTTCAACGTCACCTTTTATTAGTTCTACACCATCCATTGCATATGTTCGTTCTGCCCATGTGCAGAACTGTAGCACTTGTCTGCAATAAAGTTCACCTGCCACTCTTTTGCCCATTTAGAGTTTTATCTAACTTCTTTTGTATGTCCCTGGTAGCTTTCGAAGAATCTAATGCCCCAATTTCATATCATCTGAAAATTTAACTATAATTTGGAATCCAAGTCGTTGACATAGATTAGGAACATTAGGGGTTCCCAGTACCAATCCCTGGAACACACTGCTCATTACTTCCTCCCCCTCTCCCAGCCTGACAATAGTCCCCTAACAAATCTCAGCTGATGCCTTTCCTTCAGCCTGTTTATCAACTTCCTTAGTTTCATCTTTAATTCCCATTGTTTTCAATGTCTGTAGCAGGACTTGCATGAAGATTGTTATGAAAGGCTTTCCAGAAATCTAAATCTTTATATGGTTTTTCACCGTTCACTTGGGATGTCACTTTCTTAAAATGTCAGAGGTTGGCCAATTTGCTCCTGAGAATTGACAAATAATTACATTGGCCCAGAAATTGATCCCGGGACGCGAGAGTACGCACTGCGTACTCTCGCGTATTCCCTCTGCAATTGCCGGTTTTCTGCATGCCCTGCGCATGCGCTGAAAACCGGCAATTGCTCTTTTGAAAAGGGGGCGGTTCCTCGGTGCATCGCGTGCACGCTACAGGCTGCACGCACGCTGTGCACTTCATGCTTTGGACGCGCAGGTAAGTACTGAAGATTTTAGAAATGTAAAAAGGAGGAGTAAGACCCACTTTTAACAAGGTAAGTAGTGAATTAAGTATTTTTTTGAATTTTTTTTTACAGGTATATCTTTTTTAGAGACTTTAAAGACAGGTAAGTTTATTTTTATAACTTTTTAAAAGATTTTAAATTTTTTCAAAAATTTAATTTTTTATTTAAAATGGTTAATTTATTTAACTATACTTATTTTATTAATGTGATGGTTTTTTAAAAAAAATTTAATTGAGGTTTAGCTGTTATTTTGGGGGGTTGTAAGATTCATAGATTTCACAGCACGTATGTGAAACTTATGAATGGAAGATGGTGTGCTGCCATTGGCTCTAACTGAGTCACGTGATCCCACAGCTCGCACGAATTCACTACGCCGGTGGGATACGCAAGCACTGCCCGGCTGATGTCTGGAACATCAAGTTCGTGCGAGCTGGATCTGAAAAAGCACAAGCGAGGTGAGAGATCGCGGGGAAGGCTTACCCCCGCGGGAACAGAGCGAGATCAATTTCTGGGCCATTATTTTAGCAGGTTTTTTTTTGGGGGGGTGGGGGGCGGTGGGGGGAGGTGGGGAAACAGTGCAGAAGAACTGTACTCAGTGGCATCCCACTCAAGTACAGCATTTATGCCATCATATGGTGTGTTTCTTTTACTTATTTACAGTGATGGCAGTGTGACTTCAATCAATGGGTGAAGAAGGGAACAAAAGCCCTTATCTAATCTCGGTTAAATTTATTTCAGTTAAAGAAAGAAAGAACTTGAAAGAAAGAATATTGAGCCTCTCATGACCTCAGGTTGTCCGCAAGTGCGTCACAGCCAATGAAGTACTTTTTTGAAGAGTAGTCACTGTTGTAATGTAGGGAAGCACGGCAGCCAATTGTACACCGCAAGGACCTAGAAATAGCAACGAGATGGATAACCAGATAATCTGTTTCTTGAGGGTCAAATATAAGCCAGGACATTTGGTGAACTCCCCTGCTCTTCGAATAGCACTATGGGATCTTATGTCTACCTGAGAGGGCGGATTGGATCTTGGTTTAACGTCTTATCCGAAAGACGGATCTTAGTGTGCAATAACTGCGCAGAGGGATATGGTGGTGTAATGGTTAGGTTACTAGACTAGTAATCCAGAAGTCTGGAGGCTGGGATCCAGGAGGTAGTGATGGAGGAGCCTCAGCCCTTGGCCTTGTCCAACAGGTATGAGATTCTTGCTCCCTGTGTGGACGAGGGCAGGGACTGCAGGGAGGATGAACAATCTGACCACAGCACCGTGGTTCAGGGAGCCATTCAAGTGGGGGGAGTAAAAAGAAATGTTGTAGTGATAGGGGACAGTATAGTTAGGGGGATAGATACTGTTCTCTGCAGCCGAGCCCGGTGCCAGGGTTAAGGACATCTCCTCTGGGCTGGAGGGGAACTTGGAGTGGGAGGGGGAAGATCCAGTTGTCATGGTCCACGTAGGTACCAATGACATAGGTAGGACAAAGAAAGAGAGTATGAGCAGCTAGGGGCTAAATTAAAAAGCAGAACCACAAAGGTAATAATCTCTGGATTACTACCTGAGCCACGAGCGAATTTGCATAGGGTAAATAAGATCAGAGAAATGAACGAGTGGCTCAAAGACTGGTGTTGGAGAAATGGGTTTCGATTTGTGGGGCACTGGCACCAGTACTGGGATAAGAGGGAACGGTTCCGTTTGGAGTTGGGGGTAATATATCAGCATGGATAGAGAATTGGCTAACTAACAGAAAGCAGAGAGTCGGGATAAATGAGTAATTTTCCGGTTGGCAAACGGTAACTAGTGAGGTGCCACAGGGATTGGTGCTGGGGCCTCAACTATTTACAATCTACATTAATAACTTGGATGAAGGGACAGAGTGTAATGTAGCCAAGTTTGCAGATGATACAAAGATGGGTGGGAAAGCAAGTTGTGCAGAGGACTCAAAGAATATTCAAAGGGATATAGACAGGCTAAGTGAGTGGGCAAACATTTGGCAGATGGAGTATAATGTGGGAAAGTGCGAGGTTATACACTTTGGCAGGAAAAATAAAAAAGCAAATTATTTAAATGGAGATTACAAAATGCTACAGTTTAGAGGGACCTAGGGGTCCTTGTGCATGAAACACAAAAGGTTAGCATGCAGGTACAGCAAGTAATCAAAAAGGCAAATGGAATGTTGGCCTTTATTGCAAGGGGGTTGGAGTATAAAAGCAGGGAAGTCCTGCTGCAACTGTACAGGGTATTGGTGAGACCACACCTGAGTACTGCGTACAGTTTTGGTCGCCTTATTTAAGGAAGTATATACTTGCATTGGAGGCAGTTCAGAGACGATTCACTAGGTTAATTCCAGAGATGAAGGGGTTGACTTATGAAGAAAGGTTGAGCAGGCTGGGCCTATACTCATTGGAATTTAGAAGAATGAGAGGTGATCTTATTGAAACATATGATACTGAGGGGCACAACAAGGTAGATGCAGAGAGGATGTTTCCCCTCATGGGGAAATCTAGAACGTGAGGGCACAGTTTTAGAATAAAGGGTCGCCCTTTTAGAACTGAGATGAGGAGGAATTTCTTCTCTGAGGGTCGTAAATCTGTGGAATTCTCTGCCCCAAAGAGCTGTGGAGGCTGGGTCATTAAATACATTTAAGGTGGAGATAGACAAATTTTTGCAAGATAAGGGAGTGAAGGGTTATGGGGAGCGGGCAGGGAAGTGGCTTTGAGCCCAAGATCAGCCATGATCTTATTGAATGGCGGAGCAGGCTCGAGGGGCCAAGTGGCCTATTCCTGCTCCTATTTCTTATGTCATGTTCTTATCATGTAGCTGGAGGCAAATGTAATGAGTACGTACAGTCACCACATGCAAGAACTCTATGCCTCTGCCCACCTCGGTGTTCCAGAGAGCCTTTGATTTGCCAGATCTGTAAGAGAATCCACACAGTCTCCCAAGACATGAATCCCATCATATATGGTAAACAATGATAGGATGACCCCAAATGTTGCACGCTGGGGTAGGGGCACCTTAGGGCTAATCTGTGGTGGTGTGCATGGGGAGCAATCCCTTGCCAGAAACATGCTCAGCCAATTGATGAAGTGCATTGTGTGCACGAGTATTGGGATCAAATACCCAGCGACTATGCCCATTACTCATTTTTTATTTACTAATCAAAAATGCAATCTAGATTCCCAATTAGCCACACGTGGCTACTGGCTAATGTACTGGACATCACGGCCTTGCCTTACCTGACCTGCCATTTCTGCAGGGGCTAATTGAGAGGGAGAAATAAAATCCTCATATCATGCCTCAGCTACTGGCTGATGACCAGGCATCTGTGCCTTGACAGACCTTCGGCAACCACTAAAAGAGGGTGAAGCCTGTCATTAAGGTCCATTCAAGCTGATCCCCGGACCACTGTAGATCAAAAGTAAGAACTTCCTGTAAATTGGAGTCCAAGATCTTTATAGCGCAAACAGTTGGGGAGCAGAATTGAATCAATTATCGCTTAAGGCCCAGTCTCTGGGGGCTGCCTTGAAGGATGCCCAGGAGTTGCCACTCATTCCATGATGTTCTGAAGGTTCTCCATACCTACACAGATGTTGGAGCAGCATTGTTGCATCTTGAGACATTTCATGCAGGGAGCTCTGAAGATTCTCACAAAGGACTGCATGAGGAGCTTCCACTAATTAACCAGTGCAGCTCGATATGCAGCCCCTTCCTCTTGTTGCTACTCATCTGATGCCATCTCCAATTTCACTGCCTCACTGGTGTTCAGTGCTTCACTGCTCCATCCCAATACCCCCATCGGAGTACCCCTGAAGTGAATGTTTCTGTACTGGTGCTGTGGGGTCTGGAGTGCTTGACAGTAGCTGAGGTGATGGGGAACAGTTTCCTCTTCCTCCCTGGGGCCAGCATCCTCATCTTGGGAAAGCTCGAACACAAAGGAAAGGGTACATATTAGCATTGGTTATGTGGCCATTGGCTGTGACCACAGTAGCAAGGCCTAGACCGTTCCCTGCAGCAGAGGGACAGATGTGGCAGCCTCGAGTCACTAAATGAGTAAAAGGCTAGCGAGAAGTTATTGAATTGAGGCCTTACCTTGCTGGACTGGGACACGGCCAGGCAGTTCTCCCGTGTCCATTCCCTCGAGGAAATCCACCCCAATTATTTGGATGGTCTACTCCCCACAATGGCTGCAGCACTACAGGTTGGCTGCTCCACTAGTGCCGATGGTTGTACACAGCCTTGTCTTTTGAGAATAGGACAAAGAGACTCATGAAGTAACACAAGAGCGCTCTAATGAGCAGCCTACGTTCTACCTGATGTGCAGCAGGCATGTAAATTGTTGTCAGAATCGTAGTGAATTAATGAGAAAACATGTCAAGAGTTGTGTAAGTGAAAGGAATTCAGAAGAAACTTCTTTACCCAGCGTGGTGAGAATGTGGAACTCGCTACTACATGGAGTGGTTGAGATGATTAGCATAGTTGCTTTTAAGGGGAAGCTGGATAAACATAAGGGAGAAAGGAATAGAAGGATATCTTGATAGGGTGAGATGAAGTAATGTGAGAGAGGAGGCTCCTGTGGAGCATAAACACCGGCATAGACCTGTTGAGCCGAATGGCCCATTTCCGTGCTGTAAATTGATGTAATCCCTTTGGCACCAAGTTGGGGGTGCAGCTTCTGATGTTTAAGACGCAAGCGATGAGGCCAGGGCTTTGCAGATCTAGCAGTATACCGTAAACAGTGATTGATGCTTGAATAGCACAGGCAGCCTCTTACTTTTAGTAGGCGCCTACTTGCGTGTTGAAATTTTACAGATTTAAAATGCAAATTTGCAAATGAGGAAACATTTGCATAGAAATCTTCATCTAATGGGCAGCTGGTATGGAATTGCGTTGGGAGCAGCCAGAATCGTCGAGCGCGGGTTGGGAGCCGCCAAAGTTGTCCCAAGGACAGCAGCTACAAATGGTGACAAAGTGAATCATGCACAGAAGGATAGCGGAGAGCTACAAGACAGAGAGGGAAAGGAGAATCCAAAAAAAAGTAGAGGGACGAGAGAACACACGAGAGGGGAAAGAATTGGCGATTTGCAACTAAAAATGGACCCGTGAACAAGTTGCGTGCAAAAGGCAGGCTCACAAGATGTAAAACTAAAATCAATTTGGTTGAGATTTTAGGTATTGCTCCAACATCTTAGGTGAGCCCACCACTACCAAGCCAAGTGGATGATTCATGCTGGAAAAGCTGAGCGGTGCACCACAAATCAATTTAAGTCAATGTCGTAACATCACAATGCACATCAAAACCACATTATTAATTTATTTACTGATGCAAGTCTGACTGCCTTCCGGCCAATAAACTCTCGTGAGGAGTAGATTCAGGATATACCCCTTGCACATGCACAGCAGCTCAAGATTTTGAGAAGAAGCCTCGGGGTAGATTTTAGGGCACAACACTGTCTACAGAGCTTCAAAAGGCAGGAATGCACATCAAGAATTGGGGTAGAGGTCAGTGTGCCCTAGCCCCCCATTAAACTTACCCCATAGTGCCACCAGCCACAGCCAGTATAATAACTTGTATTTATATAAAGGTCATCGACCGGAAACGTTAACTCTGTTTCTCTCTTCACAGATGCTGCCTGACCTACTGAGTATCTCCAGCATTTTCTGTTTTTATTTCAGATTTCCAGCATCTGCAGTATTTTCTTTTTGTATTTATATAGTGCCTTTAGCGTAGCAAAACGGCCCAAAGACGCTTCATAGGAGTGTAATCAGACAAAAATTGACAGAGGAGAAGGAGACATTAGGACAGGTAGGTTTTTGCATTGGCACGGCCACCAATGGTGGGGCGGAGGAAGTGGGGAATGCACAAAAGACCAGAATTGGAGGGTTGCAGTGCTGGAGGAGGTTACAGGAGGAAGGGAAGGAGGTAATCTGGCCAGTGCGAGAATGGCGGGTGCTATTTGATGCATCTCACCAGCAAGAATCCTGTAACAAGATCAAGGAGGTCTATTAGCCCATTTGATTCTATACTCTTCCAAAATATCAACTCATTACAGCAACTTTTCTTCATAGAATTCCAATATCAATGGATGCAACCACCATTTCTGGTAACCCACTCCAGTTGTTGATCACACTCTGTATAAAGAAATGCTTTCTAGCATCTTTCTCAAGCTTGATATTTACATCCTTGAAACTATGTGGTCTTGTCTTGCTGCCCTGGGGTATCTGAAAGTACAGTTCTGGATTGACTTTATCCCATTCAATACCTTACCTAGCTCTATAAAGGCCAAATCAATTGCCAATCAAACTGTTTAAATCACTTTTGTACCTCATTTAACAACACTATGGATCTTTTACAAACTATGGGGTAAAATTTCCCCAGGGGTTCTCCTGATCTCCCAACGTTATGGTGGAAGATCAGTGTAAATTGGAGAAACTGTGTAAATGGTTTATTGCGTGTGTTGTGGGTTAGATATTTTTCTTTCAAGCAACACTTAATTTGGCAGTACATGCATGGTACATAGCTTTAAAAACCGCACTCGAGAAAGGTCCGAGCACAAGCCAGATACAGAGATGCCAGCTGCCTAGATCATTATTCTGAACAGGAACCATATGATATCTTAAGTAAAAGATTAAAAAAAAACAATTAAATGTGCAAATAAATCTGAATGCAGCAGATTGGGCTGTCTACATTTATTTCCTTGATCTTTTGCCAGGTTATTTTTAGATTGAAGGGGGATTTTATTTTAAGTGAAGGCAAAGTGCATTTTTCGTGCTGCGATTCTAATTTAAAAAAAATGAAGCCCATTATTGAAAGGATGCACTACTTTTGTGGTGAGCATTTGATTAACTGCAGTGTAAACTTGAAAGGAACCCAAAAGGCAGTCATTCTTGAGTAACCGCCTCAGTCAAGCATATTGATTTAATGCTTTAACATCCAGATTTGGGCAAAAGAATCCAATTTGCTCAGGACACCAAAGAATAGTTAATAATCAGCCCTATTCTTACTGCAGGTCCCTTCATTTTTTGGGCTATTTTTGCCAATGAGTTATTTGATGCGGTTGTTATACTCCAGTGCAGTGATAATTGAGTTTTTAAAACCGTGAGCAATAAGCCCTTGTTCTGGCTGGCTGCTCACATCACGGTTGAGTGTGGACAAGACAGAGCTCTCTGCCTGCCTACGAACGCAGGCACAGAGCGCCGATAGCTGGCCGACAACCATTCGAGGGATTCCTACGGATTCAAAAGAGCTCACTTTTGTTGCCCCATTATTATAACCCAACGTGGCACAGCAGGTAGTTTTGAACTTTCCAAAAGCGCTTTGGAAAAGCAGACTGCACATGCGCTAGAATGTTAACAGCAGCTGAAGTCCTAGTGCCAATCTCTTCCAGGTAGACCTGCAACTGGTACCACATTCGGCATCGATGCAAGGTCAGCAGTGTTACACTGACTTTAGCACTGGTGCAGCCCAAACAATTGCAATACTCCAAAGCCAAATGTGAAGTACAAGGGTGACGTTAGAATATGCTTGGATCATCTATGGGACTCCCAGAATATGGAACATTCCAGAAAGAATCAAAGTGCGATCTTTGGAACGGGAGATAAATTCACACAGGCATACGGTGATAAATTACAATGGGTGTGCTCGTGTGAACTACTGAAAACCAGCATCCCAAGAATCAACTTGAAGTCACCAGAAAGTGCACTTGCAAATGACATAAATGACCACATTGAAGTGTTCATACAACAGAAATTATATTACTACAAAGTCTACTCCCGGTGAATCAGATGCAGCAAAATCAACAAATGTCATGGTGATATGTATTGCACGAGACTTTAAATGGAGTAAGGATTCACTGCTGTGGGAGACAATAGCGAATGCACTGCTTTACTCTTTTAAGGGGCACCTCACAAATTTATAGACCGACCAAATAGGATAAGTGCAAGCCGTTTCATTTATAAACAATCATCTTTTCTTCAGTGCAGGTGACCTTTTCTCCTGTGGTCTCTGCAATTAATCAGCCATTAACAGTCTGCAGTCCCACAGTAAAAGCCACAGAATGTGTTCATTAGAGAGTTGGGAAATTTAGCTCAGCCAAGTTTTTTTTAAACCTGAAAACCAAGATGCCTCACCAGCCGGTCTCAGATTTAGGTGTTATCTCTCATTGGACTTTACTTTCCCTTATCTATTCCTTTCTCCGGTGACCAGCTCCGTGTCTGTGACAAAAGTGTATTTTATTTTGAGGTTTACTTCTATTCAGTTCAAGTAACACTTTTTAGCAGTGAAGGTTAATTTAGGTAAATGTTAAAAAAAAAATCCTAGACCCCCCCCACTGATGATTTTTTTTTTGATGAAGTGGGGTGACCAGGTCAGGGGGTAATGATGGCCTCCAACATGCATTGGACCTTTTGCATATGCAAATAAGGAACCCAACACCTATTTCAGGCGTGGGCACTGCATGCCAATTTTTTGGCCTTTACCAACATGGTGGGTAGCACACTTCCAGCTCATAAGTATGCACTTCTTTCCCGCCATATTGGAGTCCGAGCAGGCCTTTTAGTGTCCAAAAAATGGGCACTGTGCAGTCCGATTTCTAGGCTTAGATCAGGATCAACTCTGTCCCCCATTGTCCAATAGCCTGCCGACACTTATTCCCTGAGCGCACATGCCAAAAATTACCATTTGGAAGGATTCTTGGCAAAATAATAGACTGGTTCTGGCATTTCACCAGTTGGAACTAGGTTCAAATGCAGCCCAGATTGATGAGTGAAAAAGTTCCTTCTGGCAAGTCCTCCTTAATAAATTTGAGCGGGTACTAAATTTGGAAATTTCACTCAGGCCAACTAATGAATGGAATGGAAAACATCAAACTGGTCCAGTAGTGGGAACATCTGATGTTAGCACCCATACATTGTTGAGATAGGATATACTATGCTTCTAAACATGCTACAACTGACCTAGTTCATCTGTATCGTTCATCTGGAGCACAAAACCCTACTGCTTTTCAGTATGGGCAGGCTGAGTAGACTAAAGGATGTCTGTTGCATGTGGGAGTGTGACGGGGGAAGATCGGCTCACTGCTACAACGAGGTGGGATCAAAACAGATAAGAGATGACCAAGGGCAGTTCTAACAAGAATTTTTTTTTTTTTTTTAATATATAAATACCAACATGCAGTCATTTTTTTTCCCCTTCAGAAAACCTATTCCTGTAATTAAAAGCATTAGACTAAAGGATAATTTATTCTGGTGTGGAAAATTATGGTTAGATTAGTAAAAGTGGCAGTGAGTCTGAAAATTGTGATTAAGAGCTAGTTTTTTTTTTGTTAGATTTTATTTAGTCTATACTAGACATGAATAAAATAGTTCAAAAACTTTGGTATGAAGAACCAATTTCTCAAACATAATAAAAAGCAGCCATTAACAGATGATGAATTATATGCTTTTGATACTTTGAGACAAGCCCCAAGAGTGTCTTTAATCTCAACTGAAAAAAAATTGCAATAATCCAGCGCTAAACGTCTTTTAAAAAAAAAATCAATGTCCTCGACATAAGCCTGTGTTTTACGCTCTCAGAACAATTTCCTTTAAACATGATGTAGGAAACCAAAAATGAATATTGGTCAAAGCCTATCTGGAAATTAGATATTTGCTTGTACACAGCCCCCACCTCAATCTTCAATAGGTCTGCTCTATGGGCCACATGAAAGCATTCAGTTCCAATCATCAGCAAATGTTATTAGTTGGAAGAGACACAATGGTTTAACGGTTACAGGACTCCACTGCAGATGAAAATAAAAACCAAGCAAAGAGCAATTTAGGAGGATATTTCTGCCACTGAAAAGTTGCTGGGTGAGTTTTTCCCCGTGTTGTTTATAGACACGTGACATGAATGTACAAACACCACTCGTGTAACACGTGACATTACGGGGTAGGTTTTCACTTTGTCATCCCGTCGTAAAACTTGCGAGGCAGATTTCAAAATCAGGCGGTTTCTAGAACAGGCGGCCAAACCGCAATGCCAGTTTTACGCCCAGTGGACATGTTGAAAATGTACCCATTCTTGCATAGGTAATCACAAAGAAATCCATTACACTTAACTTTTTCCCCCGTCCCTCAGAAGGTGCTGACTCAACAGCACCAGCTACCCAGCTGGTCATTCTCTAGGAGCAACTTTAGACAACGAGCATTGGCATTCTTTTTGACCATGGTGGGGGAGGGGGGCAAATTTAAGTGATTTCCCCCCCTTCTCCTTCGCCCAGGGATGTTGGGGCCTTCGGTCATGCTTTTTACTGAGATTAACGAAGCACAGACCAAGAGCCAAGTAGTTTCCAGTAGATCATTAAACTAAGTGGCTAAGTAAAATGCTTATGACTCAGACATAGAAAGAAGACTGGTGCTGGAGGAGTAGAACTGCCCAGTAACAGCTGTGTCGTATTCCCCCATGGTTCAGTGGGACTACACAGCGAATAGCTGTGCCATGAAGCTCAGAAGGTCACTGGGTCAATTCCTGGTGCGTGCTGTTAGTGGACCTTGCTAAAGCATCTGTTCTTCATGTACAAGCCTGAAAAGTGAGTGTTAGCAGGATATCAATTGTAGGGAGAATCACAGCCAAGTTTAATCTTGGCCCAATGTCCACACACATCCACTTCCGAGAACAGGAATGCTGGATGATAATTGGATTAACTGTAATGTCCAAGTGCTACCTTGGCAGAGATCCACTAAATTAGCAGATGCCAGGGATTGTTTCTGGGATCTTCCTGATCTCTATGGTTCACTACTTACTGTCTTTTGCAGCAAGACCTGAACAACATTCAGGCTTGGGCTGATGTGTGGCGCGAATGTAACTTGCCACTTAAGTGCCAGGCAATGACCATCTCCAACAAGCGAGACTCTAACCACCTCCCCTTGAAATTCAACAACATTACCATTACCAAATCACCCACCAACAACATCTTTGGAGGGGGGGGGGGGGGTCACCATTGACCAGAAACTTAACTGGACCAGCCACATAAATACTGTGGCTACAAGAGCAGGTCAGAGTCTGGGTATTCTGTGGAGAGTGTCTCACCTCCAGACTCCCCAAAGCCGTTCCACCATCTACAAGGCACAAGTCAGGAGTGTGATGGAATACTCTCCACTTGCCTGGATGAGTGCAGCTCCAAATACACTCAAAGCTCGACACCATCCAGGACAAAGCAGCCAGCTTGATTGGCACCCCATCCACCACCTTAAACATTCACTCCCTCCACTACCGGCATACCGTGGCTGCAGAGAGAGAGAGAGAGAGACACACACAGACCACATTTGTGTGAGTGAGACTACTGAATATAATGGAAACCTAGGAGTGATTACAAACCTTAGAGGGGTTCGGATGTGTGCAAACCCATTAAGATGACGAGGACGACCTGCATTTATATAGCACCTTTAATATAGTAAAATGTCACAAGGCACTTCACAGAAGTGAGATCAAACAAAATTTGACAACCACATAAGGAGATATTAGGCCAGGTGACTAAAAGCTTGGTCAAAGAGGTAGGTTTCAGGAACGTCTTTAAAAAAGAGGGGTAGAGAGGCGGAAAGGTTTAGGGAGGGACTTCAGAGCTTAGGGCTCCAGAAGTTCTTTGCAATTGGAACACCTGAGTGGTTGTGGAGTGTCAGTTTGGAATAGACTCTTCAAGAAGGCCCATTCTACTCCAGTGTGGCCCCTCCTTATTAGAGGAGCACCCTTCCTTTCAGCCTCACTTGTAATTCAGCCAACAATGATCAGCTTTTCAATTAGTCTTTATTTCCAACACTGGGCCAAAAAAAGTGATTATTGTACAGACAGTCAGCAGCCCCTCATTGGCTGTTGACCCATGAGGTACCCCCAGTGCATCATTCTTTATTCAGGGGGCCCAAAATGTATATGGTTATGCGAACAAAATTGTGACGCGGATAATGCTGTGTTTACAGGATGGTATTAGAACTGGAGACCAAAAGTCTCCTCAGATTAGTATTAGAATAACTGAATAGATGCTTAGAATCTGCTTATGTTTTGGTTCCCTGCGGATGGTATAACATTTTGCAGTGTGACGGTCACATGACCAGGCTACCTGTCTGCTGTTTATGTGCTTGGAAGGTTGTTTGATGTTTCTTTAATTTGACCAACCAAGGCCCAACGTTATATTTCTTCCATTACTGCTAATAACCCATATTATAATGCTAAGTTAGGATTTTGACTTTGTTTAACAAAACTGCTTTAAAATGCGCAAGTTAACCAGTGTATGAGAATAGAATAGAAGATATCTTTGGGAATTTAATGATTCATTCCATGGTACAACAGTCTGATAAGGACAGAGTTAGTTTTGCATAGCTAAAGCTGCATGAACAGCGTGAACATAAATAACTGATAACAAGCAGTTACGAACAGCTGATGGCCGAGAATGGCATGTCCGACTCCAAACTAGGGAGGATAGGGACAAGGGAGAGGAGAGAAATTCCGATGGGTAGGCCTTCAAAATGTATAAACAGTAAAGCATGTGTAATGATTGTGAAGACCCCTGTAGGGGAGGGCTTTCATCCAAGAATCGAGACAAAGAACTTGATGCTCATTGGGTAATGAGGTTTATGGGGAACCTCTATAGGTTAAATGGTCTCGTCAATAATTTGGCCTCAGGCTCACCCCTAAAGAGAGAGAATAAAGTAACACCCGGAGTGCTTACCCACACAGATGGAGAAGGGGAGAGCCAAGCAGAAGTTGGGCTGGTGAAACGCTCTTTTGAGAGGGATCCCATGCTCACCAACTCGAAGGCGAGAGAGCGAGAGAACTGTTCAGGCACGCCAGCTGTCTGTCTGATCGGGACCAGTACCATCGGCTTGTCATGGTTGTATGTTTTTGCTGTATAACTAGCATGTTATATTCCATCTTAAACTCTGATTAAGCACAATATACACACCATTTTGGTTTGCAGTCGATCCTGATTATTTGAAAGACTAGAGAGAAGCTACTAATTGGCCTTAATCTCTAGTGGGCATCGCTGGCAAGGCCAGCATTTATTGCCCATCCCTAATTGCCCTCGAGAAGCTGGTGGTGAGCCGCCTTCTTGAACTGCTGCAGTTAGTGTGGTGATGGTACTCCCACAGTGCTGTTAGGGAGGGAGTGCCAGGGTTTTGACCCAGCGACGATGAAGGAACGGCGATTTACTTCAAGTCAGGATGGTGTGTGACTTGGAGGTGGCGGTGTTCCCATGCGCCTGCTGCCCTTGTCCTTCTAGGTGATAGAGGTCGCGGGTTTGGAAGGTGCTGCCGAAGAAGCCTTAGCGAGTTGCTGCAGTGCATCTTGTAGATGGTACACACTGCAGCCACGGTACGCTTGTGGTGGAGGGAGTGAATGTTTAAGGTGGTGGATGGGGTGCCAATCAAGCGGGCTGCTGTGTCTTGGATGGTGTCGAGCTTCTTGAGTGTTGTTGGAGCTGCACTCATCCAGGCAAGTGGAGAGTATTCCATCACTCCTGACTTGTGCCTTGTAGATGGTGGAAAGGCTTTGGGGAGTCAGGAGGTGAGACACTCGCCGCAGAATACCCAGCCTCTGACCTGCTCTTGTTGCCACAGTATTTATGTGGCTGGTCCAGTTAAGTTTCTAGTCAATGGTGACCCCCAGGATATTGATGGTGGGGGATTCAGCAATGGTAATGCCATTGAATGTCAAGGGGCGGTGGTTAACTCTCGCTTGCTGGCCTGGCACTTGTGTGGCACGAATGTTACCTGCCACTTGTCAGCCCAAGCCTGAATGTCGTCCAGGTCTTGCTGCATGCGGGCATGGACTGCTTCATTGCGAATGGCACTGAACATTGTGCAGTCATCAACGAACCTCCCCATTTCTGACCTTACGAAGGTCATTGATGAAACAGCTGAAGATGGTTGGGTCTAGGACACTGCCCTGAGGAACTCCTGCAGCGATGTCCTGGGGCTGTGATGATTGACCTTCAATCACCACAACCATCTTCCTTTGTGCTAGGTATGACTCCAGCCAGTGGAGAGTTTTCCCCCGATTCCCATTGACTTCAGTTTTACTAGGGCTCCTTAATGCCACACTCGATCAAATGCTGCCTTGATGTCAAGGGCAGTCACTCTCACCTCACTTCTGGAATTCAGCTCCTTTGCCCATGTTTGGACCAAGGCTGTAATGAGGTCGGGAGCCGAGTGGTCTTGGCGGAACCCAAACTGGGCATCAGTGAACAGGTTATTGGTGAGTAAGTGCCGCTTGATAGCACTGTCAACGACACCTTCCATCACTTTGCTGATGATTGAGAGTAGACTGATGGGGCAGTAATTGGCCAGATTGGATTTGTCCTGCTTTTTGTGGACAGGACATACCTGGGCAGTTTTCCACATTGTCGGATAGATGCCAGTATTGTAGCTGTACTGGAACAGCTTGGTTAGAGGCGCGGCTAGTTCTGGAGCACAAGTCTTCAGCACGACAGCCGGGATGTTGTCGGGGCCCATAGCCTTTGCTGTATCCAGTGCGCTCAGCCGTTTCTTGATATCACGTAGAGTGAATCGAATTGGCTGAAGACTGGCTTCTGTGGTGGTGGGGACCTCCGGAGGAGGCCGACATGGATCATCCTCTTGGCACTTCTGGCTGAAGATGGTTGCAAACGCTTCAGCTTTGTCTTTTGCACTCACATGCTGGGCTCCACCATCATTGAGGATGGGGATATTCATGGAGCCGCCTCCTCCAGTTAGTTGTTTAATTGTCCACCACCATTCACGACTGGATGTGGCAGGACTGCAGAGCTTTGATCTGATCCATTGATTGTGGGATTGCTTAGCTCTGTCTATAGCATGCCTTTTTAGCATGCATGTAGTCCTGTGTTGCAGCTTCCCCATTTTTAGGTATGCCTTGTGCTGCTCCTGGCATGCTCTTCTACACTCGTTATTGAACAAGGGTTGGTCCCCTGCTTGATGGTAATGGTAGAGTGAGGGATATGCCAGGCCATGAGGTTACAGATTGTGGTGGAATACAATTCTGCTGCTGCTGATGGCCCGCAGCGCCTCAGATGCCCAGTTTTGAGCTGCTAGATCTGTTCCAAATCTATCCCATTTAGCACGGTGGTAGTGCCACACAACACGATGAAGGGTGTTGTCAGTGTGAAGACGGAACTTCGTCTTCACAAGGACTGTGCGGTGGTCACTGCTACCAATGCCGTCATGGACAGATGCATCTGCCACAGGTAGATTGGTGAGGACGAGGTCAAGTAGGTTTTTCCCTCGTGTTGGTTCTCTCACCACCTGTCGCAGGCCCAGACTGGCAGCTTTGTCCTTCAGGACTCAGCCAGCTCGGTCAGTAGTGGTGCTACCGAGCCACTCTTGGTGATGGACATTGAAGTCCCCCACCCAGAGTACATTCTGTGCCCTTGCTTCTCTCAGTGCTTCTTCCAAGTGGTGTTCAACATGGAACAGTAATGATTCATCAGCTGAAGGAGGGCGATAGGTGGTAATCAGCAGGAGGTTTCCTTGCCCATGCTTGACCTGAAGCCATGAGACTTCATGGGGTCCGGAGTCAATGTTGAGGACTCCCAGGGCCACTCCTTCCCGACTATTTACCACTGTGCCACCACCCCTGGTGGGTCTGTCCTGCCGGCGGGACAGTACATACCAGGGATGGTGATGGAGGAGTTTGGGACATTGGCTGAAATGTATGATTCTGTGAGTATGACTATGTCAGGCTGTTATTGACTAGTCTGTGGGACAGTTCTCCCAATTTTGGCACAAGTCCCCAGATGTTGGTGAGGATGACTTTGCAGGGTCGACTGGGCTGGGTGTGCCGTTGTCGTGTCCATAGCCGGTGCCGAGGTCAATGCCGGGTGGTCCGTCCGGTTTCATTCTTATTATTTTGTTTCGTAGCGGTTATTTACAACTGAGTGGCTTGCTAGTCCATTTCAGAGGGCAGTTAAGAGTCAACCACATTGCTGTGGGTCTGGAGTCACATATAGGCCAGACCGAGTAAGGACAGCAGATTTCCTTCCCTAAAAAGGACATTAGTGAACCAGATGGGTTTTCTATGACAATCTGATCATGGTCAACATTACTGATACTAGCTTTTTATTCTAGATTTATTTAATTAACTGAATTTAAATTCCCCAGTTACCGTGGTGGGATTTGAACTCACGTCTCTGGATCATTAGTCCAGGCCTCTGGATTATTAGTCCAGTAATAGAACCACTATGCTACCGTTCATACACCACTAAAATATGAAGAAGCCTGCAATCTTTCGTCAACAAAACTTGCCTCATTATTTGAATTAGATAAAAACACCCTTTTAATATGCTTCATAGAAGCTACAGCGCCCACCATCTTGTTCTACTGCACCAAAGCTGCAATTCTCCTGTTTTGAAGTGAGGTTTTTCTTGGTTATTAGGAGTCCTGTCAACACAAGCCTACTTTCATAAATCAGTATCCTTCAATAAAGCTAATCCTGAGATGAGTGTCTGCTGTGGCTCCTGTTGGTAGTACCCGAGTCAGAAGGTTGTGGGTTCAAGTCCCACTCCAGCGACTGGAGCACAAAAATCTAGGTTGACACAATTTGTGCAGTACTGAGGGAGCGCGGCACTGTCAGAGGTGCCTTTTTTCAGATGAGACATTAAAACAAGGCCCCGTCTGCTCTCAGGTGGATGTAAAAATCTCATGACACTATTTTGAAGACGACCAGGGGGGTTATCCCCAGTGTCCTAGCCATATTTATCCCTCAATTAACATCACAAACAGATTATCTGGTCATTATCACATTGCTGTTTGTGGGACCTTGCTGTGCGCAAATTGGCTGCCACGTTTCCTACATTACAACAGTGACTACACTCCAAAAAGTACTTAATTGGCTGTACATCCGGTGGTCGTGAAAGGCACTGTATAAATGAGTGTAATATGCACCCTCTAATGTAATGATTTATTAAATAGATGTGAAGAATCTTATTTAATTGACAAACTTCACCTACCCTCTTGCTAGCTTGGCTCAGGTGAAATAAATTGTTTGTAAATGCATTCATCAGATGGCAGTTATAGTGACAAGTTATGGTGCTATTATTGTTTAACAAAATTAGAGTGTCATTTCTAAAGCAGAATGGAGCAAATGGATTGGTTAATTGCTCTATAATAAAAAGTGAGGGGTATGGATTACAAAGCAGTTCTCACAACTGAGGGCAATTTCTAAAAATACAGCATTCCATAAACATTCAACACACCTGTTGATCCAGTACCCAAGGAATGTAACATTAGGTTCCTAAAGATAATTCATCTAAAACATCTATTTTGAAATCTATCTGGATTTATGCCAAATCATTGGTTAGAGTTAGAAATCTTGCGACAGCAAAAGAAATTGTTTTTCCTGTCGCATCAGTGCCAGCGGTTAGCTGTTAATGCTGCGCACAGCTTTTAAAACAGAAGCTTGCTTCATGGTGTTTAGTATTATAAACGCAACAATTACAGATACAAGAAAATAAAAAAAAAGGCCATTAAGCTCCTTCCTCCAGATGACTGAGCTGCTGTGGTTTTTCTTTGTCTGATTACGCTACGGTGAAGCTCCTTGGGAAATTTTATGTTAAAGGCGCTATATAAATGCAAGCTGTTGTTGCCTGTTTCCAGCAATTTGTTTTTGCTTCAGATTTTTTATTTTTTTTTTTTTATAAATGGCATGCTCATCTAGCATCCAACAACTAGAACTCCACTAGGGAGCAATTTCAACTTCACATCGTCTGGGCGGCAGAGCAGGTCTCCCACCCTTCATAGATCTCGTCCGATTGTCATCCCAGGCGGTAATGTTCAATTTACACCCCCCCCCCCCCGCCCCAGTGTCATTGTTTCTCACACCTTACCTCAATTAAACACAAGGCTCAATGTTCATCTTTAAGGTGATCTCAGCATTGAGCTGCTAGCGCCGGAAGCACACGAGAATTATGACAGGCACCCCATCCATCAATTTAAGAAGCTCCCCCCTCCACCAACTCCAAATTTAGGCACAGCAGCTTACCCACCCTTCCAGAAACAGGAAGAGCCACAGTGATCTGTCCTTTGTGCATTTGTTCTGAGGCGATGTAATTGCACTCTGACTGTTTGCAATTTCTACCTGGACTGGTAAATGCATCAGTGGACTGGCACTGCCTCTTTCAGTTGATCAACTGGTTAATAAAGAAATTACAGAGGAGCACTTTTTAAATTCAAAGTACCCCCCCCCCCCCCACTTTAATAGAAAACAAAAATATGCTTCTGAAGAGAGTTTTTTTTTTAAACAAACATTAGTTTTCAACCAGTATGGAGAGACTGCAGGCATGTATCCCTCCATCAAGCTGGTTCAAATGATGTCGTCGACAATAGGGAGGGTCCAATTGCGCCCAAAAGCAGCTCCATAGTAAACAGAGACTTCAGCCCAGTCTGAGGGCCTTTCCAGAGCTGCTCAACCCAGTGAAACCAAGCTACTAGCTGGGAAATCTCAACAACTTCCCAGTGTGTCATTTCTGGAGTAGCTCCCCAGAAATGGTGCCAACCTAAAATTTCCCAATGCAACTATGGGTGATGTTCTTTACCTGCTCCAACATACTGCACAAACAAGGATTTGATATGGACATCTGCACAGAATGCTAATTACACCCTGGCCTCTAACCAAGCTTGCGAACAGCACCACTGGCTCTTGTATTTCTGAACCTCAAACCCTACCCCCATTGAAGGCTTACAAATTATTTTTGTGACTGGCGCTGCTACAAAAAGAATGACATTTAAGAACTTATCTATCTTATTTTACTTCATGGGATGAAAAAGGTGCTGTGTGCTGGGCCATAACCCGCAGTGATGAATTACTGGCTTGTTGCCGCACTTGGCTCAGTTCTGTAATTGGGAAGGGCTGGATTCAACGACTAGTACTCCCATATCAATATGGATCATTTGAAAGCATTGGAAACCCTGAAGATAAATGCAGCAATGGACAATGACTGCGACTCTCCCAACACATACAAAAAGGGGAAGGATAATTGTTCAGAATTCATTAGATGATTCCTTCAATAATGTAAACGTCAGTCTGCAAATGATAAAACTGAAGAACTGCGTCAAAAAAAAGACACTTGCATCCACATCTACCCGAACAAGGCAGACACCGACCGAGCAACAAGCAACTTCCATTTCTGATGAAAGGTCATCGATCTGAAACATTAACTGTTTCTCTCTCCACAGATGCTGCCTGACCTGCTGAGTGTTGCTAGCATTTTCTGTTTCTATTCCATTTCCAGTGCTGTCCACAGAGAGAAAAAAAGTCTCCGAGCACTTCATTGGAAAAGGTGGCGACCAAGCAAGAGAGAAAAGGGGAAACAGAAATTTGGGAAGGGAGCAGGCGCACGGTCAAACAGAAGGGCTTTGAAAGCAAGGGGGGTAGATGGCGAGCCAGAGGACTTTAGGGAAGCAGTTTGGAGGACTGACCATGGTGTCTGAAAGTAGAGCTGATAAGAGCAGAGGAATTGAGGAAGGAACCATATGCTGCCAGATATGTCGAGCGTGCATACAAAGACTGACTGAGTTAGGGTGGGAAGAGTCTGTGGAGAGATTTGAATAGGAGGATGAGAATCTTGTCAGGAATGGAGAAGGGAAAGAAATAAATGAATAAAATAATTGCCAGGACATCAGGGAGAACTTCCCTGCTCTTCTTCGAAATAGTGCCATGGAATCTTTTACCTCCACCGGAGAGGGCAGACAAGGCCTCGGTTGAACGTCTCATCTGAAAGACAGCACCTCTGACAGTTCAGCACTCCCTCAGTACTGCACAGAGGTGTCAGCCTGGATTTTGTACTCAAGTCTCTGGAATGGGACTTAAACTCACCATCTTCTGAATCAGAGGCGGGAGAGCTAGCACTGACCAAAAGCTGACACCCAAGGAGAAGAGACGCTGGTTGTGGTGTTCTGGATGGCAAAGATGACCAAGAAAAGTGTTGGAGAATCCAACTCCATTTATCTTCTCTCCTAGGAGTCCCAAGTAGAAGCCCTAGTTTTCTTTTTCATAAAACAATTTCTGTGAATTTAGTTCCTATCAAGCTATGGGGTGGCAGTCCTGGGGAATGAAGCATTTCTGCTTTCGACACCAAACATTGAAAGTACAGGCAAGTTCCACCTACACCATCCAAAGAAAGTGCCTGAACAACACAGCCCTGCTGCACCAGAACAATATTTCCATTTCTCGCTCTAGCCATCTTTGTGGCCTCTGAGCGAAACTGCCAATTTACTGTCAATTAGTAAAAAATTATGGGCAGCTTTGTACTGTGGACTCCTGCCCACTTGGAACCAGACTGAAGTTGCACAACCTCATTTCACTGAAGGGCCCAGACAGCGGTCACGGGGGACCATCGTCACTGCATTAGAAGGGCTAGATTCAAATGTCTCAGGACTGAAAGAAGATTCTTTTACTAAAAGTGTCACACAGCTTCAGGAGTAGCTGTAGCCCTACCCCAGAAATTCCACTGTCTTGTGATATAATGTAAAGTATGCATCAGAATGCCACCTCACTGGTTATTGCAAAGTTGACTCGTCAAACCTGTTCTCACTTATTCTTACTCTATTTAGAAGCTGATCAGTTTCGGGAAGACAATTGGCCCTATATTTTGTTTCACTTGCCAGAATTAAACTCCAGTGATGACCTTCTTGAGGATCACTCCCTTAAGCTTGAGCCACCCTCCCCTTCCCCACCACCCCACCCAGAATTTTTGAAAATTAAATTTTCTTTTTAAAAAAAACTAATGTTTTAAAGTGCTTGCTCCATTACAAAAACAAATATCAATTGCAATGCTATGCACTGAAGCGAGTGCAATACTGGTTTACAGAATTCTTACCATCTTGTAATCGGATCTTAATTTCCTTTGCAAGAAGCTAATTTGGTTTTTTTTAAACCATGCACAAGTCGATGTTATCACTTCCGAGTGCAGTGTCCCCTGTTAAAAAGGCAGTTTTCATTATTACAAAGATCAATTGAAATTACATTGCTGCAGGGTTCCCGAGAAATCACCAGTTCATAACCAGGATGTGCGATAATGTTAAAATAATTGTCGAAAACTGCCCTAATTGCTCAAACGATGATATGTGGCATGATGCAGAGCAGAAGCACCTTGTACCCTTGTCTATGCTAGATTAGCTAATCTCCGCCAGGGAGTGAAACACGACGACTGGCTTCAGCATCCCTGGGCTAAAAGAGGCCGGAGATAAAATAAAGTTCAGGCACGGTTCTTGCTCCCAATTGCTACTCAGGTGATCCCTGCTGGAGAATGAACATGGATATTGGGTGAGTTCAGCTGTGAGCCCCAGAGATACTCTGGCCACGATATTCCATGGGGCAACCCCCTGGCATAGGTGCTGGGAGGTGTCTGCCAGAAACCTTTATTGGAGATCCTGGTGTGCTTTCCAAAGTCTGTGGTGGGTTCCCTCATTTTAATAATATCAGGGCAGGTGTCTGTACCACTAGAAAGAAAAAGAGACTTGCATTTATATAGCACCTTTCACAACCACTGGATGTCCCAAAGTGCTTTACAGCCAATTAATTACTTTTTGAAGTGCAGTCACTGTTGTAATGTAGGAAACACGGCAGCCAATTTGCATTCAGCCAGCTCCCACAAACAGCAATGTGATAATGACCACAAAATCTGTTTTCATTATGTTGATTGAGGGATAAATATTGGCCAGGACACCAGGGATAACTCCCCTGCTCTTCTTCAAAATAGAGCCATAGGATCCTTTACGTCCACCTGAGAGTGTAGACAGGGCCTCGGTTTAACGTCTCATCCAAAAGACAGCACCTCAGACAGTGCAGTGCTCCCTTAGTGTTGGTACATGAGGGAGATAGCCTAGCAACAGTCGAGGGAGAGAGAAGAGTTGCCATAGCCTAGCAACAGCCGCTGTTTGCAATCAAAGTACACATTGGATATGTTCATAAGAATGTTGAGACTAGAAGGGTTATGTGTACCACAGCAAGAACACAGCATCTTACAAGTCACTGGCACACTAGGGACGCATCTTGGGTGACCACCATTTGAAGAAAGCTGCAACATGCAGCGGAGGCTGCCTGCCCTTTATAAAAAGGAGGGGTGGAAAATAGTTGGAAATTTTCAAAATTTTTGGGGGTACAGGCCAAGTTCCAGACCTGTAACGACAGATGGGTTAGTACTTCTGCTGGCTGGCAGGCTAGTACACCCTCTCCTAACTAGGTGTGCCAGTCTGCCAGCAGATTCCCAGGAAACTCCTGGGCTGGGAGTCCACTGGCCATGACCCTGAGGGAGTGCTGCATTGTCCTTGCCTTTTGGATGAGACATTAAACCGAGGCCCCGTCTACTCTTTCAGGTGGACATAAAGGATCCCATGGCTCTATTTCGAAGAAGAATCTCCCCAAACAAGGTCCCCACAGGAACCGGCAGAGAAGGGTGGAATCTAATATTTCAGACCTTTCCGCCACACTTCTAGCAGGAGTGCGCTGGAAGAGCCGAGGATTTTCAGCTCATTGTCTAGGTTAAAAATAATTGATTTTATATAATTTCATGTCAAAATGTCAAAGTGTTTCACACAAGGAATTGCTTCTACATTTCTGAAGTGCAGTGACGTATGTAAAAAGCCAGGGCAGCGATTCTGCATCCGCATCAACAACTCCAAAATGAACGACCAATCTAGTTTTAAATGCCGTTGGTTAAGGGAGGAATGTAGGCAGTGTCGATGGGGGATCTGCCTGCTCCATTTAAAATATAGTGCTGTGGAAATTTGAATGTCCACCCAAACCACAAGTGCATCTGCTGGACGGCACTTCGCCAACAAAGTAACACTCCCTGTACTGGAGCGCCAGACTCTTGCAGGCTCCTGCCACAAACTTCTGGCCCACGGTCGAGAGTGTTGTCAACTGAGCTAGATTGCCAGCATGAAGAATGGCACATGGGCAAGGTATGATACCCACCACTCATCAGCACCTTCAGGCAAGGAGGAGAGAAAATTGGAAAACACTGGTTTCAACACAGACTTTGTGCCATCAATGCTATTTGATCCTCGACATCGATGGCATAACTTTGAACTTCACAGAAAATAATGCTGCTTTGATAGATACCGAAATACCTCAGGCATTTTTAAACGCACAATAAAACCTGTCAGACCTCTAGTAACATCATTACAACCAAACACACAGCGCTGTGACCAGGAACATAAACTACTTAATTATATCGTTGGTCCTCATTGTGCTGTGGAATAACGAGGGATGCAGTGCAATGGATCATTTACAGAAAGCCTGGATGATTAAATAGGAAATTTCTTTGAAGTGTTGACCAAATAATTAGTAAATGGGAAGGTTTAACTCTTTTCACTACTGAGTTCCACATGAGCAATTTTTCTTTTTGTTGCATGAACAATACAACAGTTCGGACAGTGGCGACAGTCACTCCAAAAAAAGGTTCCAGTACAAAATACCAATAGTTGTATCAGAATTCTAAGCTTTGGGTTTGGAAGAATTATTCTCCTATTGCCCAATTTCCAACTATTATTTGCTTTCTTTCAAGAGTCAGAGATTCTGCCTTTCAGTTTACATTAGCTTCATCATTTTCAGAAAGAATCTTACCCACTACAGAGCACTCACCCAAAGGAAAGACAGAAACTAGTGTTTTGTAAGGGTTGATAATATCACAAGTAAAACGCAACATACTACAGTTGTACAAAAACAATACAGCAACAAAGGAGAAAACATGCTCGTCTCTGGGGTTCAGCATACTAGAGCTTCTTTTGACAAAGTAAAGCCAAGTGACACTGGCGACAGATCTTCCCAGTGCTCACACTATGCTTGCACCTTCAGTTAATAATTACGATTAGAATGCAGCATTACGTCTGCTGTCTGCTCTCAGAACCACTTCTATTGAAAGCAACTTCATATAATATGGAGGCTCCTAATGTGTTGAATTTGCTTTGCTTGCATTACAGAGCCGAATTTAGACCACCAATAGCAACACAGGAAAAATAACTACGCCTGCACAGGCCACTATCAGTGGGTTTCTCCGAGCCGGAGACATAAAAACTGCATCAATAGCCTATGTGGGTAGGCCAGGAGCGCAATCTACCCATCACCATTCATGACAATCCAAAGTGTCGATTTCTGAGTTAGTCTATAAAGGCAGGGTCTCCACAAGTAGGAAATCAGGGCTAGAAATCAGGGCTAGAAACAAGGCTACACAAAAGCAAAATACTGCAGATGCTGGAAATCTGAAATAAAAACAGAAAATGCTGGAAATACTCAGCAGGTCAGGCAACATCTGTGGCGAGAGAAACAGAGTTAACGTTTCAGGTCTGACGAAGGGTCATCGACCTAAAACGTTAACTCCGTTTCTCTCTCTCCATAGAAACAAGACAATTTATTTCAATTCTTGAAATTATATACGTGGAGGAAAGCTTTATGCTGAAAGTATTCCTTTCCTCCCATTCTCATGTTAAATATCCCTATTAATATTCACTGATCCCATTGGATAGCAGGGATTCAATAAATCTAATTGCTAACACATGTTAAAATAGATCCATTCTATTCAGTTCAATGCATGTTGAAAATAGATCTATTGGTTCAACCCCTCCCAGGCCATAGTTTCAGGCAGAACCAGACGGTTCAAAACTTCTAAACTTCTGTGTCCTACTTGACCTTGAGCAGAGCTTCCAACTCACTTCTATCTCCATAACATCACCGGTCTCTGCCCCTGCCTCAACCATGCTTTTTTGTTACCTCCAGACTTGACTATTCAAATGCTTTCCTGGCCAGCCAGCCACCCACCTTCCACTCTCCATAAACTTGAGCTCATCCAAAACTCTGCTGCCCCATCCCAACATGCACCAAGTTCTGCTCACGCATCGCCCCTGCGCTCACTGACTTACATTGGCTTCCAGTCCACCAACGCCCAAATTTTAAAATTCTCATCCGCCTGTTCAAATTCCTCCATGGCCTCGCCCCTCCCAAACTCTAACCTCCTCCAGTCCTACAACAACTCACCAAGATTTCTATGTTCCTCCAACTCTGGCTTCTTTTGCATCCCCCCCTATTCCTTCGCCCCACCATTGGCAGTCGTGCCTTCAGCTGCCTAGGCTCCAAGCTTTGAAATTCCCTCCCTAAACTTCTCCATTGCTCTCTCGTCTCCTTCAAGACCATCCTTAAAACCCACCTTTGACCAAGCTTTGAGTTACCAGTCCAATATCTCCTTCTTTGACTCGGTCAATTTTTGACTGATTACACTCCTGGGACATTTTACTACATTAAAAGGCGCTATATAAGTGTAATGTTATTGTTGTTGCCCCAAGCGTAATTCCCAAGCATCCCATTTCCTCAGATTTCCCTATATTTTGTTCAGTGTATCCCTAATTATTGTGGTATGCCTTAGATGGAAGGGTGAATTGTTGCAAGGTTTAGAAGCATTACAGTAACTCCAGCAACAGCGTGCCACTCAGGTCCACGGCCATCTGCTACTAGTGCCCCGCCCCCATCCATCTACCAATACTTTTGTATTAACTTTAGCAGTGTTCACAAGGAAAGAGGCTGTGCCGAGAGAAAGGGAGCTGCATAAAGGGAATGTGACTGATAAAAAAGAAATGCAATGGAAGGTAATAGACTCAGACACAGATACTCTATGGAGATACAGGAAATGGAGAAAAAATGCAGCACACAGACAAAGCAGAGATATAGTCCAACCCATTAATGACCATCTGAAAGTATTCCCCCCCCCCCCCTCTATCAAATCTCCTCTCAACCGTCTCTGCTCGAAGGAAAACAACCCCAGCTTCACCAGTCTATCCACATAACTGAAGTCTCTCATTCCTGGAACCATTCTTGTAAATCTTCATTCTTGTAAGACCTTCACATCCTGCCTAAAGTGAGGTGCCCAGAATTGGACACAATGCTCCAGTTGAGGACTATCCAGTGTTTTATAAAGGTTCATTGTAACTTTGTTGCTTTTGTACTCTAGGCCTCTATTTATAAAGCCCAGGATCCTGTATGCTTTTTTAACCGCTTTCTTAACCTGCCCTGCCACCTTCAATGATTTGTGCACATATATCCCCAGTTCTCTCTGTTCCTGCACCCCCTTTAGTTTATATTGCCTCTACTCGTTCTTCCTACCAAAATGTATCACTTCACATTTTTCTGCATTAAATTTCATCTGCCACTATGTCCTCTTGAAGTCTATCACTATCCTCCTCACTATACTTCTAGTTTTGTGTCATCCGCAAATTTTGAAATTGTGCCCTGTACACCCAAGTCATTAATATATATTAAGAAAAGCAATGGTCCTAGTACCGACCCCTGGGGACACCACTCTACACCTTCCTCCAGTCCGATAAACTACTGTTTCCGGTCACTTAGCCAATTTTGTGTCTATGCTGCCACTGTCCCTTTTATGTAGGTGGCACTTTATCAAACGTCTTTTAGAAGCCAATGTACACCACATCACGGCATTGCCCTCATAAACCCTCATCAAAAAACTCAAGTTAGTTAAACACGATTTGCCTTTAACAAATCCGTGCTGGCTTTCCTTAATTACTTGTCCAGGTGACCATCCCGGATTATTGTTTCTAAAAGCTTCTCCACCACCGAGGTTAAACTGACTGGTAGTTGCTGGGTTTATCCTTACACCATTTTTGAACAAGGGTGTAACATTTGCAATTCTCCAGTTTTCTGGCACCATCCCCACATCCAAGAAGGATTACAAGATTATGGCCAGTAGCTCCGCAATTTACACCTTTACTTCCCTCAGCATCCGAGGATGCATCCCATCTGGTGACTTATCTACTTTATGTACGGCCAGCCTTTCTAGTAGCTCCTCTATCAATTTTTATCCCATCCAGTATCTCCACTACCTCCTCTTTCACTATGGCTTTGGCAGCATCTTCTTCCTTGGTAAAGACAGATGTAAGGTACTCATTTAGTACCTCAGCTATGCCCTCTGCCTCCATGTGTAGGTCTCCATTTTGGTCCCTAATCAGCCCCATCTCTCCTCTTACTACCCGTTTACTATTTATATGCCTATAGAAGACTTTGGATTCCCTTTTATGATAGCTGCCAGTCTATTCTCATACTCTCTCTCTTTGCCTCTCTTTCTTTTGCACTTCCCCATTGAACTTTCTATATTCAGCTTGGATCAAGGAATAGTTTATTATTCAGTCATCAACTTACTGACAGGAGATGATTTATTAGTATGAGAGGGTGTATGGGCACAACTGCTTATGGAGTTGGGGGGAGAACATCAATGGCAATTCTGAAATTTGGAGCAGAAAGAGAGGAACATAACCTATGACATGAAACAAAATGGTGTTGCAGATGGAACACTGTTCCATGCTCCACCCACCCCATGCAGTGGAAGTTTTGCTACAGTCGTATAAAGCTCCGATTAGACCGCATTTGGTGCACTGCATTGTGGGCACCGCACCCCAATAAGGGTATATTAGCCTTGGAGGGGGTGCAGCGCAGATTCAGCATAATTATACCGGGGCTAAAAAGGGTTAAATTACGAGGGCAGGTTGCATAGACAAGACTTGCATTCTTTTGAGTATAGAAGATTAAGGGGTGATCTAATTGAGGTGCTTAAGATAATTAGAGGAGTAGATAGAGTAGCTAGATAGATAGATAGAAACTATTTCCTGTGGTGAGAGAGCCCAAAACGAGGGGGCATAATCTTAAAATTAGAGCTAGGCTGTTCAGGGGTGCTGTCAGAAAGCACTTCTTCACACAAAAGGGTAGTGGAAATCTGGAATTCTCTCCCCCAAAAAAGCTGTTAAGGCTAGATTAAATAAAAAAAGTCAAAACAGAGCTTGATAGATCCTTGTTAAGATACAGATCAGCCATAATCTAATTGAATGGTGAACAGGCACAAGGGGCTGAATGGCCTACTCCACACACCCCCCAATGATTGTGTGGCAAAACAGAGCTTATAAACTATGAACATACAAAATTTGCCAAACTCTGGTCATTTTGACTTGCTCATTTAAAAAGAACGGTAACAAAAATGCAGAGGGGCCAAATTCCCTTTTTAGTTGCAGCAAGTGCCATTTATCAAGCCCTGCCCTCAGTGAGTGAATGGTGTGGATTTGTAGACAACCAATAGGCTGGAGCTAGAACAACAACATTTAATGGTTTGAAACAAACTTTTAAAAAGCAAGCACCAAGAATTGCAGTTGGGGAAGTGCCCAGTTCAGTGGTGTCTGAGCCCGGTTTATCAATTAAAGCTGTGCCAGTTTTTCCTGCTTACACAGTGATGGGGATGAATGGAAGAGGAAGAGGAGGAGGCAGGGAAAGGGGAGAGAGTCATGTCTGTACCTGGGTGAATAGATGAGTATGTGTTAAGATTGTTGTTCCTCACTGATTAGGGGAAACGCCTCAGCCCTTTGATTTCAACTTGTGAAATACTTGATTTTTCAAAAGGTACGTGACGCAAAAAGAACAATATTCTTTAGAGTTTCTTAGAAATAGCAACCGCAATGCCTGCACTGCAGACTGGCACCAGTCCAGCTTAATTTGGTTTAGACCTGATCAAATCTTCAAAATGATTTCCAGAAAAGATTAGATCTAGGATTGTTTTCTAAAAACAGAAATTAGTACTTTAACCTTTGTTTAAAAATACTTTAATGAATCATTTAAAAAAGTAGGTAATTTGAGATAGGTTTAAACACTGTGTGAAGCAGGGCCTTGCCAAGAATTGCTCTACCAGAGTTCCAGCATATTGAGAGTGCTCGCAAAATATTCCTGCCCACTGCAGTTTAGCAGATAATAACAGCATCAATCAGAAGGAAGTGCCGAGCCTTAGGGAGCACAATTTTTTTTTTTGCCACTGTGGGACTAAGGCAGAGACATTAAAAGATTGTACACAATGCAACTCGCATGTTTTATCATTTCAGAGCACCAGATGCTGGACTCTGATCTACTGAAACATACTTGAGACGTCAAAAATCTCCATTCATAATTTGAACTGATAAGCTCTTAACAGAATACATTATTTCTACTTAAGTGATAAGATTATTTTTGAAAATATTTGACTTTTTAAAAATCCACTTAAATAAAGAAAGAAAATCCAAATACATTTTTATTTATTTAAATCAGGGTACCTCTTACCTGTAATCAACACAGCCTTTCCCTGCACAGATAACCTAGGAGAGGAAAGTGACTTAACGGCAAGCAAGCATGCAGCTGTGAAAATCAGAACTCCTGACAAGCCTGCCAGATACATGCAACAGATCCTCTCCAGGGCGATAAGGAGAATCACATAAATGACTAGGCGATGAGTCAATTGTATTTCAGACATGACCAATCTCAGAAAAGCAACAGTGCCCAACACGGTGATAACACACACATAAGCTAAAAAGGAACTAGAGTAGCCCTCCATTGGTTCTGGCAGAGGCACATATGCAACTAGTCCAAGAGTCGACTTGATGCAAAGACGGGATTTATATACTGTTCGAAAGGAGCGCGTAGCCCCAAAAGGGGGCGGGACTATGGAAATAGGCACTAGTTTAAATAGAGAAAAGTTTTTTTTTAAAAAAAGCTCGGAAGTCTAATATGAAGTTCACTATTCGAGACAACACGATTTGAAATCTTCAGCCAATTGCTGGAAGCGGCGCTAATACCGGTGATCAGCTAATTTATAAGTGCCCCGGGTAGGATGCTTTCAAGTTTAAAAAGAAGACAAATTCGGGCTGGAAGAATAGGCTGCCATTTCACGTTGGAAGTCTGCCAAGAGACTGAACTTTAACCTGAAGAGGTACACCGAAACTTCCTAGCACGGGAGAGCCACGACTTTAAAAAAAAATAATTAAAACAATGTGAGCGGTATACATACAAACTCGAGTGTAACATTCAATATTTCAATTTTAAACAAGAAAATATTGCATTTCACCACAAATCATGGGAGGTCCCTCCGTTCCCAGTCGGAGTGGAAGAGAAGGTCAAATGCTCCATTGTGAAACGGGGTACTCTGCAAACCTGAAATGTGCTATTCAGAGAATGCAGCATTTCAAGAGCACAGCAAACCCTGGTTAGTTTGATTCCTTGTACTAAACTAAATGTAGCGTATCACTCAGTTTAAATAACATCTAGAGGCCACTTTTAAAGAACACTCGATGGGCTTTTTTTTCTTAAATGTATTGTAGTTCTAGATTAAAAACAGAAAAGACTGCATTTGACCTCATTCTGAGGACACGCAAACTGTCAATTTCCGTGAACCCTTTCGGTAATGAAAGCTACAACCTGAATCTACTGCCTTCATATTTAACTGCTTTTGTGGGGGAAACTCCCAACAGCCGAGGTGGGCGATGATGACTCCCAGGCTGGTAAATTCTAAATATGGTTTGATAGATCACTCAGCTCCTGATTTAAGGATTTAGCAGCATGCTATCCAAGCTGATTGAGATTATCTGTTCGGTTGCCTCTGCTGCTTCCCCCCTTCCCTTGCCCACCAAGACTTCCCTGTCTTTCATTAGTTTCTTTCCAATCTCCCCTCATGCCCTCTCCAAGCTCATTGGGAGCAAAATTCAACTTCAGCAGGGGTGTAAAGTGGGTGTTAGGGGGATCAGCCGCCCCAATACACCCCACCCAATTTTCTTTTGCATTGATGTCAATCAGGCGGGGTATGAAGGGTGCTTGAACAGCTCCCACTTGTTTTGCACCTCTGAAGTTGAAATTTACTCCCATCTTGTCCACGAGACCCACCTCCTGCTCCCTTAACCCCATTGCCACTAAACAGCTAACCACCCAACTTCCCTTCTTGGTCCCCCTGCTAGCTGATATTAAAAATGGTTCCCTCTCCTCAGGAACGGTCCTCCTCCCTTTCAAAACTGCCATCATCACCCTCCTCCTCAAAAAAAACGATACTCAATTCTGCTGTCCTTGTAAACTACCACCCATCTCCAACCTCCCTCTCCAAAGTCCTTGGACATGTTGCCTATCAAAACCGTGCCCATTTTCCACATAACTCCATGTTTGAATTTCTTCAATCAGGATTCTGCCCCTTCTACAGCACTGCAACAATCCTAATCAAAGTCACAAATGACATCTGTGATCATGCTACTCTATCCCTCCTTGACCTTTCTGCAGTCTTTGGCATAATCAACCACACCATCCTCCTCAAATGCCTCTCTTCCATTGTCCAACTCAGTGAGACTGTCCTCATTTGGCTCCAAACTTACCTATCCATCTCCAGCAATAGCTTCTCTTCCCAGCACCATGCAGTTAACTCTGTAGTCTCCACGAATCTATCATTGCCCCTCCTCTTTCTTATCTACATACTGCCCCGTGGCAATATCATCTGAAGACATGGGGGGCAAAATTGGGCTCAGTAGCACTGAGTGTCATTAGGGTTCCAAGATGGAGTCTGTGGGGTGCACGAACACTTCTGATGCGAAGTGCACCGGGTTAGTGCGCACGCGCGCAGTTCACATCCGCCGGAAGTATGCAGAGCAGGCAGATCTTGATAAATCAACGTGCAACGCTGATTTGACACCAGCGCTGCCATTTTAGAACTCCACACTCTATCCGACAGCCTCTCTTAACCTTGCACAGCTGAACAGGCGTTAAGCAGCATGAAGGACCCCCACCAGCGCTATTTCAAGGGATCATCAACTACTTACAGGTTAGTTGCTGGTTTATTTCTTCTGGCTGGTGCTACAATTCTACGCATTTGTGGTGCTTTCCACAGTTGTTTCAAAAGTGCACCGGGAGCGGGTGTGGCAGGTGCTGAAGTACTTTTTGCTGACCTCAAGGCTTCTGCACAAACCAGTTGCTCCCAGACATGGGTGCACTAGTAGGCCTTCCTCTTGGAATCGAGCATGACTGGGTGAGCAGAGGCCGCAATGAGCAGGGCAAGCTGCTAGAAGAGGGAGGAGGAAGAGGAGAAGGGCTCTCAGTAGGAGGCCTATCTGCCCAGGGTGTTCAGGGAGCAATTCTCCTACCTGAACCTCAGTGACGACCAATATTTGAGACGTCTGCGCTTCACTAAGGAGGTCGTCACTGAAATCTGCCAACTGCTGCGGCCACAACTCCAACCTCAGAGCAGGGCAAGGACTGAGTTGCCAGGTGACCTATGAACTTTTATGCGTCTGACTCCTTCCAGGTTGGAGCTGGAGATATTAGCAACATCTCGCAGTTTGCCATCCACTGTTGCATAAGGGAGGTCACTGAGGCTCTCTATTTCAAAGAGAGCTAACTTCATTTCATTCCCTCTTGCCAGAGACAAGCAGGCAGAGCGAGCACGAGGGTTTGCAAGGATTGCAGGCTTCCCCATGGTGCAGAGTGCCATTGACTGCATGCACATGGCTTTGCGTGCACCGCATGTCAACTATGCCATGTACAGGAATCGAAAGGGATTCCACTCCCTCAACGTCCAGCTGGTGTGTGACCATATGCAGCGCATCATACAGGTCAGTGCCTGGTATCCTGGAAGCAGTCATGATGGGTTCATTCTGTGGCAGTCCACTGTGCCAGCTGTATTTCAGCCACCACGGCAAACCAGTGGGTGGCTACTGGGTGACAAGGGCTATCTGCTGATGACATGGCTCATGAATCCCCAACCTGTGCACAGCATGCATACTATGAGAGCCATGCTGCCACAAGAAATGTGCTAGAGCAGACCATTGCCATGCTGAAGCAACGATTCCGCTGCCTGGACCGCTCTGGAGGAGCCCTACAGTGCTCGGCTGAGCAGCTCAAGATTTGTGGTGGTATCCTGCATGCTGCACAACCTCGCCATCATGAAGGAATGGTGTAAACGGAAGCACTCAAGGTATTTTGTTAGAGGCATTGAGTGCTCTTGCAGAGATCCAGCACACACTCGATGGGCCGAATGGCCTCCTTCTGTGCTGTAACCATTCTATGAACAGCCCTTGCCATCAGCTATCAGGCGAGCAGTTGAGGAGTAGGAGCACAAGGAGGAGGAGGTGGAAGAAAGGCAGGAGGAAGAGGAAGGGAAGGCTGCAACCTAGACAGCCCCTTTCCGCCCGAGCTGTACTTGAAGAACTAATTCAATTGGGATACCGGTAACCTCAACCTCAATTCCCCATTCACCAACAGTCCCATACTCCTTACCTTCCCTCTGTCACTGACCATCACATTGTCCTCTTGGCCCCAATGCAAAAATAAAAGCCAACACAAAATACACATTCCAAATAAATTTATAAATTAAATCATGCCATATTGCATACAAAATTAAACTAAATTGTGGGATGGGGGAAGTGGGATGTGAGAAGAAGGATTAGATATGAGGATACCATCATCTTCAATGGATTCAGTCCTGCCGTTGGCCACAGCCTCCACAATGGCCCTTCCCATTATGGCCAGCAACGTCTCCTCCATGGGGGTTAGAACATGCAGGCGCGCCAACTTCACCTGCAAGAGAGAGTGTTAGTGAGTGTGGTGCAATGTGTTTGGGTGATGTGGCTGTCATGGTTGAATAGCTGGCAGTGTGTGCAAGCTGTGAGATGCGGGTGCGAGGTTTGCAACAATGCTAAGTGTGAGAGGAGGCGAAGCATATGAATGTTAGGTATGAGTCCTGATTGATAGAGATTGTTGGTTGGTGAGTAATGGAGGTGTGGTGAATTGAGCAGTGGCTGAGACTAGTGGTGCAGTTGGTGGGATATGGCATTTGAAGATGCATTCACTGACCTTGACCATTCGTGTGAGGTCATTAAACTTCTTGTGGCACTGCATCCCAGGTCCTCGGGGCTAAACTCCTGGCATTTACTTCCATGGCCATCTGTTCCCACTGCCTCCCCGCTGCGGATACAGGGCATCTCTCCTCCTTTTCACCTCTTCTACCAAGACATCCAGTGCAGCGTCAAAAAACCTTGGTGCACGCTTTTTCCCATGGTCATCTATTGTTGTTTGTTGCACAGCACTGTTCTGAATGATGTCAACACCTCCAGCAGCCACAATGAACCTTCCCTTTAAGAGGTGCAGGCTAGCTTTAGTAGTGCTAGCAAGTAACGATATTGGGCCCCAGCTGATGCATGCAGCCAATGAATAGCGCAGGTAGCGCTGGCTGCGCGCAAAAATCATTATAATGAGCAGGCAGCACGAAGTTATGTGCTGCCTGCATTACATTGAACGGGCGCGGGGTAATCGCCCATCGCGATCCCCACACCCTTTATCGGGGGCTCTCCAATTTAACCTCCATGGTGTTAACATATATGCTGATGGCCCCCAGCTGTACCTCTTCACCACTTGACTCAACCCCTCCACTGCCTCTGTGCTGTCAGACTGCTTGTCTCTCATCCATTCCTAGTCACTGTCTCAGGTTGGACCAGATTGTTTGCATCCTCGACGTCCTATTTGAGCCCGAGCTGAGCACTGACTCCATATCTTCTCCATTACAAAGGCTGTCTACTTCTACTTCCATAACATCGCCTGCTTCTGCAGGATGCTCAGGTTGCAAACAGTCGGCTTCAGCCTGTGACATTGGCTGGGAAGCGAGCTGGAAGCTGGGTTCAGTAACAAAGTGTGTGTTAGATCCCACAAGGCGCATGCCACCTGCTTAAATTTGATGTGGGTAACTTTGTACCCAAGTTATACCACACAGATTGCATCAATACAAAGCCAAAGCTGCTTAACATAGATGCTAAATATGTAATATTACAAGTTTAAATTATAAATGCTTCAGCTTCTCTATTGTGTTCTGACATGTTACTGCTGCATTAGTCTGGGATACATATTATAGCTGTTACCACACAAGAAAATTAGTTTAGACTTATTTTTCCTGTTCTTATTTCATGCAGGTTTTCTAGTCCAATTTGGGTAATGGTGGAAAAGTTTAATGTAACTTTTATCTGACCTAACTCAGGTCGATATCATCCAGTCCTTCAGTGTAGGGCCATCAAATCCAATTATTTTCATCAGCTCCATTGTCACTCTGACAATATTACAGTTCTGATTCCTTCTTTTTTACTGCACATTTTTATGCTCTGATAACCAAGTCCTGTTTACCTCACAATTAGCATTTCATTACAATGGAAAATATATACAGTAACATTCATTCTTCCTTCAAAATACTAACATTTGCAGAGAGTTTAACACAAGCCAACCATTCTTAATGCTGCATGTGAGGCAATGTATCAGAGATTTTTTCTGGGTGAGTGGCAGATTTATGAGTCTGTGCTGCCAGTGAGGAGACTTGCCCGCAAGCAATGCCATTGGAAATTTGGATGCACATTTCCCAACCATTTGCCACCCTGCAGTCCTTTGGCACAATCCCTGTTTCCGAAGATTTTGGGCAAATTATGGTTTGTGCCTCCATTATCTCATCTGCAACCACCTGCAGTATTCTGGGAACGTACCATCTGGGCCTGGGCATTGTTATACACTTAATCTCATTAACACTTTTTTTGAATAAAGTTTTCTTTTAAACATTTACCTTCGGTAGTGGAACTTCACATTCTCTGCAGATACTTCTGTAGTTCCACTGTCATCTTCCCCTTCATAAACTGAACAGAAATACATGTTAAGCATCCCTTGCATTCCCTGACTCTCAAGTATTAGATGGCCTCTTCATCCCTTAATTGGTCCCACCATTTTTTTGACTTTCCTATTACTATGTGCTTATAAAAGCTCATGCTATTTCCTTTATATTGACCACCAGTCTTCTTTCAGACTCCCTCTTAACCTTCATTATCTTCCTTTTTGATTCCTTTACATAAATTTTGTGTTTCTTGTAATTTTTTCTGTACATTTATCTTATGCCTCTTTTTAAAAACCTAATTTTACCTCTAACTATTTCTCCACAGAACCCCATCCTTTTGCACACACCCTTTAATCATAGTTTGAATGTATTTAACCTGAACCTTGTCGATCTCATGTTTAAATATTTCCCATTGCGGGTCCACCATTTTTCCAACCAATAAATTTGGGCTATGTCCCCTTTCACTACACTGGAATGAGCTCATTTTCAGCCCAACATATTTACCTTATTTGACACGACACTTACATGATTGTGCTATGGTACTGCACTTTTAATGAGGTGTATACATTACCTGATGGTTGGCCTGGCAACAATTCAGAAGACTGCAATTGAATGCTGTTGTAATTGGCAAATAATTCAAATTCCACACATATCTCAACGTCAGATAAAAATAGAAAAATGTTTGGGATGACATTGTACAAAGTAGAATGAGAAGAGATGGATTGTGATACAAAAACTCCCATAGCTACTGCAGTCTAAATATGCTATTGGTTCCATGTGGAGCCAGAATTCCTATCAAAGCTTTATGCTGCAGTCTCCTTTCAATAATCTATTTTGTCAGATTCTGAGGTTAGTATTGGATGTGACTGTTGGCATACTGCATGTGCTTAAAACTAATTTTTCCACCCATTGACTATGAAGTAGTGGAAAATCTGAAGTCTCTTGTGCACCAGGATTGTGCTACCCATCGCTTTTACGGCCAGGCTGTGCTGGCTTTGCAGAAAGCTTATACTGCTATTGCACGTGGGCCTTCGTGTAGGGTTTGAAGATGATGGGGCTGACAATATAGTCCTAACTAGTCCTTTCAAAGGTCATCGACCTGAAACATTAACTCTGTTTCTCTCGCCACAGAAAAACCTATGCGCCAGCTCTAAAGCCCAGTTCAGTTGGGCAAACCAAAAAAATAGCAATCAAAATGAAGGTCTCAAAAATGTAACAACCTAACTTTAAGTGGTGGGGTTTGGGATTCAATAGCTTAAAGGCGACCCAGCACCCATTTTATATGACAGATCGGTGAATCAGGAGCTGTGCAACAGAAGACCACAGGGAACCCACTGTGGGACCAATTTGCATTCATTTAAATCATTTTGTCGGATCTAAGGAGGCCAGTGCACATACAGTACACCAAAAAATTAAAGTAAATGAAACAAGCCAATGGCCCTCACCAAAATGATGGCTATCAGTGCTGCAGAATGAAATACTTTGCAATTTGTATCCAGTAAGCACTCTCATTTCAGGTCTACCACAGGTTAGATGCAGAATAAAGCCCTCTGTACTCTAGTCTAACAATGTGTCTTAACACTAATACAATAGCAAAATACTGCGGATGCTGGAAATCTGAAATAACAACAGAAAATGCTGGAAACACTCAGCAGGTCAGGCAGCATCCGTGGAGAGAGAAGCAGAAACAGAGTTAACGTTTCAGGTCTGTGACCTTTCGTCAGAACTGGAAAAAGTTAGAGATGTAACAGATTTTAAACAGGTGCAGAGGCAGGGGAGGGAAGGAAAGAACAAAAGGGACAGTCTGTGATAGGGTGGAAGGCAGGAGTGGTTAAATGTTATAAATGGAGATGGCAGAATCATCAACAGCCACCGCCTGAAAAATAGGGTCAGAGGTTATAGTCTGAAATTGTTGAATTCAATGTTGCGTCCAGAAGGCTGTAAAGTGCCTAATCGAAAGATGAGGTGCTGTTCCTCGAGCTTACGTTGAGCTTCATTGGGACAGTTGAGGAAAAAGGAAGACATACCAGAAGCACTAGTATGGAAGGTGCCATCGTCAGAACAGATGCGGTGGAGACGGAGAAACTGGGAGAATGGAATAGAGTCCTTACAGTGTGGAAGTGCAGTTTTTGTCTCGGACAAAATGGGTTTCCTTGAATTTAAACTAATAAAATGGCCGACTCTGACTTGTGTGGAAAAGGGAAAAAATCCATTGTTATGTTCTTTTCTGAAAATAACTTTAAATTCTTAGACTATGCTGTCAGCAAAAGACTGCCTGCACAAAAGAAAACAGGCTTAATATTGAGATAACCAAGGGCTAGTAAAGTAAACAAACCAGGCGCCTTGGCCTTGGTGAGAGAAGTAAAATAGATAGACTCCATTTTATAGAGATTAGCTAGTCTCATTGTAAGGCATTTCTAATGTGTTTTTTCTAATTGTTAACTTAGCTTACCTTAAACAACATGTCATGTGATATTATACTGTATAAGAATACTCCATTTTCTGTGATTCGGGAGTCTGTCATCATAGCTAATTGGGCTATGGTTGCAGTCTCCTTGCAAGTAAAATATAATAAAAAGCCTTCTTTGACGATATTGTCTACAAGAGTCTTTAATCGGAAGTCAAACTTCGACAACAGGAAGCGGGGTGGGAGGAAGTGTAGTCCAGGTAGCTGTGGGAGTCAGTGGGCTTATAGTGGATGTTTGTCGATAGCCTATCCCCAGAAATGGAGACAGAGAAGTCGAGGAAGGGAAGGGAAGAGTCGGAGATGGACCATGTGAAGGTGAGGGAAGGGTGGAAATTGGAAGCAAAGTGAATGAAATTTTCTAGTTCAGGCGAGAGCAAGAAATGGCACCAATACAGTCATCAATGTACCAGAAAAAGAGATGAGGGAGGGGACTGGAGTAGGACTGGAACAAAGAATGTTCCACATATCCCACAAAAAGGCAGGCGTAGCTAGGGTCCATGTGGGTTCCCATAGCAACACTTTTAATTTGGAGGAAGTGAGTGGAGTCAAAGGAGAAGTTGTTCAATGTGAGAACAAGTTCAGCCAGGCGAAGGAGGGTGGTGGTGGATGTGGACTGGTTGGGCCTCTGTTCAAGGAAGAAGCGGAGCACCCTCAGGCTATCGTGGTGGGGGATGGAGGTGTAGAGGGGTTGGACATCCATAGTGAAAAGGAGATGGTTGGGGCCTGGAAACTGTTAAAGTGGTGGAGGGCGTCGGAAGAGTCGCAAATGTAGGTGGGAAGAGACTGGACAAGGGGAGAAAAAATAGAGTCGAGATGGGAAGAAATCAGTTCCGTGGGGTAAGAACAGGCTGAAACGATGGGTCTACCAGGGCAGCCCTGTTTGTGGATCTTGGGAAGGAGGTACAAGCGGGCTGTGTGGGGTTGGGGGACTATGAGGTTGACAGCCGTGGAGGGAAGATCTCCAGAGGAAATGAGGTCAATGACAGTCTTGGAAACAATGGCTTGATGTTCGGTCCGTAAGGGTGACTCCGAGCTTCCGGTCGCTTGTCACTTTAATTTTCCGCTCCACTCCCACTCTGACCTCTCTGTCCTTGGCCTCTTACACTGTTCCAATGAAGCTCAACGTAAGCTCGAGGAACAGCACCTCATCTTTCGATTAGACACTTTATAGCCTTCTGAACTCTACATTGAGTTCAACAATTTCAGACTATAACCTTTGCCCCTATTTTATCAGGTAGCAACTGTTGATGATTCTGCCATTCCCATTTACAACATTTAACCACTCCTGCCTTCCACCCTATCACAGACCGTTCATTTTGTTCTTTCCTCCTTTCCCTGCTTGTGCACCTGCTTACAATCTGTTACATCTCTAACTTTTTCCAGTTCTGACGAAGGGTCACAGACCTGAAACGTTAACTCTGTTTCTCTCTCCACGGATGCTGCCTGTTTTAACACTAATCTTGCTGCACCGATCTGACATCTCCATTTCGCACATCAACATTCCTCAAGGTTTCTCTAAGTATAGTTATTAATATTGTGCCAATTTATGTCAAGTTTCTGGCCAGTTTTGTGCTGTGAATGTGTACCAATAGGAAACTGGTTTGACTGCATGTGATCAACAAAAAGGCTTCATTTGCCAAAATAAATCTACAATTGCTGAGTCATTGGTTTTGTTATTAAAGTCAGTTGGTAACAAACGAGAGAAGATTTAAGAGCTTATAAAGATATGTTCTTTACTGCTTGGCCATATTAACTAATTACATGCAACTGTGATTCATACAAACACTTCAGATGCAAAGTTACACCAATATCTGTAAGGGTTTCGACGTGTCTCTCAGCCTGTGAGATTCGCGTGGCTCTGTGCAGCCTGTATGTCAGTGCGGGTTTAGGCCTTGTTGCCTGTTCTGGTCTCCAGCCAGTCTGGGAGCACTAGACACACCTGTGAGTGGTTCGAATCACTCGCCCTTACGGTTCTAGACACTGGACTTAGATGCGAGAGCAGTAATGGAGACGAAACTCAGGTAGACTCGGTTGAATGGTACGAAATGGAAAATCTTTATTGCATAATACTTAAGATTACGAAATACATGTCATAAGCACAGATTAATGACAGTACAATCTTACACGCAGTTATGCAACTGATTTCAGGGAAACGAGGAACGAACGACACACCGTAATTGGGGGCACACATTACAATTATCCTTAATACTTAAACCCTCCCCTATCAATACCTATTCTAAACTAGATTCGTAGGATTCGAGACTCATGCTCACCACTCGTAATAACTCGGAGAAATTCCGAATAGCTGATCGGATGTTTTCACCGCAGCACCCACGTGTCGATCAGGGGGTCTCCTGGCCCCACTTGTTTACTTGCTTCTGCTCCGGCTAGCAGGCTGGAACGTCTGCTGTCATGAAGATCTGTATTGGTGGTTTTCACATTCCAGTCAACACTTAAGAAAAGAATTTTCCGGTGTCCGTTCCTTAAAGTTCGAAGAAGTCTTCCTGGCAAGGAAAATGTCAATTCGACCTACAGGCGCGGTCGGGCTTACTGACCGTGGCGATAAGTATGGTCTTCGTCTCTTCCCATCTCATCTCATCTCATCTCTTCTCGGGCCTTTGGTTCCGATACCGGTTACCAATACAGGTCTTCGCGACCCGACACGAGGTAGATCCGAGCGGATCACAAAGTTCAACAGTCTTTTAAAAGAGACACGAGGCAAGCAGGAACAAGACGGCGAGTCAAAAACACAGGAGCAGCCACGAGGATGAACGCCAGCAAGATACGAAGATAAGAGCATAAGAGAGAGATGGACGGTTGGAGCTTGTAATTATAGTACAAAATCTTCCGTTTCCCGCCCAACCTTAATGTCTTTTCCTTTTGTTAGGGTTTGGCGCTCAAATGTCTTGTATAGGTGATCTCCGGTTTTAATGGGTTTCGGGGCTACTCGTAAATGTCTGAGTACCTGTTAATATTTCTCCCATTGTTTAATCGGTCGGTGTTCTCCCTGGAGGGGTTTTGGGGCCTCCAAGTGTTTTCTGTAACTACCCGCTAACGGCTCTCTCATCGTAGAGTCGTTGGGATTTTACATATTAATGTCTTTGGATGGGTTCTTGATTACTGGGTACAATAGCCTTCATTCGTACCTGGGAGACCGATTTCGTTATCTATGTGTATACTACAAACCCAAGATGTCTCGTGTATTATCTTCAATGTGCTGAATCTTAATCGATCTTGCACAAATGTTTATTGGAACGCCATCTTGTCTGCCCGTCGAAAAGTCTAGAATGTTCCGCCACGAGGTGCGGCGGCCATTTTACAAGCTGCTTGTGTCCACTTTGAAACCTGACAGCATTCTGCTGAAATAAAAGCTGTTTGAACGAAACTCTGTGTTTTTCTCCTTATTAATAAAATCGCGATATATTGCGAATTCTACAGTCCCTCCTGTTGATGCGAATAACTCCGCTTATCGTATCAAAAATATTGTGGTGAGCAATATTATCTCGATTTTCTCCGAATCCAGAAAATTTAATCCCATAACTTAAACTATCTAGGGTCTTTGCGTCGTCCTTATTTCCCAAAAAAATTACACTTTATAGCACCGTAGGCATCATTTGCCTTTAAACTTACACCACTTGTTTTCCTTCCCGGCGTAACCAGGCCGATGCCTCTCGTATCACCTGTATATTCATATTTTTATTCAGGGAAAGGAAAAACAAAACCCAAAACCAAACAATCATTTTTAACTACAACACCATCACCAAAATAATCAACACCAACTCTTAAAACATGTCGAGTTCCAAACGTATTTACAGTCTTTGAAAATCATGATCGAGTACAAACTTCCGCGGCGCACGTGGCGAGCGGGAGTGACGCCATTTTCCGATTACACGGTGCTTTCATCGTGCACGCGCACGTAACGTTCTCGCCACTCTCCCGTGTTTTCATGCTTGGTGAGGCGTTTGTCTCTCTTACAATGTACGACCAATAGGTACACTACAATAAAAACTTGGCATACGACTAAAATGTGGGAGGCTATTCTGATCCATGAAGGCACTTCAATATTGGTGAACAGATTCCACCACGGTGGAATTACTATATCCAGAATGTCTGTCCCTATTTCGACAGTTTTCTGCTCTAGTGTGTAAAAATGTTTTTGTGACACCGCGACGGCTTTCAAAAGCTTGGTGAGGTGTTCAGGGAGAGGGGGAATGATGTATCCGAAATGCGCGACGAATCGCTGCAAGTCGGTGAAATTCTCTTTTACTGTAAGATGAACAGTGGATGGTTCAGGGATTGGGACAATTCGCTGTTGTGCTACTTGAACTTCCGCCCTGGGTTTGAAACAGAAACTGCTGTCACTCACCGGACACCGGCTACGGTTTCCATGCTGGTAGTGTTGCGCTGCAGTGGTAACACAATATGTTCCACCCCCGATGTATGCTACCTGCGGAGGCACATGATCTTGTGCCATTGCCTCCATGGTGCAATTCATGGACTTGGCGCCAGCCGTTCTGAACCCGCACTGTGGTGTTAAAAAGGCATTCAAGTGCTGGGGACACAGTATTATGTGTGCTCCCCTGCCACGACAACCAGAGAGATCTGTACCTGTCATCGTTTGCTCCCAGCGGATGACGTAGGGTGGAACCGCTGCATAGCGAATGTGGGCTCCCCCCTGAATGACACCAATGTTCTCTACCCGATACACCGGGGCGGGCTTTGCTGTGTCGCCCAAAACCGGCATACGTAAAACTATACCCATAATGGTATGGTTTGATCGTCCGCAGTCCACGGGGACTGGGTATGCTTCTGAAGCTAGCCTGAGCTGGCACGGGCTTAATGCGTTCTGAAAAGGGTGGAGCGCCCGCAGGTGTTTGTTACTTATCCAGGACGGGACCAAACCTTGTTTTAAATCCTCCAAATTACTGCGGCCCTCGCCCAGTAACCACGCCCCGTAAAGCACGCACACCTCGTTCTGCGCAGCTTGATCGGATGCATTCCGATCTTCCCTAATCAGGGCATTTACCGTCTTTGCATGTTTCTCTAACTCTGCTATAATTTCCTTTAAATGGAGAGTCATGGCTTGGTCCTCGTGTAAACCCGACCCTACCACTTTATTTTCGTCTGTTAGAATGTCTTTTAATTGCGTCTTTAAACCATTAATCTGGGTCTGCAGCTCCACACTGTCTAGAGCGTTGACCACAGATGTACCCGTGTTAAAAGCAGTGAACGCGTCGTTCACTACACCCCTTCTTTGCCTCCCTACTTGATCCAAAACTTCATGTGGTGCGGTGTACAAACTTGTTTTATCAATTTCCGCGAAATCGAATTCGTAAAATTGTCTGAACATCTTGGTCAACAGGACCTGATATAACTGTTCCGTCTTTTTGGGGCACCACTCTGGTAACCGCACCTCGGTGAGATTTAAAATCACCGAGGCCACCGCGTAATGTACCCCCTGGAATAGTATCTGGTCTGTGGGGACCAGTACCAAACCATTCCCGGGTCCCTTACTAGTTTTAGGGCACCCTTCCTCTTCAGCTATAACCACCGGAATCGTGGGCGGGGCTTTGCGTGGGCGCGTAATGAGTTCAGTGGCATTTACCGGGATCGAAGAGTATGGGGCTCCGCACCCCCTGGTGCTCGCATCCCACCTCATCCCCTGTCCGTTATCCTGCCATTGATTAATGAAAAATATGGAGATGCCTTTGGGGCAAGCGTACTTTGACCCCCACATGCATACATAAATTCCCTCATCCGGTTCCCACCATTTGTCCCAACAGACTCTCACTTGTCCGTTTGTCCCCGTAATTGTCCGATGGGTATTATTACCCAGTCGTTCCCACTCGACCGAAGAGTTCCTCATGTTTTTGCTCAGCTTTCGCAGCCACCACCATCGGCTCAATGGGACATTCCCACTACAAGTCAAACAAATCCGTTTGCCGACGGTGACGCTGATCCTGGGTGCGATGATCCTTACTTTGGGGCACATTAAAGAAGTCTCTTGGTAGGCAAACCCCGATGTGCTGGAATACTCTGTCGAGTTCGTTCCCAGCCATCCTGGCCACCTTCCCTTGTGGAAATAGGTGGTGGTCTCCTCAGCCTCCCGTCTTCCGGTCCCATCCACCGCGATGGGGGCCGTGTCCCCGGAGCATCCGAACACCACGACATCCTTGGTGCGGCCTCGATAGGCCAATCCACATCCGATTGCCGCGAACAATACTAGAATTCGTTCCATCCTTCCTTGGTTCCTGTGATCAGATAGAATGAGGTAGCCAGCCTCGCAAGGGTCTCTGGCTTTTGTGAAGGGTGAGCGGGTCCCCTGACCTCGCCTCACGTAAACTTCAATGTTCGCTGAATAAACTTTAACTAAACCTATCTCTAAAGCTCCCATCATTTTACCGTTTTCTGTTAAAATTAAACTACAAACTTAACCTGATTTAAAACTATAAACTTATTCTTAACCTTAAACTATAAACTTAGAAACTTATAAACTTATCTAAAACTATAACTGTACAGCGCCGCCCGTTCCCAGGGCGGCCCCTTTAAATTCTGAGAAGGCTGCTGCGAGCTCTTCCCGACGGTGGGAGGGCACTGACCCCTTCCTTTGATCTGCCGCAGCCTGTTGCTGCTGCGATGGGACTGGGCCCTACCTGGGCTGCCTTAACCTTAAGCCTGCGCCTTGGGACAGTCTGGGGCCATACCCACATCTTCCTGGGCTGGGGTTCTCTACTTGACCTACGGGGAGTTGTCGGGGGCAGGAATCCCAGGGCCGACGGACCGGGTTCCGAGACTTCCACCGGGACGACCTGTGGTTCCACCACAGTCGCTGGCTCCGCCTCCGCTGACTCCGCCTCCCTGACCTCGGGACTTGCAGCTTGTGGCCCCGCCCTGCTCGGCCCAGCAGGCGGCCCTTCACTCGCGATCCCTGCCTCCCCCGAGGGCGGGACGTTCACGGCGGGCGGCTCGGGCTCTGAGGTTCCCACCGTCACGCCCTGTGTTTCCACAGCGGCTGGCTCCGCCTCCCCTAGCTCCTCCCTCCTGTGTTCGGGACCTGCAGCTTGTGGCTCCGCCCTGCACGGATCTCCATCTGCAGCCCGTGTCCTCCCTATACCTGAATTGGGGGCGACCCTTGCGTTCCCCAAATCCCACTCGTCTTCATCACTATCCTCATCTGACTCCCAACCCCACAAAAATGCTTCACGATTTTCCAGGATGTCTCCTCCCCTGATGCAAGCTGCTTTGCCTGCCTGTGTGCCTTGTGGTCCTACCTGGGGCTGCGAGTCCCCACTCGCAGGTTTTTCCCCTGTGGTTTTCCCTTGTGCACCTGGCTTGTACAGTTTGCAGTGGTTTACGTGGAACCACTTAGTGCACCGAGGTACCTTTACGGCGTATACCATGGGACTCGCCTTATCTACAATATTGTAGGGTCCCATATACAGTGGTTCCAGACTCCCTACTCTGGCGTAGTTTCTGACCATAACCTGGTCTCCTACTTCCCACTCCCGCGTTTTGCGGGGTTCCAGCAACAGGCGATTGCCCTGATGCTGCCTTCCCATGTTCCCAGCCGCCTGCTCATACACCTGTTTTAGGCGCTCCAAGAGGGTCTGGGCGAACTTGTCCCTGCTTATCTCTTGGAGCTGACCCTCAGTGAGCACCGGCGCTAGCACATGGGTGGGGGTTCGCATGAGCCTCCCAGTCATCACCTCGTGCGGGGAATACCCCGTACTTTTCGACTGACTGGCCCGGACCCCCATGAGGACTAAAGGCAGAACCTCCGCCCATTTTTGGGGCGAGTTCCTAGTCTCTTTCTTCAATTTCTCCTTCAGGGTCCGGTTCATGCGTTCAACAATCCCGGATGACTGGGGATTGTGTGCTACGTGCCATTTCCCTTCAATGCCCAAAAGCATGAGGGTGTTCTGCATCACCTGGCCGGTAAAATGACTCCCTTGGTCTGACTCCACAAAACGGGGGAGTCCCCACCGCGAGAACACTTCCCTGACCAAGATTTTTGCAGTACCCAGTGCCGTAGCTGTTCGACAGGGGAAGGCTTCCACCCATTTGGAAAACACATCCACCAAGACGAGGCAGTATTTATAGCCTCCCTGGGTGGTGGGCAGGGGCCCTATATAGTCGATCTGTATCGACTGCCATGGTCCCTCTACCCTTCTTACGTGCCCCATGGGCACTTTCCTTTTCTGGGGGTCTGGGTTGTTTGCAGCGCACACGAGACAGCTTGCACAGAACTCGCGGACCTGTTCCCTGAGCCCTGGCCACCATCCCGCTTGCTCTACCCGTTGCCAGGTAACCTCGGGCCCAGGGTGCCCTGCCCCTGGTCCCTCGTGAGCCAACTGGAGGAATTCCCTCCTGTGCTGCTGCGGCACAACCCACTGCTCCTCGCGGAACAGCATGCCTTCCTTAACTGAGAGGGTTGCCGTACTGTACGGACCCTCTACCTGCTTCCCCTCAGCAAGGGTTTTTAGGACTGCTTTTAGGGCGGGATCCTGGGTTTGGACGGTCTTAAGGTCTAGGGGCAATGCTACCCTGGAGTTCCCGGGATTCCCGTCCCTGCCTTGGATCGCTGCCATGGGTCTGGTCACATAGGGGTCCCAGAAAATGCCGTTGCGGGCACCTTCCCTGGCTAGCGCATCCGCCTGCTGGTTGCCCTCCCCACGGTGCTCCGTGGAGGAGTGAGCCTTCACCTTATGGATGAAAATCTCCCCTTCCTCCCCTACTGCTGCAAGGATCTTTTCCAGCAAGGGCTTCACCGTTAAAGGTCGCCCGTCCGCGGAGGTGTATCCACGGCGGGACCAAATGGCCAGGTATTCCGTACACGAATTGCATGTGAACATACTGTCCGAGCAAATCGTGTATGGGGTTGGGAAAATGTCTGGGTGGGTAACGACGTACACCACTGCAGACAGCTCAGCCTGCTGCGCGCTCATGGTGCTAGGGAGCTTGATCGCCAGGGCAAGGTTTGCCGCAGGGTCATAAACTCCACACCCTGTGAGTCGTTCGCCAGCAGATACTGTGCTAGACCCATCAACATAAATCTCGCGCCCAGTGGGATGTATCCCGGCCCGCAAACCTATGTTGACGTCCCACACCCCTTCCACCGAACATCGGTGGGCTGTACCGGGGTATACCAAATTGGCCGCAAGCCTGGGCTCGCAAAGACCTTTAACTCTAAGATCCATCTGGGAAAGAAGAAGGGTCCAGCGCGCAATACGCACGCTGCTTACGGTCCCATCTTTAATCCTCCCATCTAGAAGCATCTTAGTTGGTGTGTGATGGGTGAGGAGAGTGATGGGAGAGAGCCCTGTGAAGATCGCTGATCTTTTCACAGCCCAATGCGTGGCTAAAAGGTGCCTTTCGCAATTGGAGAAACTTCTCTCCACATCCGTTAACACTCTGGACGAATAGACGACCGGCCTCAGCTTGCCGTGACGCTCTTGGAGCAGCACAGCGCTCAAGCTGTCCCCACTGGCAGCTACCTCCAGGAAAAACTCCTTCCCCCCATCTATGGCCCCTAAAGCTGGCGCGGTCTGCAGATCCCTTTTTAACTTCTCGAAGGCTGCTTGGCAGCCCTCGTCCCAAGACCACTCCACTCCCTTATGGAGGAGTCGGAGGAGCGGCGCCGCTGTGGCCGCATAGTCTTCGATAAAATCCCTGCAGTAACCGGTCAGTCCCAAGAAGGACCTCACACCCCTTATGGTGTTGGGAATCGGTAACTCTTGCACCGACTCCCTCCTAGCTTTATCTATGGCTCTTTCCCCAGCGCGAATGGTCAGTCCCAGGAATTTTACTTCCTGCTGACCGATACGTGCTTTCTTAGGATTTATTTTAAAACCCTTTCTCGCTAGCAGCTCCAATAACTCGTCCAGCAGTGGTCCATGCTCCTCCCTTGAATCCGTAAATAGGAGCAAATCATCCACGTACTGCACTATCTGATTGGGCTGACTAAACTCCTTTAAACTTCCTGCCATACACTGATGGAAAATACTGGGGCTATTGTGGAAACCCTGTGGCAGACAGTTCCATGTGTACTGTTGTCCTTTGAAAGTAAAGGCAAACTTGTACTGGTCCTCTCGCCGCAGCGGGATGGACCAAAAACCGTTCGAGATATCCAGCACCGTGAACGTGGTCGCGGACGCTGGGATACTCCCTATTAGGTCAGCAACTGCTGCTACCGTGGGCGCGCAGGCGGGAATGTTACTGTTAAGGACTCTGTAGTCCACCGTGGCCCTCCACGAATTATCCGGCTTCCTAACCGGCCATAATGGGGAGTTCACGTGTGTGGCTATCGGCCTCAACACGCCCTGCTGCACCAAGGAGGACATTGCTGTCTCCATATCGGGTTCTGCTTCTTTGGGGAAGTTATACTGCTTTTGGGGCCGGGTCATGGGGTCCCCATCTACGCTGACCTCAAACCCGGTAACCCTCCCACAATCGTGCTTGTGGGTTGCAAACGCGTGCATGTTATCTGACACGTACGTTTGCATGTCCGTTGGGACATCTGCGACCATAAGCCCGAGGTCGTAGCCTCCGGATGGCTGCATGGTACACAGGACCCCTGTTTCTTCCTCCCCCGGAATTACCACTACCTCGCCCTTTTCACTCTTAGCCCCCCAGAGACAATGATTTCTAAGGTCCACGAGGATCCCGTGTCCTGATAGAAGATCGGACCCGAGGATACCTCTTCCACCCCCCTCCTGCCATTCCATCAATATGCACTTCCACTTGACGTGAAGTGCCCCCAAACGAATGGACAGCGGAAAAGAGAACGCGCCAGCCTGTTCTTTTCCCGTGAACCCCGCTAATGTGAATGGAACCTTGGTAGATAGCGGTGAGTCAAAAGGGCTATCTGTATGAATCACGGTGCAAGAAGCTCCCGTGTCCAACAAATAACTACCCTTCTGTTTCTCTACCTCCATTTCCACCAGGGGTCACTTCCACGCATCATAGCTGAGCGGACATAGGTAGACGGGCTGCGCGGGCTCTAGTCATTGGGTATGGTTAGACGGTCCTGCGGCACCTACGGGGCCGGTAGCAACCGCCACCTTTCCATGTGCACTCATGAAGTTGCGCATGGCTCCCAACACTGATTCGAGGTCGTTGGAAGGGGTGGGTGCACTAGCTTCCCTAGCAGAGACAGGCACCTGGGCTCGGGCTGCGGGATTTTTATCCCTGGAATCCTTCCAAGGGTTCCTACAGTTCTTGCGCCAGTGCCCTGTCTTCCCACACCCGTAACAAGCATTAATTGCCTGCGGGGCGCGATTACCCTCCTGATGCCACTCCCTTTGATACGGGGCTGCGGGTCGTACCTCATGTACTTTTCCCTTAAGGGGACGGGTTCCCATACCCCTTATATTGCGATATCCTATCGTGAGTCGATTCAAAACCGACTCTTCCGTAATGTTGGGGTCATTGGGATCAAACCACGCTTTTGCCTGCTCTCTGACGGCTGGTAAACTGTTGGCTACTATGCACCTAAGCCAATGATTTAAACCGGCGCCATCCATATCGTCGCGCTCTAGCGTACCTGGACAGCTGCGCTGATATACTGGCCACAGCCTGTCGGCAAAAACCTTCGGGGGTTCTCCCTCCATCTGCACTGTCTGTCCCACTCTAGCAAACGGACCTTCATGGTCCGCCCCCAACACTTCTAGGACCTCATTTTTCAATGCCTCATAAGTCTTGGTTCCCCTCTTGCTCTCGTCCGAGAGATACTGAAGGATTGAACTGCCTAACAAAAATAACAGCATTTTTGCTGTTTCCCCATCATCGCAGCCGTTGATGGCTGCGGTTTGCTCAATTTCTCTGAAATGTACGGAAGGGTCGTCTGTCTCGGTCAGCTTCCGTACGTGATTTATCATAACTCTCAGCTGGTGTGAGCTGTGAGGCAACACAAGCTGGTTGAGGAGATCCCCTGGTTCCTCCCCACCGTTTCTGTTTGGGCCCCTTTTTATACCCGTAACTGGATACAACGGTCCCTTTTCCACTTCTTTCTCAATGGGCTCTTTCGTTTCTTCCACTACTTCCTCCCTTACCCAGGTTTCCGAATAGCTGGGTGGCGCGGAGGGCGCAGTGGCTAATACTTCCTCTGCTTTACTTGGTGGGGATTTCTGAAACTCCTCATTTACTAGCGGCTGGTGTGCTGACGGACTGATAAGGCACACCATGCCGTGCACTTTGTTCACGGCCTTTTTGAGGTGCTCTATCTCTTTTTGGCAGGCGCTATGATCGGCCCCCTGAAACTTATCCTCAAGGGCCAACTTATATGCCGCCCTAACCCCCGTTAAGCTCTCTTCCTGGGTTCTTATCTGGGCAGCTTGGCGGGCACATCGTTCCTTTAGTCTGCCCTCACTTAACTTTGCCTCAGTGACCTGGCACTCGAGGTAATCTATCCTTGTTTTATGGTGACTGGAGATTTCCTGGCGTTCTTGGTGCAGCGCACTTAAATTCCTAATGAGCAATTCCCCTCCAGAGACCTTCTCATCCATTTCCTCCTCTAAATGCCTGATCCGAGCTGTTTGCGCTGTAATGACCTGGTTTGAAATCTGGACCTGCCTTTTATAACACATTAACCAGACCGCTTTCTCGACTGTCTTTTTATGTTCCTTACTATCTGTCCACCTCTCGGCTTCCTCTAGTGGACTCTTATCCGCTAACAGGTCACTTATCCATTTCTTAGTCAAATTTACTTTTCCGAACACATAATCTGCTAACGTAAGCTCGAGGAACAGCACCTCATCTTTCGATTAGACACTTTATAGCCTTCTGGACTCTACATTGAGTTCAACAATTTCAGACTATAACCTTTGCCCCTATTTTATCAGGTAGCAACTGTTGATGATTCTGCCATTCCCATTTACAACATTTAACCACTCCTGCCTTCCACCCTATCACAGACCGTTCATTTTGTTCTTTCCTCCTTTCCCTGCTTGTGCACCTGCTTACAATCTGTTACATCTCTAACTTTTTCCAGTTCTGACGAAGGGTCACAGACCTGAAACGTTAACTCTGTTTCTCTCTCCACGGATGCTGCCTGTTTTAACACTAATCTTGCTGCACCGATCTGACATCTCCATTTCGCACATCAACATTCCTCAAGGTTTCTCTAAGTATAGTTATTAATATTGTGCCAATTTATGTCAAGTTTCTGGCCAGTTTTGTGCTGTGAATGTGTACCAATAGGAAACTGGTTTGACTGCATGTGATCAACAAAAAGGCTTCATTTGCCAAAATAAATCTACAATTGCTGAGTCATTGGTTTTGTTATTAAAGTCAGTTGGTAACAAACGAGAGAAGATTTAAGAGCTTATAAAGATATGTTCTTTACTGCTTGGCCATATTAACTAATTACATGCAACTGTGATTCATACAAACACTTCAGATGCAAAGTTACACCAATATCTGTAAGGGTTTCGACGTGTCTCTCAGCCTGTGAGATTCGCGTGGCTCTGTGCAGCCTGTATGTCAGTGCGGGTTTAGGCCTTGTTGCCTGTTCTGGTCTCCAGCCAGTCTGGGAGCACTAGACACACCTGTGAGTGGTTCGAATCACTCGCCCTTACGGTTCTAGACACTGGACTTAGATGCGAGAGCAGTAATGGAGACGAAACTCAGGTAGACTCGGTTGAATGGTACGAAATGGAAAATCTTTATTGCATAATACTTAAGATTACGAAATACATGTCATAAGCACAGATTAATGACAGTACAATCTTACACGCAGTTATGCAACTGATTTCAGGGAAACGAGGAACGAACGACACACCGTAAATGGGGGCACACATTACAATTATCCTTAATACTTAAACCCTCCCCTATCAATACCTATTCTAAACTAGATTCGTAGGATTCGAGACTCATGCTCACCACTCGTAATAACTCGGAGAAATTCCGAATAGCTGATCGGATGTTTTCACCGCAGCACCCACGTGTCGATCAGGGGGTCTCCTGGCCCCACTTGTTTACTTGCTTCTGCTCCGGCTAGCAGGCTGGAACGTCTGCTGTCATGAAGATCTGTATTGGTGGTTTTCACATTCCAGTCAACACTTAAGAAAAGAATTTTCCGGTGTCCGTTCCTTAAAGTTCGAAGAAGTCTTCCTGGCAAGGAAAATGTCAATTCGACCTACAGGCGCGGTCGGGCTTACTGACCGTGGCGATAAGTATGGTCTTCGTCTCTTCCCATCTCATCTCATCTCATCTCTTCTCGGGCCTTTGGTTCCGATACCGGTTACCAATACAGGTCTTCGCGACCCGACACGAGGTAGATCCGAGCGGATCACAAAGTTCAACAGTCTTTTAAAAGAGACACGAGGCAAGCAGGAACAAGACGGCGAGTCAAAAACACAGGAGCAGCCACGAGGATGAACGCCAGCAAGATACGAAGATAAGAGCATAAGAGAGAGATGGACGGTTGGAGCTTGTAATTATAGTACAAAATCTTCCGTTTCCCGCCCAACCTTAATGTCTTTTCCTTTTGTTAGGGTTTGGCGCTCAAATGTCTTGTATAGGTGATCTCCGGTTTTAATGGGTTTCGGGGCTACTCGTAAATGTCTGAGTACCTGTTAATATTTCTCCCATTGTTTAATCGGTCGGTGTTCTCCCTGGAGGGGTTTTGGGGCCTCCAAGTGTTTTCTGTAACTACCCGCTAACGGCTCTCTCATCGTAGAGTCGTTGGGATTTTACATATTAATGTCTTTGGATGGGTTCTTGATTACTGGGTACAATAGCCTTCATTCGTACCTGGGAGACCGATTTCGTTATCTATGTGTATACTACAAACCCAAGATGTCTCGTGTATTATCTTCAATGTGCTGAATCTTAATCGATCTTGCACAAATGTTTATTGGAACGCCATCTTGTCTGCCCGTCGAAAAGTCTAGAATGTTCCGCCACGAGGTGCGGCGGCCATTTTACAAGCTGCTTGTGTCCACTTTGAAACCTGACAGCATTCTGCTGAAATAAAAGCTGTTTGAACGAAACTCTGTGTTTTTCTCCTTATTAATAAAATCGCGATATATTGCGAATTCTACATATCCAGATATACCTTTTAAGTAGCGCTCAAAATCCTCTGCAATGACTAGTTTACTCCCTATCAGCTGGTCGCTGTTAGAAGAGGGCGGTAAGTCAAGCGCTATCCACCAAAGTGCCATGCAGCCTCCTTAATGACTGCTATCAGGCAATTTAAGTGGCAATCAGCCCTTTAGTGATCCTCTGGGCAGCTGTTCCTAGTGCATGCTTCAACTCCTTTACCAAGATGGCATCTTGTGCTAAACGTGGGCTAAACCTTGGTCACAATTTGGAGATTCTTTAGCGCCTAAAGTATCTGGGGGAAATCACAGCCCCAACTGATTAACTGAGAAACTTGAACAAACATAATAACCTCACAGTCATAACTGGGTATATGTATGGGTGACCTTGAGGAACTCTTCTTAAGCCCCTCTTTGTATTCTAGGTCCCACTCTCTTGTATATAGTTAGGCTAGCACACTTCATATCGTCCTAAGGCTAATAGAAAAAAAATGAGTGGTTAGATATTGGTAGTTGTGGGTAGAGAAATTAGAGTAGTGATTTGCTTCTTCCAGTCCTGGAGTTCATTGATCCTCAGTACCTGACTCTACAACTCAGTAGAGCAAGTCATGCTTGCTTTTAAAATAAAATGATGCATGTGTTTTTCTGAGATCATTTCCTAATTTGGCCTCTGCAAACTACAGACAGATTAAAGCAATGGTAGAATTATTGACAGTGCTAGAAAAGATGAAAAGCTTTTGCATAAGCACCTGGTAACAAGACCTTCAACTTCTGCCAGACTAAACTTCAAACATGGTTATGTATACAGAAAGTATTTAATAATGTTAAGAATACAAGCCAGCAGTTTTCACCCCCCCACCCCCCTTCTCTCTCTTCTCCTCATCTGCACATAACCTTTGTTTTTTTTTCCCCCCTTAAATACCCAACTTCCCCATTCCAGGTGTGGGAAGAGGTGCAATTCCACAGTCTGACCCCTCAGGATTGTTGTAGGTTATATAATGCACATGGAAATGAACCTAGAATTAGAGCCAAGCTCTGTAAGACCTAAACTAAGTGCTGTTCTGTTCCTAGCATTGATTCTTTGATTGTCGTATGCTATTAGGTTACTACAAGCTAGAGAAAACATTTGGCAATATTAATGGTCAAAAGTTTAATGGATTTTGTACAACTTCCATTGTGTGCCATTTTAATGCTTCTGTTAAAATACTGGACAGAGAAATGTTATAGGAACCTGTTAAGCATGTGTCTGCTAATAGGTGTCAGCCTTGGCTCAGTGGGTAGCGCTCTCACATCTGAGTCAGAAGGTTCTGATTTAAGTCCCACTCCAAAAACTTGAGCAAGAAATCTAGGCTGACTCTCCAGTACAGTGCTGAGGGAGTGCTGCACTGTCAGAGGTGCCGTCTTTCGGATAAGACGTTAAACCGAGGCCCCATCTGCCCCCTCAGGTGGACGCAAAAGATCCCATGGCACTATTTCAAAGAAGAGCAGTGGTGTCCGGGACAATATTTATCCCTCAACCAACATTCACTAAAAAACAGATTATCTGGTCATTGTCTCATTGCTGGGACCTTGCTGTAAACAGTGCAGCACTCCCTCAGTACAGACTTTCTGTGTACTTTTACACTGCGACTTATGGTAATTAGAAATCAATTTCTGCACAGCACCCTCTCAGGGGATCTGGGACCTGTGGGAACATGTGTATACACATCAAATTGAAGAATCCTTACTGAGACACGCGAAGTCTAAACCAGGAAGTGTATGTCAGAATATTTAATTAAATGCCAAATCACGACCACCAAATGTCCCAAAGCACTTTACAGCCAATGAAGTACTTTTTTTGAAGTGGAGTCACTGTTGTAATGTAGGGAACGCGGCAGCCAAGTTGCACACAGCAAGCTCCCACAAACAGCAATGTGATACTGACCAGATAATCATTTTTTGTTATGTTGATTGAGGGATAAATATTGGCCAAGACACCGGGGATAACACATCTGCTCTTCTTCGAAATAGTGCCATGGGATCTTTTACATCCACCTGAGAGAGCAGACGGGGCCTCAGTTCTCATCCGAAAGACGGCACCTCCGACAGTGCAGCACTCCCTCAGTACTGCACTGGAGTGTCAGCCTAGATTTTTGGAGTCTCAAGCCTCTGGAGTGGGACTTGAATCCACAACCGTCTGACTCAGAGGTGATGGAGCCACTGGCTGATATACATGAACTCAAAGATCAAGTAATCTTCGATGCAATTAACTGTCAATACAGGCAGCAATATCAAATGAGGGAAATTTCCATATCTCTAGATCGTTTTGTATATTGCTTTACTCTCCCAACACAGGCAAAGGAATGTGGGCTACATTTTCTGCCTATTAACTACTAATAGGCAAAAAATATGTTTCAGCAAGAACTTACTGAAATATGGTTTAACACACTGTCTATCTAAAGTTCTATAAAAATTATATAATCTGAAATGTTCCTGTTATGAGGTATGTTGGGACTGTATTTGGTTCACATTTATAAAATGTAAAGATGATATCAAATTTCACATTTAAGTTTAGAACTTATGACCATTAAAGTCAGAGTTTACCGAAAGTCACGTCTACTGAAGGCTTGACTTTCATCGTGCCTATCTGAACATAAATTAGTCAGAATGTGTTTATTGTGTAGATGATTCATAAAAGTCAAAGTCGATTAGCTCCATGAGTGTTAGCTTTGTTTAGAAAATCTGTTATCAGAAGAAGAAACATTTGTTAATTTAGCATGCCAAATGAAGTAAACCATACTTTGTCCTTGTTTCCCCTGTATGTGAACTGATTGATCTTGTTGCAGAAGGAACTGGCATCCAGTCAAGGCACTGGATGCTATAACATCAAGGAGTGCTATTGATCCCATCTTGATGCTTGCAGGCCAGAGGTCATTCCGAGTGGGAGGGAACTCCTTCAACAAGCCTGAATTCATAAAGATTAAACCGGGGGGAGCTGTGCCGTTTCATTCCCTTTGCTTGATCCACTTCCAGATAATAGCCAAAGTTTTCACGGTGATTAAATAAGTCTTCAGATAAGCAGAAGAAATGCACATTTTTTTTGTTAAAATGGATTTATTATGCAGATTATCTCCATCATCATATTTTTAAATACTTTACAGTAAGGATCACAATTAGCTCACTGGCCTGGAATGTTCCGTTACAACAAATGTTGTCTTGTCCTTGTCTCTTGGGGTGGTGGTTGGGGTGATAATAAGGACAAAGTGCTGTTTTCTAAGAAAGTTTGGCAGTGTAAGTAAAACTCTAAGCATAAAGTTCTTCCACGGTCATCACTTGCCTGCCAAAACTACATTCTGCCTGCCCATCTGACATCCATCTTTACTTAGGAAGAGGCTGCCACAGGCGGATATAATTCTGAAATTCAGTTATAAAAGCATTACAATTATAATTAGAGGGCAAGATGAAGATCGCAACGCTGATGTAATTCATTATCGCAGGCATCATTATTTGTGAAAGAAATAAAAATTAACAGCATCAATGATCTTTCATAACAACTATGCTGACAGATTATTAAGCCCCCAAAATCCCTATGGGCCACGATCCCAGTTATACCGTCCATGCTGACGCTGCTGAATTTTGAGAGGTCAATGAGAGAAGGCACCTAATTAGCATGGGACCATTGTTGGCTGTGCCCCTCAAACGCATCTCTGCCTGATGCTGCTGAGAAATCTGGCGCCTGGCTGCCATCAGGGGAGGAGTGCCCACATCCTCCCAGGATATCCCATTTGGTCTCGGCATAAGGGAGACCATCCAAATTTTTTCCGCATATTCAAGGGTCCAGGACACTTCCCTAGTAGGGCTCCTCTTTTTTGGGGTTCACTTGCACCCTTTGGGAAGTCTGACATGCTTCTTAGCATATCAGCCTCCTGTCTTATGCCAGTTCCTAACTGGATCAGGGAAGTGAGAACTCCCAGCATAGAGGGTCCCTGCTTAAAGTCATTGACCGTGTAAGGGGCGGGCAGAAGTTCTGCCCCTTACAAAGCCAACCTGGAACTCACAGAGTTGGTGAGGACACAGCATATCTGAGTCCCTGCCTGTTTCCATAATGTTCCGCTGGACTTCCGCCAGAGTCATGAGAAGATTCAGGGCTCTAATCTTGATCTGTCTTGCCATTGATGAACTTCAATCAGCTGGAATCTGCATCGTGTAAATAAAGGCACTTGTTGATTCAGAGCCTGAGTGTAACTTTGGTAGGAGTGTATATTCAGTCTGCTGTTTGTAGAGAGGAGAATCACGCAGTGGTTGTTACAATCCCTGAGTCTCAATATTGTTTACATAGCTATTGGGCAGAAAAAATGTGACAGTGGCCCGGTGAGTATCTAAACTCACTTTCGCGGGCTTTTGTTTACAGAGGCTGGTGTCGGGGGCGGAGAGAGCCGAGGTCCGGTGAGTATCTAAACTCACTTTCGCGGGCTTTTGTTTGCAGAGGTATACCAATCTCAGACCGGCGGCGGCGTTCCAGAGCCACGTTACGATTCAAAACGTGACGTGGGCAGGAGGGAGCGGCAATTTGGGTGAGTACGGCAGGTTAGTATTTATACTACTTTATAGTTTGATAGTTAAGGTTCATAGATTATAAAGTTTCGAAGATCTTAATTTTGTGATTATAATTTCTAGTGCTAGTAACCAAGGGCCCTTGAGTAATTCATTTAATTGAGTGAAATTGGTGGTATTGATTTGATTTAATTAAAGTTCAATTACTAAAAGGTAAGTCATGGCAGGACAGCCCAGCCCCGTGTTGTGCTCCTCCTGCTCTATGTGGGAAATCAGGGACCCTTCCGGTGTCCCTGACGACCATGTGTGCGGGAAGTGTATCCAGCTGCAGCTACTGACAGCCCGCATTGCGGTGCTGGAGCTGCGGCTGGATGCATATTGGAGCATTCGCAATGCTGAGAACCTCGTGGATAGCACGTTTAGTGAGTTGGTCACACCGCAGGTGAAGGGTGTACAGGCAGGAAGGGAATGGGTGACCACCAGGCAGAGTAGGAGGTGCAGGCAGGTAGTGCAGGGGTCCCCTGTGGCCATCCCCCTCTCAAACAGATATACCGCTTTGGATACTGTTGGGGGGGATGACTTAGGGGAAGGCAGCAGCAGCCAACTTCCTGGCACCATGGGCGGCTCTGCTGCACAGGCTGGGAGGAAAAAGAGTGGAAGAGCTATAGTGATAGGGGACTCAATTGTACGGGGAATAGATAGGCGTTTCTGCGGCCGCAACCGAGACTCCAGGATGGTGTGTTGCCTCCCTGGTGCAAGGGTCAAGGACGTCTCAGAGCAGCTACAGAACATTTTGGAGGGGGAGGGCGAACAGCCAGCTGTCGTGGTGCACATAGGCACCAACGATATAGGTAAAAAAAGGGGATGAGGTCCTAAAAGCAGAATATAGGGAGTTAGGAGGTAAATTAAAAAATAGGACCTCAAAGGTAGTAATCTCAGGATTGCTACCAGTGCCACATGCTAGTCAGAGTAGAAATAGGAGGACATTTCAAATGAATACGTGGCTAGAGGAATGGTGCAAGGGGGAGGGATTCAAATTCCTGGGACATTGGAACCAGTTCTGGGGGAGGTGGGACCAGTACAAACCGGACGGTCTGCACCTGGGCAGGGCCGGGACCGCTGTCCTAGGGGGAGTGTTTGCTAGTGCTGTTGGGGAGGATTTAAACTAATGTGGCAGGGGGTTGGGAACCTGAGCAGGGAGACAGAGGAAAGCATGTCAGGAAGGGACAGAAGGTATGGAGTAAAAGGTAAAGTGTTAAATAAGGAAAAAGCAGGAAGTAAGTGTCGCAAAACACATTTGAAAGTTCTTTATCTGAATGCACGTAGCATTCGTAACAAAATGGACGAGTTAATGGCACAAATAACTATGTATGGGTATGATCTTGTGGCCATTACAGAAACATGGCTGCAGGGTGACAACGTCTGGGAATTAAATATGCCAGGGTATTTAACAATCAGGAAGGACAGGCAGGAAGGAAGGGGAGGGGGGGTGGCTATGTTAATAAAGAAAGGAATCACTGTAATACAGAGAAATGATATTGGGTCAAAAGATCAGGATAATGAAACAGTTTGGGTAGAGATTAGGAATAATAAGGGGAAAAAAACACTGGTGGGCGTAGTATATAGGCCTCCTAATAGTTGCAACTCTGTTGGAAGAAGTATTAATCAGGAAATAGTTGGGGCATGTAATAAGGGAACAGCTATAATTATGGGGGATTTTAACTGGACAAATCAAATTGGGCAGGGCAGCCTTGAGGAAGAGTTTATTGAGTGTCTTAGGGATGGATTTCTTGAGCAGTATGTAACTGATCCTACAAGGGGGCAAGCAACCTTGGACCTGGTACTGTGTAATGAGTCTGGATTAATTAATAATGTCCTAGTTAAGGATCCCCTTGGAATGAGTGATCATAACATGGTTGAATTCCATATCCAATTAGAGGGTGAGAAGGTTGGTTCTCAAACAAGCATACTGAGCTTGAATAAAGGAGACTATGATGGCATGAGAGCAGAATTGATTAAAGTGGACTGGGAAAATAGATTAAAGGGTAAGACGGTACATGAGCAGTGGTGTTCATTCAAGGAGTTATTTTACAACTTTCAAAATAAATATATTCCACTGAGGAAAAAAGGGTGTAAAAGAAATGACAGCCATCCATGGCTAAGTAAAGAAATTAAAGAAAGTATCCAACTAAAAACAAGGACATATAAGGTAGCCAAAGTTAGTGGGAGGCTAGAAGATTGGGAAGTCTTCAAAAGACAACAAAAAGTAACTAAAGGATTGATTAAGAAAGGGAAAATAGACTATGAAAATAAATTAGCAAAAAATATAAAAACAGATAGCAAGAGTTTCTATAGTTATATAAAATGAAAAAGGGTGGTTAAGGCAAACATAGGTCCCTTAGAGGATGAGACCGGGAAATTAATGGTGGGAAACATGGAGATGGCAAAAATGCTGAACAAATATTTTGTTTCAGTCTTTACGGTAGAGGACACTAAGAATATCCCAACACTGGACAAACAGGGGGTGCTAGTGGGGGAGGAGCTAAATACGATTAAAATTACTAAGGAATTGGTCCTCAGTAAAATAATGGGACTCAAGGCGAATAAATCCCCTGGACCTGATGGCTTACATCCTAGGGTCTTGAGAGAAGTGGCAGTAGGAATTGTGGATGCTTTGGTAATAATTTTCCAAAACTCCCTGAACTCAGCAAAGGTCTCGGCAGATTGGAAAACTGCTAATGTAACACCCTTATTTAAAAAGGGTAGTAGGCAGAAGGCTGGAAATTATAGACCAGTTAGCCTAACATCTGTGGTGGGTAAAATTTTGGAGTCTATTATTAAGGAGACAGTAACGGAACATTTAGATAAACATAATTTAATAGGACAAAGTCAGCATGGCTTTATGAAGGGGAAGTCATGTCTGACAAATTTGCTCGAGTTCTTTGAGGACATAACGTACAGGGTGGATAAAGGGGAACCAGTGGATGTAGTGTATTTAGACTTCCAGAAGGCATTCGACAAGGTGCCACATAAAAGATTATTACTCAAGATAAAAAATCACTGGATTGGGGGTAATATTCTGGCATGGGTGGAGGATTGGTTATCTAACAGGAAGCAGAGAGTTGGGATAAATGGTTCATTCTCGGACTGGCAACCAGTAGCCAGTGGTGTTCCGCAGGGGTCGGTGCTGGGTCCCCAACTCTTTACAATCTATATTAACGATTTGGAGGAGGGGACCGAGTGTAACATATCAAAGTTTGCAGATGATACAAAGATGGGAGGGAAAGTAGAGAGTGAGGAGGACATAAAAAACCTACAAGGGGATATAGACAGGCTGGGTGAGTGGGCAGAGATTTGGCAGATGCAATACAATATTGGAAAATGTGAGGTTATGCACTTTGGCAGGAAAAATCAGAGAGCAAGTTATTATCTTAATGGCGAGAAACTGGAAAGTACTGCAGTACAAAGGGATCTGGGGGTCCTAGTGCAAGAAAATCAAAAAGTTAGTATGCAGGTGCAGCAGGTGATCAAGAAAGCCAATGGAATGTTGGCTTTTATTGCTAGGGGGATAGAATATAAAAACAGGGAGGTATTGCTGCAGTTGTATAGGGTATTGGTGAGACCGCACCTGGAGTACTGCATACAGTTTTGGTGTCCATACTTAAGAAAAGACATACATGCTCTCGAGGCAGTACAAAGAAGGTTCACTCGGTTAATTCCGGGGATGAGGGGGTGGACATACGAGGAGAGGTTGAGTAGATTGGGACTCTACTCATTGGAGTTCAGAAGAATGAGAGGCGATCTTATTGAAACATATAAGATTGTGAAGGGGCTTGATCGGGTGGACGCGGTGAGGATGTTCCCAATGATGGGTGAAACTAGAACTAGGGGACATAATCTTAGAATAAGGGGTTCCTCTTTCAAAACTGAGATGAGGAGAAACTTTTTCACTCAGAGGGTAGTGGGTCTGTGGAATTTGCTACCCCAGGAAGCTGTGGAAGCTACTTCATTAAATAAATTTAAAACAGAAATAGACCGTTTCCTAGAAGTAAAGGGAATCAGGGGTTCCGGGGAGCGGGCAGGAAATTGGACATGAGTTTGAGTTCGGATCGGTCAAGGCCCTGTGGGTGGCGCAGCGGGCCCAGGGGCCGAGTGGCCTGGTCCTGCTCCTGCTTCTTGTGTTCTTTAGAGTTGAGGTTGGATCAGATCAGCCATGATCTCACTGAATGGCGGAGCAGGCTCGAGGGGCCGATTGGTCTACTCCTGCTCCTATTTCTTATGTTCTTATAGTGTTCTAATCTCCATTTGCGTGCACTCAGCCAACTTGAAAACTCTTGGGAAGCAAGCAACAGCATAAAATTGTTGCTCTCTCGGTTTTTCCTCATTTCTGTGAAAGTCAATGGTCCTCTTAACCTTCCAAATCAGCCACCTCCTTGATACAGCAATGGTAGTGGTCCTTGTATAAATGCCAGAGAAATCCACCTACTTGTTTACCGGGACTGAGGAAATGGAAGGTTCCTGTTACTTTTACAACCGCAGGCAGAGCAGTTGGATGCTCTTCAATTGTCTATTACCACGTTACAATCAGTATGGCCCTAGAGAGCCTCAGCTTTCTTATAGACTACTTATCTGTAATGGCTACATAGGATCTTTGGAGCTTGTAGCGCCTCCCTGTGGGTTGATGTGACCCTGTTCATCCACTCTCTATGTTCTCCAATCTTTTCATCCCACTCCTCATCTAATAAGCTGTTAAATTCACTGAAAGTGTCATGCTCTCTGTCCTCTCTCTCTCCCTCTCGCGAGGTTATTGACGACAATCACATTAATTTAATGGAGTTGGAGGTGGGGCGGGACTTGCAGCAGGACCTAAAGCACACACAGTCTATTTTACAGCAAACAGAGTCTATTTAAATAGAGTCTGTACGCACTGCAGCAAACAGAACTCATGACCGAAACTACAGCAGGATTATTTCGCCAGCAAAACGCAGCGAATGGGGAATAGTTATATAATACAAATTATGTGTGTAAAATCAATCCCAGTCACTTACAGCAGTGCGACCTCCAGGGGTGATTGACGGGGACATTGTCCAATCATCTCCATTCTGGATAGGACTTGTGTCGCTATATGCAGCCTTAATTGAAGGTCCGACCTGAGTTTGATTTATATACATGGCTGCATCCTTCACGTTATGATTTGGGAATAGTTGCCTAGTTAAACTTCTTTGGGCTCACTCCAAATGATTGATTTAATTGGTGTTTTGACACCACTGATTTAAAGATTTTCTGCCTTTTAAACCCGTATAAAAAACAAATCAACTGTAATTAGTATCAGACCACAGCATTCTTACACCTAGTCACACATCACACACGTAGTATTGCAAGGACATTAGAATTGCCCCCACATTATCAACCCCAATAAAGGTCACGTTAAACAATTACTAAATACACTTCTGTGGATTGATCTGTCTAGATCTCTGATATAACCTGGGTTGGAAAACATGATGAGAGTAATAGCTGCTCATTGACTCCCCAATGCGAATAATCATTTTTTGAACAGGGCTGTTAATGTTTCAGGATTTTTCGACCATTTGTTCACAGAAAGGATTTGGGGGATAAAATGGTTACTTTTAAATGTAGTTTTTTTTAAAAACAATGTAGATTCACATCAGTTAAAATAAAAAGGCATTGAGATGATTGAAATGTTCATAAGCTAAGCTTTGATGTTGTTTCCCATAGATTGTAAATAATAAGCAATTTGTTAGGCTGTCTTAGCAACTGATATGCAGCTTATAGCCATTGTGCCGGGAAATCTCTGTCCCTTTCTGGCTGTGAAGAGAGGGTGATAAAAAATATAGACACAGGCAGTTAGTCAGGTCTTCAAAAACAAAGTTGCAGGGGTAAGCTTTCGCTCGGAAGTTTACCGTGCAGGAGGGCAATTAGGAATTACTGGGGCCTGAATTCCGGGCGAGATTCCGATGGCATCGGAGAAGCATCAAAATAAATCCGGTGAGTTGCAGGCTGTTGGGGCCTTACGAATTTCAGCCCAGAGATAGGTCTGGGGTGGGGAAGTGATCGGGGGAGTTGGGGGGCGGGGGGGCAAGTGCGGGTCGGCAGCAGCTCGCATTGTTTTGTGGAACTAGGAGGAGAACTCCTGCTCCTTCCGACGCCGCAAAAATACGAAAACATTTCCAGGTTTTAGGACCTTTTTTGAGAAGCCTCCATGGGTCTTTTTAGCTGGACCAGCCACATAAATACAGTGGCTACAAGAGCAGGTCAGAGGCTAGGTGTTCTGCGGCGAGTGTCTCACCTCCTGACTCCTCAAAGCCTTTCCACCATCTACAAGGCACAAGGCAGGAGTGTGATGGAATACTCTCCACTTGCCTGGATGAGTGCAGCTCCAACAACACTCAAGAAGCTCAACACCATCCAGGACAAAGCAGCCCGCTTGATTGGCACCCCATCCACCACCTTAAACATTCACTCCCTCCACCACCGGCGTACCGTGGCTGCAGTGTGTACCATCTACACGATGCACTGCAGCAACTCGCCAAGGCTCCTTCGACAGCACCTCCCAAACCCGCGCCCTCTACCGCCTACAAGGACAAGGGCAGCAGGCGCATGGGAACACCACCACCTCCAAGTTCCCCTCCAAGTCACACACCATCCTGACTTGAAAATATCGCCGTTCCTTCATTGTCGCTGGGTCAAAATCCTGGAACTTCCTCCCTAACAGCACTGTGGGAGTACCTTCACCACAAGGACTGCAGCGGTTCAAGAAGGCAGCTCACCACCACCTTTTCAAGGGCAATTAGGGGTGGGCAATAAATGCTGACCTTGCCAGCGACGCCCACATCTCAGGAAGGAATTTAAAAAAAAATGCCAGTTGGAGCTTGCATGGTGTGGGCCTCTGAGCTGCTAAATTGGTTATTGTTTTAGGCCCATAAAACAGGTGCAAGAATGATAAATTTAGACCTCATTTTGTTTAAGTCAAATAAGACAACCCAGTAATGTGAGGAAGTATAGTGTGTTTGTTATTTTGTATCATCAAAGACAAGTTGTATTGATTGAACTATGTGAATCTGATCATAACAGTTGCTTTGTATTTCTCATTGTGAAATAAAGTGATTTAACAATTCGTATCTGCCCTCACCTTACCAATTGGTTTCTCGGTCTGTCTTCGAAGGGTTTGTAGAGGCACAAGGGGACACGCGTGAAAAAGACGCATACCAAGTTCAGATCACAAGGGGGCATTATTGTTACACCTCCGGGTTGCATTATTATATAGTTAGATATTGAGAAGTACCTCTCAATATAAGATGCTCAGACCGCTTACGGGAGTGACTATCACCACCGTACCCGAAAGAATATCTAAGGCAGGAGGCTGAATTGTAACGGGGGTATTGAATTTTGCATTCACCTTCAAGCTTCAAATGTGATCCAGTTCTGATTTAGAATGCTACTGGGATTAGGAAATGTTGGCCTTGTCTGGGGCAAGGCTACTGTGGTTTAGTGCGCCCAGATGCATTGATCACTGATTCCCCATATAAAGTGTGAAATATCCTCACTCGCCTTCATATTGTCGAAAGGAAACATTTCAGGCTATATAAGGGGTCCTATTTAGTTCAAGACCTATTACTCCACCAATAAATCTTTGAGACCAATTTGTTCTTTAAATAAATATATTGAGAACAGCCCTCAAACTGGATGTTTTCCATTACTACAAAACTGTTGGAAAAATTGAACGTTTTATCCTGCAGCACATTCTTCAAATTATCTGACACAATATTGCCAGCTACTGGGAGGATATGGATCTGCAGATATTAGTGAGAGAGTATTTATATAAGTCACTCTCAGGATGTGGGCGTCGCTGTCAAGACTGGCATTTATTGCCCATCCCAAGTTGCCCAGTGAAGGTGATGGTGGGCTGCCTTCTTGAACCGCTGCATGTAACTGTTTGATACAACAGAGTAGGCAGTTAAGAGTCAGCTACACTGGGTAAGGTTGGCAGGTTTCCTTCCCGAAAGGACAATAATGAACCAGTTGGATTTTTATGACAATAATGATCAGCTTTTTATTTCCAGATTTTTTAAACTGAAATCATGGTGGGATTTGAACTCATGTTCTAAGAACATAAGAAATAGGAGCAGCAACAGGCCACTTGGCCCCTCGAGCCTGCTCCGCCATTCAATAAGATCATGGCTGATCTTGGGCTCAAAGCCACTTCCCTGCCCGCTCCCCATAGCCCTTCACTCCCTTATCTTGCAAAAATCTGTCTATCTCCACCTTAAATGTATTTAATGACGCAGCCTCCACGGCTCTCTGGGGCAGAGAATTCCACAGATTTACGACCCTCTGAGAGAAGAAATTCCTCCTCATCTCAGTTCTAAAAGGGTGACCCTTTATTCTAAAACTGTGCCCTCACGTTCTAGATTTCCCCACGAGGGGAAACATCCTCTCTGCATCTATCTTGTTGAGCCCCCTCAGTATCTTATATATTTCAATAAGATCACCTCTCATTCTTCTAAATTCCAATGAGTATAGGCCCTGCCTGCTCAACCTTTCTTCATAAGTCAACCCCCTCATCTCTGGAATTAACCTAGTGAATCGTCTCTGAACTGCCTCCAATGCAAGTATATACTTCCTTAAATAAGGAAACCAAAACTGTACGCAGTACTCAAGGTGTGGTCTCACCAATACCCTGTACAGTTGTAGCAGGACTTCCCTGCTTTTATACTCCAACCCCCTTGAAATAAAGGCCAACATTCCATTTGCCATTTTGATTACTTGCTGTACCTGCATGCTAACCTTTTGTGTTTCATGCACAAGGACCCTCTGAACTGTAGCATTTTGTAATCTCCATTTAAATAATAATTTGCTTTTTTATTTTTCCTGCCAAAGTGGATAACCTCGCACTTTCCCACATTATACTCCATCTGCCAAATGTTTGCCCACTCACTTAGCCTGTCTATATCCCTTTGCAGATTCTTTGAGTCCTCTGCACAACTTGCTTTCCCACCCATCTTTGTATCATCCGCAAACTTGACTACATTACACTCGGTCCCTTCATCCAAGTCATTAATGTAGATTGTAAATAGTTGAGGCCCCAGCACCGATCCCTGTGGCACCCCACTAGTTACCGTTTGCCAACCGGAAAATGACCCATTTATCCCGACTCTCTGCTTTCTGTTAGTTAGCCAATTCTCTATCCATGCTGATATATTACCACCAACTCCGTGAGCTCTTATCTTATGCAGTAACCTTTTATATGGCACCTTATCAAATGCCTTCTGTAAATCCAAATACACCACATCCACTGGCTCACCTTTGTCCACCCTGCTCTTTACATCCTCAAAGAACTCCAGCTAATTTGTTAAACATGATTTCCCTTTCATAAAACCATGCTGACTCTGCTTGACTGCATTATGATTTTCCAAATGCCCTGCTACCGCATCCTTAATGAAGAACTCCAGCATTTTCCCAACGACAGATGTTAGGCTAACTGGTCTATAGTTTCCTGCTTTCTGTCTCCCTCCTTTCTGAAATAGGGGTGTTATATTTGCAGTTTTCCAATCCGCTGGGACCTCTCCAGAGTCCAGGGAATTTTGGTATATTGCAACCAATGCATCCACTATCTCTGCAGCCACTTCTTTTAAGACCCTGGGATGCAGGCCATCTGGTCCAGGGGACTTGTCGTCATTTAGTCCCATTATTTTACCAAGTACTTTTTCCTTAGTGATAGTGATTGTCTTTAGTTCCCCCTTCCCTGTGGCCCCTTGATTATCCATTATTGGGATGTTGTTGGTGTCTTCTACCGTGAAGACAGATACAAAATATTTGTTCAGAGTCTCTGCCATTTCCCCGTTCCCCATTATTAATTCCCCAGTCTCATCCTCTAAGGGACCAACGTTTACTTTAGCTACTCTCTTCCTTTTTATATACCTGTAGAAGGTCTTACTATCTGTTTTAATATTTCTTGCCAGTTTACTCTCATAATTCATCTTCTCTCTCTATTATTTTTTTAGTCATCCTTTGCTGGTTTTAAAAAATTTCCCAATCCTCCAGCCTCCCACTAATCTTGGCAACATTGTATGCCTTCATTTTCAATTTGATACTATCCTTTACTTCCTTAGTTAGCCACGGATGGTGCTCCCTTCTCTTAAAATCTTTCTTTCTCACTGGAATATATTTTTGTTGAGAGTTATGAAATATCTCCTTAAATGTCCGCCACTGCATTTCAACTGTCTTACCCTTTAATTTATTTTTCCAGTCCACTTTAGCCAGTTCTGCCCTCATGCCATTGTAATTGCCTTTGTTTAAGATCAGGACACTGGTTTGAGATACAACTTTCTCACCCTCCAACTGAATTTGAAATTCAACCATGCTATGATCACTCTTTCCTAGAGGATCCTTTATTATGATGTCATTTATTAATTCTGTCGCATTACACAGTACCAGATCCAAGATAGCCTGCTCCCTGGTTGGTTCCATTACATACTGTTCTAGGAAACCATCCCGGATACATTCTATGAACTCCTCCTCAAGGCTACCATGGCCAATTTGATTTGTCCAATCAATATGGAGATTAAAATCACCCATGATTATTACCGTACCTTTTTTACAGGCCTCCATTATTTGTTGATTTATACTCTGTTCAACAGTATTGCTACTGTTCGGGGGCCTGTAGACTATGCCCACCAGAGACTTTTTCCCCTTATTATTTTTTATCTCCACCCAAACCGATTCTACATCTTGATCTTCTGAGCCAATATCACTTCTCACCACTGCACTGATCTCATCCTTTACCAACAAAGCCACCCCACCTCCCTTTCCTTTCTGTCTATCCTGCCAAATTGTCAAATACCCTGGAATATTTAGTTCCCAGGCCTGGTCACCTTGCAACCACATCTCTGTAATGGCAATCAGATCATACCCATTTGTATCTATTTGTGCCGTCAACTCATCTATCTTGTTACGAATGCTGTGTGCATTCAGATATAGAGCTTTTAACTTTGTCTATTTACCATTTTTCCTTGTTTTGGCCCCATTTTCTGATGCAATCATATTTTGAAACATTCTGTCCCTTCCTGTCACACTCTGGTTATTATTTCCCCCATCTCTATCCGACTCTATTGCTTTCTCATTTACTTTTTAAATTCCCGCTCACCTGGATCCTCCCCCCCACTATTTAGTTTAAAGCCCTTTCTACAGCCCTAGTTATTTGATTCGCCAGGACTCTAGCCCCAGCATGGTTCAAATGAAGCCCGTCCAAACGGAACAGCTCCCTCTTATCCCAGTACTGGTGCCAGTGCCCCACAAAGCGAAACCCATTTCTCCCACACCAGTCTTTGAGCCGCTCGTTCATTTCTCTGATCTTATTTTCCCTATGCAAATTCGCTCGTGGCTCAGGTAGTAATCCAGAGATTATTACCTTTGTGGTTCTGCTTTTTAATTTAGCCCCTAGCTGCTCATACTCTCTCAGCAGAACCTCTTTCTTTGTCCTACCTATGTCATTGGTACCTACGTGGACCATGACAACTGGATCTTCCCCCTCCCACTCCAAGTTCCTCTCCAGCCCAGAGGAGATGTCCTTAACCCTGGCACCGGGCAGGCAACACAGCCTTCGGGACTCACGCTCTCGGCTGCAGAGAACAGTATCTATCCCCCTAACTATACTGTCCCCTATCACTACAACATTTCTTTTTACTCCCCCCACTTGAATGGCTCCCTGAACCACGGTGCTGTGGTCAGATTGCTCATCCTCCCTGCAGTCCCTGCCCTCGTCCACACAGGGAGCAAGAATCTCATGCATGTTGGACAAGGCCAAGGGCTGAGGCTCCTCCATCACTACCTCCTGGATCCCAATACCTGCCTCGCTTGTAGTCACACCCTCCTGTCCCTGACCATGGGCCAAATTGGAAGTAATTACTCTAGTGGGTGTGACTGCCTCCTGGAACTTAGTGTCCAGGTAACGCTCCCCTTCCCTAATGTGTCGCAGTGTCTGAAGCTCGGACTCCAGTTCATCAACTCTGAGCTGAAGTTCCTCGAGCAGTCAACATTTGCTGCAGATGTGGTTGCCGTGGACCTCAATGGTGTCCACCAGCTCCCACATGCAACAACAACAACACATTGCCTGGTCTCCCATCTCGATTAATTAATTAATTAGTTTAAAAATTTGGAACACGTGTACCTTTTAATCTACACCAAGGCACTTAAATTTAGACGCCCAAGTTTGGAAAAAAGCGAGAAATAGAGAAATACTCACCAACCAATCACTTACCTGCTTTCTGGTGACGTCACACTTCGATTACTTTTTACTTCTTTACACTCACGTTGTATCTCTCTCGCTCCCAGCTCGGGTCCCGCTCAGGTCCGCAGCCTCCAGACTTCTGGATTACTAGTCTAGTAACCTAACCATTACACCACCATATCCCTCTGCGCAGTTATTGCACACTAAGATCCGTCTTTCGGATAAGACGTTAAACCAAGATCCAATCCGCCCTCTCAGGTAGACATAAGATCCCATAGTGCTATTCGAAGAGCAGGGGAGTTCACCAAATGTCCTGGCTTATATTTGACCCTCAAGAAACAGATTATCTGGTTATCCATCTCGTTGCTATTTCTAGGTCCTTGCGGTGTACAATTGGCTGCCGTGCTTCCCTACATTACAACAGTGACTACTCTTCAAAAAAGTACTTCATTGGCTGTGACGCACTTGCGGACAACCTGAGGTCATGAGAGGCTCAATATTCTTTCTTTCAAGTTCTTTCTTTCTTTAACTGAAATAAATTTAACCGAGATTGGATAAGGGCTTTTGTTCCCTTCTTCACCCATTGATTGAAGTCACACTGCCATCACTGTAAATAAGTAAAAGAAACACACCATATGATGGCATAAATGCTGTACTTGAGTGGGATGCCACTGAGTACAGTTCTTCTGCACTGTTTCCCCACCTCCCCCCCCCCCCAAAAAAAACTGCTAAAATAATGTAATTACTTGTCAATTCTCAGGAGCAAATTGGCCAACCTCTGACATATTTTAAGAAAGTGACATCCTAAGTGAACGGTGAAAAACCATATAAAGATTTAGATTTCTGGGAAGCCTTTCATAACAATCTTCATGCAAGTCCTGCTACAGACATTGAAAACAATGGGAATTAAAGATGAAACTAAGGAAGTTGATAAGAAACAGGCTGAAGGAAAGGCATCAGCTGAGATTTGTTAGGGGACTATTGTCAGGCTGGGAGAGGGGGAGGAAGTAATGAGCAGTGTGTTCCAGGGATTGGCGCTGGGAACCCCTAATGTTCCTAATCTATGTCAACGACTTGGATTCCGAATTATAGTTAAATTTTCAGATGATATGAAATTGGGGCATTAGATTCTTCGAAAGCTACCAGGGACATACAAAAGAAGTTAGATAAAACTCTAAATGGGCAAAAGAGTGGCAGGTGAACTTTATTGCAGACAAGTGCTACAGTTCTGCACATGGGCAGAACGAACATATGCAATGGATGGTGTAGAACTAATAAAAGGTGACGTTGAAAGGGGAGGGGGTAATGGTAGACTCACCATCACCTAGCAACAGCAATAAAAAAAATAGAATGCTGAACTATATTGCTACAACTGTAGACTATAAACAGAGGATGTCATGTTTAAACTGGATAGTGCATTAGCCAGATTACACCCTGAGTACTGGGTCCAGTCTATGTTGCCAAGACACAGGGAAACATTCAAGTCATGAAGGTGGTGAAGAGAAGAGACGTTGGGCTGATCTCCTTCATCCGAGGATTGGGTTATAAGGAAAGACTGGAGAGCCTGGGGTTCTTTAGCCTTCAAAGGTATCAGTCTTGGCTCCGTGGTAACGCTCTCTCCTCTGAGTTAAAAGGTCGTGGGTTCAAGTCCCACTTCAGAGAGTTGAGCACGTAATACTAGGCTGACACTTCAGTGCAGTACTGAGGGAGTGCTGCGCTGTCGGAGATGCTGTCTTTCGGATGAGACATTAAATGTTCGGACAGATGCCAAAAGAAATTCTTCACACAAAGAGTAATCAATATTTGAAATGGTCTTCTGAATAGGTTAGTGGCAGAGAAAACAGATTCATGCAATATCATTTTGTCATTTGCTAAGTGACAAATTGAGGGAAATGCAATGAGCTAAGATGGGCCAAATGGCCTCCCTCAACAATTTTGTCTTGTGATTCTATGAGCAGTATGTTGAGGAATTCACTTATCCTCTCAGACTGCGCTTGGAAATGGAGCCACAATCTTTCCTCTGTTTCCCATGTGTAGTGGGTACGCTCTGTGTAGCATTCAATACTCTTTCTAGGCAAAGTGATTCAGAATGACTATCTGTACGCAGCATTTAAAGCTTAGTATATATTGTAAAATATCAATGTGCCACATTGCTGACTACCTACTAATTAAAGCAGCTTTAGGACCACGTTCACAGCTAGAATTATTCTGCTTTTAATCACTGTCCAGCTGAAGAAATTCCTATTTCTTCTGTTATCAATTTCTAGATATTCAAATTTTGCAGCCTTTGAAGTAGCAGTGCAAGATTCTAATCAACATAACTAAGCACTTCAAATTAAAGTGACATTCACTACTCAAAGATGACAAGCAGTTTCCACTTGGCACAGACACTAAATTTGCGTAGTGTAACTGCGAAGGTAAGGCCCAATCTCACTTCAGAGGGTCTCACTCCACTTCACTCCCAGTGATGGTCAGGCACAAGTTCTGGATTTAAGCTGCTTTTAGATGGCGCCAACACTACAATTTTAGTATAAATGCATCCTTAGAACCATTAGTAACTGTATCATAGTAAATAAAAATCTTGCTTTCGTAGACTGCTCACAGTGCCAAGATATAAAAATGGATGCAACAAAAGGCTATTATTTTATTGCAGTCTTTGGATTACCAGACATTTCGACCATCTTGACAGTTTCAAAGATGTGCCTGGCAATAATTAAGCTCAACAGTGCACAAAGCACCAGTGTTGTAATTTCCATTTAGTCCGTGTACAGGAAACTATGACTTTAATTAAACCAGCTGATGTGCAGCTTAACCCTGGCTTTCTGCCACATAGCATTTCTTCCCCCCAAAAGAAGTGTGATTGAATGAGTAAACAGAGGAAACCCAAAAAGTGGGAGTCCCGACTCCATCACGTCCCCAGTATCAAAATCCAGCCCATTGTCTGTACTCAAGCTGATTGGATCAAAACGTGCTCGGTGTCTGGGCAGTGCTTCTTTGAAGTGCCAAAGTGCGTGAATCCAAATAATGGGGGAAATGAGCAAATTTACTAGGCTGCAGATAGTGACATTACAATGATTGGGTAATTCCCCCATCAATCACTGCTGTGAGTAACTCGGATTGATCATTTGTTCTATCCCCCACTCACTGCATTTTGCTGGAAAAATAATCCTGCTGTGCTCGGGACATTCTATTTGCTGTAGTTTCAGTCATGAATTCAGAGACTCTCAAGTCCCGGCCAGTCTCCAACTAATTGGCTGGCACAGTGGTGTCAATATTTACTCCAAATTTATTCTCTCCAGTGGCTGATGCCATCAAGGAACTTTGTTCTAAGAGGAGTCAGATTGTATGTTCTTTAAAAGCACCCATCAGTTGCTGTCAGATATCCAGGAGATTACTGTTCAAACCATATCGACTTAAGGGTTAGAAATAGTTAATATCTCAATTGCCTGATCATAAAGAAAAATGTGTTTGATCAAACGAGTGTATTTAACATCACAGTAAAGACAAACTAAGAGTGAGGAGCACTCCTGATGTCCCCAGTTTTCTACTTTGCACTGCCTAAGCTACATGGGGTGGCTAAGAGTGACTTGTGTAAGTCATCTCCCATGTAATACCCATCAGAGTTACTGAGATTACATGGGAGACGATACTGAGAAGAGCTACAAGAAGTTTGGAATCTTGTTTTCAAACAGTTTATATGTTGTGCAAGTCAAGTATTCTATTAATAGCTTCTTGCTATGCCTTTCTGCTTCTGTGTAAATGTCTTACCCATAAACAAATGTAACCATTAATTTGAGCCTGAATGTAATGGTCTGATGGTGTGGTAGTTACTGCATTTGGAAAAGAACATGGTAGGCATTCCATCATCAACAACAACAACTTGTATTTATATAGTACCTTTAGTGTAGTAAAACGTCCCAAGGTGCTGCACAGGTGTATTTTAAGACAAAAAAAGACACCGATCCACATAAGGATAAATTAGGGCAGGTGACCAAAAGCTTGGTCAAAGAGGTAGGTTTTAAGGAGCGTCTTAAGAGGCGGAATTCCAGAGATTAGGTCCTAGGCAACAGAAGGCACGGCCACCAAAGGTTGAGCGATTATAATCAGGGATGCTCGAGAGCAGAATTAGAGGAGCGCAGATATCTCGGGGCGTTGTGGGGCTGAAGGAGATTACAGAGATAGGAAGGGGCGTGGCCATGGAAGGATTTGAAAACAAGGATGAGATTTTTTAAATCGAAGCACTGCTTAACCGGGAGCCAATGTAGGTCAGCGAGCACAGGGGTGATGGGCGAACGGGACTTGGTGCGAGTTAGGACACGGGCAACTGAGTTTACGTAAGGTGGAATGTTGGAGGCCAGCCAGGAGTGCATTGGAATAGTCAAGTCTAGAGGTAACAAAGGCATGGATGAGGGTTTCAGCAGCAGATGAGCTGAGGCAAGGGCGGAGACGGGCAATGTTACGGAGGTGGAAGTAGGCGGTCTTTGTTCTGCGGATATGTGGTTGGAAGCTCATTTCAGGGTCAAATATGACACCAAGGTTGCGAATAGTGTGGTTCAGCCTCAGACAGATGTTAGGGAGAGGGATGGAGTCAATGGCTAGGGAACGGAGTTTGTGGCCGGGACCGAAAACAATGGCTTCGGTCTTTCCAATATTTAATTGGAGAAAATTTTTGTTCATCCAGAACTGTATGTCGGACAAGCAGTCTGACAATTTAAACACCATGGAGGGTTCGAAAGAAGAGGTAGTGAGGTAGAGCTGGGTGTCGTCAGCGTACATGTGGAAACTGACGCTGTGTTTTTGGATGATGTCACCAAGGGGCAACATGTAGATGAGAAATAGAAGGGGGCCAAGGATAGATCCTTGGGGGACACCAGATGTAACGATATCAGTGCATTATATCAAGGTGCAACTTTTGTCCCTTGGCTTACTATACTCACCACATGCATAAAGGTGCTGGTTTTCATTCGAAGGAAACTTGGTATTCTTATGCATTTTTGCTCCGTACACAAGTTAAAAATGTTGGAAGAACGCCCAAACCATCACATTCTTAGATAAATATTGATATCCCAAATATGTATTCAGTATTGAATCAGGCCATTAAAGGAACTGGGACATTGTGGGCTATGTACTATAATCCATGATGCATTTATGAGCAGTATTAAGCCCATGTTTGTTCTATAAATTGGGGATTACTTTGTGAAGCCTTTGTGAAGAGATCGTTGCCAAATATTTTATAATAATTTTCAAACACATAAATTGACCCATGAAACAATTTCTCAGAGTGACTTGCTTTTTTTCAAAGTAACCAAATACTGGCAGAGCATAAGGTGAGAAGAAGGAGTGGCTTGGATCGAGCAAGTTAATTTTAAATAGACACCCCCCCTCTCCCCACCCCCCCCCACCCCCCACTCTTTTACCTGGCTCTGTATTTTCTTACAAGCTGTTCATCTCTAACATCTTCCAGTTCAGATGAAGGTCCTCTCTCCACAGGTGCTGCCTGACCTGCTGAATGTTTCCAGCATTTTATGATTTTGAGACCAGTGTCTCAAATATTTAGAACTGCGTGAAAAGCAAAAATTTAAATCTTGTTAAACACGTTCAGATTGGTAGAGGTTTTCCTCTTTTCCTCTGAACTTTACGATGAACAGGTCTGACCCATTACAATGACCACTTTCGCATTGAGAGGGTGAACAATTTAAACACTTTTGTTTGTTTTCAACTCACATTTTGCAATTTGCCAGCCCCCTGATCCTCTTCAGTCAGATAACAACAGTCGTGCAACTGCAAGTCTATAACCTCTTTGAAAAGGTAATGATGTGTTCTCTAGGGAAGATCCTGGTGTCCTTCCCTCAGGCAGGAGTAATAGCTTCCCAGTTTCCAAGCTTGTGCACGTTGAATCCTGTCAACAGTTCTGATACTGCTGATCAAAATATTTACTCTTGTATCTTCTATTATCACCCTTATAGCTGCATGGGTCTCACAGTATCTGTGGTCGCCTTGTCCCAGCGGCTTTCACAAGGCTGCAGAGGGTAAGCTTGGTCTCCTTGGAGTCATCTTTCCCAAACTGTCTTCTCCTACAAATAAACCAGAGGACAGCCTTACAAAAAAAGAATTACAAGTGCTGCCTGGGATGCAAGCACTGACCTGCATGAGCCTGTGCTGATGGTCACTGACCACCTAGACACTAATGGAGTGAAAGTTCTTGTGGCTCTTAAACACCATGTCACGGTGTCTAGGTACGTTGGATGGCTTTATGGAAGTAATAATTTGGATTTGGTAAATCCTAGGACATGAAAGAATTGTAGTGTACTTTCATCCTGTTGTTGTGTTGAAAGCTGATGTAGGGGTTTGCCCTGGTCAACAAAACATTAGTGACTTGTTTAATGCATCTATGTACTGCAAAATTGACGTATTTTGCAGATGTAGGAGCCTGGGGGAGCTGGAGGACTAAGATTCTATTGCCAGTGGCAGTGCTGTCCCTGTGGTTGAGGTTATCTGCAGGTCAAATTGCGGCAGATGGCATAATTGCCTCTCCAGTGAACCCGAGCTCGCAAAGGCAGTTCTGTTTGGACATTCCAGGTGGCTCTGGATGCAATGGTGGGTACAGGCAGTCCTTATCCTCTGCAAGTGAATCTCCCTCACGTTTCTCCTCGCATCCCTTCTTTCATCGTCTTCTTCGCCTCCAAAAAGAAACTCATGGAGAGAGGAGCATCCAATGCAAGACCCATTTTTTCTCACTTGGATTGCTGGAACCAAACCTACAGTTCAACTTTAAGGAAGATAAGATTGCAATTGGCCTTTAACACACATTACATATGGGTGGGTGACATCACAGCTCAATTATTGCACATGAGGTCATTCATTTTAAATAAAATTGAGCATTTAATTTTAGTTCTTGCATATTCTGTGGCAGAGCGATTAATGCTGGCAGTCAACTGAGTAGAGAAAATAATGTGCTTGTTTTGGGAAATCAGTGGGGAGCTGGCAATTTTACCAACATGTCATCTCTTGGCCTTCGCGCACACATTTTGTGCTGGGGGCAGAGAAGTTTAACACGGAAGGTTCCTGCTGATGGGGCATTTTGACTTAATAATGGAGGATCTTTGGATTCTTTCCATCATGTGTTACAAAGAATCCTTCCCTTTCCTCTGTAGATTTTCAGCCTTGAATTCGGCTGGGCAGATTAATTAGTTTCATTCCCTTATGATTTTCTTCCAGGTTATTATGAGAATCATGTTGCTCCCCTGAAAACAAATAAGCCACAAGTAAAATGTCTGTAGTTCACTTTTAGAGGGTGTGACAAAAAAATGTACTTTTTCCCTGTTTAAATTTTTTGGTTTGGATTCTTAAAGCTAAAATCAGAATGTGGGGTTTTAAAATCCTGCAGGCACACGGGGTATATTGTAACAGAAAAGTCATCAGCTCAGCATGCACATTGGCTGCTGTGGGCTACTCTAGTGCAAGTTACTGAGAACAGCATAATGAGATGTCTAAGGTGTTAATTGTTTCATAGTGTAACATATCAAAGTTTGCAGATGATACAAAGATGGGAGGGAAAGTAGAAAGTGAGGAGGACATAAAAAACCTACAAGGGGATATAGACAGGCTGGGTGAGTGGGCGGAGATTTGGCAGATGCAATACAATATTAGAAAATGTGAGGTTATGCACTTTGGCAGGAAAAATCAGAGAGCAAGTTATTATCTTAATGGCGAGAAACTGGAAAGTACTGCAGTACAAAGGGATCTGGGGGTCCTAGTGCAAGAAAATCAAAAAGTTAGTATGCAGGTGCAGCAGGTGATCAAGAAGGCCAATGGAATGTTGTCTTTTATTGCTAGGGGGATAGATTATAAAAACAGGGAGGTATTGCTGCAGTTATATAAGGTATTGGTGAGACCGCACCTGGAATACTGCATACAGTTTTGGTGTCCATACTTAAGAAAAGACATACTTGCTCTCGAGGCAGTACAAAGAAGGTTCACTCGGTTAATCCCGGGGATGAGGGGGTGGACATATGAGGAGAGGTTGAGTAGATTGGGACTCTACTCATTGGAGTTCAGAAGAGTGAGAGGCGATCTTATTGAAACATATAAGATTGTGAAGGGGCTTGATCGGGTGGATGCGGTAAGGATGTTCCCAAGGATGGGTGAAACTAGAACTAGGGGGCATAATCTTAGAATAAGGGGCTGCTCTTTCAAAACTGAGATGAGGAAAAACTTCTTCACTCAGAGGGTAGTAGGTCTGTGGAATTTGCTGCCCCAGGAAGCTGTGGAAGCTACATCATTAAATAAATTTAAAACAAAAATAGACAGTTTCCTAGAAGTAAAGGGAATTAGGGGTTATGGGTAGCGGGCAGGAAATTGGACATGAGGCTGCGTTCGGATCGGTCGAGGCCCTGTGGGTGGTGTAGCGGGCCCAGGGGCTGAGTGGCCAGGTCCTGCTCCTACTTCTTGTGTTCTTTAGATTTGAGGTGAGGATCAGATCAGCCATGATCTTATTGAATGGCGGAGCAGGCTCGAAGGGCCGATTGGCCTACTCCTGCTCCTATTTCTTATGTTCTTATGTTCTTATAGACCAGAACCATCGCATTCAATCACAAACACCCTTGCCATTGTCAAATGTTGGGTATCCATTTAATATTGATCAGACAAATGCAGCCTTTTGTGAATTACTGTTGATCCAATTTTTGAGTTGCAGTCATCGATTGCCTTTCGTTTCAGTACAACTTCGAAGGAGTTGGAAATATATTTCTGTGGGAAACCTATTTGTCAGTCCTCAGTTTTGCAGCCAGAGAAGCATTTTAAGGTGCTTCCATATTGTGGAGGAGCTGGGTCTGTTTGAGACTGACAGGATTCACAGCGTACAAAGTGCATTTCTGTTTTAAATTCTACGGGGTTGAATTTCTGCTGGGGTTTTCCTGATCCTGAGCATTATTGTCCCTGCAGGCATGGGCTCTATGCTGCCTAATTGCTTTAGGTGTCTTTGCAATAAATGGCACTGCTCTGCATCTGTCTCTGTTGACCCAGATGCTGAAGAGGCAGATCCCCCTGGGCTTTGCAGAAAGTGGCATCGTAGCAGGTATGGCCAGTTAGGCTATGCTGCATCTTGATAATCCTAACGTGCCTTCTTTCATGTAGTGCCTCTGAAAGCAGGGCATAATGTTATTGGGAAGCATTTAACAATAGGTCAGGCATGGTCTGTTGTCCCAGTTTCCTTTTGAGAAGATGAACCTTCACCCACACTAATCATCTGCCAAAGTGAGGTACGTTCACATCTGTCTGCAGACATTAGTGTGCAGGTGCCTGCAGGTGGGCACAGGGCAGCTCTCATGGAGCCTGGCCGGTTTGGCATTCCTCCGTACGTCCTCCCCTTCTTCCAGACACATCAAATGGGGGACTCCACTGGGAAACCCATTGCTACCAATAATGATGCCGGGGGCGGGGAAAAATTATTTTTTATCAATTACCACTAAAGTTCACGAGAACCTAAAGAATGCCAAGAGGAATTTTATTTTTTTAAAGAGGAAAAATAGTTTAAAAAGTAGTTATGTTACACCTACCTCTCTACTGCTGTGTCTTTACCATGACCTCCTGGATTTAAAATGGGCACTAACATCAGGTAACTTCATGTCAAAATTGTGTAAAGTGGTGGGTGCATCTGATGTAAAATGAGATGCCTGTCCATTTGATGTCCCTATGATGTCCTTTGTCAATCAGTTTCTAGCTCAGCTGGGAAGGCACATTTTTCCTCCCACATAGATGCCAATCTGGATTCTGGCGAATCCATCTCCTTCAAAAGAATCTGCTCTGTTTACAACATTCATCACACCTTTTTCCATTTCAATTGACTTCCATTTGTCATCTCTTCAACTCCAAAACATTTCCAGAGGTGTACAGTGCTTTTGGGAAGATTTCAACTGGTTACATGCCAAATAGGTGCTATTCCATTATACAGAGGAAGCCAGCATGACATACATCTCCAGACTGTTTTGTACAAAACTGCATGATGAAGGATTACATTGAATGATGAGTGCAAATTCCCAAAAGGAAGAATAAAGTTTCTAGGTCAAGTAACAGATTCTGCATGAGTTAAAGAGGACTCCAACAACACCCAAGTCCATCTTCAAGATGTCTCCACCCAGGAATGGTTAAATCAATTGGGCAACAGTTGATAGAGAAAATTAAACCTTTGAGGGACCTACTTAAGAAAAACAAAAGATGCATATAGAGTGGTTAACAGGACTAAATATCTTGCTCTTTCTGATATTATATGACCCCCAAAAGAGAAATCCATGACTTTGTGGATTCATCCTTGTATGAATTAGGAGCCGTCTGACTACATATACCCCAGCAAGGACAATGGCTACAGAAGAGCATGCCTGATCATGAGTGAGCAGCATGGAGGAAGATATGCACAAAGAGAGAAACTCATGCTATTACTTGGTATGTGAGAGTTCATATTGAGAGGGACCATAAACCATTGTTACCTCTACTGGGTCATAAGAATATTGATAAATCGCCTCCTATAACAGAAAGATTTGTCCGCATCATCTAAGATTCATAGAATCATAGAAACTTACAACACAGAAGGAAGCCATTCGGCCCATCGTGCCTGTGCTGGCCCTTTGAAAGAGCAGTCGTGCTTAGTCCCACATCCCCGCTTTTTGTCCGTAACCCTGTAAGTTCCTCATCCTCAAGTACCTGATCCACTCCCTTTTAAAATTATTTATGGAATAAGCTTCTACCACCTCAGGTAGAGCGTTCCAGATCCCGACAACTCTCAGTGAAAATATTTCTCCTCATCTCCCCTCAAGATCTTTTGCCAATGATTTTGAATCTATGACCTCTGGTTATTGATCCACTCGCCAGAGGGAATAATTTTTCTCTATCTACTCTATCAAAACCTCTCATCATCTTGAAAACCTCTATTAGGTCACCCCTTAACCTTCTCTGTTCCAAGGAGAATAGTCCTAACTTTTCCAACCTCTCCTCATAACTGAAGTCCCTCATCCCTGGTAACATCCTGGTAAACCTTCTCTGTACTCTTTCTGAGGCCTTTGCATCTTTCCTGAAGTGTGGTGCCCAGAATTGTCCACAATACTCCAGCTGAGGCCTAACCAATGAATTATAAAGTTCTAGCATGATCTCTTAACTTTTATATTCCATTCCTCTATTTATAAACCCAAGTAAACCATATGCTTTTTTAACCACCTTATTTACTTGCCCTGCCACCTTTAAGGATTTGTGTATATGGACACTGCTCATCTACACTTTTCAAAATCGTGCCATTTATAGTATACTGTCTTTCCATATTAGTCATCCCAAAGTGCATCACTTCACACGTCTCCGTATTGAACTCCATCTGCCACCCTTCTGCCCATTTCACCATCCTGTCTATGTCATTCTGAAGCTTATACCTATCCTCATCACTATCATTCGTGTGCATTATTTCTCATATACCAAGGAAAAAACAGATATTAGCAGATACCTCATCGCAAGCTCCAGCACAAGGAGGGATTGGAGCAGATCAAAGCTCCCAAACAGAAATAAATATCTAAATGTGATTTTGCAAAGCATTCTGGTAACATCAACACAGCTACAGGAGATAAAGAACAAGCATTGAGATCATGGAACAATGTAGACAAGGATGACCAGGAAAATCATGACTGAACAGTTGGCTGGTGCTATGCTGCAAGTAAACTGGTGGATCAAGATGGACTACTATTAAAAGCAGTCATCTGGTGATTCTTACATCAATGCACTCTGAAACACTAGACAGGATACTTGCAGGACACTAGGGACACAAAAATGCAGAGAAAAACCTAAGCATAGTAATTCTAGGCTTGAACAAGCAGCAGCTTGAACAAATCGTCAGGACTGTCCCAAGTGTACAGGGACTTTCACTCATATTTGATAGCCTTCTTACCCTGTGCCTAAAATTTATAGTTTTCCACCTGGTGAAATTTCTGCTCTTTTTTTCGCTTAACTGGCAAATGTGACCACCGAGGAGTGGCTATCAAATATGAGTGAAAGTGATCAAGTCTGGACGATGGACTCAAAGACCAAGGGAACATTTCAAGAAGAATCTTCAACACCTCGGTGATATGTTATTCAAACACGCAGTGGTTCTGTAAGGAGAAGCCAATGTTGTTTTGTTTACACCCCAGAGCAAGAGGAAAGGAGGCACCAAGAGGGTTCCATCAGCAGAAAAACTATATCAACTGGGACAATAGGGGTAGCAATACATCTTGGGTGGTAGCGCAAAAATGGGTGGTATCACATGAGCCGTTTGTTATACACCCTGCCCGATATTGAAGTCAATAGGACTAAATATCAGGTGGGGTGTATAGCAGGCGGCCGATGCGGTACCGCCCAAGACGAATTTCCACCCCAGTATTGAATCAAACAAAAGGAGACAAAACAACAGCAAAATACAGTAAATGCTGGAAAGCTGAATTAAAAATAGAAAATGCTTGAAATACTCAGCAAGTCAGGCAGCATCTGTGAAGAGAGAAACAGTGTTAATGTTTCAGAGACTAGTAAATGTTGAGGTTCAGAGGGACCTGGGTGTCCTTGTACACGAATCATAGAAAGTTAACATGCAGGTACAGCAGCCATTAGGAAAGCAAATTGTATGAAAGCCTTTATTGCAAAAGGATTGGAGTATAAGAGTAAGGAAGTCTTGCTGCAATTATGTAGGACTTTGATGAAACCACACCTGGAGTACTGTGTACAGTTTTGGTCTTCTTACCTAAGGAAGGATATACTTGCCTTGTCAGCCACAGTGGAGGGGAATCCTCGGTTGAGGAAAAATGAAGACATATCAGAAACACTGGTGTGGCATCGTCAGAACAGATGCGACAGAGAAACTGGGAGAATGGACTAGAGTCCTTACAGGAAGTGGGATGGGAGGAAGTGTGGGGTTATCGTAGACATAAGTGGACAGTCTATTGCCAGAAATGGAGATAGAGAAGTCAAGGAAGGGAAAGGAAGAGTCTGAGATGGACCACATTAAGGCGAGGGAGGGATGGAAATTAGAAGCAAAGGAGATAAAAGTTGGAGCTGGAGCTGAACCAGAGATCACTGGGAATTCTGAGGTACAGAATAATATTGGGAGACTATCTAGACGTCCAATAATGACTGGATTTATAACTGCAATTCTGTGAGGGAGAACACTTACTGTAATGTTTCTTTGAAAGAGGGTTATTTTGTGAAGATAAAAAGTTATAGTCAGTTGTATGTACTAAATGAAAAGGCCAGGAGGGGGAGTGCTAAATTACTGTAGTGTTACTGTACATACCATCTAAATCGTGGGAGGAGCATGTTTGTTTCATGGCGATACAGTAGGCATTACTTGGGGGAGTGTTAAATTAACATAAATAGGGAGAGGCAGAGCAGATAGAAAGAGGGGAAACTGGTTATGAGGATAACACACCAGGCTGGGGAGACAGGTGAAAACTACTAGTACCCTGTGACTGAGACTATTCTGAAAGCATCCTACTACAACAATGACTAGGATCTGAATGTGCATCTTCCTTTCAAGAGTACAATGCTTTACAACTTACTGTTATCACTTTTTTTTAAAGCAAGTCTGTTGCAACAGTAAAAGAGGCGCACTATGACTTTTTAAATAACTCCCACAGTTGGATTGTTAAATTATTAACTAGAGACTGGACTCTATTCAAGACACCCAATAGAGTTCCAAAGTTCTTTTCTAGCAACTGCATTTTTTCCACTGGTGCACAGTCCAGAAATGCATTTGGATCCAGCCCATTGCAGTTAGTGTTACTGTACATACCATCCAAGTCGTGGGAGGAGCATGTTTGTTTCAAGGTGATACAGTCGGCATTACATGGCAGAATCTAAGCTGACATGTTGAGAAAGTGTGGTAACACAATACAGCTTCCTGTGACTCGAACTTTATTGCATCACTTCCTGTGATTAGTCCAGGATAAATACTGGACTGATCAGTTGGATCCGGGAGAGGCATAGAGTAAGACCTCTTTTGTATGTAGCACTTTTTAGTTGATTAAAGCTTACTTTAAGTTCACCACGCGTAAGGCTCATTCTTACGACAATTTAATCAACTTTGGGAAACTTCGCACTCAAACTTTTTGGACGAACTCGGAACTAAGGATCCAGGGAATCACCCATCATGGAAAACATCCTTAAACCATCGCGTCTTGACTTGGACCCAAACACCCCAGCAGCCGGTAAGGTGTGGAAACACTGGTATCGCACGTTTGACAATTTTCTTGAATATTGTAAGGCTGATGATAACTCAAAGTTGCGGATACTCATCAACTGTGTCACCCCGAATGTATTTCAGTATGTGGAGAAATGGGACAGTTACGAGGAGGCAATTCGGACGCTTAAGAGACTATATACTAAGACAACGAATGAGGTCTATGCCAGACATCTACTAGCTACAGCCCAACAAGGGCCGGAGGAATCCATTGATAAATTCCTCCAAGAGCTTCGCAGACTTAGTATGGACTGTAACTTTCGGGCGGCCTCAGCTGAGCTGTACCGTGAAGAAATGATCCGTGATGCTTTCATCTGCGGGCTTGCCTCCCCATTTATACGCCAGCGTCTACTGGAAAGTAAGACACTTGAGCTTCAGAAAGCTTATGACATGGCTTGCTCTCTAGATCTGGCAAAAAGAAATGCAGACCTTTATACAGTGCCCAGACCTCGGTCTACTGCCTTAACTACAGTCAGGCAATTTAAGAGGCCACAGGTGAACTCTATTAGGGAGGTCTTTATCCCTGACGATCAATCTGATGACTTCACTGATGAAGAGGATGATGACCCCACTGTGGCAGCCTCTTGGCAATCTAAGAATGCTTCTTTTGTGGTGATGAGTTCCACCCTCGGAAATTCTGCCCTGCTCGCAATGCGTTTTGCAGTCATTGCAACAAAAAGGGTCATTTTGCAAAGGTTTGCCTATCAAGAGCCTCTACGAGGGCTTATCAAGCTAAGTCCTACCGAACTGCCCCGGTAAGGGCCTATCAAGATGTTCAGGCTAAAATCTATCGTGCTTCCTCTCGAAGAAACACACCTAGAGTTTCAGCCACTCTTTGTGCAACGACACCAATTACAGCTGCTTGTCCTCAGAACCTATTCCATGCAGCTACAAAAGCATCAATTAATGGACATACTTTAGATGCCTTAATTGACTCCGGTAGCACTGATAGTTTCATTAGGGAACAGATTGTTGCAGAGTTAAAGCTACATGTTTTCCCATCGGACCAGGCAGTTGCGATGGCTCAGTCATCACTTAATACCAGAATTTCTGGCTTTTGTATGGTTGAAATAACACTTAATGGTCGCAGGTATCCCTCCACCCGGCTTTCGGTGCTCAAGGACTTATGTAGTGATCTTATCTTAGGGCTGGATTTTCAAAAGCAGCATAAGAAGCTCACCATTGAGTTCGGCGGATCCAAACCTGAACTCACTATTTCTAATATACTACCTCGATTACCGTTCTGTGCATTGTCAGCAGCTTCACTGGATGAACCCTCACTGTTTACCAGTATCCCTCCTCGATGCAAACCGATTATAACAAAGTCACGACGTTTCAGTCAGGAAGACCAGTCTTTTATTGCGGCTGAGATTTCTCGGCTTTTAGCAGAGGATATCATCGAGCCTTGTTCGTCGCCATGGCGCACCCAGGTCGTTATTGTTAAGAACCCTCTACAACCTCACAAGAAACGGCTGTGCATTGACTATTCACAGACCATCAATCAATATACGGACTTGGACGCATACCCATTGCCGCGCATCGATGATATGGTTAATAAATTGGCTGAGTACACGGTGTTCTCAACATATGATCTAAAAAGTGCCTATCATCAGGTACCCTTGAAGGTCTCAGACAAGCAGTATACGGCCTTTGAAGCCAATGGACGGCTGTATTAATTTCGTCGCCTCCCCTTTGGGGTCACTAATGGAGTGGCTGTCTTCCAGCGAGCAATGGATGACCTGGTCAAACAGGAAGACTTGAAGGATACGTTTCCTTATCTGGACAATATTACTGTCGCAGGTCGCAATCAGCGGGAACATGACGCCAATCTCCAACGATTTTGGGACGCACTCCAGCACCGTAATTTGACATTAAATGCGGCTAAATCCATTGAGTCACAACCAACCATCAACATCCTTGGCTATTGTGTGGGCAATGGCATCATTAAACCTGACCCTGAAAGGCTTCGCCCACTCCAAGAACTCCCGCCACCTAAGAATCCGGCCTCCTTGCGCCGGGCCCTCGGCCTGTTTGCATACTATGCTAAATGGATTCCTAACTTCTCGGACCGAATCCAACCTCTACTGAAGGCCAGCACATTCCCACTAGACACAGCGGCTGTTGCAGCCTTTAACCTCCTGAAAAAACAGTTGGAGAAAGCGACTCTTCACTCCATCGATGAGAGTCTTCCTTTTGTCGTTGAGTGTGATGCCTCGGAGGTGGCGATCTCGGCTACTCTGAATCAGGAAGGTCGTCCGGTGGCATTTTTGTCCAGAACTTTTCAAGGGGCTGAGCTACATTATCCTCCAGTCGAGAAAGAAGCTACAGCCATCATAGAGGCAGTACGGAAGTGGAGTCATCTCCTAGCTCGCCAGCACTTTACCTTAATCACGGACCAGCGATCGGTCGCCTTCATGCTCGATAATCGAAAACGGACCAAAATTAAAAATAATAAAATCCAGCTTTGGCGGCTGGAATTGGCTTCTTTTGGTTACACCATCCACTATCGACCTGGCAAGGAGAATGTGGCTCCGGATACCCTCACACGAGCATTCTGCTCCGCCATGGCACCCTCTACACTCGTAGACATCCATGATGGGTTGTGTCATCCGGGCGTTACTCGCATGCTACACTTCGTGCGGTCCCGAAATCTCCCATTCTCTACCGGGGATGTAAAGAAGATGTGCTCGGACTGCAGAGTCTGTGCGGAATTGAAACCTCGGTTTTTTCGCCCCTCGGGTGGTATACTCATACATGCGACCCAGCCAATGCAACGGCTTAGCATCGATTTTAAGGGGCCGTTGCCCTCTTCAACTCGCAACACTTATCTATTGACCATGGTCGATGAGTATTCCCGTTTTCCGTTTGCCTTTCCCTGCCCCAATATGCTGACGACCACGGTTATCAGCTGCCTTGAGCAGGTATTTGCTTTCTGTGGCATGGCATCCTATGTTCATTCGGATCGGGGCCCTTCTTTTATGTCAGGAGAACTCAAGGCCTATCTCTCGGAACGGGGTATTGCTGCCAGCAAAACGACGCCTTATCACCCGGTCGGGAATGGGCAAGTCGAGCGTTTTAACGCTATCATCTGGAATGCGGTACGTCTGGCTTTGAGATCTCGGGGCCTACCCAACCAGCAATGGGAAGCAGTACTTCCAGACGCATTACACTCCACACGGTCCCTCCTTTCGACCGCCACAAATACGACGCCTCATGAACGGTTCTTCCGATTTCAGCGTCGCTCATCCTATGGGATATCTCTCCCGTCGTGGCTGACTGCACCGGGACCAGTGCTACTCCGAAGATATGTCCGGGCGTCTAAGAATGACCCCCTGGTAGATGAGGTTGAGCTCACTGACGTCAACCCTACCTACGCCTATATTCGGTATCCTGACGGTCGGGAATCTACCGTGTCATTGCGGGATCTGGCTCCCTGCCCGCCGAAACATAGAGGGACACCAGGGGATGATATTGTACCAGGCACATCTCTGGGCTCGCCAGGTGCCTCTCATCACGATCTGGATCTGACGCCGGCTGGTACCTCACTCCAGCGTGCCGACCTGGGACAGACTGACTATGAGCCCGTCGGGGCTCGCACGCGCAGCCACGATCCACCCTGTACCGTACGCTCGGAAACGGATCTGCCACAGCCCTGCCCGACACCCGTTCGGGCACCAGTACACAGTCAGGATCGTCCTGACCCCTCACAGAGCGGGCTGGATCACTCGGACTCTGGTCCACGGCCCGCAGCAGGGTAAACGGGCTAGGGGCCCTCTACCGCTACGAGAACCCAAACGGGTGCAGCTCTCCCTCGTCCAGCGGCTACGAAATGGAGGGAGAATGTGGTAACACAATACAGCTTCCTGTGACTCGAACTTCATCCCGGCCTCCTAATCTTTTGGGGGGGGAGAATGTGGTAACACAATACAGCTTCCTGTGACTCGAACTTTATTGCATCACTTCCTGTGATTAGTCCAGGATAAATACTGGACTGATCAGTTGGATCCGGGAGAGGCATAGAGTAAGACCTCTTTTGTATGTAGCACCTTTTTAGTTGATTAAAGCTTACTTTAAGTTCACCACGCGTAAGGCTCATTCTTACGACAGAAAGTCTCATTAATGAGGTTCTCATGCGTGCATTGTAAATGTCTCTGGGCTGCCTGTTGGCCAAACTTACCAATTATCGGACACCTCAGGACAATTTTCTATGCTTGAATTTGGCAATATATAATGTGGCGCTGATCAAATTAAAAAGGATAACGAATCTCAAGGGATCACTCCAACCAAAGGCTCAACTTTATCTAATTATGTCACTTAATCCAGGAATATTAATTTTTACTCCCTTAAGTGCCCTTTTTGAGGGGAAAAGTTACACTTATTTGTATTGTTATCTTAAAAATTCGAGCCGCTCTTTGGGTTCCCTCCCATGCCGACACCATTTTCCGAATGACCGGAGCAGTCGCTGAGTGAGCCTCTGCAATGCCGCTCTGTAAATAGATGTTAGGAGGCACACAAAGAGCAGTAGAGGATGACTGCGCGGTAGTTTTCCCTTTCCCGCTGTGGGGAAGCCCCTCCCCACAGCTGGGTGCCTCCCCCCCCCTGATGGCACAGTGGAGAGCAAGGTAGAGGCCCAAGTACCGCCAACCTGGAGTGCAGCGTGTTGGTGCCACCAGCGCCTCTACTAATACGGTTTATTTACGAAAACAAGTTTCTCCAGATGATTATTGGGGCCTGAACTACAGGTTCTGGCAGCGATGAACTGGCCCGAGTGCCAGGTTCTAATATTTCCTCAGTGTGGCGCCAGTAAAATTAAACCAAACACTGTATCCCTTTGTAGCAAGTCAATCTACTAGAATGACATTAAAGATGCTTTAGGTACAGTAACCAAGCTCCAACTTGTAAGACTCAGCTCCTTTTGCCCACGGAGGTTGAGTAAGTCTGTGTAAAAAGGATCAAAATATACAGAACAAGGAGAACAACATCGGGCCAGGCAGCAGATTCTTCTGGAGTTGTTTACAAGGTATGTGTAAACCATATTGAAAAATGACAATGATTTTCACGTGGCACTAACCTGTACATTGAAGCACTAAAAGCAACGCTGGTTGATGAGACTCACTGAGGTCCCTGTCGATGCCAAAACAAATGCTTTTTGTTCAACAATCTGCTGACCGCAAGCACAAGAGTTTAACAGCAAAAGCTCCTTACCAGAGACAATTAGTCATGTGCAACAGTTAAACATTTAAAAATGCCTTGGCACTGTTCTGGGATTGCAAACAGAGCAGATCAAGGATTCAGTGCCTTTAATGAAGCCAAGTTAAGAAGGCCAAAGAACATTCAGTTCTCTGCTAAACCACACTGGCAAAGCAGATTGTATTATCAAGGGAGGTAACAATTAATAAACTGAAGAGAGACTCTAGGGTTCAATTCCTACACTCTATTTTATTGCAACTACTTAAATTTTAATGTGTAATATAAAAATACATTTTTATTCCTTGAATGTGGAAAATGTTTCTTGTACCATATTTCCATACAGGGTCAACCTACAAAATTCAGAAAACCTAATGAAAAGCGTCAAAAAAACAGACATATGAAACTTCCATAGCGGCGGATTTTCACATACTTATTGGAATCACCAACATACTTTCATTCTGCGAGGCTAACTGGCCCTTTATGCTACAGGTGTCAGAGTCCTGAAACAGTGACCATTTCCCACCCTCCCTCTCCCCCTCCGCCCCCCCCAGTTGTGAGCTCAAAGTGTTGGTGACAATACCACTAGGAGCCCATTGAAAATATAGCAATGGAATTGACCCTGGAAAATTGGTTGGGATTAATGCAGATTAGCTCAGGCAGGTGGGAAACCCATCCGCCATGTTTCTATCAGTGAGGAAAATCCTGGCCAATGTTTGTATGGAGTGCAGGAGCACGGCCCTTTTCTTAGAAGTATCCATTGAAGTTCTCCTGGAGGAAGCGAGGCAGAGGAAGTGGGCCCTCTTGGGCACTGAGCTCCACAGGACCCCCAAAAGCAGCAACAGCAGCCCATGGAGAATCAGAGGTGGCAGTTACTCGTGAATGCATCCTTGTAAGACAATTCAAATTCGACATCAAATATGGTTGCAATGTAACACATTTATTGTCTTCAACCAAGTCTTTGACACACACCATGCCTAAAAGCAGTATACATACAGAGAAATAAGTGCAATTATCCTGTTTTTCCTCTGGGTAGAGACATAACCTTCATTGATCCTTCTGAACCTAACTCTACAAATTGTGAAGGAAAGCTCAAGATCTTTATAGGCCTCTAGTCACACACACTATCCTAGATGATCATTATATCCTGATAACAGTTACTGTGAACAAGACCCCCAGAAATGAGGTAGTGCCTACAAAACACCAGATGCCAACTTGTTTATTATCTTGGCCTATTGTCCTGTTTCCTATCGCTATCTTGGGCCCATTGTATTAACAAAAAGAAATCAACAGGCACAAATCACACATCCTGCACTTTCAGCAGAAGCTAAACAGCACAGTCAGCTAAATTCTACCCTAACACATTAAACACTAAAGCGTCCTGGGAATGAACAACTATAACCATTTCATTATTTCTGGCTCCTAACACTCGTATCTCTCTTTATATCATTTGTAATTAATTTAGCAAGTTCTAAGTAATCTTCGTTCTTTTTACTTCTCGGCTTAACCATGTAAGCGCACAATTCTTTTATGGCCAAAATTTACAATCACCCATAAGGCGTCTGTCTAGAGGGTAGCCTTTACTTGAATTTCTGTAACATTGTGGTCCCTAACAGGCACCAATATCTTATCCCCAAATTTAGTCATTTTATTTTTTGGTTTTGTTGCTGTAAGGCAAAATGTTAACCACCAGCCCATACAAATTGTGTATAACACAATATCTTCCTCGCTCCGAACATTAATTCTCTTTAAGTTCCATCGATCAACCTCTAAAATGCAGTTAAGGAATTTTTCATCCAGAGTGAAACCAAAATACGGACGATGAACTCTACAGCGTCGCACAGGCAGGCACCACTTCTCCTGAAACGGTGCATGAAGTGTCTGTTGCAATCCAGAACCCTTCTTTACCCCCTCACTAATATCTTCAGATAGTTCACAAATTCCTCATGTATATCATCCTCCAACAAGCATATTGATTCCACTTTAAATACTCATTGGACCTGAAATTGCGGGCGGTGGTTTCCCGCGGGCAAATGCCTCCGATCCGCCAAAAAGGTACGCAAATACCTGGTGCCTCCGTATCTTCGGACTCTCGCAGTCCCTGGGATCATGTGGGCCGGCCTAACCAATCAAAAAGGGGATTTCCATTCTGCTTATGGGGATTTCATTTACATACCAAATCACCATAAGCTTAATAGGAATGACATAAAAAAACACTTTCACACAACTTAAATAAAAATAAATCACCACATGTTTAAAATGAATAAAAATACAATTTAATTAAATATTTAAAACAAAAATTTAATCTTTTGAAAAATAAATGTAAACATTTTTAAAGGGGCCAAAAATAACCTAAACTAATTTTAAAGATTTTTTTAAGTTTAAATGATTTAAAAAATTTACTTAAACTCTTATGCTGGTAAAAGAAGGCCCTACGCCTGCTTTTACCAGGTGTAAGAGGTATGTGGGCATTCGCCGGGCAGTAGCCCAACCCTGCGCCAGCGACTGTCCGTTTCCTGCGCATGCGGATGATCTGTCCAGCTGAAACTTGACAGATCGCAAGTTCTGGGTTTTCGCGCAGCACATGCGGAAACCTGGAACTTGCAGGGCACTTACGACCACGTACCCTGTGCGTACGCCGTCATAGACCCTGTAATCATTAGCAGATAGCAATAGCATTGTCATTATCACAGGAACAATCACAAAACAACATCACTTTACTTGCAAGACTTCCTAACATAACACACCAATCCAAATCTTCTCACCTCGCACCAAACCATATTCCCATCTGATTTCCAGATTTTTATTTATTCGTCTAATATAACATTTGAAATCTTAATTGTTTATAATACCATTTAACCCTTTTTTGAATCTAATTTAAGTAAAAAAATTCCATACATACTGGCCTTTGAGATCAATTGTTCTTAATAGTGTTTGTTGTTCTGATATAACATCCCCTGTCTGCCTATTCCTTTAAACAATCCTTTTAATTACTTGCACATTGATTTATCATTTGCCCACATTCTTTTATCTGAGCTTGAGCACAGAGCTTGGGAGATCGCAAACGGAGTGAATTTCAAGCAGAGTGGAGGAATTTTGTGAGCGCAGGAATCGGTGGAGAGGAGGAAGGCGGTGGAGACATCTGACTGAAAAGGAGGAGTGGAGCCACAGAACCCAAGGTCTCTAAGTTAATAGACACGAGAGCAGACCTGCGGGAGAGCGAGAGGAGCGGCCGCAGATAAAGTTAGGCCCAAGAGCCCGGAGGGAGTGCGAGTGTCAGGGAGCGAGGTAAGTGACGTCAGCGTAAGGGAAGGAGCTGATTGGTGAGTAGTTGGTGCTGGTTTTTTTCAGTCTTAAGTTTATTGCTGTTAAGTTACTTAATAATCTATTAAGTAGAGGCATGGCAGGGCACCTCGGTCCCATGGAATGCAGATCTTGTGCCATGTGGGAACTCCAGGACGCCTCCCGTGTCCTGGACAACCACATGTACAGGAAGTGTCGTCAGCTGGAGGAGCTCAAGCTCCAGGTTTTGCAGATGAGCAGCAGCTGGCACCACTGCGGTGCATCCGTGAGGCTGAGAGCTACGTGGATAGCACGTTTCAGGAGGTGGTCACCCCGCAGCGTAAGAGTGTGCAGGCAGAGAGGGACTGGGTGACTGTCAGACAGACAAGGAGGACCAGGCAGGTAGTGCAGGAGTCCCCGGTGTGCATCTCACTCTCCAACCATTGGTGAGGGCGATAGTTCTTCTGGGGAGTACAGCCAGAGCCAAGTCCATGGCACCACAGGTGGCTCAGCTGTACAGGGGGGGAGAAATAAGATCGGGAAAGCAATAGTGGTAAGGGAACAGACAGACGTTTCTGCGGCTGCAGACATGATTCCAGGATGGTATGTTGCCTCTCTGGTGCCAGGGTCAAGGATGTCACTGAGCGGCTATGGAACATTCTGAGGTGGGAGGGTGAACAGCCAGAGGTTGTGGTCCATATCGGTATCAACGACATAGGTAGAAAGAGGGATTGTAATGGAATAGCCATATTTCAGAAAAATACACCATCCTAAGAACAGATTTCTGATATTATTAATACATGACATACTGGGTTTAAAAGTCTGGAAAGCCTCGGCGACACAGGCTGCAAACACAATACAGGCTTTTGAGATAAGAACAGTTGATAACAAAAGCTGTAAACACCAAACAAGCTTTGAAATGGGAATTGGTTTGTAAATACTAAGACAAAGGCCTCATTGAAACAGAAGGTTGTAGGTTCCAAGGAGTCTACAGTTTGGAACAACACAATACCATTACCCAGTTTAAAGTGTCAAAATCTAACACATCGAACAGGTGCACAGAATATTAAAAAAACCAAGTGCCTTTGAAAAAATGACATCAAGTAAAAGAAATACCTGCCGTAAAATAGTTTTATGTTAAACTTAGAACAAGGAGACATGATTCTTAATACAACCAATTGAAGTAAATAAGAAATGCAAAGAACACCCTAGATGAAGTGTTTTTAATTTACATGTTGTAAAAGATATCTACCAGACTTTGAAAATATTACTTCAATGGATGCATCAAGCAATCACATTGTGTTTGTATTGAAAATGGAATAGTTAGGAGACACGACGTCTGCTAACAAGCAGTTAAGGTGATATTAAGAATTGAAATGAAAGACCTTCGAAAGAATGGCATCAAAGAGATAAATCTGTAATAACCAGGATATGATACGTTTTTGAAACACCTATACAGCAGACAGGATTCTAAAAGTTGGCAGCTGAAATGACAGTAAAAATAGAAAAGACTTCAATAAAGAATCACTAGAGAGAATTAGCTTACATCAGCAGAAAACTTCAAAGGATAAACCACTAAAAAAGGTATAAAAATAGAGCTTTTCAGATAGAGAGTCAGAAGTTGCTGGGAAGGGGCAGAGCGATTCTTGCCTTCAGAACCACTCTGTAGGCCTACAACTCTGAGTCTCGGGTAATCAAGGTATTTGATTTTGGTGGATATTCTAGATTAAGAAATAAGTAGAAGTGTGGAAATGTAACGAAGTTAAGATTTGAGAATAAGAATCTCTGATAAGAAATGTAAGCTATTTGTATTTTGAACAGTTAAAGTTGCGATTGCCATACCAGCTGTTAACTAAATGTCGGTTCTTTAATAAATCTATATATTTTTTAAATTGTCTCACAGTGTAATTTCTGTATCAATCTCGTGAACTCAATTTCTGTACACTCCTTTGTAAGGAGTTGCAGAATTCTGGGGGGTTTTCCGGACCCTCATAATATCCGGAAGGTTACAGTCTAGTTAAACTTGTTAAAAGTACTATCCGGAGGATGGTAACATCTTCAGGCCATTCCTTTCCTTTAGGGAGAGATAGTCTGAACCTTTAGACCCAATTAAGCGTCTCTAGGATTCGGCTACCACTAACTTTAGTTGAAGGTGAACGTCTGGGGAATACGCCTGATCTGGGGTAGCCCGAAAAGGGCTAGGACTTGTAATTATCCCTTCAGGATGAGGGCCTGCAGGCAGATTTTATGGAGCTAGGAAAGAGATTAAAAAGCAGGACCTCAAAAGTATCTCCAGATTACTCTCGATGCCACGTGCTAGTGAGTATAGAAATAGGAGTATAGATCAGGTGAATGCATGGCTGGAGAGATGGTGCAGGAGGGAGGGCTTTAGATTCCTGGGACATTGGGACCGGTTCTAGGGGAGGTGGGACCTGTTCAGGCCGGACGGGTTGCACCTCAACAGAGCTGGTACCAATGTCCTCGCATGGGGGTCTGCTAGTGCTGTTGGGGAGGGTTTAAACTAATTTGGCAGGGGGATGGGCACCAGGATGCAGCATTAGAAAGGAGAAACAAGGTGCACCAAGGATTGGGAGAGACAGATAGCACCAGAGTAAGAAATAGTACGGTATTAGGTGGGGTCAGATTAAGAGAGAATACAAGAAGGTCTAACATAGGTTTACAGTGCATGTGTGTGAATGCACAAATAGATAGAGTCATAGAGTTATACAGCACAGAAAGAGGCCCTTCGGCCCATCGTGTCCACGCCAGCCATCAAGTCCTGTCTATTCTAATCCCATTTTCCAGCACTTGGTCCGTAGCCTTGTATGCTATGGCGTTTCAAGTGCTCATCTAAATGCTTCTTGAATGTTGTGAGGGTTCCTGCCTCTACCACCCTTTCAGGCAGTGAGTTCCAGATTCCAACCACCCTCTGGGTGAAAAAGTTTTTCCTCAAATCCCCTCTAAACCTCCTGCCCCTTACCTTGAAACTATGCCCCCTGGTTATTGACCCCTCTACTAAGGGGAAAAGTTCCTTTCTATCTACCCTATCTATACCCCTCATAATTTTGTACACCTCAATCAGGTCCCCCCTCAGCCTTCTCTGCTCTAAGGAAAACAACCCCAGCCTGTCCAGTCTCTCTTCATAGCTGAAGCGCTCCAGCCCAGGTAACATCCTGGTGAATCTCCTCTGCACCCTCTCCAATGCAATCACATCCTTCCTATAGTGTGGCGACCAGAACTGCACACAATATTCCAGCTGTGGCCTAACTAGCGTTTTGTACAGCTCCATCATAACCTCCCTGCTCTTATATTCTATGCCTCGGTTAATGAAGGCAAGTATCCCATATGCCTTTTTAACCACCTTATCTACCTGTCCTGCTGCCTTCAGGGATCTATGTACATGCACACCAAGATCCCTCTGATCCTCTGTCCTTCCTAGGGTCCTACCATTCATTGTATATTCCCTTGCCTTGTTAGTCCTCCCAAAATGCATCACCTCACAAAGTGTGATAAATAAGGTTGGTGAGCTGCAGGCGCAAATAGACACATGGGAATATGATGTTGTGGCGATAATGGAGATCTGGCTCAAAAAAGGGCAGGATTGGGTACTAAATATTCCTGGATATAAGGTGTTCAGGAAAGATAGGGAAGGAAAGAAAGGAGGTGGGGTGGCAGTATTGATTAAGGAGCATATTACAGTGCTGGAGAGAGAGGATGTCCTAGAGGGGTCAAGGACAGAATCTATTTGGTTTGAGTTGAGAAACGATAGAGGTGCCATTACACTACTAGGTGTATGCTATAGGCCACCAACTAGTGAGAAGGATATAGTGGAGCAAATTTGCAGGGAAATTACAGAGAGATGCAAGAACTATAGAGTAGTGATAATGGGGGACTTCAACTATTCTAATATAGACTGGGATAGTAATAGTGTAAAGGGCAGAGAGGCGGAAGAATTTCTGAAGTGTGTTCAGGAGAACTTTCTTGATCAGTACTTTTCCAGCCCAACGAGGAAGGAGGCATTGCTGGATCTGGTTCTGGGGAATGAGATGGGTCAAGTGGAGCAAGTGTCAGTCGGGGAACAGTGATCACAGTATCATAAGGTTAGACTAGCTATGGAAAAGGACAGCAAGCAATCTAGAGTAAAAATACTTAATTGTAGGAAAGCCAATTTCAGTGGGTTGCGAATGGATCTGGCCCGAGTAAATTGGAATCAAAGATTGGCAGGCAAAACTGTAATCGAACTCTGGGCTGCCTTTAAAGAGGAGATGCTTCGGGTACAGTCGAGTACAGTCGAGGTACATTCCCATGAGAGGGAAAGGTAGGGCAAACAAAGCCAGAGCTCCCTGGGGACATAGACAGGCTAAGTAAGTGGGCAGAGATTTGGCAGATGGAATACAATACTGGAAAGTGTGAGGTTAGGCACTTTGGCAGGAAAAATAGTAGAGCAAGTTATTATCTTAATGGCAAGAAACTGGAAAGTACTGAAGTACAAAGGGATCTGGGGGTCCTGGTGCATGAAACTCAAAAGGTTAGTATGCAGGTGCAGCAAGTGATTAAGAAGGCCAATGGAATGTTGGCTTTCATTGCTAGGGGGATAGAATATAAAAATAGGGAGGTATTGCTTCAGTTGTACAAGGTATTGGTGAGACCGCACCTGGAATATTGCATACAGTTTTGGTGTCCATACTTAAGAAAAGACATACTTGCTCTCGAGTCAGTACAAAGAAGGTTCACTCGGTTAATCCCGGGGATGAGGGGATGGACATATGAGGAGAGGTTGGGTAGATTGGGACTCTACTCATTGGAGTTCAGAAGAATGAGAGGCGATCTTATTGAAACATATAAGATTGTGAAGGGGTTGGATCGGGTGGATGCGGGGAGGATGTTCCCGATAATGGGTGAAACTAGAACTAGGGGGCATAATCTTAGAATAAGGGGCTGCTCTTTCAAAACTGAGATGAGGAGGAACTACTTCACTCAGAGGGTAGTAGGTCAATTGGATATGCTGCCCCAAAAAGCTGTAGAAGCTACATCATTACATAAATTTAAAACAGAAATAGACAGTTTCCTAGAAGTAAAGGGAATTAAGGGTTACGGGGAGCGGGCAGGAATTTGGACATGAGTCTAGGTTTGGATCGGTCATAGCCCTGTGGGTAGCGTAGCAGGCCCAGGGGCTGTGTAGCCTGATCCTGCTGCTATTTCATGTGTCCAATTCTGTTAGGTTCAGGAGATGGTTCTGTGATAGTAGATTGGCGGTTAGGATCAGATCAGCCATGATCTTATTGAATGGCGGAGCAGGCGCGAGGGGCCAATTGGCCTACTCCTGCTCCTATGTCTTATGTTCTTATGTTCTTATGTTCCCTGGATGGCAAAAGAGATAAAGGGCTGGATTTTGTCAATGGGAAGCTTTTGGAGGCGGGACTCCCACTTGTCGGGTTTTAGACCTGCCTCCATCGACTTGTGGCCAACCCACGCTATTTTCCCTTGATTGACCTTGTTAAGCCCGCCCAGCGGGCTCAGCAGGCCAATTAAGGGAAAGCCAGTTACAGGGGACGTCAGCGAGTGACGGTTCATCTGTCAAGAGGTTTTGACAGATGAATTGTCAGCGTTTGAGAGCTCTGTGAAGCTGTTAAACACTGACAATCTGTCCTCTAACTTCAGTCCTGTCACTCTGGCTGAGTTAGAGAGCTCTCCTGAGCAGAAAGCAGAAGGCTGCAGCTTTTGACAGTTCAGCAGCCATTCTGCTTTCTGTGCCGGTGAGCTGAGGGACTCCGAGACCTGAAAGGAAGAAGCCTGCAGGAAGAAGTAAAGGTAAGTAAAACTTATTAAAACATTTTAAACACACCTCACACACTTACCTCTGCACACCTGCACCCATAACTCACCTGCACACCGGACATCTCGGCTCCTCCGATCCCCGCAGACCCACGGCCCGCCTCGCTGACCCTGGCGAGGTTCGGAGCCATCGGGAAGCCCACACTTCAGGGCTGAAAATAGGGACTAGCCAAAAAACTGCCTGTTAACTACCTGTTAACAGGCAGTTAATTGGCATTAATCCCCTTCCCGCCTCAGGGAGGCGGCTCCCAGCACGGGTCGGGTACCCGCCTCCTGGGAAGATGGCACGGAGGCGGGTTGGGGGCGGGATGGGTACCCGCCCCCAGATTCTGTCATTTTCCCAGCAGTCCCGCCTCCAAACCCGCCTCCCCAGGGCTGGCAAAATCGCCCCCAAAGAGTAAGATGAAGCAGAAAAAGGGGCCGTATGACAGATGTCAGGTTGCGAATACAAGTGAGAACCAGGCTGAATATAGAAAGTTCAGAGGGGAAGTGAAAAAGGAAATAAGTGGGGCAAAGAGAGAGTATGAGAGTAAATTGGCAGCTAACATAAAAGGGAATCCAAAAGTCTTCTATAGGCATATAAATAGTAAACGGGTAGTAAGAGGAGGGGTGGGGCCGATTAGGGACCAAAATGGAGACCTACGCATGGAGGCAGATGGCATGGCTGAGGTACTAAATGAGTACTTTGCATCTGTCTTTACCAAGGAAGAAGATGCTGCCAAAGTCATAGTGAAAGAGGAGGTAGTTGAGATACTGGATGGGATAAAAATTGATAGAGGAGGTACTAGAAAGGCTGGCTGTACACAAAGTAGACAAGTCACCACTACCGGATGGGATACATCCTAGGATGCTATGGGAAGTAAAGGAGGAAATTGCGGCGGTACTGGCCATAATCTTCCAATCCTGGTGCCAGAGGACTGGAGAATTGCAAAGGTTATACCCTTGTTCAATAAAGGGTGTAAGGATAAACCCAGCAACTACAGGCCAGTCAGTTTAACCTCGGTAGTGGGGAAGCTTTTAGAAACGATAATCCGGGACAAAATTATCAGTTACTTGGACAAGTATGGATTAATTAAGCAAATCCAGCACAGATTTGTTAAAGGCAAATCGTATTTAACTAACTTGATTGAGTTTTTTGATGAGGTAACAGAGAGGGTTGATGAGGGCAATGCGGTTGATCTGGTGTACATGGACTTCCAAAAGACGTTTGATAAAGTGCCACATAATAAGCTTGCCAGCAAAGTTGAAGCCCATGGAATAAAAGGGTCAGTGGCAGCATGGATACAAAATTGGCTAAGTGATGGGAAACACAGAGTAGTGGTGAACGGTTGTTTTTCGGACTGGAGGAAGGTATACAGTGGTGTTCCCCAGGGGTCAGTACTAGGACCACTGCTTTTCTTGATATATATTAATGACTTTGACTTGGGTGTACAGGGCACAATTTCAAAATTTGCAGATGACAAAAAACTTGGAAGTATAGTGAACAGTGAGGAGGATAGTGATAGACTTCAAGAAGACATAGACAAAGTGTGAAGGGATACATTTTGGTAGGAAGAACGAAGAGAGACAATATAAACTAAAGGGTACAATTCTAAAGGGGGTGCATGAACAGAGAAACCTAGGGGTATATGTGTACAAATCGCTGAAAGTGGCAGGGCAGGTTGAGAAAGCAGTTAAAAAAGCATACAGGATCCTGGGCTTCATAAATAGAGGTATAGAATACAAAAGCAAGCAAGCTATGATAAACCTTTATAAAACACTGGTTCAGTCTCAACTGGAGTATTGTGTCCAATTCTGGGCACTACACTTTTACAATAATGGTTCCAGGGATGAGGGACTTCAGTTACATGGCTAGACTGGAGAAGCTGGGGTTGTTCTCCTTAGAGCAGGGAAGGTTGAGAGGAGATTTGATAGTGGTGTTCAAAATCATGAGGGGTCTAGACAGTGTAGATAGAGAGAAACTGTTCCCATTGACGGAAGGTTCGAGAACCAGAGGACACAGATTTCAGGTGATTGGCAGAAGAACCAAAGGCGAGATGAGGTAAAACTTTTTTACGAAGCGAGTGGTTAAGATCTGGAATTCACTGCCTGAAAGGGTGGTGGAGGCAGATTCAATTGTGGCTTTCAAAGGGGAATTGGATAAGTACCTGAAGGAAAAAAAAATTGTACGGCTACAGGGGAAGGGCAGGAGAGTGGGATTAGCTGAAGTGCTCTTGCAGAGAGCTGGCACGGGCTCGACGGGCTGAATGGCCTCCTTCTGTGCTGTAACCATTCTATGATTCTATGATATCAATTCACCTGATTCTCTTCCCAAATTGCTCTTTGTAAAATCGTGTACCATTTCTCTTAGCAGTGTGTGATTACATTTTACATACATTAAATTATATAAATTGGAATGCAAAGATACAAAGAAGAAAATTTAACAGAATAGGAAAATTCCCGAATCACAAATTACTATCCGTCCATTATTTGATCCTTCTTGTCTCGGATATTTCATTGATTCATTCTGGTCCAATTTAATTTCATTATCTTTGGGATCTTGCCTTTGTCCTTTAACATGAGTCCATAGTTCAAACAATTGCCACAATTGATGAACGTTAATTTACTCTCCTTCATATCGTTGCCAGAAATATGAAAAATGTATACTGCCAGATAAATATCAGTCTATCTTGAACCACCAATTGTCCTGGCCAATATTTATCCCTCAATCAACATAACAAAAAACTGATTATCTGGTCACTATCACATTGCTGTTTGTGGGACCTTGCTGTGCGTAAATTGGCTGCCTCCTTTCCTACATTACAACAGTGACTACACTTCAAAAAGTACTTGATTGGCTGTAAAGTGCTTTGGGACACCCGGTGGTCATGAAAGGTACTATATAAATGCAAGTCTTTCTTTCTTCCTTTATTAGTAGGAGAAGTATTCAAGTACTCTGGTATCTCCTTCCTCAGAACAGCAAGGATGATAAGTTATGCCATCCTTTCAATCTAAAAAGAAATAACTCTCCATACAGGTTAGAATTTAATCAGGTATCAACCAAATTTAAGAACTGAAAAGGAGAGGCCTTTCAATGGTTGGTGTCCCTCAAAAGATTCAGTAACAATGGTTTGTTTTAACATATCAGTTAGTAAGGCAGCATACAGATGCTTCAGAGACGCTCTTTCATGACCTGTTATGGCTTAAAATTCAAACGATGTTATTTCTTTTATACACAGTTCCTCTAATTACCATCAAAATCCAAGGTACTTTTAGACCTCACTCTCACTCGGACTCACTGACTACTTTCCTCAACATAGTTTAACCAGTCTATTGTTTTTCGTGCACATTTCTTTCATGAACTAGTCCACAAATCATTCTTTACTATCACTAATAATCACCTTGATCTCCCCACCTCGAAAGAAATTGTTCCACAAGTACTTTCGTAGTTATAAGCATGCAGCTATCACTTTAAGCTGATACTTAATGTAATGTAGCAAATAGAAGTAAAGGTTAATTACTCCTTCACTGAGGAAAAACAACATTGGGGTTGGGGAGGAGTTAGCCAGCACACTAGCAGTTTCAGACATGCTGCTAAATCAATAAAAAAAATCTTTGAAAATGTTCAAACTGTAACTTTGTTATTTTCCATTGCTGCTTTTACCTTTTCCAAAGAAGACTCTGTAATTGAACAGTCATATAATGTAAATTGTAGTCAAAATAAATCCATCCCACATATCTTTAACCCAAAATGTACACAACCAAACACTTTTTATGAAAGCACAAAGGCTGTCCTTAAATCTCCTATTTCCTTGGGGGCACAATCTTAAATTAAAATGAACATACAGTACTTTTAAAAACCACATTCACGCTCTCATAACAACTCCAGGTATCTTAATCACACTTAATCATTCAAGCCTGATTTGCGCTCATCCACCTTAAAATATTAATTCCTTGTTACGAGTTGATTAACTCAAAAATGTCAAATTTTATGTAACAATCCCAAATCATACGCACAAGGAATATCAACATAGTTTAAATAACTAGCTGTCTTTGGTGGCCAGTCACGGAAAACCAGTATTCATAATTTGATAATTTGATCAGACACTCGGTCTGTTAATTTCAGTTTTCAAACCCAAAACCAGAAGAGCTCAATATCTCAAAAACAACATATTTGTATACATATACAGAGAAAGCAATTAACAAATGTAAATTAGCATTTGCTCACAGAAAAGACACTGCTCAAAACGCTTACAGAACTGTTAATAGCAACAACAGGGACTACAAAGGGTTAAACTGCTTTTAGTTCTGTAAAACACTACAATGTTTAACAACAGGAAGCATAACACATATTTAAAGACACATGACATTCAACACAAAAGAAAGTCTGTTACTTCAATACTGTTTTCTCACAATGTCAATTCTGATAATTGCTGTGGGTTTTCAATTTTTTACTCTTCCTAAATCTGTTACTCTTCCCATATCTAACAAAGGAATTTCTACAGAACTGCTTTACAGCCTTTGCTGCTAAAGGGCTAATTGTCCCTTTTCATTCTCAGTTTCGAGATGGCCCCTTTTCACAGAAACTTTCAATGCTCCTGAACAAGCCACCGCTGCTTGTTGGTCAACAAGCTTACCTTTAAATTGATGAATTTCCTTCTCTTGTGCTTCTATTTCTAACTGTTCCTGCTTATTCTCTTTTTAAAAATCCTTATAGGCAGTAGCAGCTATTGACTCTATCTAACCCGCCTTGTTCCAACAAGGTTTTACCCGGTTCCAGACTATCGTATTCTCCAATGAGAATTTTCCCATATATAACCATACCTTGGCCACATCATTTGCGGTTCTCTCTGCGCAGAAGTGTAGAATTCGCAAAATTATCGCGATTTTATAAAATAAGAAGGAGACATAAAGTTTCGTACAAACAGCTTTTATTTCAGCAGAATGCTGTCAGGTTTCAAAACGGACACAAACAGCCTGTAAAATGGCCGCCACGCCTCGTGGCAGAAAGTTCTAGACTTTCAGTGGGCAGACAAGATGGCGTTCCAATAAACATTTGTGCAAGATCGTACAGGACTCAGCACATTTGAGATAAATGACAAGACATGATGAGGTTTACACTTTAAACATGAATACTGAAATCGGTCTCCCAGGTGCAAACAAGGGCTATTGTACTGAGCGATCAAGGACCCATCCAAAGACATTAATATGCAAAATCCCCACGACTCTACGATGAGAGAGCCGTTTGCGGGTACTTACAGTAAGCATTTGGAAGCCCCAAAACCCCTCCAGGGAGACTACTAGCCGGTTCCACAATGGGAGAAATATTAACGGGTACTCAGACAGTTACAAGTATCACCGAAACCCATTAAAGACTGAGATCACCCCATACAAGAAGTTTGAGCGCCAAAAACCTGACAAAAGATAGACATTAAGATTGGGCGGGAAAAGAGGAATTACAGCACTATAACTGTAAAGTACAACCGTCCATCTTTCTCTTGCTGCTTTGACTCGCTGGAAGGCTGCTGAACTTTTATTCTCTTGCCTGACGGCTCTGGACTCTGATCCGCTAGGATCAACCTCGTGGCTTGCCGCGAAGATCTGTGGAGAACTGGGCTGTGAGGCCTGGAAGCGGGCGCACCATCCCGAGAAGTCGGTAAACGGTGTTGGAACCGAAGGCCCGAGAGGAGATGAGATGAGATGAGATGAGATGAGAAGAGAAGAAGACGACAATACGCATCGCCACGGTCAGTAAGCCCCGACCGCTCCTGTAAGTCGAATAAACACTTCTTTGAATTTTATCGGCTACTCCACAACTGGCCTAGGAAGACCCTTCTTCGAGTTCTATCGAACCGGTGTAGGGCACAGGAAGACTCTTTTTTGAGTAGTATCAGAACTCCGAGGGCAACACAGATCTTCATGACAGCAGACGGTCCAGCCTGCTAGCCGGAGCAGAAACGAGTAAACAAGTGGGGTACAGAGACCCCTGATCAACACGTGGATAGTCAGGTGCTGCGGTAAAAACATCCGAGCAGAGTTTCGGAATTCTCCGAGTTATCACGAGTGGTGAGCATGAGTCTCGATCCTACAAATCTAGATTAGGACAGGTATTGATAGGGGAGGGTTTAAGTTTTAAGGATAATTATAATGTGTGTCCCCTTTTACGATGTGTCATGCGCTCCTCGTTTCCCTAAAATTAGTTTCATAACTGTGTGTAAGATTGTACTGTCGTTAATCTGTGCTTATGACATGTATCTCGTAATCTTGAATAATATGCAATAAAGATTTTCCATTTCGCACTATTCAACCGGGTCTACCTGAGTCTTTCTCTGCATTATTGCTCTCGCACCTAAGTCCAGTGTCAGAACCGTAAGGGCGAGTGGGTCGAACCACTCACAGGTGTCTAGTGTTATCAGGCTGGCTGGAGACCAGAACAGGCAACAAGGCCTAACCCCGCACTAGCACCCAGGCTAAGCACAGAGCCGCAGGTCACCCCTTACAGAAGTGAGCAGCAAAGCACAACAGCTTCCGCCCTTTCTCTTTTTTAAGAACATTTTATTCTCTACCGGACCATCCACATGATCTCTCACTGTTTTAAACAGCGCCTCTCCCTCCATCAGAGGCAAGTGCCCTTCAAATCCCTTAAATTCATAAATTTTTAATTTACATTGCATGTGATCCATTGATCTCATTGGCTGAGTCATAAGCTCACGCAAGGCTCCTCTAGCATTTCCTAAACCCTGTTTCAATCTCCTGTTCTCTGTTTGTAAAATATCCTGTTCCTGTATTGCCTGCTGACTCCCTAACCCTTGGGATGTAGTGATGGTAGCTGCCAGTTGTAACTGAGCTAGCATGACCAATACATTCTCCAATCAACGTGTCGTCTCACTCTGCACTTTCTCTTTTAACACATCACTTAATCTATTTTCGCCTATCTGTGCGCAAAAGTGAGCCGCATATTCTAACACTCCTTGCTGCTTTTAATGTCATCTTATTCTCACTCACCAACCCCTCTATGTGGGTCATCGCCATTGCATATGGCTCGTCTGTTTTGGTCATTACGGTGACCAACACCTCACTACCGGCTACGTCAATTAGCTTCTGGAGGGATAACTCCACACACCCACAGAAACGGTTTCCTACCTAAAGGAAATTTGGTTCTGTACAAATCCAATTGTCCTAGGCACTTGGTGTCACATAAGCAGGGAAACTCGGCAGATAGAGGGAGGCGAGGAAGAGGTAAGTGCTTTTCCAGCAGTGCTTGTGGGCCAGAAGGAGCAGGAGTGCTTCCTCCCAGCCCCCCAAGATAACCTGCTTCCCCCCCCCCTCCAGGATCACCAACCCCTCCCCCCCCCCACCCCACCACACAAGGATCGGACCCCAACCCCCCCCCCCAGGATTGGACCCCTCCAATACTCAGATCCTGCCCATGCTATCACTACCCCAGCAGCAGGCTCCCTACATGCTCCTGGGCTGCAGCCTCCTCTGGAGCATTCCCCACCTGACAGGGAGCCAAATCTGGCCTGCACACTGATACTTGGGTATTTGGCATTTGGAACTTCTCACTCCTACTCTGGTTGCAGGAGAAGACAGTCCTTAACAACCATGAGAGAACTCTTACAGAATGAGGACCCCTAACATTCATCGTCTAACCCCATAGAAGGAGGAAATCCCCAAATCCTGCAAAGGGAGAAGATTGATGTTGTTGGATTTGGGGCAGTTGGAGGGATGCTGTCAGCTCAGGTTTCATGCTAAACGCCCACTGCTCTTCATTGTTATTTTATTCTCTCATTCACTTACTTGCAACAAAGAATATACTGAATCACTCTCTCTACTGCCTATAAATACCATTACAACCTGTCTTCCTCACTTTCTCTATGTGTGCCGGGGAGGCTGAGGCAGTCAAGCACTGTATCTGGGCACAGCAGTACTTCACAGCACATACTGTCACTCATTCGATCCCTCCCAACTACCAGCTCAAATACATCCACTCCAAGGAATTGGACAGTGAGCTAGAGGGCAGGTGCGTAGCACAAGTGAGCATGTGGTCAGAGGAGGAGGAACCTACTGTCCAAAGGGTCAGCTTGCACCCACCCTGGTTGATAAGCCTGGGGATCTTGACTTTATGGAACCTATTTTTAAAAATAAAGATGCTTTCTGTGCATCAGGCACTGGTAGTTATCAGGGACAGCCCGAAGCAGTTAACTGCAGAGGTGGCTCATGTGAGGGAGCCCAGAGACCGCTAGTCTGCTTCCTTTCACAACATTTTTGCAACACTACAGGCCACCATGGAGATTGGGACATGGAGAACCACAAGTCCTGTTGGTGCATCTCCTGCAAATCCTCAGACTGCTGCCTCAGAGGCCTTGGGACAGGGAACAAACTGCAACAGGCTTGCCGATTGGCTAAAGAGACCCAGGATGCCAGGTTTCACTGATCTCAATGGCGACTGGGACTATGAAGTCAGTTGTCAGGTTGATTAACGGTCCTGGTTATGCAGTGTCTAGCAGCACTGGCATGGCATGAATGGCGTTGTCTCAGTAGCTCCCTCCGATGCCTATACATGACATAAAGCGCAGCAGGCCAGGCTGTTCAGAAGCTGCAGAAGTGTGGCTGCTGGTCCATCTCAGGACTCAGCTGCCAAAAGGTGAGGGCACCTCAATCCCAAGAGGCTCTTAGGCACCACAGCAACCAAGAACCTCACATAATCCTTCCTGGGGTTCATAGAAACATAGAAACATAGAATCTAGGAGCAGGAATAGGCCATTCGGCCCGTCGAGCCTGCTCCGCCATTCAATACGATCATGGCTGATCATCCAAATCCAGTACCCTGTCCCTGCTTTAATCCCCACAGTACACATATCCCACCCTACCCCCGTAACCCCACGTATTTAATTCCCCCTAACATATCCCATCCTATCCCCATAACCCCACATATTTAATCCCCCCCTAACACTAAGGGTCAATTTTATCATAGCCAAATCAACCTTCTTCTATGTGCTACAAGAATAGGTTTAACAGCACATACGTCACACACTTAACACGGGGACGCACTGTGGGAAGCAAACAATAGGCACTTATCAATAACAGATTTGTTTTTCAAAAATCTGGTTGTGTGTGCAGAGAGAGTTCTTGCAAATTACAATAGGCTTGCCAATTGGCTAAAGAGACCCAGGAAGCTGGGTTTTTCAATGGCGACTGGGACTATGAAGTCAGCTGTCAGGTTGATTAATGGTTCTGGTTATCCAGCGTCTAACAGCACTGGCATGGCATGAATGGTGTTGTCTCAGCAGCTCCCTTCGATGCATTTCAAAGCATGTTTCATCAAGTGGCAAGAGTGATTTGTGTGGAAGATTTAAGGCTTTGTAGATTAAGTATATTAATGAAGATCATGGTTAAGACACAGATAGGACTGTTAATGCAGAGGGCATATTTCCAAGTTAAGAGAAGGTTTGCTGTATGAGAGTTTGCTGAATGACTCAAGCAGCCAGCGTACAGTTCTTTTGTCTTGCACCATCATCCCTTTTGTCAGTCAATCTCTCTGGCCTTCCATCCTATCACAGACCTTCCCTTTGTTCTTTCCTCCCCTCCTCCCTGCCCCTGCTTAAAAATCTCTCTTCTCTAACCTTTTCCGGTTCTGACGAAGGGTCCCCGACTCGAAATGTTAAAAAAAAACTCTGTTTCTCCCTCCTCGATGCTGCCTGACCTGCTGAGTGTTTCCAGCATTTTCTGTTATTATTTTAGGGTTCTTTTCCTCAGGCTGCTCTTGCATCGAGGGACTATTCTGTCTTCAAGGCTTCCATGATAATGCCTCTTTGTAGGGTGAAGTTATTACCACCATTATCCTTGAAACCTTGGTCAGGCTCTATTGCCTAATACCCACATATGTATCCAGGTACCTGAAGTGCTGCTTCATGGAGAAGGGAGATGGCCTATGGTGTACTTACAGAGAAAGGGGATCAAATGGTATGCTTAAGCAAGCGTGGCATTGGTCACTTTCTTTCTAAACCTATGAACAGCTGTTTGACTTATGTTGTACATATCCTTAGTGATAGCCTTGAATGAACCCAAAGCATAAACAATAACAACTTGCATTGATATAGCACCTTTAACATAGTAAAACATCCCAAGGTGCTTCACAGGAGGGTAATTAGACAAAAGAATTGGCACAGAGCCAAAGAAGGAGACATTAGGACAGGTGACCGAAAGCTTGGTCAAAGAGGTAGGTTTTAAGGAATGTCAGAAGCAAGGCCTTCTCCACTGTCAGCACCACTCTCCATCACCTCACCAACTTTAAACAACTCTGGAAAGCCCCAAATACTTCTACAAACTTACACAGAGCCAGTAGAAATTAATCAGCAACTAACCCGAGAGTAGTTGCTGATCCCTTTAAATATCGCTGGTGGAGGGGTCCTTGCTGCTGCTGAACGCATGTTCAGCTGTGCGAGGTTAAGACAGGACGTTAGCTCCAGTGTTGAGGACAAAAATGACAGCGTGGCGTCAAATCGGCGTTGCGCGCTGATTGACGCCATGATCTGCCCACTCAATATACTTCCGGCGCACACTCCTAACGCCCGCCCTACTGCCCTCACCAAGATGGCGTCCGGCACAGCCTGCATCAGAAGTGTGTGCGCGGTGTGGACACCATTTTCGGCACAAAATAGCACCCGTAGCGCCGAAAAATCGGGCGCGACAGAGCCTAATTTCTAGCCCATATACTCAACAATTTGCTCACTCACTTCCTTAAGGATTGTAGGGGTTTCTTCATCTGGCTCAGGTGCCTTGTTGACCTAAGTTAACAGATGATGCCATTTTCAGAGCTTCAGAATCCTTTCGAGTGGTAGTTGCCTGCACAACGTGCTATTAATAACTAAAGGAAGATCCTTGACATTGTGATTTTATGTGAATTATTGGGGAGTTCTAAGAATGCCTGATTTCCGTATGATATAATCAAAGTACTGAACCAGACACCAATCACATGTATGAAAACACTGTCCCTTCAACTAATCATATTCCTAGAAACCATTCTGATCCAGAACCATGTAACCAGCGATCATCTGATTCCTGAATCATCTGTGTCGCAGCCAATTATCTATTCTACCAAGAAAAATGCTGTGGCATATGGTCACCATGACAATTCTCACCCACCCCACCTTATAACTCTAAAAATAATGGCCCCAAATTTCCTGTTGGAGCTTGCTGTGTGCAAATTGGCTGCTGCGTTTCCGACAATACAAAAGTGACTACACTTTAAAAGTACTTTGTTGGCTGTAAACTGCTTTGGGACGTCTTGACGTCATGAAAGGGGTTATATAAATGCAGGTTCTTTCTTACAACATTTGTCTTGCGGTGTGATTGGCAGCAGAAATCTTCAAGTGTGCCAGTGGGCACCACGCGCTTGTATCCCATGGTTAACCGAGTGTGTACCAAAGTTCTAAACATGGGCGAGCAGTTGGCAAGCCTGCTCACAACAATCCTACACATCTTGGACTTGTAGATTGCGGCCATCACAGAGAGAAGGCACAACCTTAAAGGACTATTGCCCATCTCCCCAGAAATGCCTAGTATCAGATGAGCTAGCTTAAAGCTTGCAACGCCAGTCAGCCACCCTAGTCCCAGAGGCAACTCACCTGCGGGTCCCTCACAATCCATGACCCATGCAGCCTGGTGGCCACTAGCACAAGCACAAAGAGGCAGCGCTATGCCAACTCAAACTGTCAACATTTGCCCACTGCGTAACAGAAGAAATAAATGCCCTGCACTAAACGTGAACATTGTGCTGGGTGTTTATTTGTCCTTGGTTACAATACAGCAGGAGCCCAGCATGAGATGCTATTTGAAGAACCGAGTATGAAAGTGTTGGACAAGGTGGTTTGGGCATGGTTACTTGGCAGATGTTGCTTGTCCTTTTAAGAGATGGCGCAGCTCTAATACTCCATGGGAGGCTTCTGGAATTAGTTCCTGGCACGTCAGTGTTCCTTGCTACAATGCTGGTACCACTGCTAATTCCTTATTGGCATTTTCATCTTCTACTGTGTCATGGCTTTGCACAAGCAGACAAATTATTCTGTAAACCCTGGAGGGAATGCCTATGCTGTCCCCGATTGGTTTAGTCATGTGAAGTGCTGTTTTAAGATACCAATGGTATGTTTGGTAATTCTGGTTGTAGCTTTATTGCACCTAAATTCCACTTCTGTTTGTATTTGGCATATGGGTCTTTGCCTCCCTGGTGCCACCTTTCCACCCTTCAAATAAGGGTAGTGCAGAAAACCTTAAAATGAAGACATAGGGCCACAATTTTGCCGGCGCTCAGAGGGCGGGTCAGAGGTTAAAGTCGTTTTGATTGACGGCGGGTTCCGCACCCGCCTCCACACAACCTTCCCAAGTGTCGGGTCCCCAATTTGTGAATGGACCCGACACATAGCGGCAGGAAACGGATTAAAGGCAATTAACTGTCTATTAACAGGTACTTGTGAGCAGTTTTCAGGGTCTTTTTCGATTTTCCAGCTTCTGGGTCGGGTTTTACGACGTCCGGACAACACGCCAGGTAAGTGTGACATGTTGAGAGTCTGGTCTGATGTTTGTGAAAAGATGACAGCTGCAGAAGTGGTGTCAAGGATGCAATGTTGCACATGGTGAGTTTCAGAGCAAAGAAAATGTTGGTTACTGCATTTTTAATACATATACAGATTTCTTTAGCTTACAAGTTTTTAAATCCAACTGTATGTCCAGTGCCACCTCATTGGGAGAACCTCTCTCACCAGTGACAGATCGCTTCTGTCATCTCACCTGCAGCTGCCATCTATTCCAGCAACATCGGAGCCAATGAAATAATCAGACCTTGGTCCTCAGAATCCTTCCACAATCATCCCCAACAACAACATCACCAACCTCATCACCAACCTTTGCCGCCATCACCTGATGCTGCACTGGACACAGGGCATCAGCCCCTGACAAAATTGCTGGCCAGGAGGCCAGCGATTGCATCACCATGGCCAGACTTTCTTCACTTGATGCTGTAAACCCTGGCTGCAACATGATGCACCAGGTTGACACCATCCCACACCAGCACCGTGAAGCATCCCTTTAATGTGCAAGCCATTCCATGCACACTCATCACTATAGCGGAGCGGGGGTGGGGGGGGGAGATATGACTGAACAATCACTGGAACTCAGTAAGACACTTCTCAATGTGCGCTCAGATCTGTCCAATAAGGGGCACTTTTTGAAAAAGAGATTTCACTGTATGACAACACATTACCAGAAACTTCACATGGACATTGGCTAAACCTCTCAAGTGCCCACCCTTGTGTGTTGTTAGTTGGTATGCTTGCAGTAGAATGAGGGTGAGTGTGAGGGGTGGCTAGTGAAATGGGGAAGTGATAAAGTAGATAGAGAGGGTTGGGTGGAGGTGCAAGGTAAGTTGGTGTCCTGGGGGGTCTCTTCCGCCCTTGGAAGGGAAGAGAACCTCCCTGCGTAATGTGACTCCCTCCATAATCATATGGAGGGAGTCATTGGAGAGCTTGAGTGCAAGGGTTCACCTTTGTACAGTGATTGTCAGTGTTTTCAGCACTGTCAAACACTAAAAAATCAACTGTCAAAATAAAATTGTGCATGGTTCCTTTAAGGAAACTGGCAGATGACGCGTCATCAAATGACGTCATCAGACCCGCTTCCTGTTAATTGGCCGGTAAGCCCGCAGGGCGGGCTTAACAAGGCCAATCAAGGGAAAATCACGTCTGTAGAGCGGAGGCAGCTGGGGGCGGGACTGGAACCCGGAAACCAGCTGACCCGCACCCATCCCGACACCGATGAGAAAATCGCGGCCACATAGTGAGGGTTTCAGAGAAGCAGGCAATGACCTGCTTGATTCTGTGCTGTTGGTTGCATGCTATGTCAATACTGAAATTTTTTTTTTAAACCTTTAGATCATGGAGGGCAGAGAATTGTGCCTAGGACCAAAATATGAGCAGATGGCCCTCTGGTCCTGGAAAAGTCAGCAGTTCTTGAAAATTGTGTTGCTTGCTCATTGCTGCAGTTGGCCAGTTGCTGACATTGTTGGCTCTATTAAATAACGCATCAGTGCCCTCCATGATACCTCTGTAGGCACCAAACTAGCTATTATATCAACCCCCACTGCTTGTCTGGAAGGAGCCCAATGCTTAGAATTGCAGGGCCACATTGACTTTTATGGCTACAGGCAATGCTGTATCGATGTTCTATGTTTTGTGGAAGCCTTCAGGAGGACACATCTCTGTTATCACCTCGCTGCTAAACCTAAGCCTCTTCAGGCACATTTCTACTGTCATTAGCAGATATCTGTGTCTGGTACGAGAGACCCACTATAGAGCAGAGCAGTGGTATTTGACGCAGACGACACGTGTCACCTGATATCACAGGCGGCCTTTCCCTGCTCATGCTGGTCCTCTTCTGACAAGGTACTGGAGCACTGGATATAGTCTCTGTGGTGGCCAAAAAAGCTTTATGCTGCCAGCAATTTACAAACCATAGGCTCCATAATTTTTATTAACTGTCAAAACTGTCTGTGTGCAACAAATAACTTGTAAAAGAATGGTTCACAAAGAGCCAAGGGGATTTCTATAAACATTTGCAGTTAGCCTTTGAATGGCTTTTCGATATTTTTTCCCAAAAATGGGACTTCTTTGATCTTTACATCTTCATGTTACATGATAAAGCATGTTTGATAATGCAGCCAAATCGATTCTAATCACATATAGCCTGGAAGTACTGAAGGTGGTGTGTTCTCAAAGCTTTGTTTTCAAGTAAGCCAAATCTAATAGAATAAAGCAAGATTAATGCACAAGAGCTGATTTATATCACTGTTTATTTTCACTGGGAAACGTAGATGAAAGAGCCAAGATTCATAGTGCAGGACAACAACCAATGACAAAAAGAGCAGGAGAGAAATCTAGCATACAAAATCCCACGTAAATATATCCATAAGTGTACTGAAGTATGACTCAGTGGTTTAGGCTTTCTGGCCCTGTCCCAATAGTTTTCCAGCAGATCTGGGGGTGGATTTTCCAGTAGTAGCAGGACCGAGCCTCATTTGCATTGAGCTGGCAGGCCATGACCGGAAACCAAGTGCCCCGGGGGCACCTGCCGGCTCTGGGCCGTCACAAGATCAGGCAGAATAGATCCATTTGCCCTCTTGCATCTTTGGGCTACCCCCGGGAGCCCCAAAGACCCAGTGGTTTGCAAGGGTCCCACCATCAGTTTTCTTCAGGTGTCCATCCACTGGGGCGCCCGACAGTTAGCTGATGAGAAAAGTGAGATGGGAGGCTGGGAAGTGCCCTGTCCCACCCTCATTACCATTACAATACGGTTACTTCAGGCACAAGCCCAGTACCGTAACCACGGGGATCCCCAGATAATCCCGGTCCAGTGGGGACGGAAACCTGACGTAATGGGTCTCCACTTAGTTTTCCTCTTTGCTGTATCTAGAAATGAAACATTCCCCCAGAAGCAGTGAAGAAGAAAGTTCAACATGTATGTCCACCCTGTGTACTTACAATATCGTGCTACCTCATTACCTTACCCTTTTCGCCACCCACAAAATCAGTGCTGGTATCCTTAAACTGTTTTTATGAAGCCTCACTATTCACTGCTAGTACATATTGACTTATTTCCCACTTTCATTTGGTAGAAAATTACAATGCCTACTTTACACACTTGCGTTTTACAGTAACATTCATCTCAACATCAAACTAATTTATTGAGTGTCACCTGTAAAGTGACAGAATACAAATTAACAATTTGAAACCATAACATACAATATACAGGTCACGAACATAAGAGTTCTACTGGCTGATATTACCCTCTCTTACACCTTTAGGTAGGAGTCTGTGTGCAATAAAAACCTGATTAAGAACAGTATCAGTCACCAAAGAAGGCAGGAAGTAGTAAAGAGTTTTTAGCACATCAATCACAAACTCAGTGGTGTATCTAGGCTTTGGGGTTTGCGCTAACAAAGCAGTAACAATTGTTTCGACTACTGGGCCCACATGCTGTCGGAATGCAGGACCAATTGTCACAATCCTTTGCTGTATTTCAGCAATATATTCTTCTCCGTAGTCATGTAGAAGCTCTGGAGAGAGGCCATCCAGAAGTTCTTTATGTTGTTGCTCCCAGAAGTTGACATTCCCAACTTGAGCTTTAAACACAAAACGTGGAAAAAGGTTTACATTCTCTTATTTAATAATCTTGTCCTTTGTCATTTAACAATTGAGTCACTGGGACCTTACATGTGTCTAATTTCTAATGAACTAATCCAGCTAAGTAGAGGCTAATATTTGCAGCCTAAGCAAACCTAAACAGCCGGGCAGGAAGATGGCCTTTCCTCGTTGCTGCCTCAGAGCTATTTTGGTTGTATTGTGGTAAAATGTTATTTTAGATAGATGGCTGATAAATTGTTACAAAACTACCCCTTCCTGCCCCAATGCTCGCCACTATCAATGGCTCACTTTGCACAGGCATCATTCAATCTCCCCTTCAAACTGCCCATTATCACACCCTCAAACAGCCCACCCTTGACCACCCTCTCCAAGGTCTTTGAACACATCATTCTACCAAGTTTCATGCCACCTGTCCCAAAATTCAATTTCCAAATCGTTTCAATCCAGCTTGTGCCCTGCACACACCACCAAGAACACTCTAGTCAAAGTCACCGGTGACATCCTTTGTAATTGTGGTTTACTCAGCTTCTTTGCAATGTTCAACATGACTGATAACTCCACCCTCGACTGCCACTCTCCTCCACGGTCCACCTCTGTAGGACAGTTCCCACTCTGCTCCACTCCTACTTGTCCCAATGTAGCCAGTACGCTCCAGCTGTAGCTGTCCCTATACTTTCATCTCCACAGTATCCAAGGTTCCATCCTTGCCCCTCCTTTTCCTCATTTGCACGTTGTCTTTAGGTACAGGGTCAGTTTCCACGTGAATGCTGACAACATCAACCTCTACTTCTCCACCATCACCCACAACGCCACCTGTGTGTGTTGTCAAACTACTTATCTGACGTCAAGTTATGGATGAGTCAGAACTTTCTCCAATTAAATATTGGGCAAATCAAAGCATTTTATTTGGTTCCAGCCAAAAACTCCATACTCTTGCCTCTGAATCCATGCTTCTCCAACATCTTCTCAAAGGTCTTTCAAGCTCCATCCTACGCAAACTCAAGACTCATCCACCGCCTGTATCTGCTTGCCCATCACCTCCGTATTGGCCGACCTCCACTGGCTCTCTGTTCACCAGTACACTGAATTTAAAACACTCATCCTGGTTTACAAATTCCTCGATAGCTTCACCTTACTCTACCACTGCAACCTCTTCCAGCCCTACGATGCAACGCTCCAGTCCTCCTGTGCATCTCCTCCCCCTCCATTGGTGTAGAGCTTTCAACCATCTTGGACATCTGTCTGCAACCGCCTCTCCAAACCTCTTCACCTCATTATCTTTAAAAGCCTCTTCATCAACTATTCTACAAACCACTCGGTGTCCACTCATTCTTATGAGAAGTATCTGGGGATATTTATTATGTTCTGAATGCTTTATGAATGCAAGTTATTGTTGTTAGCTGCATATGTTGTTCTAATTAAATATGACGCATTTTACCTGTTTTGGTGGCGCCAGGTTGGATGATGGATATTTGTACTCCCCAGGATTTCATCTCTTGACGCAAAATATCTGAAAAAAACTCCAGCGCTGCTTTGGATGCTCCGTATGCTGACATGCTTCCGAACGGCAGTTCCCCTGTGGACCAGGTCACAAGCAGGAGATTATTAGTAAGGCATCGCATATGCACTTTTAATTCTAAGTGTATCCTTAAGTGACTTCATTGATTTTATGTAAGAAGCAGCCAGATAGTCTGGAGGCACCCCAGCTATGAACAATCACTACTGGCGAGAAATCAGCCAACTTTTCAACCCAGTGTATTCTGTTTCTAATTCAGGGGCTGGCCAGAATAACTGAAATGGTCTGTTCTCTTCCTGTATATTAAAGTGTTCCAGCAGTGAATATACCAGAAAACAAAGCATCCGATATCACACCAGGAATAAGTGCACATCGATGCAAATAATTATTAACTTCACTGTTTGCTGAACTTAGTCAGCTTGCTTTCCACTAGATCATGATGGAAGTTTTGCTTCCTCCCCCATGTGTCTTTGTCACAGCTCTGTTGTTTTCTTGTCTCTGTAGAGAAATTTATCCCACATCCATCAGGCACTATTCACAAATCACACAACTTGAGAGAATAATTCTACTATCACCGGAAAATACCTCGGGCTACAATTTCCAATTGACGTTAGTGATGGTGGGAACATACTTTTCTATCCGTTTTTCCAGGTTAACAACTGAGTGCACTGAATTCAATGCTGCTGAGCTACTAATCTCAGTGGTGGCAATGTTTACTGCGGTTTTATACCCTCAATTTAAACTTTGTAAGCTGAAGTAATTAGCTGGTGTAGATGACTCCACACGTGAAGCTCTCCCCGTATCAATTCTAACAATTAGTATTATTAAAATCCACATTCATCTGCTCTTAATACTCTAGTCTTTTAAAACAGTGAACACGGGTCAAAGGGAATGGCTGCAACAGATGCATGCCTTGCTTCATACTTTGTTATAAAATGCACAACTCATTCAGCTATCAAATAGTGCAGTCTAACAAGGGTAAACCGGTCTGTCTTACGTATATGGAAACACCAGTAATTATACCTACCTACTGTTTCTCTTTCTCCCTTCACCTCAGTTGTCTGTAAATAAACAATTAATGGGAAATCAAGAGGATGGGCTTCACTTTTAACGTGATTACAGGCCACAAAGGGATTAAGAGGGGTACAACACCCTATATTACAAAACCACTTATTGTCAATCTGATAGTTCAACATCTAAGGAGCTTCAGACAGAATGATATTACCACAAATGAAATGATTGGATTATTCATTCAAATAGAAACAAGGAGCTTCTGGCAATGAAAATCTTTATTATTCAGGTTATTGCCATTCTTGATTAACACCCATAAAAGTGGTCAATCAAGATGTGAAAAGTCTAGAAATTTACTTAGGGTTCACTTCCGGTCCCTGGCAGCGACCTCATGCTGGCTGAAATCCTGCTCCCTCCTGCCGGCCAGCTAGCACTTCCTGCTGGGTTTGGGTGGGAGACTGACAGGCCCTATTGCAGATGAGGCCCAGTAGTTAAAATCTCCGGGCCCCACGCTGTGCAGTGCCAGAGAGTTTGCTGCCAACCTCGGCCCCTGCGGCACGACTCCTGCCAGGAGTTGTGGTACTTGTCATTGAAGTGCTGGGGTGAGAGGATGCTGGAAACCTGGCTGAGCCACTTGGCTAGATCTGCACCATGTGTGCTGGCAGTAAGAAACCTTACCCACAACCATCGCATATTGGAGAATCACAGGTGTTCTGCCTGAAATTTGAACCCATGACTTTCCGATGTGTTGGTGACAGTAAGAGACACACACACAACAAACAAATATTAGGTTGGACAGCAATTGTCCAGCAGACATTTTAGACTGGCTCTCAACTCCTTAAACATCTGACCCTAAGGTGATCTCGGCTCTACTGCTGCTGAAATCCTGATCCATATTTTCATAATTTCCTACATTACAACAGTGACTGCATGTCAAAAAAAATACTTCATTGGCTGTAAAGCGCTTTGGGATGTCTGGTGGTCGTGAAAGGCGCTATATAAATGCAAGTCTTTCTTTTTTCATTTGAACCCCACCCCTCATTGGCCTCCCGTGCTCTTCCCTGCGCAAACTCCAACTTGTACAAAACTCCACTGTCTCGCACTATGTCCTACTTGCCCATCACCCAACTCCTCGCTGACATCTACTGGCTCTCTGTCTCCCAAAACAATGAATTAAAAATCCTTATCCTTGTCTACAAATCTCTCCATGGCCTTACCCCAGCCTTAATCGGCAACCTCCTCCAGCCTTGCGTCCCAGCTCACTAACCTACAGTCCTCTATCTCTGGTCTATGTTCCTCCCCTCCTAGAACTTCTCACTTAGTGATATAGTATTACATAGAATTTACTAAACAGAAACAGGCCATTTTGGCCCAACTGGTCTATGCTGATGTTTATGCTCCACACGAGTCTCCTCCCACCCTACTCCATCTAACCCTATCAGCATAGCCTTCTATTCCTTTCTCATGTACTTATCTAGCTTCCCCTTAAGTAGCTATCAATTGTTTATATCCAACTGTCTGGAACTCCCTCCCTAAACACCTTCATCATGCCACTACATTATGCAAATATTGGTGCATGCCTGGAGTGGATTACCAGGGCAGGCAATAGGGGCTCATCATATCAACAAATTCAACAGAGTTGGGAAGCACTTGGAGACAAAAATTGATAAAGGAGCATGGCAGGTATTTCCTGGACACTAGGACTGGTCAGATGGACTGCAATGGTCATTGCTGGTCAGCTGTGGCTCAGTGGGTAGCACACTCACCTCTGAATCAGAAGGTTGTGGGTTCAAGTCCCACTCCAGGAACTTGAGCACATAAATCTAGGCTGACACTCCCAGTGCTAGTGCTGAGGGAGTGCTGCACTGTTGGAGGTGCCGCCTTTCAGATAAGACGTTAAACCGAGGCCCCGTCTGCTCTCTCAGGTGGACGTAAAAGATCCCGTGGCACTATTTTGAAGAAGAGCAGGGGAGTTATCCCCGGTGTCCTGGCCAATATTTATCCCTCAATCAACATCACTAAAACAGATTATCTGGTCATTATCACATTGCTGTTTGTGGGAGCTTGCTGTGTGCAATTGGTGGCTACGTTTCCCACATTACAACAGTGACTACACTCCAAAAGTACTTCATTGGCTGTAAAGCGGTTTGAGACATCCGGTGGTCATGAAAGGCGCTATATAAATGCAAGTCTTTCTTTCTTGCTCTGCTCCTATGTAAGATGCAATAAATTCTAATGCTGGCGAGGAAACCATTTACTTAATGAAACCTATTACCTAATGTACAAAAGTACAATTGTAGTGCAGATGTGAATTTGGGTGATTGCTTGTGTTGGCACACAATGCTCATCTAAAATTACTCATGAATGTTTTTTAAAAGCTGGACAGTTTTATTAAGTGACTAAGTTCAGCACACAGGGTTGTAAACAGGACTTCTTAATAGGTGAAATATTTTAGTTACTCGAAAAAAAGTTGGCACGTGTGTGTGCTTCAAATGTAATAAAGTGTTATAGCCCAAAAGGCCAACATAATTTATTTAGTGCAGTTCTGAACGTCAATATTGTCAACTTTGAATAGAAAAATATTGACAATATAAATGGCCCTTAACAAGATGGTTCTCTGCCAATCTTAGGACCAATCAAGATTCCAAACTTGGAGGAATTCCCATGCTTTTGACCTTGTAAAAATATAATTTGTACTTAATGTTGCAAGGTACTTGGGGATAAAACACAGTATGGGTAATATAATCCAAATTAATAAATTGAACCTGCCTAAATTGGACATTTTAATGTACAGCTAATCATAAGATCCAGACAGCATTTGCTGAAGTACTTATTTAACATAAATAATATAGTTTACCTGGTTAATAGCTTGAGTCACAAGATTTCATGTTAAGACCTGTTTTTCTTTCTGTGCTAACTAGAGTTGTGGTTATTCAGGGACAGGATAATAAACCTCCCACACCCGACATGAATGGGGCACATGGGGGGTTAAAATAGGAGCAGTGCATTTACCTCCCCATTAGCACCGTAGTCCCACTGGCCATTATTTTAACTCCAGGATTTCGGGAGTTGTGTGAGGCCCTTGCCTTGGGCAACAACAACTTGCAATTATATAGGGCCTTTAATGTAGTAAAAAGCTCCAAGGCACTTCACAGGCACGTTATCAAACAAAATTTGACACCAAGTTGCATATTGGGACAGGTGACCAAAAGCTTGGTCAAAGAGGTAGGTTTTAAGGACCGTCTTAAAGGAGGAGAGAGAGGCAAGAGGCGGAGAGGTTTAGGGAAGGAATTCCAGAGCTTAGGGCCAAGCCAGCTGAAGGCACGGCCGCCAATGGTGGAGCGATTAAAATCGGGAATGCGCAAGAGGCCAGAATTGGAGGCATGCAAAGTTCTCGGAGGGTTGTAGGGCTGAAGCAGGTAGCAGAGGTAGGGAGGGGCGAGGTCATGGAGGGTTAGAAACAAGGAAGAGAATTTTAAATTTGAGGCACCGTTTCCTTGGGTCCCCGGCAGCAGTCTTCTGCCACACAATTTCCCGCACCCGCCCGTCAGCTTTGAGTGGGAGTCCGAATCGAAAAATTAAAATTAGACCTGGGAGTTAAAATGGCCTGGGCTGATCACCATCCCACCCACCGTCCCCCCCCCCCCCGCCCCCCCACCACCACATGCCACACTCTCGGCCCCGAAAACCACTCCTTTCTTCTCTGCGACATACAATTCAAAGCCAGCTTGGATTTGAAGGATCCAGGCTCATACCGCTGACGGATTCATTCTGCCAACAGACTGAATCCAGTAGCTGGAACTTGTGTTGGTATCACTTCAGTAATCTGGACAGTGTGGGAATAGAAGAGAGTTGTGGCTGTCTGCGGATTGCTGGGGTAATGCCAGAACTGCGCAGCACTGCAACCATTAAAATAACATAACTGATACGTTCAATGCAGTCATTAGACATAAAAAAAAAACCAGGCTGTCCCCATCGAATGTGTGGAGAGGTGTGTGGCTTCCATCTGTCTGAAACATAGAAACATAGAAGATAGGAGCAGGAGTAGGCCATTCAGCCCCTCGAGCCTGCTCCGCCATTCGATGAGATCATGGCTGATCATCCAAACTCAGTACCCTGTACCTGCTTTCTCCCCATATCCCTTGATACCTTTAGCTTTAAGAAATATATCTAACTCATTCTTGAATATATTTAATGACTTGGCCTCAACTACCTTCTGTGGTAGAGAATTCCACAGGTTCATCACTCTCTGGGTGAAGAAATTCTTCCTCATTTCTGTCCTAAATGGCTTACCCCTTATCCTTAGATTATGACCCCTGGTTCTGGACTCTCCGACCATCGGGAACATTCTTCCTGCATCTAGTTTGTCCAGACCTGTCAGAATTTTATATGTTTCGATGAGATCCCCTCTCATTCTTCTATACTCCAGCGAGTATAAGCCCAATCGACCCAATCTCTCCTCATATGTCATTCCTGCTATCCCAGGTATCAGCCTTGTGAATCTTCGCTGAACTCCTTCCATGGCAAGAACATCCTTCCTCAGATAAGGCGACCAAAACTGCACACACTACTCAAGGTGTGGTCTCACCAAGGCCCTGTACAACTGCAGCAGGACATCCCTGTTCCTATACTCAAACCCTTTCGCTATGAAGGCCAACATACCATTTGCCTTCTTCACCGCCTGCTGCACCTGCATGCTTACCTTCAGTGACTGGTGCACAAGGACACCCAGGTCTCATTGCACTTCCCCTTCTCCCAATCTATTGCCATTCAGATAATAGTCTGCCTTTCTGTTTTTGACACCAAAGTGGATAACCTCGCATTTATCCACGTTATATTGCATCTGCCACGCTTCTGCCCACTCACCCAACCTGTCCAAATCATCCTGGAGTTTCTCAGTATCCTCCTCGCAGCACACACGCCCACCCAGCTTTGTGTCATCTGCAAACTTGGAGATATTACATTTAGTTCCCTTATCTAGATCATTAATGTATATTGTGAATAGCTGGGGTCCAAGGACCGAACCCTGCAGTACCCCACTAGTCACTGCCTGCCACTCGGAAAAAGACCCATTAATTCCTACTCTCTGCTTTCTGTCCGCCAACCAGTTCTCTATCCAAGTCAATACCTTGCCCCCAATCCCATGTGCCTTAACTTTACACGCTAATCTCTTATGCGGGACCGTATCGAAAGCCTTTTGAAAGTCCAAATACACCACATCTACTGGTTCTCCTTTATCTATTTTCCCAGTTACATCCAGTGCCGACCCTGGTGAATTATCCAGGGTCAGCTTACTTTTAGTATTCTGGGTGGGCTCCTGGTGGTTTAATGGCAGCTGTGGCTCAGTGGGTAGCACTATTGTCTCTGAGTCAGAATGTTGTGGGTTCAAGTCCCACTGCAGAGATTTGAGCACATAATCCAGGCTGACTCGCCAGTGCAGTACTGAGGGAGTGCTACCCAGTCGGAGGTGGCATCTTTCGAATGAGACGTTAAACCGAGGCCCCGCCTGCCCTTTCAGATGCACGTAAAAGATCCCATGGCACTATTTCGAAGAAGAGCAAGGAAGTTCTCCCTGGTGTCCTGGCCAATATTACTATAAAAATGCATTGCAATTAAACTTCAAACGCAGATATTCCTATAACTAGATATTACCTTTGTTTTATTAGCAATACTTTAAATCTAGTCCAAAATTACAATGATCCAACTTGCTTTGCTGCTAGATTAGTCTCAAACAAGCAATAGTCACTATTATCTTTATTAAAACATAAGAAAGCTCGGAGCAGGAAAAGGCCCTTCAGCCCATAAAGCCCACTCCATCCAGAGTCCATGTATAACTATTCCACCATGGAAAGCCAAAGAGCTTTTAAGACTGGCCAGTTACTATGTTAGAATGTTGTACTCACAACGAGAAGAGCCAAAACTAATGTAGCGCATTTTGAGTTCACCAAAAGCAGTACATGTTAGATAAAGGGCCAGAAATTCGGCTCCCTGGCTTCCCGCGGGTGCAAGGATCGCGCGCGCACCTACCTACCGCGCCTGCCGTTGACCTCTGGGCCCACGGGGACTTCGGCTCCTGGGCCTCCTCCAACTGCCGGCGCGCAGTGCTTGTGTATCCCAGGGGCGTAGTTAGTGCGATGCGTCCCCTGGGATCACGTGGGCCATGGAGAGCCAATGGCAGCAGACTATCTTTCATTCATAGATTTGACAGGAAGACCTGTCAAATCTATGAATTGAAATCGGCCCCAAAACATCCCTAAAACTACAAATACATTTTTTTTTTAAATCACATTTTTAAAATAACTATAAATTACATTAATTAACTATTTTAAACAAAAATTTAAATTTTTGAAAATATTTATTACATTTTTTAACGGGGCTAAAACTAAACTTACCTTTCTTTAAAGTAATTTAAAAAGATAAATCTGTGAAAAAACTGTTTAAATTTTAATAAAATCAACACTTACCTTGTTAAAAGAAGGCCTTGCGCATCCTTTTTAAAAGTGTATCTTCTCCGTGCTTACCTTCACGGAGGAACCTGAAAAAAAAATCCGAAGTGCGAGGCGAACACGCTGGCCCTCCGGCGTGTGCGTTCGACCTCTGAACCCCTTTCCTCAGGGGAACGGAAGTGCCGGTTTCCCACGCATGCGCAGTGCATGCAAGAAACCAGCACTTTCGTTCCGTCCACGGGTGAGTACACAGTGCGTACTCACCCGACAACAGACGAATTTCTGCCCCAAAGTAAGAGATACCCAGGAGTGGGGAAAAGACGAACCCCATCTTATTGTTCAGGTGAATTTTGCTTACTTGCTTTTAGTAATTATGCAGGGTAAATTTTCTGGTTTGCTATTGTTGGCGGCAGCGGAACAGAATCTGCGCAGGGGAAGTGGAAAATTGGGCAGATATTGATCTCACCACATTTCCGTCCATTATGTGTAGAGTCCAAACTTCTACTTGGACCTTACGGCAGGCTTAAGGAGCTCTTGCCAAAAACAGGCAAGAGTTTAATTTTAATATGTAAACCTATTTTTATAATGTGCATATTGGCAGGTTCACAATCAAGAAAGCGCAATATGTTGTTCGAAGCTAACAGGGCATCAACATGTAAATGTTGCATGCTATCACGCCATACTCCAGCCCTTTGATTAGAATTTAGAGTAACTGAAAAATGGGAAGGCCATGCAAGTTCGACTCCTTAATTTACTAACGTGCAATCAGATTCACAAAAAGGGAGAATGTTCAAAGTAAACTAGTCGCAACAGCAGTGAATTGCTGCTGGCACACATCACTGGAATGAAATGGCGCAAATTAACCCTTATGAATACTGAACGTCTTTTGGAATTTCACAGAATCACAGAATCCCCACAGTGCAGATAGAGGCCATTTCGGCCCACGGAGCCTGCACCGACACATATCCCACCCTATCCCCGTAACCCCACGTATTTAATCCCCCCTAACACTAAGGGTCAATTTATCATAGCCAAATCAACCTAACCCGCACATCTTTGGACTGTGGGAGGAAACCGGAGCACCCGGAGGAAACCCACGCAGAGACGGGGAGAATGTGCAAACTCCACACAGACAATCACCTGAGGCCGGATTCGAACCCGGGTCCCTGGCGCTGTGAGGCAACAGTGCTAACCACTATGCCACCGTGTTGTACGTTTATTAACTGCCAAAAATTATTTTTCTTGATGACCATCTATGTTTTGACAAAAATATATGGAATTGGAATTTAATTAGTAGAGTGCAATGTTGGCTAGCCATTTCTTGGCCTTCGCACTGAGACTATTGACCTTTATCCTCATCGGTCCCATGCCTTCTGGATGGCTCATACTGTTATGACTCTAGTAGTCACCTCCTGCGAAGCAGCCTAGATAAGATTGTTTTTTCTAGGGCCCACACTGGGGAGTGCCCAAGGTCACTGATTATTGCCCCGATTTCTGTTTGCCGCTAATTAGAATGTAGTGGGGATTCCGTGAGTGGGTACTAAGATATAGGAACATAGGAACAGGAGTGGCCCAATCAGCACCTCGAGCCTGTTCCACCATTCAGTTAGATCATGGCTTTGCTCCATATTCCTTGATACCCTTATCCAACACAAATCTATCTCAGTTTTAAAGGTTTCAATTAACCCCCAGCATCCACGGCCTTTTGGGGGAGAGTTCCAGATTTCTACTACCCTTTGTATGAAGAAGTGCTTCCTGATTTCACTCCTGAATGGTCTGGCTCTAATTTTAAGATTATGGGGGAGAAATGTGGCTGCTTTGTGCCTCCCGTTAGCGCCTTGCGGGGGGGGGGGTAATGGGTTAGCGACCGGGAGCGGCGAATTCAGCAAACTTCCCTGCCGGTTTAGCACTGGTGCTGACACTTACCGCCTCACCCTCTAGCGCCTCGCAGATCGTGCGCAGCGCCCCATTACCGCCCCGGATGTGAAATTGCCTCCGGCCCCCTGCTGTATCGCCGGGCGTCAGCAACGGCAGGAAGAGGAAACGTTGTCACCTCGGCTGGCCACTTGGGGAGTGCTAATTAAAGGCAGTGGTTCTCAGGTAGGCCAAACTTTATTCTTTGCACCAGTTTGGTGCCTGCTGAAAGTTTTCAATGCTTTATTGTTGCGAGGTGTCCAAGCCCACCACTCTCCGAGTGTTTGGGGCTGTAACGGCAGTCGCGCAGTTCGCCTGGCAACACAGAACTGAGCAGAAGTATGTTGTGCACCATCATTGGCCCTTCCCTTTAAGCAAAGGAAGCAGCCTCCGATGCCGGTATCTTTGCACTTCACATTGTTGACCGCTCCGCCGCTACCGCCTCACTCTCGCACTTTAGCGCCCTAAGAGAAGTGGTTAGCGCTTGATTTAGCGTTCCACCTCCCTCTTGGAGTGCTAAAGCTCAATTTCCCGGGACCAGAAAATGAGTATCGCCTGGCGATACTTTTCCGAGATTTCAAAAGTTATCGCCCCAAACGGGGCGCTATGGAATTTCTAGCCCTTATGTCCCTTGTTCTGGATTCCCCCACCAGAGGGAATAGTTTCTCTATCACTCCTCAATCTTCTAAACTCAAAAGAAACACAAGCCAAGTTTATACAACCTGTCCTCATAATTTAACCCTTTAAGCCCCTGTATCATTCTGTTGAATTTGCAATGCACTCTCTCCAAGGCCACTATATCCTTTCTAAGATGCAGTGCTCAGATCTGAACATAGTACTCCAGAGGAGGTCTGACCAAGGCTCTATACAACTGAAGCATAACTTCCTCCCTTTGATATAAAGGCCATCATTCCATTAGCCTTTTTGATTGTATTTTGTACCTGTCCACTAGTTTTAGTGATTTGTGTACATGGACACCCAAATCTCGTTCCTCCTCCACAGCTCCTAGTTTCTCATCATTTAGAAAATTTGTCTTTCTTGGATCCAAAGTGGATGACCTCACACTACCTCACATTGAACTCAATTTGCCAATCTTACCCACTCACTTAATCTAGCAATGTCCCTTTGTAACTTTCTGTTCCCATCTGCACACCTTACTGTGCCTCCCAACTTAATGTCATCCGCAAGCTTGGATATACAACACTCTATTCCTTCATCCAAGTCATTGTTAAATATGGTGAGAAGCTGAGGCCACAATACAGATCCCTGGGGGACATCACTACAATCAGAGTGGGGGGAATTTGGAGGGGGGGGTCAGCGGGTGCAATCAGTGGAGGGTCTGGTGGGAAAATGTTTTTTTTGACAGCAGGTCGGGACCCCGCTGTCAACCTGCCGCCACGCGTCTTTCCCAGATGTCGGGTCTGTCAGCGCTGAGCGGACCTGACACGCAGCAGCGGGGGAGGCAATTCAGGTCATTATGACCTTGTTAACAGAGGATTAACAACTATTTTCAGCTCACCATCAGAGTTTACAAGGTCGCCCACGGGGTTCACGCTGCTCAGAGATCACGTCAGGTAAGCAGGGCATGAGTTGCAAGTATATACTTCCTTAAATAAGGAGACCAAAACTGTACGCAGTACTCAAGGTGTGGTCTCACCAATAACCTGTACAGTTGTAGCAGGACTTCCCTGCTTTTATACTCCAACCCCCTTGAAATAAAGGCCAACATTCATTTGCCTTTTTGATTACTTGCTGTACCTGCATGCTAACTTTTTGTGTTTCATGCACAAGGACCCCCAGGTCCCTCTGAACTGTAGCATTTTGTAATCTCTCTCCACTTAAATAATGGTTTGCTTTTTTATTTTTCCTGCCAAAGTGGATAACCTCGCACTTTCCCACATTATACTCCATCTGCCAAATGTTTGCCCACTCACCTAGCCTGTCTATATCCCTTTGCAGATTCTTTGAGTCCTCTGCACAACTTACTTTCCCACCCATCTTTGTATCATCCGCAAACTTGGCTACATTACACTCGGTCCCTTCATCCAAGTCATTAATGTAGATTGTAAATAGTTGAGGCCCCAGCACCGATCCCTGTGGCACCCCACTAGTTACCATTTGCCAACTGGAAAATGACTCATTTATCCCAACTCTCTGCTTTCTGTTAGTTAGCCAATTCTCTATCCATGCTAATATATTACCCCCAATTCCGTGAGCTCTTATCTTATGCAGTAACCTTTTATGTGGCACCTTATCGAATGCCTTCTGGAAATCCAAATACATCACATCCACTAGCTCACCTTTGTCCACCCTGCTCATTACATCCTCAAAGAACTCCAGCAAATTTGTTAAACATGATTTCCCTTTCATAAAACCTTGACTGCATTATGATTATCCAAATGCCCTGCTACTGCATCCTTAATGAAGGACTCCAGCATTTTCCCAACGACAGATGTTAGGCTAACTGGTCTATAGTTTCCTGCTTTCTGTCTCCCTCCTTTCTTAAATAGGGGTGTTACATTTGCGGTTTTCCAATCCGCTGGGACCTCTCCAGAGTCCAGGGAATTTTGGTATATTGCAACCAATGCATCCACTATCTCTGCAGCCACTTCTTTTAGACCCTGGGATGCAGGCTATCTGGAGACTGATCTATAAACTCTCCCAAATGAAATGTAGCAAAGGGGGGAGAGAGAGACTGCTGGCCAGGCCCCACAAGGAAAATTTAGGTATTAACTCCCCCAGACTCTCCACGCGCCCGCCCTCCACCTTCACTACCACAAGACCCCCTCTCCCCCGGGAATGCCCTTCCCCACATTTACATGAGTGCTGACGGGAGGCCAGGGGCCACCCGGTTTTCTGGAAGCCAGTAGACGTTTCCCACCCGGAACGACATCAGAGCCCAATCTGCATATTTAAAGAAGGACCCAGTCAGTTTCCAGTAGGTGTCCTTCTCGCCTGCTCAGAAGAGCAGGTTAAAACTGTGCCCATGCTGGACCGGTGGGGGGTGCCGCGCAGAGGTAAAATTGTCCCTTCTACGTGCAACACCATGGGAGATCAACCAGTATATAAAATAACATATCTGCGCGCACTTCCTGTCAAGTTCCAATGTCCACATTTATAATGGAAAATGCCTATGTAAACTTGTCACACTGTAATTGCACCTTCCTGCCAAAATAGCAATAAGGACAGAAAATAAAGACTGAATTACTGCGTGTGTCCTGGTCCAATTATCCCCAGTTATCTAACCCTGCTTCACCTGAGGCCTATACTTGGTCTTGACACCTATGCACAATCCCATGGGAGATCAACTAATTATCAATTATTTTTGTACAATACTTAGATGGAGTTGGTGTGAGCTTGTTTTACAGATATTTCTACAATTGCAGTTCCTCGGTCAGTTAATTATATGCAACGCAGGGCACATTGGCAAAAGCAACAAAAAGAGGCACAATTGCGAGATGGTTGAATGCCAAGTCAGATGTTTTCCAGCAGGTGTTCTGTATGTTTATGATTAATTTGGGCTAATGCATCAATACTATGAACCGCTTCAGTAGTGAAAAATCTGTTGCTCCTTCTTCTGATCAAAACAAGTAGTTAGGTTTGAACTTTCAATTTATTGTGATAAACTGGCTGCATTGAACCAACTAATCTGTGTATTTGCGCTCAGAAGTGTTTTGAAACCGTAGTAATGAACTTCATACATCTCAACTTCAAAATACTTTTCTTAACTTCAATGTACTTTCATCAAAATGCATTCCACAAGGACTCCGAACCAGTATCCAAGAAGCAACAGGTTTTTGGAACCATATTATACCTGTCGAGACAGAACTGGAACCGAGGTGAATTAAAATGAAGTAGATGTACTATTGCTCTTAGTTCTGTTTTTCTAATCCTATAAACAGCCTGGTATTGCATAAGTCATTTTTGGCAGATAACTATTTATGGTTAAAATGAAAATTCTGTGCAAGAACTTAACTGCTCATTGCACAAGAATAGAAAATAAAATCAGGCGAGATAGGCCAACCAGTCCAATGTAGCTCATCCATCCAATAAAACCTAGGGGATGAATTCTTACGGAGGTTCTGCCACAAAAATTCAATTCTACCACCCACCCCCCCAAACCAGTCAGCCTCATCACGACATCTAACGGTTTTTAAATGATTCCAAGTCTTTTTGGTTCCGTTATCCTACCCAGAAAGTTAATTCCAAGTGTCGCTTACTCTCTGCAGAAAGACCTTCCTAACATCAGTCTTAATTTGCCATACACCGGTTTGAACCTATGTCCCCCTTGTCTTGCTGTCCAGCTTTACCATGTAATAAGCCTAGTGCATTGGCAGTAAATCTGGTAAAAGCGAAAGGTTTACTGAAATTGCCCAAGAATCAGCATTGTGTGTGAGCTCACACATGGGGGGGTAATTGTACAAGTCCCAGTGCGGAATTGAAAAGTTACCCCCATTAAATTTTGCTACTGGTTGGTTGATTGAGTAATCTATGGTAAAATCAAACAATATCTAGAGCCCGGGATGCAGCAGCCATTGCTGGGTATCTCTTAGTGCAGCATGAGCGGGAGGCAGCTTAGAAACGCAGAGGGCACAGAAGGCAGACAGTTGGATGAACTAACCCAGACCACGGATCTATTGGAACAAGATTAGCAACAGGGTCAGCCAACTGTTGATGGAGGAGCAGTGCATGATGAGCGTTAAGCGAAGGACCTGCAGGGACAGCCAACCATGATCGCTGCAATATAAAGCAGAGATTTGGGGTGCTCAAGCAATAGGCCAGGGAATCGGGCGGTCTCGACACATGCTGCACAGTATCATTGTGGGCAGAGGGCACACTGTGAGTTTGGATGAGGAGTGGCTGCCAGGTCTGAAATAGGAGGAGGCTGATGGTGCGCAGTAGCAACCAACAGTGGACCAACTCATTGCTTGTACACTGAATTACGTTATAAGGGGTAACTTTTTGACTTTGTGCGTCTTGGTGGGAGGTCTCACCACCCTGGGGTTGCAAACTGGAAACTCAGACATGTGCTGTGCACATTTTTTGGGCCGTTGAAATTAATGGTCGGTGAAAGTATGTGCCCAAAATCTCTCAATGGGCAAGACTTTCTGTTGAGGGTGAAGTTGGAATATTACCCCTTCACTGTCAGATTGTGTAAAGAAGCAGTTCACGTTAAACCTTACATTGTGTCCATTGTAACCCTCTTCCTCACACCGAGACTGTGGAATCAAACCCTAGTATCTCCATAACTATCGATCCCAGAACTGTATCTGACTGTGAAATTGAAAAACAACAAAATGAAATACACTGGTGCTAGAAAAATGCATTATGGGCTTTTAAAATAAAAAAACAAGGATCAATAGGTGATCCATGTGCCAAGTTTGATGTTCATCCTCTGGGAATCAGCAAATTCCTTTCTTTGCACAAGCAGCTTAAAGATTTCTGTGCTAAGAACCTTAACTTCCAAATTTCCCATGCATACTTTTGCGCACACATGCCAAAAAATTTCAACTGACAGCACAGTCCAAGTAAACAGTCCTTGAAATTAAAGCAAGAAAGATTACTTACCCTGCGCACAACTGGGGAGGTCTGAGGAGCCCCAGATATTGGGCCTTGGACCTCATTTTCACATAATGGCGCTGCGGGAGGAGGCCACGCAGGTAAATGATGGGAGTTCGGGCTGAAGCCAGGAACTCAGCGGCCCATAGGTAAGTGATTCATGGGGCTCGAGGGGATCAAGGCCCACAGGTAAGTGATTCATGGGGCTCAAGGGGATCAAGGCCCACAGGTAAGTGATTCATGGGGCTCAAGGGGATCAAGGCCCACAGGTAAGTGATTCATGGGGCTCAAGGGGAGGGGGGGGGGGGGGAGGGGGGGGGGGAGGGGGGGGGGGGGGGGAGGGGGTGCAGGGGTACCATGGCCCACAGATAAGTGATTGCAAGGGGACAGGGGAGGGATCATGGGATGAGGGGGAATCACTGGACTGGGGAGATCATGACCCACAGCTAAGTGATTCGAAGGGCTGAGGGGGTTGGGGGTGCGGAATCGATGGCAAAAGAAATACTACAAAAAGTGCAAGAAAAGTAATCCAGAAGGCACAAATCCAACAAGGTAAAAAAAGTAGGAAAAATTCAGATTCACCTTTAAGAAAGCAAGCTCTCAAAATCTGGCACGTACCTTCCCAGCACCACCCATTTTACTTGGACTCACAAAGCAGATGAAAAATGCCCAACAATAAACCAGGAAATTACACTTAAAGGTATTTCACTTTCCAGGAATGCGCATTCAAAAAATCGTCCCTGTGGTATCATTCCAAGGAACAGCGCAGGTTCTGCCAGCCCGAGTTCCTGCCCCTGCTCACCCAATCCGCCCTGGCACAATCAGTGAAGCAGATTAGAAAATCTAGCCTCCTATCACATCCCTCAGAACAAAGCGAGAGGTGAGAGGGTGCCACATCACACTGGGCCACAAAGATCTCAGCGTGCCACTGCCACTGCATGAGGCACATGACTGCACTCCATCTTAATTATAATAACTGCCCTTTAATTAAATGCCTCTCAGGAGAAAAATGTGCAGTCTTGAACTTTTAACCACTTGACTGCACTTTCATAACATTATTTGCCACAACAGACCTCATAAACCAAATCACAAGGCACAACATTCCCCCGAGCCATCCTGTTATAGTTTCAAGTGCTTTGAAGCAGCCCAGCTTGACAGGATACATATTCCAGAGCCATAACGTGGCCTGAAATGAAAGGCTTTCTTTGTTAAAAAAAAAACCATTTTGCTCAAAGTGAATCTGCACACTTTCCCACTAAGCTTTCTGGTGATTCGGTGATGTTTGTTTTGCAGCTGGGAATTGATGGTCTTACCTACTCTGTTATGGTTTATGGAGCTGTTGGTTGCATTGGAATGTACTGGCTGCGTCTGCAGTATAGACGTCACCCCGTGAAGAAGGGTTATCAGCTTGCTCATGAACACCACTATCAGTGAACAAACGGATATTTAGCTGGCAAGAGAAGAGCTGGACACCCTTTTCAAAAGTTAATGTAAACTTTTGAAACATTAAAGGGCAAGTTTGATGAGTTAGCGCTCCCGGCGTGGAGCATGGTTTGACGGGAGGGCAGAGCAGGCAATCGGTGCGTGGAGCTCGATGTGGCCAATCAGAGCCCGCACAATTTTCAGTTTATTAATTTTAACAACCAAAAAAATTGGGAGAACCACAGATGAGGTGCCCTGATCTCCATGCCTGATTGTTCAATCTGCCCTCCCATTGAGCTCCAGTCTGGAAACAGTAACTTGTAAAATTTACTCCGAAAAGTGCAATTTCTCAAGCTACCTATCATAGCCAATTTTTTTCTGCATTCCTGTTTCCCCCCCCCCCCAATTTTCTACCCTTGCCTTTTCTCCACTGCTAAAGTCATCAACTCTTGCTGAAGTACGGTTCTGCAGGTGCCAGTAGCCCTCTGGTACCCCACCAACGTGGCCGTTTATGCTTCACGCGAGAGTCTGGACAGTGAACAAGCTATTTGACCAAGGAAGACCTCACAGCCAAGCCCAATCCTGCCCTCGTCTGACATTCACACACATGCAACATGGGCCACTAGATAGTGATCCGGGCCAGCAACTCTGGCTGACTTTTCCGCCTCTCGAAGCCCGAGGTGCTGAGGCAAAGTGTAGCACCCTGACTGCTGCCCAGCTGAGATCAGTTAACTCAGCACAGACCAGAGATCAAAGCTAGGATCTTCCTGGCCTCTTGCGCATCCCCGATTTCCTTCACCTCACCGTTGGCGGCCGTGCCTTCAGCTGCCTGGGCCCTAAGCTCTGGAATTCCCTCCCTAAACTTAGCCTCCTTTCTACCTCTCTCTCCTCTTTAAGACTCTCCTTAAACGCTCTTTGATCAAGCTTTTGGTCGCCTGCCCTAATATCTCCTCATGTGTCTCGGTGTCAAATGTTTGTTTGATAACGCTCCTATGAAGCGCCTTGGGATGTTTTACTACGTTAAAGGCTATATAAATGCAAGTTGTTGTTGTAGTTGGTCTATTTCCACAACAACACCGACTAATGCATTTATCAACTTGAGCCATTGGGGGGAGTCAGTCAATAAGTTTTTGATGACAGCTTTTAGCACAAGGTTTGTTCTGTATCAGCCAGTTTTATAAGTGCCAGTGAGTGAATCTTGCCCCTCACAAAGAAGTCTCACAGCTGCAGCTGAAGCTGTGACTAATTTCAATTCTCCAGACATTCCCGTCAGACATGCATGAAACTTGGAGGCGGTGCGCCATGACAAAGTAATTACACTGTCAAAATTAATCCGACAGGAACAGAATTCCCCTCGTGGCGAGGGGAGATTTGTTATCTAATCAAGCAATTTTACTGCCAACAGCCTGTATAATTAAACTACACGGCCTAAAAAAACACATATCTACCCATTCCTCTGCCTCACGTTTCAAATAACAAAGAAAAGCCGAGGAACACTCGAGGTCACAATCGGGAGAGCCATTTTTGACTTGACCCAGCTGTGGACACTGCACATTTATGGGCTCTCAGCAAACAGACTCGATCGCTCAGCAACACACACGATGAGGCAGATGCAATAGTGAGCCCGTAAACATTCAAATCCCAGCCGACACACAGTCGTACAGGGGTCAGACACCTCTTAAATCGGAATCAGCAGTCTGCTAGTTACATACGAGAGCACTGGATTCCCCAGCCAGGAGCGGCAGGTCTCAACCCATGGGGGGGGAATTTGAACCCCCAAGGACGGCTGGGTGGGGGACGGCTGGGAAGGTAAAAATTTAAAAGTTCTAAAACCCAACCCCAACCTCCAGCACGGGATTCCCAGGGCTCAGGAAACTCGCTATTGAAACGGACGCGAGATTGAGCGGCACTTCATGGGGTGTTTAAAGCTCTGATTGCCCGATATGAGATTGCCCGATATGAATAAAGGTGGGGGATGGGGATGGTGGGGATGGGGATGGTGGGTGGGGGGTGGAGGGGGGGGGGGGGGAGATGGTGTGGGTGGGGGGGGGGGGGGATGGTGTGGGTGGGGGGGGTAGGGGAGTGGGGGGGTAGGGGAGTGGGGGGGTAGGGGAGTGGGGGGTAGGGGGTGGATGGTGTGGGTGGGGGGGGGTACGGGAGTGGGAGGGGGGGGGGGTAGGGGAGGGGGGGTGGGGGGGGGTAGGGCAGGGGGCACCATGGATGTATTCGATAGGACATTGGACGAGGAAGACAATCACCATCCACAGCAGCCACGCCGTGCTGTGGTAGGATCTGCACCGGAGAGAGGTGCACAAGACAGGTCTGGAGAACAGCGGAGGGGAGAACAGACTGGAGGACAGCAAGAGGAGAGTAACGGAGGGCAGTGTTCCCTGTAAGGTGTGCGGTATTTTAAATGGCCCGTGCAGGCCCTTAAAGGGGCCGCGCAGGGCCAAAAAAAATTACAGGGAACACAGACAGAGGGGCTGAGGTCACAAGAGGCTCTACCCATGTGAGAGGGTCCACAGACAGAGGCTCAGCTTCTTTGACCTATCTGAAGAGCAGTGCTTCCACAGGCTCAGATTGACACGGCAGGTGGTCACACACATCTGCAGTCTCCTTCAAGAAGAGCTGCTCCCTGCTGGACCTGGTGGCCGCGGATTGCCCGTCGGTGTGAAAGCCAACACTGCCCTCAATTTCTTTACCTTCGGCTCCTTCCGGTTCGCCACCAGAGACATCTCGAGGGTCTCTCGGTCGGCTTCACATAAATGTATAAGGCAGGTCACAGCTGGTTTGTTTGCCAGGGCATCGAATTATTTCGACTTCCCTAGCAACGACAATAGCCAGAATGAGCGGGCAGTCAGATTCGTGTCTCTGTTTGGCTTCCCACAAGTACAGGGTGCCATCGATTGCACACATGTGCCCATCCGAGGACCACCAGATCAACCAGGAGGTTTTATCAACTGCAATGGAGTTCATTTCATCAATGCACAGCTGGTGTGCAACCACAAGAGGTGGTTCATGCACGTGTGCACCAGACTCCCTGTGAGTTGTCATGATGCTTTAATACTGTGGCAGTCTAAACATCTTCATACCAGGAAACAGAATTAACGGCTGGCTCATAGGAGACAAGTAATACCCCCTTCAAACTGGGATCCTGACACCGGTGAGGAACCTCACCCATGATGCGCAAGAGTGTTACAACGAGAGGCACATGACCACCAGGTGCGTCTTCGAACAAGCCACCAGCATGCTGAAGATGCGCTTCAGGTGCCTAGATGGGTCTGGAGGTGCCATTCAGTACTTGCCAGCGAGGGTGCCTAGATTGATAGTGGTGTGCTGCGGCCTGCTCAACACGCCCACTTCCATGTCCCCTTTCGCCATCATCCCTCTCTTGGACCAGTGTCACATCATTCCTATCACTCTGCTGGAGAGCAGCTTGGTGAAGATCAGTGATGTGTTGTAAGGCCACGGATAAGGTATCTGTCATCATGGGGGAAGGTTTAAACTAATTTGACTGGGGGAGGAGCACCAGGACGCAGCAGCAAGGAGAAGCGTCAAGGTGCAAAGAAAACTAGGAGGGTCAAACAGCAACAGAACAAAGAATAGTGTAGAAAGAGCAGGAAGTAGATGGAGGAAGAAAGCAAAGCCGACTAGCATGGTATTGGAATGCATATGTGTTAATGCGAAGTGCGTTACAAATAGGGTTGGCGTGTTACAGACGCAAATTGTCACATGGGGCTATGATATTGTGGTTATATCGGAGACCTGGATAAACATGGGCAGGAATGGGAACTAACTATCACTGGCTACCAATGTTCCCTTTAAGCTGAGTGGCCATGCAGCTCTTTGGACCTCCCGCTCGCCGGCTTTTCAATAGGAAAAACTGTGCATGCTCGGTATTTTGCATGGGCTGCGCACCCAAAAAAAAATTAACGGAAACATTGCTGGCTACAATGTATTCAGGAGGGATAGCAAAGGAAAAAAGACGGGGGCGGGGCGGGAGTGGGTGGTCGTATTGATCAAGGATAATATTACAGTTTTACAGAGGGACAATATACTAGAGGCTTCAAAGACTGAATCTATTTGGTTAGAGTTAAGGAACAGAAAAGGATCTGTTACATTGCTGGGTGTTTACTATAGACCCCCAAATAGTGTGAAGGAGATAGAGGAGCAAATCTGCAGGCAAATTTCAGAGAAATGTAAAAATAATGGAGCAGCAATAGTAGGGGACTTCAATTACCCTAATATAGACTAGAGAGGGGCTGTGTAAACACAGTTAAGGGCAAGGAGGGTGAGGAATTCCTAAAATGTGTACAGGAGAATGTTCTTAATCAGGATGTTTCTAGCCCAAGAAGGAAGGAAGCAGTGTTGGATCTATTTCTGGGGAATGAACCATCTTCAGCCAGAAGTGCCGAGTGGATGATCCATATCGGCCTACTCCTGAGGTCCCCATCATCACAGAGGCCAGTCTTTAGCCAATTCGATTCAGTCCACATGATATCAAGAAACAGCTGAGCACACTGGATACAGCAAAGGCTGTGGGCCCCGACAATATCCCGGCTGTCGTACTGAAGACGTGTGCTCCAGAACTAGCCGCGCCTTTTGCCAAGCTGTTCCAGTACAGCTACAACACTGGGATCAACCCGACAATGTGGAAAACTGCCCAGGTATGTCCTGTCCACAAAAAGCAGGACAAATCCACCCCGGCCAATTACCGCCCCATTAGTCTACTCTAAATCATCAGCAAAATGAATGAAGGTGTCATCGACAGTGCTATCAAGTGGCACTTACTCACCAATAACCTGCTCACTGATGTCCAGTTTGGGTTCCGCCAAGACCACTCGGCTCCCAACCTCATTAAAGCCTTGATCCAAACATGAACAAAAGAGCTGAATTCCAGAGGTGAGGTGAGCGTAACTGCCCTTGACATCAAGGCAGCATTTGACCGAATGTGGTATCAAGGAGCCCTAGTAAAACTCAAGTCAATGGGAATCGGGGGGAAAACGCTCCACTGGCTGGAGTCATACCTAGCATAAAGGAAGATGGTTGTGGTGGTTGAAGGTCAATTATCACAGCCCCAGGACATCGCTGCAGGAGTTCCTCAGCGCAATGTCCTAGGCCCAACCATCTTCAGCTGCTTCATCAATGACCTTCCCTCCAACAAAAGCTCAGAAATGGGGATGTTCGCTGGTGACTGCACAGTGTTCAGCGCCATTCACAACTCCTCAGATAATGAAGCAGTCCATGCCCGCATGCAACAAGACCTGGACGACGTTCAGGCTTCGGCTGATAAGTGGCAGGTAACATTCGCGCCACAGAAGTGCCAGGCAATGACTATCTCCAACAAGCGAGAGTCTAACCACCTCCCCTTGACATTCAATGGCATTTCCATCGCCGAATCCCCCACCATCAACATCCTGGGGGTCACCATTGACCAGAAACTTAACTGGACCAGCCACATAAATACTGTGGCAACAAGAGCAGGTCAGAGGCTGGGTATTCTAAGAACATAAGAACATAAGAAATAGGAGCAGGAGTAGGCCAATCGGCCCCTCGAGCCTGCTCCGTCATTCAATAAGATCATGGCTGATCTGATCCTAACCGCCAATCTACTATCTATCACAGAACCATCTCCTGCATCTAACAGAATTGCACACACGAAATAGGAGCAGAATCAGGCTACACGGTCCCTGGGCCCGCTCCACTACCCACAGGGCCATGACCGATCCGAACCTAGACTCATGTCCAAATTCCTGCCCGCTCCCCGTAACCCTTAATGCCCTTTACTTCTAGGAAACTGTCTATTTCTGTTTTAAATTTATTTAATGATGTAGCTTCTACAGCTTTTTGTGGCAGCATATTCCATGGACCTACCACCCTCTGAGTGAAGTAGTTCCTCCTCATCTCAGTTTTGAAAGAGCAGCCCCTTATTCTAAGACTATGTCCCCTAGTTCTAGTCTCACCCGTCATCGGGAACATCCTCCCCGCATCCACCCGATCCAACCCCTTCACAATCTTATATGTTTCAATAAGATCGCCTCTCATTCTTCTGAACTCCAATGAGTAGAGTCCCAATCTACCCAACCTCTCCTCATATGACCACCCCCTCATCCCCGGGATTAACCGAGTGAACCTTTTTTGCACTGCCTCGAGAGCAAGGATGTCTTTCCTTAAGTAAGGACACCAAAACTGTATGCAGTATTCCAGGTGCGGTCTCACCAATACCTTGTACAACTGAAGCAATACCTCCCTATTTTTATATTCTATCCCCCTAGCAATGAAAGCCAACATTCCATTTGCCTTCTTAATCACTTGCTGCACCTGCATACTAACCTTTTGAGTTTCGTGCACCAGGACCCCCAGATCCCTTTGCACTTCAGTACTCTCCAGTTTCTTGCCATTAAGATAATAAATTGCTCTAGGATTTTTCCTGCCAAAGTGCATCACCTCACACTTTCCAGTGTTGTATTCCATCTGCCAAATCTCTGCCCACTTACTTAGCCTGTCTATGTCCCCTTGCAGGTTTTTTATGTCCTCCTCACTCACTACTTTCCCTCCCATCTTTGTATCATCTGCAAATTTTGATATGTTACACTTGGTCCCTTCCTCCAAATCGTTAATATAGATTGTAAAGAGTTGGGGACCCAGCACTGACCCCTGTGGAACACCACTAGTTACTGATTGCCAGTCTGAGAATGAACCATTTATCCCAACTCTTTGCTTTCTGTTAGATAGCCAATCCTCTATCCATGCCAGAATATTACCCCCAATCCCGTGATTTTTTACCTTAAGCAATAATCTTTTGTGTGGCACCTTGTCAAATGCCTTTTGGAAGTCTAAATACACTACGTCCACTGGTTCCCCTTTATCCACTCTATATGTTACTTCCTCAAAGAACTCCAGCAAATTTGTCAAACATGACTTCCCCTTCGTAAAACCATGCTGACTTTGTCCTATTAAATTATGATTATCCAAATGTCCTGTTACTGTTTCCTTAATAATGGACTCCAAAATTTTACCTACCACAGATGTTAGGCTAACCGGTCTATAGTTACCAGCCTTCTGTCTACTGCCCTTTTTAAATAAAACTGAGAAGTCACACAACACCAGGTTATAGTCCAACAGATTTATTTAATTTTACAAGCTTTCGGAGCTATTCACTCCTTCCTCAGGTAAGTTAGCAGTGAGAGAATCTCCCAGAATTCACTATTTAAACACAGACAAAATCTATTCAAATCTTTCCCTACATCAAAGACACACTAAGAGTACAGCTAAGACAATGAGATGTGTCCCAGGGGGTCCAATGTGTCAAACCACCTGCTGGCTGCATATCCTGTCAATTTGTGTTGGTTCTTGTGTTAGTCTTTTTTTAAAAAAAACACCTGGGAAGACCGGCCATGATGTCAAGTCACGTTCTGTATCGTGACATGAACCCGATATCGCGATTGAGGCCATCCTCATGAGTGCTGAACTTGGCTATCAGTTTCTGCTCTATGATTTTGCGCTGTCGTGTATCCCGAAGGCCGCCTTGGAGAACGCTTACCCGCAGATCCGAGGCTGAATGCCCCTGGCTGCTGAAGTGTTCCCCGACTGGGAGGCAACCCTCCTGCCTGCCGATTGTTGCGCGGTGTCCATTCATACGTTGTCTCAGTGTCTGCATGGTCTCGCCGATGTACCATGCTCTGGAGCATCCTTTACTGCAACGTATCAGGTAGACAACGTTGGCCGAGTCACATGAGCCGCCTAACCTCAAAAGTACCATCGTTCGCAGCAGATTACCCATCTTTCAGGAGAACAGCAACCAAGACACCACACAACCCTGCCACGGCAACCTCTGCAAGACATGCCAAATCATGGACACAGATACCATCATCACACGTGAGGACACTACCCACCAGGTACACGGTACATACTCATGTGACTCGGCCAACGTTGTCTAACTGATACGTTGCAGTAAAGGATGCTCCAGAGCATGGTACATCGGCGAGACCATGCAGACACTGAGACAACGTATGAATGGACACCGCGCAACAATCGGCAGGCAGGAGGGTTGCCTCCCAGTCGGGGAACACTTCAGCAGCCAGGGGCATTCAGCCTCGGATCTGCGGGTAAGCGTTCTCCAAGGCGGCCTTCGGGATACACGACAGCGCAAAATCATAGAGCAGAAACTGATAGCCAAGTTCAGCACTCATGAGGATGGCCTCAATCGCGATATCGGGTTCATGTCACGATACAGAACGTGACTTGACATCATGGCCGGTCTTCCCAGGTGTTTTTTTTTAAAAAAGACTAACACAAGAACCAACACAAATTGACAGGATATGCAGCCAGCAGGTGGTTTGACACGTTGGACCCCCTGGGACACATCTCATTGTCTTAGCTGTACTCTTAGTGTGTCTTTGATGTAGGGAAAGATTTGAATAGATTTTGTCTGTGTTTAAATTGTGAATTCTGGGAGATTCTCTCACTGCTAACTTACCTGAGGAAGGAGCGAATAGCTCCGAAAGCTTGTAAAATTAAATAAATCTGTTGGACTATAACCTGGTGTCGTGCGACTTCTCATTTTTGTCCACCCCAGTCCAACGCCGGCATCTCCACATCATGACCTCTTTTTAAATAAGGGTGTTACATTAGCAGTTTTCCAGTCTGCCGGGACCTTAGCGGAATCCAGGGATTTTTGAAAAATTATTACCAATGCATCTACAATCCCTACCGCCACTTCCTTCAAGACTCTAGGATGTAAGCCATCAGGTCCAGGTGATTTATCCGCCTTGAGTCCCATTATTTTACCGAGTACCACTTCCTTAGTGATTTTGATCGTGTTTAGCTCCTCTCCCCCTATAGCCCCCTGTTTGTCCAGTGTTGGGATATTCTTAGTGTCCTCTACTGTAAAGACTGATACAAAATATTCATTCAGTGTTTTTGCCATCTCCATATTTCCCACCTATTAATTTCCCGGTCTCATCCTCTAAGGGACCAATATTTACTTTAGCCACCCTTTTTCTTTTTATATAACTATAAAAACTCTTACTATCTGTTTTTATATTTTTTGCTAATTTACTTTCATAATCTATCTTCCCTTTCTTAATCAATCTTTTTGTTATTTTTTGCTGCCTTTTAAAGTTTTCCCAATCCTCTGTCCTCCCACTAGATTTCGCTACCTTATATGCCCTTGTTTTTAGTCGAATACTATCCTTAATTTGTTTACTTAGCCACGGATGACTGTCCTTTCTTTTACACCCTTTTCTTTTCAGTGGAATATATATTTTTTGGAAGTTGTAAAATAACTCCTTGAATGTACACCACTGATCATGTGTCGTCTTACCCTTTAATCTATTTTCCCAATCCACTCTACTCAATTCCGCTCGCATACCTTCATAGTCTCCTTTATTCAAGCTTAGCACGCTTGTTTGAGATCCAACCTTCTCACCCTCTAATTGAATATGGAATTCAACCATGTTATGGTCACTCATTCCAAGGGGATCCTTTACTAGGACATTTTTAATTAATCCTGTCTCGTTACACAGGACCAGATCTAAGGTTGCTTGCCCCCTGGTCGGTTCAGTTACATACTGCTCAAGAAACCCATCCCTAATACACTCAATGAACTCATCCTCAAGGCAGCCCTGCCCCATTTGATTTGTCCAATGAATATGATAGTTAAAATCCCCCATAATTATAGATGTTCCCTTATTACATGCCTCAACTATTTCCTGATTGATACTCCGTCCAACAGAGTTGCAACTGTTCGGAGGCCTATAGACTACGCCCACTAGTGTTTTTTTCCCCTTATTATTCCTTATCTCCACCCAAACTGTTTCATTATCATGATTTTTTGACCCAATATCATTACTCTGTATTACAGTGATTCCTTCCTTTATTAACATAGCCACCCCACCTCCCCTTCCTTCCTGCCTGTCCTTCCTGATCATTAAATAACCTGGTATGTTTAATTCCCAGGCATTGTCACCCTGCAGCCATATTTCTGTAATGGCCACAATATCATAACCATATGTAGTTATTTGTGCCATTAACTCGTCTATTTTGTTACGAATGCTACGTGCATTCAGATAGAGAACTTTCAAATATGCTTTGTGGCACTTAGTTCCTGCTTTTTCACTTTTTACCACTTTACCTTTTACTCCACACACTCTGTCCCTTCCTGCCACCTCCTGACTCCCCAAAGCCTTTCCACCATCTACAAGGCACAAGTCAGGAGTGTGATGGAATACTCTCCACTTGCCTGGATGAGTGCAGCTCCAACAACACTCAAGAAGCTCGACACCATCCAGGACAAAGCAGCCCGCTTGACTGCCACCCCATCCACCACCTTAAACATTCACTCCCTCCACCACCTGCGTACCGTGGCTGCAGTGTGTACCATCTACAAGATGCACTGAAGCAACTCGGCAAGGCTTCTTCGGCAGCACCTCCCAAACCCGCGACCTGTTCCACCTAGAAGGACAAGGGCAGCAGGTGCATGGGAACATCACCACCTCTAAGTTCCCCTCCAAGTCACACACTATCCTGACTTAGAAGTATATCGCCGATCCTTCATCGTCGCTGGGTCAAAATCCTGGAACTCCCTACCTAACAGCACTGTTGGAGTACCTTCACCACATGGACTGCAGCGGTTCAAGAAGGCCTGCTCAAGGGCAATTAGAGATGGGCAATAAATGCTGGCCTTGCCAGCGATGCCCACATTCCATAAACAAATTTAAAAAAAAGTAGGGCAAGTGGACTGTGTTTCAGTGGGAGAACATCTGGGTAATAGTGATCGTAATATAAATAGATTTAAAGTAGTTATGGAACGGGACAAAGAAAAATAAAAAGGTGAAAACACCCAACTGGGAGAGAGACAATTTCAGTGTTTTGGGAAGGGATCTCGCACAGGTGGACTGGAAACAAAGATTGGCCAGGAAAACAGTAAATGAGCAACGGCAGGCCTTCAAGGCGGAGATAGTTCGGGTACAAACCAAGCATATTCCCAAAAGGAGGAAAGATGGGGCATCCAAAGCTGGAGCTCCCTGGATGACAAAGGAAATAGAGATTAAAATAAAACAGAAAAAGGTTTATGACAAATGTCAGATGCTGAATACAATCGAAATCCAGGCCGAATACAGAGAGTGCAGGGGAAAGTGAAAAAGGATACAAGGAGGGCAAAGAGAGAGTATGAGAAAAGATTAGCGAGTAACAGAAAAGGTAACCCAAAAATCTTCTATAAACATATAAAAATTAAAAGGAAAGTTAAAGGAATGGTGGGGCTGATTAGAACAAAAAAGGAAATCTTCTTGTGGAGGCAGAGGGCATGACTGAATTCTTTGCATCTGTCTTCACAAAAGAAGAGGATGACGTTAATGTCATAGTACAGGAGGGGGAGTAGAGATATTGGATAGGATAAAAAGAGATAGAAAGGGGGTGCTAAATAGGTTGTCATCACTCAAAGTTAGCAAGTCACCCGGTCCAGATGGGATGCATCCTAGGTTGCTGAGGGAAGCAAGTGTGGAGATAACAAAAGCTCTGACTACAATCTTTCAGTCCTCCTTTGATATGGGGGTGGTGCCAGAAGCCTGGAGGATTGCAAATGTTAAACCCCTGTTCAAAAAAGGGGAGAGGGATAAACCTGGTAACTACAGGCCAATCGCTCTAACATCACTGGTGGGAAAACTACTAGAGACCATTGTCAAGGACAAAATTAATTCTCACTTGGAGAAGCATGGGTTAATAAGAGACAGCCAGCACGGATTTGTTAAAGGCAAATCATGTCTGACTAACCTGATTGAATTCTTTGATGAAGTAACAGAGAGGGTTGATGAAGGTGATGTTGTATATGTGGACTTTCAAAAGGCATTTGACAAAGTACCACATAACAGACTTATTTGCAAAATAGAAGCACATGGTATTAAAGGAATGGTGGTAACTTTGCTACGCAATTGGCTAAGGGATTGGAGGAGAGAGTAGTGGTGAACAGATGTTTGTCTGACTGGAGAGAAGTATGCAGTGGGTCCTCCAGGGGTTGTTATTAGGACTGTTGCTTTTCTTGTTATACATAAATGACCTAGACTTGGTTATAGGGGATCCAATTTTGAAGTTTGTGGATGATACAAAACTTGGCAACGTAGTAAATAGTGAGCAGGATAGTAGCAGACTTCAGGAGGACATAGACAGACTGGTGAAATGGGCAGACACATGGCAGATGCAATTTAATGCGGATAAGTGTGAACTGATGCACTTTAGGAGAAACAACATGGAGAAGCAGTATAATCTAAATGGTAGCAAAATACTGCAGATGCTGGAAATCCGAAATAACAACAGAAAACGCTGGGAAAACTCAGCAGGCGAGGCAGCATCCGTGGAGAGAGAAACAGAGTTAACGTTTCAGGTCGAGACCTTTCATCAGAACTGGAAACAGCAGGAAATCAAATAGATTTAAGGCAAGGATAAAGCTGGGAAAAGGGGGAGGGGATGAAAGAACAAAAGGAGAGATAAATTGTACTATTTTGAGGGGGGTGCAAGAGCAGAGGGATCTGGGGGTGCATATTCACAAATCTTTGAAGGCAACAGGACAAGTTGAGAAGGCGGTTAAGAAAGCGTATGGGATACTTAGCTTTGTAAATAGGGGCATTGAATGCAAAAACAAGGAAGTCATGCTAAATATTTATAAATCTCTGGTTAGGGCTTCAGCTATTGTGTACAATTGTCACTCCTTACACCCACTTAAATTTCAGCAGCGCCCATCCTTCACTTTCTATGCACTTCCTCACCTCCCCGTGTGTCTATCCACTGCTGCAACTCACCTCAATTTTTATACTATGTGATGCATCTGTCTGATAGTCACCCTTATCTAATGCACTGCATCCATCAGGTGAATACGTGACCATCAGTCACTCACAGGTCTGTTCTTTTGCCCCTTGTAGGAGAAGAGAACGCACAATGCAAAGGAGAGGGAGAGGACTGGAGATGGACCGTCACAAATTGTGCAGTTCACACATGCAGAGGAGGACGCCATGGAGATAAGTGGCACATCTGTGTCCCTCTCCATCGGAGAGGGAGAGACTGGGAACCCTTAGATACCTAGTTACAGAATTAAAAATATCTCTGATATACATGCTGACTTTATTTCAACAATGACTAAACTATGAGCAGACTGAGTATGGTGACTGTCAGGATTGTTACTTTGCCAGGACTAATTTGTATCCGTTTCTTTTGTCTTCCAGAGCCTTCATGCGTAGAGCAAGAGTCTGTGGACATGCATGACGACGATTCCTCAGAGGACCTCATTCCTTCTGAGGGTGCGCCATCACAGGACGTACAGCCATGCACCAGCACAAGTACACGCACTTCAGTGGGTTCAGTTACACAGTTAATTGGGCTTCCACCTGGTGATTCACAATTCACACACTGGTGGCAGGGAGAGTTGTGGAGAGTCCGGCCATGAAATTCCCGTGCTTAGCGCCAGCTGTTAAGGCCAGTTTGAAGAAAAAAATGGCGCTCACCACGCTTCCGCCGACCTCCGTTGCAGGCGCGCTGGTTGCCATCTGGGGAAGGGCGATAGCGCGGCCGTTGCCTGCACAAGGTGGACGAATTCAAATGAGGCAGATCGTGACATCAATCAGCGTGTAACGCTGATTTGATGCATGACCTGCCATTTTGAATGTCACCATTTCACTGTACACCCTCTCCTAAACATGCACAGCTCTGTTCAGCTGCACGCCGGACCCCCCACCAGCGCTACTTAAAGGGACACAATGCAACGTTGAGGTAAGTTGCTTTTTGGTTTTGTACTGGTTCCTATACAGTTTATTTGAGTCGTGCCTCGGTGTAAGACATTTAAAAAGTTGGGAAATTGTGCAGGGAATGCTGCTGGATGTTGGGAGGGCGTGTTATCCACCCGACTGCAATTGGATGTGGGAGATTGATGCAATTTTCACCTAATTGGGCAATTGAGTTCCAGCATGTGGGAACCCATGAACCAGTTAGTGTTTTCAGTTTCGGCTAGCTTTGAATTCAGCCTGTTATCATTTCCAGTGGAAGTGCATTATCCCTCACAAGAGCTTGCACCATCCTCTACCACAACAGTCACTTGCTGGTAAATAACATTTTCCTAGTGAATCTGATGTACATCCACCTTTATTTGTAAAGTGTACTGGGAGTATACCACTTTCCCTCAAGCTTCCAATTTCCTGGATTCTGAAAGGTACAAGAAAATAAACAAGATCTTCCTCAGTGACTATTGGAACTCTGTAAAGTTTGTCTGGCACTGAGGAAACTTGAGTCAGACTTTTCCAAACCCCGTCTCTACTAGATCCTAGGAGGAGGTGGAAGATGAAATCCAGGGTAACCTCTGATAATGCACAATTCCAAAAGATCCATGATTGAAAGTGGAACTCAATCTGCAGGAATAGCATTTCTTTTATGAAGCTCATCATTTTTTTCGAGAAACTCTACTCTAACAGTAGGAAGGCTGTCTGAGGATACCTCCGTTCACCAAGGTATGACTTTATTTCAGTATAAAACCAGCAACTGATCTTGGTACGAAGGCCAAAATGCAGTACATCATCCTTCTGCTCCTCTCTTTCCCCATACATCACCAAAGCTAACCAAACCAAAGCATTGGCAGCAGAGATGGGTGACAATGGGAGCAGCCGCAGGGCACTAGTCAACACTGGCTACCAATTCTTTTCTTATGAAGGATTTTATGCGGGATAGATGCCATCCTTCTTCTCATCAAAGGATTCCCCAGTGCTATTTCTAGTGCTGGGAGCTTCAGCATTTAATGAGGCCTCAACTAAAAGACTCCTTGGGAACAAAGATTCAGAATTATTCAAATAATGCTTCCAGACCTCGTATATCAACTGGAACAGAAATATCAACTGGTGATTTAATAACCCGTTTGCAAGTATATAGAGGTTTCTGCGCTGGAAGAAATACAGAACAGTGCCTGTGTCCTTGTTATATTGGATTTTCAGACAGATGGTTTGACACCATATGGTACCAGAGCCCCTTAGCCATCTGTCAGGGCTGAGGTTTAAGACTAAGCTGCAAAAAGACTGCTGAGTCTTGGAAAAATAGGATACTTTCTTCCTCACAGTTATAGTTGCAGATTTTAATTGAACTATTTCTCTATCAACATATATGTCTGCTAGGAATCACTAAACATACAAGTTTCTACACAGTCACAATGGATAAACAATTAGCTCATTCAGGATATGGGGAATTCTATTATTTATAACTACACAGCCATTAGCAACTAAAAAATGCAGCAACCCCCTGAAAAGTAGTTCTTTATCCCCATGGCATTACCTTAAACTCCATCCTTTATGTGCTGAATTGTAAAAGTAGAATTAATAGTTACTGGCGTAAGAATATAGGTTTAGGAGGATATTTAGAGGGTCTCGGCTCGAAAGACTTAAATGACCCCAAGCTTTTGCTAGAACTGCTGTTTTGCAAAATACGCTGCTTTTGGGCTCTCGGGCTAACTGGTGGCAGGTGTAGTCTGACCAACGGTCACATGCATTTTGTTATTGCTCGAAGGGAGGGAAGAACAGTTTGAGACTTCACGCTGTCTACATCATTATCTCTCTTCTCTGACTGTGGGTCTGTCTTGTTATTTGTTGAAATATAATTAAATATAGTCCCCTTTTACCATTCTTCAGGATTAAGCTTTGCTAGATTGCAGTTTAATATTAAGCTTTCTAGTCTAGTTTTATTACTTTAGTTTTATTTCTCCTCTGTTAGAACTAGGGAAAAGAATCATGTTGAACTTAGGTTTTATTTACAGTTAGAACTCTTGATGTCTCCAAGGTCCATAGGGTGCATCATCTACTGCAGAAACAAAGGGAGCATGTGCTGAGGTTAAGAACAGAGATAAAGGAGACCCAAGGCCTGTGCCTGGACACGGATGTGCTGTCCCTAGGGTTGGATGGATTTTTTCACAGTTCCGATTTTTGGGGTATATCCTTGGGGGTTTGGGTCTCTCTCAGTGTAGAAGATCCACGGAGGGTACCAGACAGTTGAACAAGCGTATGTGAATAGGCAGTACGAGGAATGGGTCATGTCTTCTACTCAAAGGACAGGGGTAATATAATGCTCAATTGTTCTTTGTTTAAATACTGTAATGCATTAATTCTTGCTTATGCCAAATAAAACCATATAACTATAACCAATATGGTGTCAGCATTGAACAATTGAACAGACAGTCCCAAAGGGACAATAAAATGGCAACACTGGCAATGTTTACTGTTCTGCGTCTGTGTTGGAAGGAAGAGGATAATGTGTTTGAGTCAGGCAAGCATTTAGGAACCAGCAGATCTAGAGTCATCAACAGCCAAGGTTTAGATAACAGAAGACTTCATAGAATCATGGGGGGCGAAATTCAGTAGGTTAGCGCCCCCAGTTAGCGCCTGGCGGGGGCGCTAACGGGCGTTCAGGCAGTAGCACCACACGGCAAATTCACCAGCCCCGTAGCGCTGGCGATAACAGTTAGTGCCTTGGTCCTTTTCGCCATGCAGATCGTGACGTCAGTGAATGTGCAACGCTCACTGGGCGCCCGATCTGCAAGCTTCAGTAGCACCCCCCGGCTTACTGCCTCGCACCGACAGCACCAGGGAGCGGAGGCATGAACCAGCCGGCTGGCGGGGCGCTACTTAAAGGGATGTGCCCCAGCTGTCAAGGAACTTCCGTTCCAAAGGTCAGTTATGAGTGGCAGAGAGCGCAGGATGTATCTGCAGCCAAATAAAGGCTGCTTAGTCCCCGGAGTGTTGCAGGTCATCAAAGCACTTTGCATTTCATCCCACAGCATATCGCCGTTCTGCACTCCCCGAATCATTGGGAGCTGATGCGCAGACTCCAGTGGCCCTCCCCTTTAGTGGCTGGAAGGCGCCTGCACCAATACTCACTCCTGATTACACAACACCTCATATTCGTTATCGCTTGGAGCCTAACACCACTCACCTATGCCATTAGCACTTGATTTATCGCTCCCCTGCATTCTTTGAGTGCTGAGACTGAATTTAGCGGGCAGCGAGATTGATGACTTCCAACTTCTCAAAAGGTAACACCCCTTCCTGGGCGCTACTGAATTTCTCCCCCCTAGAATCTTACAGCACAGAAGGAGGCCATTTGGCTCATCATGCCTGTGCCGGCTCTTTGAAAGAGTTATTCAATTAGTCCTATTCCCCTGCCCTTTTCCCCATAGCCCTGGAAATTTTTCCCCTTCAAGAATTTATTCAATTTCCTTTTGAAAGTTACTATTAAATCTGCTTCCACCACCCTTTCAGGCAGTGCATTCCAGATCATAAAAACTCGCTGTGTAAAAAAAATTCTCCTCATCTTGGCTCTGGTTCTTTTGCTAATCCCCTTAAATCTGTGTCCTCTGCTTACCGTTCCTTCTGCCACTGGAAACAGTTTCTCCTTATTTACTCTATTAAAACCCTTCATGATTTTGAACACTTCTATTAAATCTCCTTTTAACCTTCTCTGCTCTAAGGAGAATAACCCCAGCTTCTCTAGTCTCTCCACTTTACTGAAGCCCCACATCCCTGGTACCATTCTAGTAAATCTCCTCTGCGCCCTCTCTAAGGCCTTGGTATCCCTCCTAAAGTGTGGTGACCAGAATTGAACACAATACTCCAGCTGGGGCCTAACCAGTGATGTATAAAGGTTGAGTATAATTTGTAACCAACCCCCCCACAGACTGGGACAAACTGTCCCCCCCCACCAACAACATTTATACAGAGAAAATACATGTCTTGTGTTACAGAATTTTTATTACACAAGAGGGGGGCCTCAGAAGCAAAAAGGTTGAGAACCCCTGACTTGGATAACCTAATATAGAGCCATATATCCAAGTTTGCCGATGAAACAAACTTGACATTGATAGATTAAGTGAGTGGGCAAAACTGTGGCAGATGGATTTAAATGCAGGTAAGTGCGAGGTCATCCATTTTGGACCGAGGAACGAGAGATCCGAGTAATTTTTAAATTGTGAAAAGCTGGGAACAATAGAGGTCCAAAGAGATTTAGGGATCCATGTACACAGATCACTAAAAGGTAGTGGACAAGTACAAAAAATAATGAAAAAGGCTAATTAGTCTTTATAACTAGAGGGCTAGAATATAAAAAGGATGAAGTTTCTCTGCAGCTATACAAAGCCCTGGTTAGACCACATCTGGAGTACTGTGTACAGTTCTGGGCACTGTACCTTAGGAAGGATATCTTGGGGGGGAAAAATTCGGTATCGACCATTTTGGGGTGCTAACATCGCCTGGGCGGTAAACTTTAGCACCCAGCGGTAATTAGTGCCAGCAACCGCAAAATTGAGTTTTAGCGACCCAAGAGGGAAGTGGAGCGCTAAATCAAGCACTCCACCTCCTTCTTAGGGCACCAACGTCAGAGAGCGGGGCGGAGATTTCAGCAGCGCTGCACACTGGGCCGTGCAGCGCTGCCACATTTAAAGGCTCCTTCCCTCCTCGCTGCAGGCTCTGCAATTTAAAAAGTACCTACCTGGACCACCAAGGCAGCCACGATCCCGTGCGATCAGCCTGGCACTCTGTTGGAGTGCTGTGCTGATCGATCACGGGCAGGAACCCGCAAAAAAAACTAGAACAGGAAAGGTAAGTTTTTTTTTCCACTTACCTCGGCCACCTCACCTTTAATCATTGCCCCTGAAGTGGCCGATGTTTTCGACTGGCGCTGCAGCAGGGGACAGAAGTCAATTTCGGGGCGCTACTGGGGCAATGACGTCACGATCTCCGGGCGAAGGAGATCGGGGCACAACGCCGTAGCGCCACCGCAAAACTCCTGCTGAATATGACGGGAGTCGATGTCAGCACCGCGCCCGGTCGCAAAGCCATTTGTGCCCCGTTAGCACCCCTGGGGACGCTAATGGAGGCGCAAAGGCACCCAATTTCACCCCCATTGGCCTTGGAAAGAGTGCAGCACAGATTCACCAGAATGTTACGAGGGCTCCAAAGAATGAGACGAGATTACATAAACTAGGCTTATATTCCCTGGAATAATAAAGGTTACGGGGTGATTTGATTCAGGTTGTTAGGATTTTGAAAGGAATTCATAGGATAGAGAGAAACTTTTTCCGCTGGTGGGGGAGTCTAGGACAAGGGGACAAGGGGACATAACCTTAAAATCAGAGCCAGGCTATTCAGGAGAGAAGTTAGGAAACACTTCTTCACACAAAGGGTGGTACAAGTGTGGAACCCTCTCCCATAAAAAGAAGTAGATGCTAGCTCAATTAATCATTTTAAATGTGAGATCGATAGATTTTTGCTAACCAAGTATATTAAGGGGTATGGAGCCAAGGCGGGTGGAGTTAGGATACAGATCAGCCATGATCTCATTGAATGGCGGAACAGACTCGAGGGGCTGAATGGCCTAATCCTGGACCTTACCTTTGATAAGGTCCCGCACAAGAGGTTGGTGAACAAAATTAGGGCACATGGAATTGGGGGTAATATACTAGCATGGATTGAGAATTGGTTAACAGACAGAAAACAAAGAGTAGGGATAAACAGGTCTCTTTCAGGATGGCAGGCTGTGACTAGTGGGGTACCGCAAGGATCGGTGCTTGAGCCCCAGCTATTTACAATCTATATCAATGATCTGGATGAGGGGACTAAATGTAACATTTCCAAATTTGCTGATGACACAAAGCTAGGTGGCAGTGTCAGTTACGAAGAGGATGTGAAGAGGCTTCAAGGGGATCTCGACAGGCTCAGTGAGTGGGCGAGAACATGGCAGATGGAATACAATGTGGATAAATGTGAAGTTATCCACTTTGGTAGAAAAAACAGAAAGGCAGAGTATTTCCTAAATGGTGAAAGATTGGTGAATGCAGATGCTCAAAAGGGACCTGGGTGTCCTTGTACATGAGTCACTGAAAGTGAATGTGCAGGTGCAGCAAGCCATTAGGAAGGCAAATGGTATGCTGGCCTTCATTACAAGAGGATTTGAGTACAGGAGTAAAGAAGTCTTACTCCAATTATATAGGGCCTTGGTGAGACCACATCTGGAGTACTGTGTACAATTTTGGTCTCCTTACCTAAGGAAGGATATACTTGCCATAGAGGGAGTGCAACGAAGGTTCACGAGATTGATTCCTGGGATGGTGGGACTGTCGTATGAGAAGCGATTGAGTAAACTAGGCCTGTATTCTCTTGAATTCAGAAGAATGAGAGGTGATCTCATTGAAGCATACAAAATTATTGCAGGGCTTGATAGGATGGATGCTGGGAGAATGTTTCCCTTAGCTGGGGAGTCTAGAACCAGGAGCCACAGCCTCAAGATAAAGGGTAGGCCATTCAGGACTGAGATGAGAAGAAATTTCTTCACACAGAGGTTGGTGAATCTTTGGAATTCTCTACCCCAGAGGGCTGTGGAGGCTCAGTCATTGGGTATATTCAAAACAGAAGTCGATAGATTTCTGACTAGTAAGGGCATCAAGGGATATGGCGATAGGGCCGGTGAATGGAGTTGAGGCAGAAGATCAGCCATGATCTCATTGAATGGCGGAGCAGGCTCGAAGGGCTGAATGGCCTACTCCTGCTCCTATTTCTTATGTTCTTATGTTCCTATCATGGATACTGCTGCACAGAATGGCTTTGATGGCTCTGTACTTAATGACATTTGCATATTAAACAACCCCTTCTCCCACAGGAACAAGCTACTTAATAAATTAATGCTGTGGGGGTACCAGGCAGTCATGTATACTCTCTGCAGTTTGCAGAAACAGCTAGCAATAACCAAGATTAACCCTGTGTGTTGTGACCAGCAAGAAGGAATCCAATAAGTAATCCATCACAGACAAAATGCTTTCTTTTTGTCACATTTTGTTTACATAATGTTTTTTCAAATGATATCATTCTGTTACATTCCTATTATTATTGTTATCCTAAATACTGTACTAATTTCATTCTTAGTCATGTGATCCTTTGCTATTTTAAAGAGAACAGATAGTTAGTAAAAATCAATTTTGTATTTATTTTGAATACTACTGTTTAAAATTTTAATATTTCACTCACTTCCACATCTGGAATGAATAAACATTACAGATCCTAAGTAATTCTAGCTTTCACATTAGAAAACAAAATACTAGCTATAAATTAGTTACAGGTGGAATTGATAATCTTGCTCCACAGAAACGACTCCCAGTCAATTATAAATCATTATTGCTCGGCACATAGGATCTATTCATCTTTGTGAGCCGAGACAATTCAACATTGACTGCTTACAGTAATACTCCAGGGAGCAGTTACAGAAAGCACATTTCTACAAATCTGAAGTGCAATTTCTATATGTTTCTAATTAAAATCTCAAAGGTTCCACCTGCCTGTCGTATGCATTATTGTTTTCTGCTTCCCAACATCCAACCCATGCATCTGGCTCGATAACACTATTGCTATCTTCACACCCCCTTGCTTTGGCACTCAAAGATGATGTGCAATGGCCTATTTCTTTAAACCAAACACTATTGTAATGAATCTCCAAGCACTGATGCAGAAGCAGCAAAGGTTCCGCACTCCTACATCATTTCAAAACACCTTTTGAGCACTGGATTTTAATACATCCCGTAGGTGACCTGGTCGTCACTGGAAAAACTTATCACGAATGTCAAGCAACACTGGAATTTGAAACTGTATCACCAACTGCAGATCCAGCACTCAGGCAAGTACGCCGTCGCCTTAAAGCCATTTATATTGATGAGCCACCATTGTGGAAGATGTTTTTGCAGTTTACATTGCAACACAACTTATTTGGACCTGCCAGCTAGTTCCAGGAGTGCCTGCAGGGCATCACATGTGGCATCAGTGCTTTCACATAATGTCCTCAGCTGGGGAGATTAATCCAGATAAAAGTTATATGCTATTTATTTCAACAAGAGCCTTCACGCTGTTTTTCTGGGAATGTGCTGGAAACCTGTAACACACTCCTACAATACCTACAGAGATACACACACTCACGGCTAGTTGCCAATTCCGAAGAGAACGTACCTGAGGGACTTGAAATATTAACAATCCTTCCTTTCGTTCGACGAAGCAAAGGTAAAAATGTTTTAGTAACTTCGACTGTTCCAAAGAAATTGACTTCCATGCATCGTTTATAAGCATCAGTCGGGATGATTTCAACATCACCAATGTGGACTATGACACCAGCATTATTAACTAAAGCAAAGAGTCCTACAGAAAGAGAGAAAAAAATTACTCTTGAAAAGACCGATATCATTGTTCCTTCTTGGAATAGAAAATGGCTTTATAAAGTAACATCCAATCACAGCATTTAAAATAATCTCTTTGAAGTTACTGGATTCTTTAAAAACAATATTTTGTTTAAAAAAGGAAGGTTCTCCTACGCTTTCAGCACATTATATGCTAAGTTGTTCCCAAATTGATCATTTCTAATTCATTCCATATATTTATTATAATGAATCACAGAACTGGGCTTCACAGTAGCAGTGATAGTTTTGCCATGAACCTTGCTAGCAGAAAACATTTATATTGTATAAAGTAGAAAGATATCCTGTATCATAAAAACGGATGTGGCTATCTGGAGTACTCCAGTTCTACATTATTCAACGTTGTTGAAGCCAGATTACGAGGAGCCTATATGGATAAATGAAGAAGCTGCAAGATAACTAGTCCACAAATGGCTCACGTTTTATTACAATCCATTTTCCAATAAATTTTGACCCCCCTCCCCTGTTTTTTGTGGTATTACATTTAATCATTATCAAATTTATTTTGATTTGTCTCTCAGTATCAGATTTGATGCAGCATTTAAACATACCAACACACCATTAGAACAGAAAAGACCAGTTACTTGCCAAGGTTAGGTAACTGAGAATAAAATCATTAAAACTCTTTTGACATGACAGAAGCAAGAGTTAAATGTGTGCATCAATATAAAGCCTAGTTTCATATGAGTTCACTTGGTGAATATAATTTAAAAAAGATACAACTTTTATCAAACGAATACTCTATGGTTAGTAATTATAATTTGCTCTAGTGATTTTTTTGAAATAAATTTAACTCTTTTGGCACTAGATTTCTTCAGCCGGGAGTTTCCCTATTGCAGTCAATCACAGATGAGAGTAAGAAAAGAAGACAGAAAGGCAAGTGAGAGAATGAAAAGCTCAGAGAAAACAAATAGCAGCCAAAGAGGACAAAAATAACAAAATAGCAGCAAGGAGAACCAAAAAGAGTGAGAAGTGAAACAAAAGTAATTCGTTATGAATATTTCAAACTTAATTTAAATAAAATTCATGAGTGCATACAAGAACGCACGAGAAGCGCAGAGACAGTTCTTTTGTTTCTATAATTTTTCTTGGGGGTCTTCACGCAGAGGGGCACAGAGGAAATAAAATAGAAGTAATGTTAACAATTCGATTCATTTGTAGAATGGGAACCTGCCCCTTATTGTAAGTAAAACTAGATGGAACCATTTGTGGGAATGTAAAGCCTCCAGCCAGGTGTGGTTTGTGGAGTCTGTCATCATTAAAGATATTGTGGAAATGGCATCACAGTTTAGGGTGAAGGATCCCATAGTGGTTTTATTTTTATAGTTGCTGAGAAAGTGCAATACCATTTTAAGAACATTTCTGTACAAACCAAAAACCAAATCACATTCAGCTGAAGGGATGATGTTCCATAGTGTTTGGATTTATTATTAGTGACCCAATTGCTTGGGTGTCCCTTTTTGTTGGACCTACTATCACATTTTACAGCAACTCGAGAATGACACTGCCAAACAGTTGGTCCTGGAGGTTGCCTGTCAGAAAAATATTAATCATTTGTGCATCGTACTACTACCCTCCTAGGTCTTGTAATGATGTTGGTAACATGACAATGAGGCTCAGTCCTACTGAAATTACCCAATACCAATTTTATTAACAAACTACATATCAACCACAAATTAACTGTCATTCTTGCAAGATCCCTCTTCTCTGAACTCAGCAGCAGTAATTTCAGCAAAGCAAATGTAGCACATGCAATTCCCGCAGGAACGCTCCCTGCCATGTTATTTGGCTTCATAAGAACATAAGAAATAGGAGCAGAAGTAGGCCATTTGGCCCTTCGAGCCTGCTCCGCCATTCAATAAGATTATGGCTGATCTTCTACCTCAACTCCACTTTCCTGCACTATTCCCATATCCCTTGATTCCCCTAATATTCAAAAATCTATCAATCTATGTCTTTAATATACTCAACAACTGAGCCTCCACAGCCCTCTGGGGTAGAGAATTCCAAAGATTCACCACCCTCTGAGTGAAGAACTTTCTCCTCATCTCAGTCCTAAATGGCCCACCCCTTATTCTGAGACTGTGACCCCTGGTTCTAGACTCCCCAGCCAGGGAAAATATCCTCCCTGCAACTACCCTGTCAAGCCCTGTAAGAATTTTGTATGTTTCAATGAGATCACCTCTCATTCTTCTAAACTCTAGAGAATATAGGCCTAGTCGACTCAATCTCTCCTCATAGGACAATCCCCCCATCCCAGGAACCAGTCTGGTGAACCTTCGTTGCACTCCTTCTATGGCACGTATATCCTTCCTTAGGTAAGGAGACCAAAACTGTACACAATACTCCAGGTGTGGTCTCACCAGGGCCCTATATAACTGCAGTAAGATGTCTTTACTCTTATACTCAAATCCTCTTGTAATAAAGGCCAGCATACCATTTGCTTTCCTAATTGCTTGCTGTACCTGCATGTTAACTTTCAGTGATTCGTGTACAAGGACACCCAGGTCCCTCTGAACACCAACATTTCCCAATCTCTCACCATTTAAAAAATACTCTGCTTTTCTATTTTTCCTACCAAAGTGGATAACTTCACATTTCTCCACATTATATTCCATTTGCCATGTTCTTGCCCACTCACTTAGCTTGTCTATATCCCCTTGAAGCCTCCTTGCATCCTCCTCACAACTTACATTCCCACCCAGCTTTGTATCATCAGCAAACTTGGATATATTACATTTGGTCCCCTCATCCAAATCATTGATGTAGATTGTGAATAGCTGAGGCCCAAGCCCTGATCCTTGCGGTACCCCACTAGTTACAGCCTGCTAACCCGAAAGTGACCCGTTTATTCCTACTCTCTGTTTTCTGTCCGTTAACCAATCCTCAATCCATGCTAGCATATTACCCCCAATCCCATGAGCCCTAATTTTGTTTAATAGCCTCTTGTGTGGCACCTTATCGAATGCCTTCTGAAAATCCAAATACAACACATCCACTGGTTCCCCCTTATCTATTCTGCTAGTTACAACCTCAAAAAATTCTAATAGGTTTGTCAAACACAATTTCCCTTTCATAAATCCGTGTTGACTCGGCCCAATCCTATCATTATTTTCTAAGTGCCCTGTTACCATGTTCTTAATAATAGATTCTAGCATTTTCCCCACTACTGATGTCAGGGAATAATGTGTTTCAGCACCCTTGCAAATCTGCAGATTTTCTAGCAAGCATTTAGGCAACATCGTTATAGTATTTTTTAATCATGCTTCTCACAATGCAAACCAGGTTTCTTGAACATTTTCAGAGCGGTGCTAAATATTAATGACTATTAGCCTAAGGCAGGCATGTAGATTTGAATATATAGCCTTATTATAAAAAAAGCAGTAAACTTAGGAGCTTCCAGTCCCACTTGATACTCATTAAGGTGCAATTGTACTGTGAAACAGTGACGTGTAGTGTTTTAAAAAATAAACTCATATAGTACAGTTCATCTGGGAAAAAGCGTGTTTTACACAAGCTGTGAAGCAATTCTCAACATTCCCGTGGAGGCGTAAGCATCTTTTATTGGTCAGGACACAAAAGTGGAACTTCCAGTGTGCTTTGTTTTTAATATGTTGTTCTTTTGTATTCCAATTTAGAGCCAAGAAGGTAGCCTCGAACAAAAACCTGCTGGCTGGCTTGCTTTAACCCTTGTGGACCCGAACACATTGCAGTGCTGTTTTATCCAGCAATTAAAAACAAAAAGGTGCACAATGAGAGGGAGGGGGTAAAGCACATAGAATCATAGAATGGTTACAGCACAGAAGGAGGCCATTCGGCCCGTCGAGCCCGTGCCGGCTCTCTGCAAGAGCACTTCAGCTAGTCCCACTCCCCCGCCCTTTCCTCGTAGCCCTGCAAATTTTTTTCCTTCAGGTACTTATCCAATTCCCTTTTGAAAGCCACAATTGAATCGCCTCCACCACCCTTTCAGGCAGTGCATTCCAGATCCTAACCACTCGCTGCGTGAAAAAGTTTTTCCTCATGTCGCCTTTGGTTCTTCTGCCAATCACCTTAAATCTGTGTCCTCTGGTTCTCGACCCTTCTGCCAATGGGAACAGTTTCTCTCTATCTACTCTGTCTCGACCCCTCTATCAAATCTCCTCTCAATCTTCTCTGCTCCAAGGAGAACAACCCAACCTTCTCCAGTCTGTCCACGTAACTGAAGTCCCTCATCCCTGGAATCATTCTTGTAAATCTTTTCTGTACCCTCTCTAAGGCTTTCACATCCTTCCTAAAGTGCAGTGCCCAGGATTGGACACAATACTCCAGTTGAGGCCGCACCAGTGTTTTATACGGGATCCAGGGCTTCATAAATAAGAGGCATAGAGGACAAAAGCAAGGAAGTTATGATTGAGCTTTTTTAACCACTTTCTCAACCTGCCCTGCCACCTTCAACAATTTGTACACATATATCCCCAGGTCTCTCTGTTCATGCACCCCCTTTAGAATTTAACCTTTAGTTTATATCACCTCTCCTCCCTCCTCCTACCAAAATGTATCACTTCGCACTTTTCTGCGTTAAATTTCATCTGCCACGTGTCCACCCATTCCACCAGCCTGCCTATGTCTTCTTGAAGTCTATCGCTATCCTCCTCACTGTTCACTATACTTCCAAGTTTTGTGTCATCTGCAAATTTTGAAATTGTGCCCTGTACACCCAAGTCCAAGTCATTAATATACATCAAGAAAAGCAGTGGTCCCAGTACCGACCCCTGGGGAACACCACTGTGTACCTTCCTCCAGTCTGATAAACAACTGTTCACCACTACTCTCTGTTTCCTGTCACTTAGCCAATTTCATATCCATGCTGCCACTGTCCCTTTTATTCCATGGGCTTCAACTTTGCTGGCAAGCCTATTATGTGGCACTTTATCAAACACCTTTTGGAAGTCCATGTACGCCACATCAACCGCATTGTCCTCATCAACCCTCTCTGTTACCTCATGAAAAAATTCAATCAAGTAAGTGAAACATGATTTGCCTTTAACAAATCCATGTTGGCTTTCCTTAATTAATCCACACTTGTCCAAGTGACTGTTAATTTTGTCCCAGATTATCGTTTCTAAAAGCTTTCCCACTACTGAGGTCTGTAGTTGCTGGGTTTATCCTTACACCCTTTTTTGAACAAGGGTGTAACATTTGCAATTTTCCACTCCTCTAGCACCAACCCCGTATCCAAGAAGGATTGGAAGATTATGGGCAGTACCTCCGCAATTTCCACCTTTACTTCCCTCAGCATCCTAGGATGCATCCCATCTGGTCCTGGTGACTTATCTACTTTAAGTACAGCCAGCCTTTCTCGTACCTCCTCATCAATTTTTATCCCATCCAGTTTCTCAACTATCTCCTCTTTCACTATGACTTTGGCAGCATCCTCTTCCTTGGTAAAGACAGATGCAAAGTACTCATTTAGTACCTCAACCATACCCTCTGCCTCCATGCGTAGGTCTCCATTTTGGTCCCTAATCGGCCCCACCCCTCCTCTTACTACCCGTTTACTATTTATATGCCTATAGAAGGCTTTTGGATTCCCTTTTATGTTAGCTGCTAATCTATTCTCATACTCTCTCTTTGCCCCTCTTATTTCCTTTTTCACTTCCCCTCTAAACTTTCTATATTCAGCCTGGTTCTCACTTGTATTCTCAACCTGACATCTGTCATACGCCCCCTTTTTCTGCTTCATCTTACTCGCTATCTCTTTCGTCATCCAGGGAGCTCTGGCTTTGGTTGCCCTACCTTTCCCCCTCGTGGGAATATACCTCGACTGTACCCGAATCATCACCTCTTTAAAGGCAGCCCATTGTTCAATTACAGCTTTGCCTGCCAATTTTTGATTCCAATTTACCCGGGCCAGATCCATTCTCAACCCAATGAAATTGGCCTTCCTCCAATTAAGTATTTTTACTCTACATTTCTCCCTGTCCTTTTCCATAGCTAGTCTAAACCTTAAGATACTGTGATCACTGTTCCCTAAATGTTCCCCATGTCTTGTTTAATGTAAAAACATTAGTTACGAATTCTCCTCAGAGATCCAGTGGTTAATTCCGGCTCACATGCAAAATTATTTAGTTTTGCTCATAAGCTGCACAACATTGTACAAGTAAGTCCCTGGCTTTAGCCTATTCGTACACTCTGGAGGCTGCATTGTTGAGATGTACTGAAAACTCAGCAGGACTGACTGGAGATGATTCTCTCAATGTAGCATCAACTACCAGACTCCCAAATTGTCTTTTTCTGGTTTTGTTCTTTTCAAGAGTGAAATGATGCTCAAAAAGTAAATATCATCAACAAATATCCCTGTGATATTCTACTGTTACAAGAAACCTAAATGATAAACATTTATGAGATGGCGTCTGGAATATTATCTATTTTACAGTTTCTGTACTTGGCAATTGATGATGGTGATGCATAGTTTATTTTATCCATTTTAACATCACCTCCTGTAAAAATGAGAACATTTCTTATAGGCTGCCATTGGCAATAATTAGTAGTTGTCCTTCAGAACTGCAGATTAGGGTTTATGCAATGAGTACAGCATTATACATTTTATAAACATCTTTATCCCTGTGAACTGAAAATGGTACAGTAAAGCTGACTGGAGCATCCTATACAGACTCACCTTTGTTATCCAGCTGCTTTGCAACTTCTCTCTGGACTTCTTGGATCCGTGCACGATTTGTAATGTCCATTTGAATAACTGTGAGACGATCAGAAGAGACCGACTTGAGTTCTTGCGCGCCATCTCCTTTTTCATGAAGCACCATTGCAAACACATGAAAACCAAGAGAATGTAGACGCTTGGCTAAAGAGTGACCGAAGCCTGAGTCACAACCTAAATAAAAGAAAAACAAGTTTTTAAAGAGCTGTAACTAAAGAAAAGGCATGTCAAAACTTGGGAACTGTTTGTTCATCTGATGATCCAATACTTGCTATTTGCTTCAATTGAATAAATGTTTCTTAGTGCCTTTTGTTCCATCCTGTTCTGACAGTTTTCCATTGTCTATCACAAAGCAAGAGGATACATTTCCCCAGTGCCAGAAACTTATATGCTCATACACACAAAACACCACGCACAACTGATTATTTGATACCAAACTCCTTTCCATTCCCAATGTGTACTAAGTACAACACAGATGGTTATGAGTCAAACGGCGAGTCATTCCAGGATGCTGGCCTCAATCCTCCACACAGAATGAATTCCTAATCTTCATCACGGAATCAAGTGGTGGAAGAAAATGTGAAAGTCCTAAATAAACGTGGGAGCAAGGGAGAAAAAAAAAGTACAAAAAACACATCGCCATGTCTCAGTAGGCTGACGAAAGGTAATTGACCTGAACCTTTAACTCTGTTTCTCTCTCCACAGATGCTGCCTGACCTGCTGAGTATTTCTAGCATTTTCTGTTTCAAGTGCACTTCTTCCTCCCATTTATGCTGGTAAGCAATATCTAGCCCATCCCATATGAACACTGACTGCCATGCATTCCAGTATTTTATTTTAAATTGAGAAATCTGAATGAAAGGCCAAGGATAATAGCACAGGCATCATCAAGGTTGAAAAGAGTATGAGAAAAGACAAGATAAAATAAGTAGTGATTAGGTTGTAGATTGTTTTATAAGCCATGGCTCAGTGGTAGCACTCACGCCTCGGAGTCAGATGGCTGTAGGTTCAAATCACATTCCAGAGAACTTGAACACATTGGGCCAGAAATTCAGGTCTCCACAGGTGAGTACGCGCTGGGTACTCACCCGTAGACCCAACGAAAGTGCCGGTTTCGCGCATGCACTGTGCATGCGCTGGAAACCGGAACTTCCGTTCCCCTGAAGGAAGGGGTTCAGAGGTCGAACGCGTGCGCCGGAGAGGCAGCGCGCACACAGCGAACTTCGGGGTTTTTTTTCAGGCTTCTCCGTGAGGGTAAGTACGGAGAAGCTGCGCGGGGAAAAAGGAGGCGCAAGGCCTGCTTTTAACAAGGTAAGTGGTGAATTAAGTACAATTTAAACATTTTTTCAACAGGTTTATCTTTTTTACATACTTTAAAAAAAGGTAAAGTTATTTTTAGTACCGTTAAAAAGTGTAATTATTTTTTTCAAAAATTTAAATTTTTGTTTAAAGTAGTTAATTTATGTAATTTATAGTTATTTTAAAAATGTGATTTTTTTTATTTATTTGAAGTTTTAGTGAGGTTTTGGGGCCGATCTCTATTCATAGATTTCACAGGTCTTCCTGTCAAAATCTATGAATGAAGATTCCCTGCTCCGATTGGCTCTCCATGGCCCACGTGATCCCAGGGGACGCTTCGCACTAACTGCGCCCCTGGGATACACAAGCACTGCACACCGGCAGCTGCAGGAGGCCCAGGAGCCGAATTCCACGCAGGCCGAAGCACAACAGCAGGTGCGGTAAGCATGCGTGCGATTCTTGCACCCGCGAGAAGCCGGAGAGCCGAATTTCTGGCCCATAATCTAGGCTGACACTTCAGTGCAATACTGAGGGAGTGTTGCACTGTTGGAGGTGCCGTCTTTTGGATGAGACGTAAAACCGAGTTTCAGTCTGCCCTCTCAGGTGGATGTTAAAAATTCCCATGGTACTATTTTGAAGAGCTGGGGCGATCTCCCAGTGTCCTGGGCAATATTTATCCCTCAACCAAAATTAAAAAAACAGATGATCCACGTCATTATCTCATTGCTGTTTGTGGGAGCTTGCTGTGTGCAAACTGGCTGCCGCGTTTCCCTACATTACAACAGTGACTACACTTCAAGGACTTCATTGGCTGTAAAGTGCTTTGGGACATCCTGAGGTCATGAAAGGTGCTATATAAATGCAAGTTCTTTCTTTCTATAGGCGTTACCAATTAGAATTTCTGTCTTACAGGCGTAAGCATTACCAGAGACCTGTAAGAGAAAGACCATATACTCTGAATTGGCATGCACAATGTGTAAAGGGGGCTTAATGAGGGTATAAGGTAAGTAAGGGTGTATGATGTGCTTAATGTCTAAGTAAGTTAAAACTGGTGCGTTAATGTACCGAGTGCACAACTTAACTGGCTGTGCTGCTTGCTGGACCTTGTTACCACATTGTGAAACGAGATAGCCTTGTGATGAAACAATGGGCCTAAGGTCATGTTAGGAGCAGAACAATGCGAGACAGCTATATGACTATATGATTAATGTTAAACAAGCTGGCCATCTGGAGAACTGTGGTGGAATTATTGTGTGAAAAAGAGGAAATCCAGAAATATTTGTCTGTGATTAAGGAAATTGAGGAGCTCTTAAGAACATAAGAAATAGGAGCAGGAGTAGGCCATTTGGCCCTTCGAGCCTGCTCCGCCATTCAATAAGATCCCTCATCTCCACTTTCACCACCTTCTGAGTGAAGAATTTTCTCCTCATCTCAGTCCTAAATGGCCCACCCCTTATTCTGAGACTGTGACCCCTGGTTCTAGACTCCCCAGCCAGGGGAAACATCCTCCCTGCAACTACCCTGTCAAGCCCTGTAAGAATTTTGTATGTTTCAATGAGATCACCTCTCATTCTTCTAAACTCTAGAGAATATAGGCCTAGTCGACTCAATCTCTCCTCATAGGACAATCCCCCCATCCCAGGAACCAGTCTGGTGAACCTTCGTTGCACTCCTTCTATGGCAAGTATATCCTTCCTTAGGTAAGGAGACCAAAACTGTACACAATACTTCAGGTGTGGTCTCACCAGGGCCCTATATAACTGCAGTAAGACGTCTTTACTCTTATACTCAAATCCTCTTGTAATAAAGCCCAACATACCATTTGCTTTCCTAATTGCTTGCTGTACCTGCATGTTAACTTTCGTGTACAAGGACACCCAGGTCCCTCTGAACACCAACATTTCCCAATCTCTCACCATTTAAAAAATATTCTGCTTTTCTATTTTTCCGACCAAAGTGGATAACTTCACAATTCTCCACATTATATTCCATTTGCCATGTTCTTGCCCACTCACTTAGCTTGTCTATAACCCCTTGAAGCCTCCTTGCATCCTCCTCACAACTTACATTCCCACTCAGCTTTGTATCATCAGCAAACTTGGATATATTACATTTGGTCCCCTCATCCAAATCATTGATGTAGATTGTGAATAGCTGAGGCCCAAGCACTGATCCTTGCGGCACCCCACTAGTTACAGCCTGCCAACCCGAAAATGACCCGTTTATTCCTACTCTCTGTTTTCTGTCCGTTAACCAATCCTCAATTCATGCCAGTATATTACCCCCAATACCATGAGCCCTAATTTTGTTTAATAACAAATCTTGTGTGGCACCTTATCAAATGCCTTCTGAAAATCCAAATACACCACATCCACTGGGTCCCCCTTATCTATTCTGCTAGTTACAACCTCAAAAAACAGATTTGTCAAACATGATTTATCTTTCATAAATCCGTGTTGACTCTGCCCAATCCTATTATTATTTTCTAAGTGCCCTGTTACCACGTCCTTAATAATAGATTCTAGCATTTTCCCTACTACTGATGTCAGGCTAATCAGGGGCTCTTGCTGATGGAGAGGGGGAGGAGCTGTTTAAAATAGCGAGACACCTTGTGGATGGTCTGGCAGAGAATAAAGAATTCCCTGTAGAGAAAGAACAGAAGCTGTTGTGCTATGCTGCTCAGTTCTGTGCAGAGGGAACCGCAAATGCTGTGGCCCAGGTTTCGTTACATATGGGAAAATTCTCATTGGAGAATGAGATAGTCTGGAACTGAATAAAATCTTGTTGGAATGAGGCGTGTCAGATTCAGTCAATGGCTGCTACTGCCTCTGAGGATTTAAAAAAAGAGATTGTGCAAGAGGACACGGAGTTAATATCAGCAGAGTTAAAATCAGGCCTTTCACAGCAGATAAATGTTGCAATGAGTTCCATAAAAAAAAACAGGCTTGGACACTTGAGGTGTAACAAAAGGGTTAGGAAAAAGAGAAAGAAGTTAAAAAGCCCAGAGCAAAAATTAAAATTTCTGTGACAAAGAAATAGGATAAGTATTTTCAACATTTTCTGTTTTTATTTGAAAAGGAAAAGGCGGCTGGGTTTTGTTTTCAGGCTCTGAAAGTGTGTTTGAATGTGTAAAAGTTTGCTGCTGGCTCCATGATCTTGAAGGTTGAGTGTGATGTAATCAATTGGTGACCTGTTTAGCAGAAACTGCTGCTGTTTTCAGTTTTCAATTGATTTGGAGTAATTGACAGACTGAGGGGGAGAAATTCATTCTAGCCCAGGAATGGGCGCTAACTTTAGAAAAGTTTGAGATTTAGCACCAGGCGCTAATGATTCAGATTGCACGCAAAATTCAGTCTCATTGCTGAAAGAAAGGATTGGAGCGCTAAATCAAGCGCTAATGGCCTAGCTCAGTGGCGTTAAACTCAAAACGCTGACCAATATCGGGTGCAGTCTAATCTCAAGTCATCATCGCCACAGGCTTTTCCCAGTACTTAAAGGGGAGGTTCATTGATACTGCAGCACCTCATTCTCAACATTGCTGGCTGTGCAGCTGCCTCAGCAAGGAGAAGCACAACAAGGAGAAGGAGCCGGAGGACTGAAGCAGGTGTGCTCATGGCAGATCCACCTCAGTTGGGTGGTCAGGGTGATTGAATGCTTCACCAAATGCTTCATACCACCATCTGTACCACAAGCTTCACACACTGCCCAAAGCACCAGACCCCCAGCACTCACCCACCAACATTCGCTGCCTACCAACACTCAGACCCACATCTCACACCTTGCACACAACGACAGCCATTCAACTATGGCAGGCGCAAGGGTCATTAGTTGTTGGAATGATTGTGATATGTTTATGCATAAATTTATTCATGGAGTTTGCAATATTTTGTGGTCTCTCTCATTCCAACTTTGTGTCCAGGAGGACGCTGTGATATGACATGACAGAGGGATGGCATGATGGGCATGTGGTGAGCAAAAGGGATCTGGGGTTTAAGTTATCCTGGTGTGAGGTTGGAGGTCTGTTTGGAGGAGGTGGCAGAGTTCCGTGACCACCACCTTGGTGATGAGGAGCCCTCTAATCCACTGCTCATCACTTAATTGAAGGTAGGAGAAGTGCTGTCGGAATACCCTCGGAGGGTAAGGCCTCCTGCTGAGAGCCCTGATGGCCCTCCTCCTCCCTCTGGCCACATCTTCCAGTCTTTCTCGCTGCCTCCGCTCCCTCCGCAGTAGATCCTGGAGGGCGAGGTTGACTGCCAGTATAGCCCCCATTAAAGTAACCAAGTGTAGCACTTTGATATGTTGTCAGAATAAACATAACTAATTTTCAGTAGCCACAACACTCCTGAAACTAAAGAACCTTTAAATGACTGAATTAAACTGTTGCACAATCTCAAACCGACAAGGAAGCAGTGAAATAGCACTAAGAACATAAGAACATAAGAAATAGGAGCAGGAGTAGGCCAATCGGCCCCTCGAGCCTGCTCCGCCATTCAATAAGATCATGGCTGATCTGATCCTAACCGCCAATCTACTATCTATCACAGAACCATCTCCTGCATCTAACAGAATTGCACACATGAAATAGGAGCAGAATCAGGCTACACGGTCCCTGGGCCCGCTCCACTACCCACAGGGCCATGACCGATCCGAACCTAGACTCATGTCCAAATTCCTGCCCGCTCCCCGTAACCCTTAATGCCCTTTACTTCTAGGAAACTGTCTATTTCTGTTTTAAATTTATTTAATGATGTAGCTTCTACAGCTTTTTGTGGCAGCATATTCCATGGACCTACCACCCTCTGAGTGAAGTAGTTCCTCCTCATCTCAGTTTTGAAAGAGCAGCCCCTTATTCTAAGACTATGTCCCCTAGTTCTAGTCTCACCCATCATCGGGAACATCCTCCCCGCATCCACCCGATCCAACCCCTTCACAATCTTATATGTTTCAATAAGATCGCCTCTCATTCTTCTGAACTCCAATGAGTAGAGTCCCAATCTACCCAACCTCTCCTCATATGACCACCCCCTCATCCCCGGGATTAACCGAGTGAACCTTTTTTGCACTGCCTCGAGAGCAAGGATGTCTTTCCTTAAGTAAGGACACCAAAACTGTATGCAGTATTCCAGGTGCAGTCTCACCAATACCTTGTACAACTGAAGCAATACCTCCCTATTTTTATATTCTATCCCCCTAGCAATGAAAGCCAACATTCCATTTGCCTTCTTAATCACTTGCTGCACCTGCATACTAACCTTTTGAGTTTCGTGCACCAGGACCCCCAGATCCCTTTGCACTTCAGTACTCTCCAGTTTCTTGCCATTAAGATAATAAATTGCTCTAGGATTTTTCCTGCCAAAGTGCATCACCTCACACTTTCCAGTGTTGTATTCCATCTGCCAAATCTCTGCCCACTTACTTAGCCTGTCTATGTCCCCTTGCAGGTTTTTTATGTCCTCCTCACTCACTACTTTCCCTCCCATCTTTGTATCATCTGCAAATTTTGATATGTTACACTTGGTCCCTTCCTCCAAATCGTTAATATAGATTGTAAAGAGTTGGGGACCCAGCACTGACCCCTGTGGAACACCACTAGTTACTGATTGCCAGTCTGAGAATGAACCATTTATCCCAACTCTTTGCTTTCTGTTAGATAGCCAATCCTCTATCCATGCCAGAATATTACCCCCAATCCCGTGATTTTTTACCTTAAGCAATAATCTTTTGTGTGGCACCTTGTCAAATGCCTTTTGGAAGTCTAAATACACTACGTCCACTGGTTCCCCTTTATCCACTCTATATGTTACTTCCTCAAAGAACTCCAGCAAATTTGTCAAACATGACTTCCCCTTCGTAAAACCATGCTGACTTTGTCCTATTAAATTATGATTATCCAAATGTCCTGTTACTGTTTCCTTAATAATGGACTCCAAAATTTTACCTACCACAGATGTTAGGCTAACCGGTCTATAGTTACCAGCCTTCTGTCTACTGCCCTTTTTAAATAAGGGTGTTACATTAGCAGTTTTCCAGTCTGCCGGGACCTTAGCGGAATCCAGGGAGTTTTGAAAAATTATTACCAATGCATCTACAATCCCTACCGCCACTTCCTTCAAGACTCTAGGATGTAAGCCATCAGGTCCAGGTGATTTATCCGCCTTGAGTCCCATTATTTTACCGAGTACCACTTCCTTAGTGATTTTGATCGTGTTTAGCTCCTCTCCCCCTATAGCCCCCTGTTTGTCCAGTGCTGGGATATTCTTAGTGTCCTCTACTGTAAAGACTGATACAAAATATTCATTCAGTGTTTTTGCCATCTCCATATTTCCCACCATTAATTTCCCGGTCTCATCCTCTAAGGGACCAATATTTACTTTAGCCACCCTTTTTCTTTTTATATAACTATAAAAACTCTTACTATCTGTTTTTATATTTTTTGCTAATTTACTTTCATAATCTATCTTCCCTTTCTTAATCAATCTTTTTGTTATTTTTTGCTGCCTTTTAAAGTTTTCCCAATCCTCTGTCCTCCCACTAGATTTCGCTACCTTATATGCCCTTGTTTTTAGTCGAATACTATCCTTAATTTGTTTACTTAGCCACGGATGACTGTCCTTTCTTTTACACCCTTTTCTTTTCAGTGGAATATATTTTTTTTGGAAGTTGTAAAATAACTCCTTGAATGTACACCACTGATCATGTGTCGTCTTACCCTTTAATCTATTTTCCCAATCCACTCTACTCAATTCCGCTCGCATACCTTCATAGTCTCCTTTATTCAAGCTTAGCACGCTTGTTTGAGATCCAACCTTCTCACCCTCTAATTGAATATGGAATTCAACCATGTTATGGTCACTCATTCCAAGGGGATCCTTTACTAGGACATTTTTAATTAATCCTGTCTCATTACACAGGACCAGATCTAAGGTTGCTTGCCCCCTGGTCGGTTCAGTTACATACTGCTCAAGAAACCCATCCCTAATACACTCAATTAACTCATCCTCAAGGCAGCCCTGCCCCATTTGATTTGTCCAATTAATATGATAGTTAAAATCCCCCGTAATTATAGATGTTCCCTTATTACATGCCTCAACTATTTCCTGATTGATACTCCGTCCAACAGAGTTGCAACTGTTCGGAGGCCTATAGACTACGCCCACTAGTGTTTTTTTCCCCTTATTATTCCTTATCTCCACCCAAACTGTTTCATTATCATGATTTTTTGACCCAATATCATTACTCTGTATTACAGTGATTCCTTCCTTTATTAACATAGCCACCCCACCTCCCCTTCCTTCCTGCCTGTCCTTCCTGATCGTTAAATAACCTGGTATGTTTAATTCCCAGGCATTGTCACCCTGCAGCCATGTTTCTGTAATGGCCACAATATCATAACCATATGTAGTTATTTGTGCCATTAACTCGTCTATTTTGTTACGAATGCTACGTGCATTCAGATAGAGAACTTTCAAATATGCTTTGTGGCACTTAGTTCCAGCTTTTTTACTTTTTACCACTTTACCTTTTACTCCACACACTCTGTCCCTTCCTGCCACGCTCTGATTTGTGATTCCCCTACTGCTACCTATGTCTAACCTGATAGCTGTGACTCATTACTCATAATCCCTTTAAGTAGCGCCCTGGAGCCAGCATCCGCCTGCTTGACGCCTCCTCTCCCTGTCACTGTCTGATCGAGGCACAAAGCCAGGGGGCGAAAATGAATTTGGCAGATCAGGTGCCCAGTGAGCATTGCACGCTCACCGACGTCACGATCTGCCTGGCGTTGAAGTCCCCGGCGGTAACTGTTAGTGGCAGCGCTATGGGGGGACCGGATTTGGTGTGCGCGCAGGATTCGCCTCGCCCCAGCACTACTGCATCAGCGTCCCGTTAGCATCCCGTTAGCGCCCCCACCAGGCGCTAACGGGAGGCGCTAACCAACTGAATTTCTTCCCGAGTGTTTGATTAAATTATCAAATTACAAAACTGGTTTTCTGTGGATGGTCTCTATAGACAGCTAGTAATGCAAATTATGTGAATAGTCCCTAGGTGCGCAACTTGGAAAATTTGGCAATTTCAGAGTTCATAACCCATTACAGGAATCAATACTTTTAAGGTGCATGAAAGCGTGAGTGGTTGTTGAGCATTTATTTCAATTTAAATTGTACCCCCAGGAATGGGAGAGTTATGGTAGTAATGTTAGGAAAATAAAGTGTGTTTGAAAATTGGCTTTATACGTTTTAAATTAAAGATGTGGGGTGTGGATTTATTTCAACTGAAACACCACTATTAAATACACAAGGGCCTAGAAATTCGGTTGCCTAGCGCCCGTTGTTTGGGCACTACGGGTGCCGAATTGGGACCAAAATGGCTTCCGAGCAGCACGCGCACTTCTGGTGCTGGCCGCGCTGGAAGCAATTTGGGTGAGGGTAGTAGGGCAGCTGTTAGGAGCGTGTGCTAGAAGTATGGTAAGTAGGCAGATCGTGACGTCAATCAGCGTGCAACGCTGATTTGACGCCAGCCCTGCCATTTTGATCGTCATCGCTGGAGTTAACGCCCTCTCCTAACCTTGCACAGCTGAACATGTGTTCAGCAGCAGGAAGGACCCCCCCCCACCAGCGATATTTAAAGGGCTCATCAATAACTTTCAGGTAACTTCCTTTTTGATTTCTACTGGCACTGTGCAAGTTTGTGGAAGTGTTTGGAGCTTTCTAGAGTCATTAAAAGTCGGTGCGGTGACAGGGAGTGGTGCTGCAAGTGGAGAAGGCCTTGCTTCTGAATTCAAGGGTTCTGGTCAGACCACTTGCTCCCAGTCATGGATGCTCTAGTTGTCATCCCCCTTGGCATGCAGCATGACAGGGAGATGGAGCAGAGGCAGCAAAGAAGAGGACAAGCTGCTTGCAGAGGGAGAGGGAGGAGGAGGAGGGGGAGAAAGGCTCTCAGCAGGAGGCCTTACCCACCTAAGTTCTTCCGAGAGCAATTCTCTTACCTCAACCTGAGCCAGGAGCAGTGTGTGAGGCTTCAGCGATTTACGAAGGAGGTGCTCACAGAACTCTGCCACCTCTTGCAACCAGACCTGCAGCCTCACTCCAGGGCAAGATCAGTGCTGCCAGTGGCTGTGAAGGTGACCGTGGCCCTGAATTTCTTTGCATCGGGATCCTTCCAGGCTGGAGCAGACACCATCTGTAACATCTCCCAGTTCGCTGTCCACTGCTGCTTAAGAGAGGTGACAGAAGCTCTTTTTGCCAGGAGAGGGGACTTCATTGTCTTCTCTCTGAACAGAGAAAAGCAGACAGAGCGTGCACGTGGCTTTGCTAGGATAGCAGACTTCCCCATGGTGCAGGGTGCCATCGACCGCACGCACGTGGCTTTGCGGGCACCGTATATAAATGCTGAGATCTACCGCAAAGGTTACCACTCGCTGAATGTGCAGTTGGTGTGCGATCATTCTCAGCACATCATGATGGTTAATGCCCAGTATCCTGGCAGCAGTCATGATGCTTTTATTCTGCACTAGTCCACTGCTCCCTCAGTCTTTGAGCCACCAAGAGGGTGGCTACTGGACGACAAGGGCTAGCCCTTGACCACCTGGCTCATGACTCCGCTCCGCAACCCAACCACACGTGCCATTCCTGCAACGAGAGCTATGCTGCCACAAGAAACATCATAGAGCAGACCATTGGCGTCCTTAAACAACGCTTCTGCTGCCTGGACCTCTCTGGAGGAACCCTACAGTACTCACAGGAGCGTGCGTCTTGACTCATCGTGGTCTGCTGTATTCTCCACAACCTGGCCATCACGAGGGCACAGCCCTTGCCACCAGGGATACAGCCACCAGCTCAGGAGCAGGAGGAGGAGGAAGAGGAGGCGGCGGAAGTGGAGGAAGCAGAATGGAAGGAAGGAGGCAACCCAGACAGCCTCTTCTGGCCGGGATATCCGGGATTGAATCATCAGCCTGCAGTACGAGTGAACGCAACCCCAATTCCCCATTCAACATTAGGCCCACACCTTACCTTCCCTCTGTTATTGACCATCAGTGTGTCATCTTGGCCACAATGCTGAAATAAAAGCCACCACAAAGCAAACTTTCCAATCAAACTTTATCCATATATCCATTCAATATTGCATCAAAAGTTCAACTAATCACCCTTGTTCATTCCCTTAGTGCATGTCTTGCGTGTGCCTTTGCCTATCCGAGTGCTCCTATGCAGTGCTTCCCCAGTGGCTGCTGCATGGCTGGTGCAAGGCTGCTGACTTTCAGTGGGAGAGAGTGCAGATAGCCTTGCAGGACGACCTCGAGGAGCTCTACGCCTAGTAGGCCCAGCTTCGGACTGCACCACCTCAGCATGGGCGGCAGCAGTCTAGGCTGGCTGGCTGACAGACAACAGCAAGGGCACTGACAGAGTGATAATGGTGGGAGGACGAATGCTGTCAATGGAGGTTGATGAACAATTAAAGACTAACCTGTCATTTATCGAACTGGCAAAGGGGGATAAGGAGGTAGTGGGGAAGCTGAATGAACTAGATAATAACACCTATTTGGCAAGGCAATTTGGACAGGCCTTCCCCATCAGGGGTTCGTGTGAAAACCGAATGAATCTGTCAAGTATTCCCCTCCTGATTCAAGTACCCCAAGCTAAAGAGGAGAACCGTTTCAATTTATTTAAAGTGCAATCCATCGGTCAGGTGCTGCAAGATCACTTTGTTCAGTACCAAGACCCACCCCAATATTTAGCTGAAAGTAAGAATAAATGGGGAGTGGTAGACTTGAGTGACTGTGAACAGAGAGGCAACACCTGGTTATGTGGGTACGACGTGACCAAGGATAATGCCTGCGGGTACACCCTGTCAACTCAGTCCCCAGTGTGTGTTATGTTTTTGATATCGCAGTGGGAGGAAACTAGGCTGGCGTATAGGGGGAAAAAGGAGATACTGCTTCACTACCTCTGAAAGTGGTTACATGCATGGGAATACCTCCTGCACCTTCACATCGCACAGCTGGTGCATTAAGCCCGATGCAAGGTGGTTATGGGAGACAAGGTGACCATCCTATGGAGATGGCATAATGTGACCAGAATCCGAGTGGCAACCCCATTAGTAGCAGAAGCCAAACAGACCATTGTCCAGTTTGGACATCCTGTACCCACCGCACCCCCCGCCACCACGTCATTCAGCCTACAATCAGTGCTAGACCGAAGTAACACGTCGACCGAGCATTTAGTTCACATGCAGCAGGATAACATCAGAACGGCTCATGCGATTAGTCAGCTTGACAAGCATGCATGGTGGGAGAAGGTATACAATGCCGGACATCACCCATGGTACCACATAACATTAATGTGTTTTGTAATAGTTCAAATTACAGTCCTCACATTTTTGGAATGTTGTCTTAAGCATGTCATAAAATGATTGTCAAAACGAACTGACGCTTATGAATTAGCGGCATTATTAAAGAAATGAGAGATCAGAATGTGTTCCTCACCCTCAAGGTGGGGACTGTAAAGGAGGCTTAATGAGGGTATAGGGTAATAAGGGTGTAGGATGTGCTTAAGTTAAAGCTGATGTGTTAATGTACTGAGTGCACAACCTAACTGACTGTGCTGCTTATTCTGCTGAAATGCAAAATGTACTAGCTTGTGACTGCTTGCTGGACCTTGGTTACCACACTGTGAAACAAGACAGCCTTGCGATGAAATAATGGTTATCAAACAAAATTTGACATTGAGCCACATAAGGAGATATTAGGACAAGAGGTAGGTTTTAAGGAGCGTCTTAAAAGGAGGAGAGTTGGAAGACAGAGAAGGGAGGGAATTCCAGAGCCTAGGGCCCAGACAGCCGATGACACGACCACCAATACTTTTGGTCACTGGTCCTAATATCACCTTATAGAATGATACAGCACAGGAGGCTGTCATTAGGCCCATTGTGCCTGTGCCAGGTCTTTGATAGAGCTATCCAACTCATCCCACTCCTCCGCTCTTTCCCCATAGCCCTGCAAATGTTTTCCCTTCAAGTATTTATCCAATTCCTTATTGAAAGTTACTACAGAATCTGCTTCCACCACCCTTTTAGGCAGTGTATTCCAGTTCACACCAACTCGCTGTTGTGAGATTATGAAATGTATTAAGATTTGGGAACCTTGCTTTGTGAGCATTTCTTTCTTAAAAGACTGCACTTACTGCTGAAAGGTCTATTTACCAGATTATGTAAGAGTCAGTTAAACTTTTGCAGAAATGGGAACGGGATTCAGCAAGCTTTTGCAAAAGCTAGACTGCTGGCTGCATCCTGTTATTGTAAAGAAATGTCACAAGTCAAGGTGAGATAACGGCAATATAATTGAACATGCAAAGACAGCATAAGAGAGACCCTTTTGGATTAACCAAATATGCGACTGTTCACGAGAAGAGCGAATGTTCGAAACTCTCCTAACTATTACCTCAGCTGTGGATGTCACCTATGGTTGGATAAGAAGAGTCAGGTGGTCTGGGCAAAGAGGGATAAAAAGAGACTGTTTGACCGGAGATGCACAGATGTAGAGAGGAGGATGATGGTACCTGTAGAGACAGAGTTATGCTAGCCAAATGTGCTTAATGTCTCTCTGGTACACTGGTATTGAGGAGCGGATCTATGTTGGTGAAAGCTTAATGTTCTTCTTTGCTAGTAAGACAACCGCCGGACCAGATTAAAGAAACAACGGAGACATCGTACGCTGCACTGTCCAGTTACCGAATTTGGTAATATCCTTTGGAACTGTAAATTGTCAGTTAATATTAGTCTTTGCCAGTTGTACTGACTTCTGCTGTATACTAATAAAACATCTACTGTTACCAATATGTAGTCATCTCCGAATCATTAAGTTTGAGGTTAAAACCTCTTACACTGTGTTAAAAAAAAGTTTCCTCATGTTGCCTCTGGTTCTTTTGCCAATCAGTCCCCAAAATTGGCAAAAAAGAAGCAATGAAAAACATTATGTGGCTCAGTTTCCAATTTTGTCTGATAATGCTCCTGTGAAGTGCCTTGGGACGTTTTACTACGTTACAGGCACTATACAAATGCAAGTAGTTGTTGTTGTCTCCTTGGCTTCTTTGCAGCTTTCAACATTATCAACCACACCATCGCCTTATGTGGCTCCACTGTACAGCTTAACGGGACTGTCCTCGCTTGGTTCTACTTCTTGCCTAACTGATCATAGCTAGAGCATCTCTACCAATGGCTTCTCTTCCCAACATCACCTTCACGTTCCCTCAAGCATCCATCATTGGTCCCCTTCTCTTGCTCACCTAAATGCTACCCCTTGGCGACATCATCTGCAGACTTGGGAACAACTTCCACATAATTACACCCATCTTGATCTCTTCACCACCTTCTTAACCCTTCCACTGCCGCTGCGCCATCAGAGAGCTGGTTTAACATCCAGTTTTGGATGAGTTACAATTTCCTCAAGCTAAACATTGGGAAGAACATCGCTATCGTCCTCAGCCTCCAGCACGGACTCCATATCCTCACCACCAACTTCATCTCCTTCCCCATCTTAAGCTGAACCAGATTGAACAGAATGCGGAGGTTGTGAACAATCTTGAGCTCCGCTTCCGAGTCCCATATTCTCTCCATCACGAAGACCATCTACTTTCACCATAATATGGCTTGCCTCCGCCCCTACTTAAGCCCATCTGCCACTGAAACCGCCATCCATCCGTGAACCCCTATGCCATGCCGTCCCCCACCCTATCTTCCTTTAAAACCCTCCTTAAAATCCACCTCTCTGACCAAACAAATGGTCACCCCTTCTAATGTCTCCTTTGGTTCAGAGTTCAATTTTCCTTACACATCGGTGAAGCAACTTGGGACATTTTGCTATTTAAAGACACTATGTAAACACATGTTGTTGTTTTTGAAACAGTTCACATAGTTCCTATATGCATCCCTGTGGAATCTCAATCTCTGAACACACAGCTCCTGTGACAGGACCATTGTGCTCTGTAGGTCCTACTTCGTGGATACCTCCAGATGGAGTGATTGTGCCTTTGGTGCAGCCACACAAGCCTAGTTCTGGATGCTGCTCCTCTTCCACATCCTCCATTCCAGCCAGGAACAATGGGATTCTGAGAGGGGAAGAATCTTGGAGCCTCTAAGAAGCCCCAAAACTGATCCCAAGCTATGCTTTCAGTTATAATTCTCCAAAACTGCCTAGAAAGTATCCAAACCACAATCAATGAGCAAGAATGTTGTCAGAACAATGTAAAGACTACAGCTGAAACAACATTCTACGTTTCAGGAATGCCCAGGCATCAGCGACCAATATGAGCACTGCAATGGAAAATATGACTTAACTCCATTGTTACTGCTCGATTTGTATGTTTTTGGCTCAACATCACATCCAGCACAGAATCATAAATACACAAAACTGGGCAGGGAAACGGTGGAGCATCTCCCGGACACATTTTGTTCCACCATCCACTCACTGCTTCTATAGGAAATAAACCACTCATATCACAGTCAACATATTTATATGCAGCTCAATCTAAACATATATGTTTTGCATTAAACTCAATCCAATAAAGAAAATGTTTTTATTAATTCTCAGCATGTGGGCATCGCTGGCAAGGCAGGCATTTATTGCCCATCCTTAGTTGCCCTCGAGAAAGTCAAGGTGGGCCTATAAGAGTCTATGGGGTAAAAATTCACTTGGTTGCGCCTCCCGTTAGCGCCTTAAGAGGGCGCTAATGGGGCGCAAAGCCGCTAATGCCCGTGCGCAGCGATGTTTGCGCCGCTCGAGAACTTAACTTGAGATTGTGCGGCGGCGCTAAAACTTACCGCTGCGACCACCTGCGCGCGCAGATTGTGATGTCATTCCATGGTGCAACGCCCTTGTGGCGCCCCGGAGCGGAAATTGAGTGGCGCCCCCTGCCTTACTGCCTGGCGCATCCAACGACCAGAAGACTGGAACGCTATCAATCGCTGTGGGGCTGGGGGGGGGGGGCGCTATTTAAAGGGGGCCTCTTCCTGTCTTTTATTGTTGGTGGCATTTTTGAACTACGCATTCTGAGAGAGAGAGGGAGAGACTTCTGGAGAGATTCAACGTTGTAGGAAGGAGTTTTGGGTACTGAGCAGCACTTTGCAGGTTTATTTTGATTTGCCATTCCTTGTATCGATTTAGCAGAGACTGTGGGAGCTGCACTCTGAGCTCTTTGCCTGTTACTCTCCATTGTTCTTTCCAGCACATTTGATGTGCAAGTCTCTCCAGGCCGAGATTCAAGGCTGCAATGAACAGGATGTGGATGGAAAGCAAGATTAACCATCCCCTTTAAGAACTGGCCCGTGCCATTGTGTGTGTGTTTCATTGCTGACTGACATTACATGAGCTTCGCCAGCGCTCTGAGTTAGCGCCTCACTGCTCGGCCTTTGCGCCTTAAGACAGGTGTGCAGCGCCTGCTTTAGCGCTCCACTCACCTCCCGGGGCGGTAAAAGTGAAGTTTCCTGTCAGTGCCGATAATTAGCGCCAGGCGCTAATATTTGCGTCCAGACGATATTTGCGCCCCAAATGGGGCGCGACCTAATTTCTACCCCATTAACTTATGTTATATCACTCAACTGATGATTGGAAGGAAGTCGACAGGGCAGGCCATATGTGGCCGCATTGGAGTTACCTTACTTTTCTGGGTGACACTCCACATTAATAGGTGGATGCCATTGTCATGGCTGCACTGGAGCAGTTTGGCTGTGGTTGCACAAATGAGGTCAGGAGCTTTGGAGGGGGGGGGGGGGGGAAGAAGGTCAGGAGTTCGGAGAGGGGAGAAGGTCAAGGGATCGGTGGGGGGAGAAGGTCCAAGGATCAGAGCGGGGGAGGTCAGAAGTTCAGAGGAGGGGGGGGGGAGAAGGTCAGGACATCGGAGGCAGGACGAAGGTCAGGAGCCCGGGGGGCGGGGGGGGTGGGGGGAGGGAGAAGAAGGTGGTCAGGCGCTCGGAGGGGGAGAAGGTCAGGAACTTGGAGGTGGGAAGCAGGTCAGGAGCTCGGAGGAGGGGAGAAGATAAGGAGCTTGGGGTGGAGGGGAGGTCATGAGTGATGAGGAGCTCGGGGAAAACAGTGGTGGGGGAGTGGGGAACTTGATTCAGGTCTATGTGGAGTGGGGAGGGTTGAGAGGGAGAACGTGATCCAGAATGGAAGATGGTTCATGTTCTCAACCTGTTAGACCTGGACCATGTTCTCCCTCTCACACCCCCGCCGCCCTTTATACCTGGACCACGTTCTCCCTCTTCTTCTCCCGTAGACCTGTATTACCATGAACTGTAGTGACATCATTGGATCCGACAAAATCCGGAAGTTAGGACACTGTCACTATTCACTTCGTAATGTAAAAGGTGACCTACCCCCACATTTTCTAGCCAATAAACCTGATAACAATCCATGACCCACGCACAATGCCCCATCAGTCACCGCAGCTCTCTCCTAGAGTGTTTATTTTGACGGCGTGATTAGCGACAGTGTAGGTACTTCCGTTTTGCGATGGACCTGTGATGGTATCCTTCTGTGCATGAGCCGGGCCACCCGATGACGTCATTCTCAGCGCATGCTAAAAAGCTACGGCACCGCTAGTGATGTAACTTACAAAGACATCACCTGTTCTCTTTGAATGAAATGCACCTCACTAAACCAACCTTGCAGCTCAAATTATGTAAAATTGTCAATTTCTGTGGATTTGTCAAATTCAGCCGCAGAGAAACGGCTACTGCTCCCCACATGATCTTGCATTGCCTTTTCATGGGGTCACATATTTGAAGGGGCCCACAAGTCAATTGCTGGGTTGACCTGGCGTGGAGGGTTTTCAGAGTCAAAGCGAGGTGGGAGGCTGCTCAATGTGGAGGCCTCACTCCCCCAGAATACGGAGTTTCATTGGAGTTTTTACAGATAGAGTCATAGAGTTATACAGCACAGAAAGAGGCCCTTCGGCCCATCGTGTCCGCGCCGGCCATCAAGCCCTGTCTATTCTAATCCCATTTTCCAGCACTTGGTCCGTAGCCTTGTAAGCTATGGCGTTTCAAGTGCTCATCTAAATGCTTCTTGAATGTTCTGAAGGTTCCTGCCTCTACCACCCTTTCAGGCAGTGAGTTCCAGATTCCAACCACCTTCTGGGTGAAATTTTTTTTCCTCAAATTCCCTCTAAACCTCCTGCCCCTTACCTTGAAACTATGCCCACTGGTTATTGACCCCTCTACTAAGGGGAAAAGTTCCTTTCTATCTACCCTATCTATGCCCCTCATAATTTTGTACACCTCAATCAGGTCCCCTCTCAGCCTTCTCTGCTCTAAGGAAAACAACCCCAGCCTGTCCAGTCTCTCTTCATAGCTGAAGCGCTGCAGCCCAGGTAACATCCTGGTTAATCTCCTCTGCACCCTCTCCAATGCAATCACATCTTTCCTATAGTGTGGCGACCAGAACTGCACACAGTATTCCAGCTGTGGCCTAACTAGCGTTTTGTACAGCTCCATCATAACCTCCCTGCTCTTATATTCTATGCCTTGGCTAATGAAGGCAAGTATCCCATATGCCTTTTTAACCACCTTATCTACCTGTCCTGCTGCCTTCAGGGATCTATGCACATGCACACCAAGGTCCCTCTGATCCTCTGTCCTTCCTAGGGTCCTACCATTCATTGTGTATTCCCTTGCCTTGTTAGTCCTCCCAAAATGCATCACCTCACACTTTTCAGGGTTAAATTCCATTTGCCACTGTTCTGCCCATCTGACCAACCCGTCTATATCATCCTGTAGCCTGAGGCTTCCCTCCTCGCTATTTACCACTCCACCAATTTTTGTGTCATCTGCGAACTTACTGATCATACCTCCTACAGTCATATCTAAATCATTAATGTACACTACAAACAGCAAAGGACCCAGCACCGATCCCTGCGGTACACCACTGGACACAGGCTTCCAGTCACAAAAACAACCTTCGACCATCACCCTCTGCCTCCTGCCACTAAGCCAATTTTGGATCCAATGTGCCAAGTTGCCCTGGATCCCATGGGCTCTTACCTTCTTGGCCAGTCTCCCATGCGGGACTTTGTCAAAAGCCTTACTGAAGTCCATGTAAACCACATCAACTGCACTACCCTCATCCACATACCGAGTCACCCCCTTGAAAAATTCAATCAAATTGGTCAGACATGATCTCCCCTTGACAAAGCCATGCTGACTATCCTTGACTCTCCAAGTGGAGACTAATTCTGTCCCTCAGAATTTTTTCCAATAATTTCCCTACCACTGATGTTAGGCTCACTGGCCTGTAATTCCCTGGTTTATCCCTACTACCCTTCTTGAATAATGGTACTACATTAGCTGTTCTCCAGTCCTCTGGCACCTCCCCTGTGGCCAGAGAGGTTCTGAAAATTTGTGTCAGAGCCCCTGCAATCTCCTCCCTTGCCTCACACAGCAGCCTGGGATACATCTCGTCTGGGCCTGGGGATTTATCCACTTTTAAGCCCGCTAAAACCGCTAGTACCTCCTCATGCCGATGGTGTGCCACACGTGACTCCAGATTGACAATGATTTACAAATTGGTGCCATGGAGTGGGGCCTAGTGTGACAGATTGCCAGTCCGCACAGCTACTTCATGCAGCTACTGTGCTCTACATACATGTTCAAACTTCTCTCTTTTCAGGGTGCAGACACTGGTCTCCAGGACGGTGTGCCTGTTAAATGTGCCATGGGAGCTACCAGATTGTTGTAAAAATCCAACTGGTTCAACTAATATCCTTTAGGGAAGGAAACCTGCCGTCCTTACCCGGTCTGGCCTATATGTGACTCCAGACCCACAGCAATGTGGTTGACTCTCCATGCCCTCAGAAACGGCTAGAAAGCCACTCAGTTGTAACAAACCGCTACAAAGAAGTATAATAAGAATAAAACCAGACAGACCAGTCGGCTTCGAACTAGATATCGGATTCGGATACAACAAAGGCACACCCAGCCAGTCGACCCTGCAAAGTCCTCCTCAGTAACATCTGGGGGCTTGTGCCAAAGTTGGGAGAGCTTTCCCACAGATGAGACAAACTACAGCCTGACATAGTCATACTCACAGAATCATACCCATCAGCCAATGTCCCAGACTCTTCCATCACCATCACTGGGTATGTCCTGTCCCACGGCAGGACAGACCCACCAAGGGTGGTGGCACAGTAGTATGTAGTCGGGAAGGAGTGGCCCTGGGAGTCCCCAACATTAACTCCGGACCCCATGAAGTCTCATGGCTTCAGGTCAAACATGGGCAAGGAAACCTCCTGCTGATTACCACCTACCGCCCTCCCTCAGCTGATGAATCAGTACTCCTCCATGTTGAACAGCACTTGGCGGAAGCACGGAGGGTAGCAAGGGCACAGAATGTACTCTGGTAGTGGACAATTAAATAACTAACAGGAGGAGGAGGCTCTATGAACATCCCCATCCTCAACAATGGCGGAGCCCAGCAGCTGAATGCAAAAGACAAGGCTGAAATGTTCGCAACCATCTTAAGCCAGAAGTGCCGAGTGGATGATCCATCTCAACCGCCTCCCGATGCCAGTCTTCAGCCAATTTCATTCACTCCACGTGGTATCAAGAAATAGCTGAGCGCATTGGATACAGCAAAGCCTATGGGCCCTGACAACATCCCAGCTGTCGTGCTGAGGACTTATGCTCCAGAACTAGCCGCACCTCAGCCAAGCTGTTCCAGTACAGCTACAACACTGGCATCTACCGGACAAAGGTATGTCCTGTCCACAAAAAGCAGGACAAATCCAATCCATCCAATTACCACCCAATCAGCCTACTCTCAATCATCAGCAAAGTGATCAAAGGTGTCATCGACAGCACTATCAAGCGGCACATACTCACCAATAACCTGCTCACTGATGCCCAGTTTGGGTTCCGCCAGGACCGCTCGGCTCCAGACCTCATTGTAGCCTTGGTCCAAACATGAACAAAAGAGCTGAATTCCAGAGGTGAGGTGAGAGTGACTGCCCTTGATATCAAGGCAGCATTTTGACTGAGTGTTACACCAAGGAGCCCTAGTAAAACTGAAGTCAATGGGAATCAGGGGGAAAACTCTCCACTGGCTGGAGTCATACCTAGCACAAAGGAAGATGGTTGTGGTTGTGGGAGGCCAATCATCTCAGCCGCAGGACATCGCTGCAGGAGTTCCTCCGGGCAGAGTCCTACGCCCAACCATCTCCAGCTACTTCATAAATGAACTTCCCTCCATCATAAGATCATTCAGTTCTGTTCACAATTCCTCAGATAATGAAGCAGTCCATGCCCAAATGCAGCAAGACCTGGACAACATTCCGGCTTTGGCTGATAAGTGGCAGGTATCATTCACATCACACAAGTGCCAAGCAATGACCATCTCCAACAAGAGAGTGTCTAACTACCTCCCCTTGACATTACCATTGTTGAATGGCCACCGTCAACACCCTGGAGGCTCACCATTGACCAGAAACTTAACTGGAAGAGACACATAAATACTGTAGCTATAAGAGCAGGTCAGAGGCTGGGTATTCTGCGGCTAGTGTCTCACCTCCTGATTCCCCAAAGCCTTTCCACTACCTACAAGGCACAAGTCAGGAGTGTGATGGAACACTCTCCACTTGCCTGGATGGGTGCAGCTCCAACAACACTCAAGAAGCTCAACACCCAGGACAAAGCAGCCCGCTTGATCGACACCCTATCCACCATCTTAAACATTCACCCCCTCCACCAACAGGGCACCGTGGCTGCTGTATGTGCCATTTACAAGATGCACTGCAGCAACTCGCCAAGACTTCTTCGACAGCATCTCCCAAACCCGCGACCTCTACTACCTAGAAGGACAAGGGCAGCATGGGAACACCACCACCACCTCCAAGTTCCATTCAAAGTCACACACCATCCTGACTTGGACAAATATCGCTGTTCTTTCATCGTTGCCTGGTCAAAATCCTGGATCTCCCTCCCTAACAGCACTGTGGGAGTACCTTCACCACACGGACTGCAGTGGTTCAAGAAGGCAGCTCACCATCACCTTCTCAATTAAGATTGGGCAATAAATGCTGGCCTTGCCAGCGACGCCCACATCCTGAAAATGAATAACTAAAGAATATAAAGAAAAATTATAGCATATTCTGTGTTGGTCCTACCAACATGCATGACACTACATTTGTGTGTTATTTGCCATTTTGGTGTTTAGCGTGCAGGCAGGCCTTCACAGTAGCTTCACTAGGTTTGTAGGCCATCCAAAGGTACACCTGCTGCTGCCCCCAGATGCGCTTGCAACAAGTCCTGATCCATACCTTTGTTACCTCCATAATCGACTATTCCAATGGTCTCCTGGTCAGCTTCCCATCTTCCATCCTCAATGAACTTGAGCTCATCCAAAACTCTGCTGCATGTATCCTAACTCGTAGCAAGTCCCATTCACCCATTACCCCTGTGCTCGCTGACCTACATTGGCTCCTGGTCCACCAAACCTACCTCTTTGTCCAAGCTTTTGGTCATCTGTCCTAACCGCAATAATAGTAATAATATAAAAGGGCGGAGCCGGGCGATGTTATGGATGTGGAAGTAGGCGGTCTTGATGATGGAGCGAATCTGTGGTCGGAAGCTCATCTCGGTGTCAAATACGACACACCAAGGCTGCGAACGGTTTGGTTCAGCCTCAGACAGTTGCCAGGGAGGAGGATTGAGTCAGGTACTAGGGAATGGAGTTTGTGGCGGGACCGAAGACAATGGCTTCGGTCTTCCCAACATTTAGCATAAATATTTATAAATAAATAGATGCAGAAGTGCAAGTTATTATTTAACACCCAATAGCATTATGTTGTACCACAATCCTCATTTTGTTTTTTATGCAAACTGTAGTTTATCATTTACCAAGAATTACATACAAGCATTGCATGGCACTTGAGATATTTTAAATTAATGCAAAATAATGCCTACCAGTGATCAGAACAGCCTTTCCTTCCGGAGAAAGTATTGCATTGGAGCGGATCGATCGATAAACCAGACAACAGCAAAGAGCGAAAAGTATCACCCCCACGTACTGCGGCAAATAAATGTAAAACAAGGACTCCCCGGTAAATAGCAGCAACAAAGACACACTTGTGGAAGGGTTTAAGTTCAAACGCGCTTCCGATTTCTGAAAGTGGATGGCCACTGCAGCGCCGAACGCCGCGGTGATCAACCCATACAGGACCAGTGCTAAAGTGCTGGTGCCCTCCATTTCACCCAAAAGTTGCATTCCTGTGTGTATTCAGATCGATATGCGCCGAAGTGCAAAGCAAGCGGCCTGCTACCCTAGAGAGCAAACACCCAACAGCTGTGACAGCCAAGAGGCGTCGCGATCCAAGTGCACCGACTGTGAAGCAATATTACTCAATCTGAGATCAGTGCAATAAGGGTGTGGCAAGCACCTCATCTTTCGTTTAGGCACACTACAGCCCTCAGGACTAATATCGAGTTCAACAATTTTAGATCATAACCTCAGCCCCAATCACATTTATATTTTATTTTTTCATCCACCCTTTTATTTGCCCCCCCCCTTTATTTTTCCCTCCTAGAAGCTGGCAGCTGTCCTTCATTCTGCCAGTGCATTTCACACTTCTTTTAGCCTTAACCTGTCACATTAACACCACCTCTTGCCTTGAATGTCTCTTAATGTCTCTTAATCTCTCCTTTTGTTCTTTCATCCCCTCCCCCTTTTCCCAGCTTTATCCTTGCCTTAAATCTATTTGATTTCCTGCTGTTTCCAGTTCTGACGAAAGGTCTCGACCTGAAACGTTAACTCTGTTTCTCTCTCCACGGATGCTGCCTCGCCTGCTGAGTTTTTCCAGCGTTTTCTGTTGTTATTTCGGATTTCCAGCATCTGCAGTATTTTGCTATCGCACAAGAATATATTCCCTTATTATTATAAGCATGTCTTTGTATAGTTGCACATGCTGGTGCATTCATGGGCTACTATTGATTTGGGCCAAATGTCACAACAATCACCACTGTTTTGGGGGTTGTCATGGAAAAATGAATAAAAGTCTGGAATACACTCCCCAAATCATTCATGAATTCCTGTGATCACGTATAACAAAATATGGGTTTGACTTGTTGGGTCACCATAAACTAAGGTGCCCAATTATAAAGGGACTGAAGTCCAGAACAGTAGAACCAGAGGATGCCTGATCTCCCCACCTGCCAGGGGCCTGCGTTTGAGGTGGTGGGGGTAAATTTACAAACTAATTTGTGGAAACATAGGTCCCGATATTTACAGGAAGTTGCAGGGGAGGCCAAAAACAGCCGCAGAACCCAGCAGGACCTTATAATTAAAAAAAATCTGTTTCCCACCCTCCTGCTGGCCAAATTGACAGCCTGACGGGTGCCAGGAGGGAAAATGAGCAGCAGGAAGCCGCAGTCAGTGACCCTTGGGTACAATCCCCAGCAATCAAGAAGGGACAAGGTCGGCCATCGCTGTGGGGGAGGGGAGATCAGACATGGGGGGGAGGGGAGATCAGACATGGGGGGGGCGGAGATCAGACATGGGGGGGAGGGGAGATCAGACATGGGGGAGGGGAGATCAGACATGGGGGGGAGGGGAGATCAGACATGGGGGGGAGGGGAGATCAGACATGGGGGGGAGGGGAGATCAGACATTGGGGGAGGGGAGATCAGACATGGGGGCGAGGGGAGATCAGACATTGCGGGGGGAGATCAGACACTGGGGGGTGGGGAGATCGGACATGGGGGGGGGAGGGGAGATCAGACATTGGGGGAGGGGAGATCAGACATGGGGGGGAGGGGAGATCAGACATGGGGGGGAGGAGATCGGACACTGGGGGGGGAGGGGAGATCAGACATGGGGGGGAGGGGAGATCAGACATTGCGGGGGGAGATCAGACATTGGGGGGTGGGGAGATCAGACACTGGGGGGGAGATCAGACACTGGGGGGGAGATCAGAAACTGGGGGGGGGAGATCAGACACTGGGGGGGGGGAGATCAGACACTGGGGGGGGGAGATCGGACACTGGGGGGGAGGGGAGATCAGACACTGGGGGGGGGGAGATCGGACACTGGGGGGGGAGGGGAGATCAGACACGGGGGGGGAGATCAGACACTGGGGGGGGAGATCAGACACTGGGGGGGGAGATCAGACACTGGGGGGGGGGAGATCGGACACTGGGGGGGAGGGGAGATCAGACACTGGGGGGGGGGGAGATCAGACACGGGGGGGGGGGGGAGATCAGACACTGGGGGGGAGGGGAGATCGGACACTGGGGGGGGGGAGATCGGACACTGGGGGGGGGGGAGATCAGACATTGGGGGGGAGGGGAGATCGGACACTGGGGGGGGGGAGATCAGACACTGGGGGGGGGGGAGATCGGACACTGGGGGGGGGGAGATCAGACACTGGGGGGGGGAGATCGGACACTGGGGGGGGAGATCGGACACTGGGGGGGTGATCAGACACTGGGGGGGGGGGAGATCAGACACTGGGGGGGGGGAGATCGGACACTGGGGGGGAGATCAGACACTGGGGGGAGGGGAGATCGGACACTGGGGGGGGGGAGATCGGACACTGCGGGGGGGGGAGATCAGACACTGGGGGGGGGGGGAGATCGGACACTGGGGGGGGGGGGAGATCAGACACTGGGGGGGGGAGATCAGACACTGGGGGGGGGGGAGATCGGACACTGGGGGGGGGGGAGATCGGACACTGGGGGGGGGGGAGATCAGACACTGGGGGGGGGGAGATCAGACACTGGGGGGGGGGAGATCGGACACTGGGGGGGTGGGGAGATCAGACACGGGGGGGGGGGGAGATCAGACACTGGGGGGGGGAGATCTGACACTGGGGGGGGGGAGATCAGACACTGGGGGGGAGATCGGACACTGGGGGGGAGGGGAGATCAGACACGGGGGGGGGGGGGGAGATCAGACACTGGGGGGGAGATCAGACACTGGGGGGGTGGGGAGATCAGACACGGGGGGGGGGGAGATCGGACACTGGGGGGGGAGGGGAGATCAGACACTGGGGGGGGGGAGATCGGACACTGGGGGGGGAGATCGGACACTGGGGGGATGGGGAGATCGGACACTGGGGGGGAGATCAGACAAGGGGGGGGGGGAGATCGGACACTGGGGGGGAGGGGAGATCGGACACTGGGGGGGGGGGAGATCGGACACTGGGGGGGTGATCAGACACTGGGGGGGGGGAGATCGGACACTGGGGGGGAGGGGAGATCGGACACTGGGGGGGAGATCAGACACTGGGGGGGGGGGGAGATCGGACACTGGGGGGGAGGGGAGATCGGACACTGGGGGGGAGGGGAGATCAGACACTGGGGGGGGGGAGATCGGACACTGGGGGGGAGGGGAGATCGGACACTGGGGGGGTGGGGAGATCGGACACTGGGGGGGTGGGGAGATCGGACACTGGGGGGGTGGGGAGATCGGACACTGGGGGGGAGGGGAGATCGGACACTGGGGGGGTGGGGAGATCGGACACTGGGGGGGTGGGGAGATCGGACACTGGGGCGGAGGGGAGATCGTACATGGGGGTGGAGGGTGAGAGCGGACATTGGGGGGGGGAGGGTGAGAGCGGACATTGGGGGGGGGGAGGGTGAGAGCGGACATTGTGGGGGGAGGGTGAGAGCCGACGTGGCGGGGGGAGAGCAGACGTGGCGGGGGGAGAGCAGACGTGGCGGGGGAGGGGGGAGAGATCTGAAGGCTCCTCTTTCCCTAAAATGTATCAAGAAATCTTCGAGAATGTGAGTAATGAGTTTGTTTTTTGCTCGTATCACTGTGATGCGATAGCAACCCGCGCTCGTTCAGAGCACTGCAGGCAGCACATAAAATTCGTGCTGCCTGCTACTTTGCATGATTGTAGCGTTCAGCCAAGCGCAGAACGCACTGCTGAGTGGCTGAACGCTCAGCAGCGGGCCCATGTTCGTGCGAGGCTAGCTCCAATTAAAGCGAGCCTGCACAACTTAAAGGCAGTCTGCACCTCTTAAAAGGGGAGGTGCCTTCTGCCTGCAACAGGTGCTGGAAGTGCTTGTGGAGGTTACTGTCATAAAAAGAATGAGTAATGACTCAACAGGCCAGAGAAAGGGCTCCAAGGTTCTCTGATGCAACATTGGAGACGTTGGTCCAGGAGGTCAACTCCAGGAGAGAGGTCCTCTTCCCACTGGGGGCCAGGAGGCTCTCTAGGCAACAGACAAGACCGCAGTGGGAGCAAACAGCCAATGTGGTCAATGCCAGCAGTACAGCTGCAAGGACTTGGACTCAGTGCAGGAAGAAGTTTAGTGACCTCACACGCGTGGTCAAGGTCAGTGAATTCATCTTCAAATGCCATATCCCACCATCTGCACCACTAGCCTCACACACTGCTCAATGCACCACTCTACCATCACTCACCTACCAACAATCTCTACCAAATATACCTCACATTCATAACTTCACCTCACCCGCATACACTTATTACAGCTGCAAGCCTCACACCCACATCTCACAGCTTGACACACTGTCAGCTATTGAACCATCACCCAAACACATTACACCACACTCACTGACACACTTCCCTTTCTCTTGCAGGACAAGATGGCGCATAACAGACCTTAACTGGTGGGGGACAGGCTCACCTGCATAACCTTACCCCCTTGGAGGAGACAGTGCTGGCCATTCTTGGCAGGGGCATGGCTGAGTCCATGGCTAGCGGTGGGGCTGAAGGAATACAAGATGCTGTTATCCTCTTTTTCACATCCCACTTCCCCCTCATCCCACAATCTCTTCTGATTTACAATCTGCACATGGTGTAAGCATGCAGCTCTTGCTTCCCCCCCCCCACCACCTGCATCCCCTCACCGCAACCCTACCCTTGTGCCTTTCTCGTTTCAGACACCCAAGAAATCCAATACGATAGCAAAATACTGCGGATGCTGGAAATCTGAAATAACAACAGAAAACGCTGGAAAAACTCAGCAGGCCAGGCAGCATCCGTGGAGAGAGAAAGAGAGTTAACGTTTCAGGTCGATGACCTTTCATCAGAACTGTGAAGAGCCGGAAATCAAATAGATTTAAGGCCAGAGTAAAGCTGGGAAAAGGGGGAGGGGATAAAAGAACAAAGGGGGAGATGAAGAGACATTAAACATAGAAACATAGAATCTAGGAGCAGGAGTAGGCCATTCGGCCCGTCGAGCCTGCTCCGCCATTCAATACGATCATGGCTGATCATCCAAATCCAGTACCCTGTCCCTGCTTTAATCCCCACAGTACACATATCCCACCCTACCCCCGTAACCCCACGTATTTAATTCCCCCTAACATATCCCATCCTATCCCCATAACCCCACATATTTAATCCCCCCTTACACTAAGGGTCAATTTACCATAGCCAAATCAACCTAACCCACACATTTTTGGACTGTGGGAGGAAACCGGAGCACCCGGACGAAACCCACGCAGACACGGGGAGAATGTCCAAACTCCACACAGACAGTCACCCGAGGTCAGATTCGAACCCGAGTCTCTGGCGCTGTGAGGCACCAGTGCTAACCACTATGCCACCGTGTTGCATTAAGAGACATTAAGAGATATGCAAGGCTAGAGGTGGTGTTAATGTGACAGATTAAGGCTGAAAGAAGTGTGAAATCCACTGGCAGAATGAAGGACAGCTGCCAGCTTCTAGGAGGAAAAAAAAAGGGGGGCAAATAAAAGGGTGGAAAAAATAAAATATAAATGTGATTGGAGCTGAGGTTATGATCTAAAATTGTTGAACTCGATATTGAGTCCAGAGGGCTGTAGCGTGCCTAAACGAAAGATGAGGTGCTGTTCCTCGAGCTTATGCTGTGCTTCCGTGGAACAGTGTAATCGGCCGAGGACGGTGAGGTCAGAGTGGGAGTGAAGCGGTGAATTAAAGTGACAGGCCACCGGGAGCTCGGGGTCCCCCTTACGGACTGAACGGAGGTGTTCCGCAAAGCGGTCACCCAATCTGCGTTTGGTCTCCCCAATGTAGAGGAGACCACATCGTGAGCAGCGAATACAGTATACTAAATTGCAGGAAGTACAAGTAAATCGCTGTTTCACCTGGAAGGGGTGTTTGGGGCCCTGGACAGTGGGAAGAGGGGAGGTGTAAGGGCATGTGTAGCATCTCCTGTGCGTGCACGGGAAGGTGCCGGGCGAAGGGGAAGGGGTGCTGGGGGTGGTAGAGGAGTGGACTAGGGTGTCGCGGAGGGAGCGGTCCCTGCGGAATGCTGAAAGGGGAGGTGAGGGGAAGATGTGTTTGGTGGTGGGATCACGCTGGAGGTGGCGGAAATGGCGGAGGATGATCCGTTGAATGTGGAGGCTGGTGGGGTGAAAGGTGAGGACAAGGGGAACTCTATCGTGGTTCCGGGAGGGAGGGGCAGGGGTGAGGGCAGAAGTGCGGGAGATAGAACGGACACGGTCGAGGGCCGTGTCGACCACGGTAGAGGGGAATCCTCGGTTGAGGAAAAAGGAAGACATGTCGGAAGCACTGGTATGGAAGGTGGCATCATCAGAGCAGATGCGGCGGAGACGGAGAAACTGGGAGAATGGAATAGAGTCCTTACAGGAGGCGGGGTGGGAGGAAGTGTAGTCCAGGTAGCTGTGGGAGTCGGTGGGCTTGTAGTGAATGTTAGTCAATAACCTATCCCCAGAGATGGAGATGGAGAAGTCGAGGAAGGGAAGGGAAGAGTCGGAGATGGACCATGTGAAGGTGAGGGAAGGGTGGAAATTGGAAGCATAGTGAATGAAATGTTCTAGTTCAGGGCGAGAGCAGGAGACGGCACCGATACAGTCATCAATGTACCGGAAAAAGAGGTGAGGGAGGGGACCCGAGTAGGACTGGAACAAAGAGTGTTCCACATATCCCACGAAAAGGCAGGCATAGCTAGGACCCATGCGGGTACCCATAGCAACACCTTTAATTTGGAGGAAATGGGTAGAGTCAAAGGAGAAGTTGTTCAATGTGAGAACAAGTTCAGCCAGGCGGAGGAGGGTGGTGGTGGATGGGGACTGGTTGGGCCTCTGTTCAAGGAAGAAGCGGAGCGCCCTCAGGCCATCCTGGTGGGGAATGGAGGTGTAGAGGGATTGTACGTCCATAGTGAAGAGGAGACGGTTGGGGCCGGGAAACTGGAAACTGTTAAAATGGCGGAGGGCATCGGAAGAGTCGCGGATGTAGGTGGGAAGAGACTGGACAAGGGGAGAAAAAATAGAGTCGAGATAGGAAGAGATAAGTTCCGTGGGGCAAGAACAGGCTGAAACGATGGGTCTACCGGGGCAGTCCTGTTTGTGGATCTTGGGAAGGAGGTAGAAGCGGGCTGTGCGCGGTTGGGGAACTATGAGGTTGGCGGCCGTGGGGGGAAGATCTCCAGAGGAGATGAGGTCAGTGACGGTCTTGGACACGGTGGCTTGATGTTCCGTAGTGGGGTCATGGTCCAGGTGGAGGTAGGAGGAGGTGTCAGAGAGTTGGCGTTCAACTTCCGCTAGGTAGAGGTCGGTTCGCCAAACAACAACAGCGCCACCCTTGTCAGCAGGTTTAATGACAATGTCAGGGTTGGATCGGAGAGAATGGAGTGCTGCAAGTTCAGAGGGAGGTAGGTTGGAGTGAGTGAGGGGAGCAGAGAAATTGAGCTGGCCGATGTCACGGCGGCAGTTAGCAATGAAAAGATCTAGAGAGGGTAAGAGGCCAGAGGGAGGGGTCCAGGTGGAACGAGAATTCTGAAAGCGGGAGAAAGGGTCAGCCGTGCGGGGGGAAGACTCCTGGCCAGAGAAGTGGGCACGGAGACGGAGGCGGCGGAAAAAAGAGCTCAGCATCGTGCCGAGCTCGAAATTCATTGAGATGGGGGCGTAAGGGGATGAAGGTCAGGCCTTTGCTGAGGACTGATCGTTCGGAGTCAGAGAGGGGAAGGTCAGAGGGGATAGTGAAAACGCGGCAGGGGGTGAGATTGGGAGAAGGGGGGTCAGAGGAAAGTGAAGGGGAAGAAGGTTCCGGAGGGGCGTTAGTGTCCAAGAGTTGTTGAAGCTTGCGATCCTTGACATCGGAAAGGAAGAAGAAAAGTTTTTTGTTGAAGCGTCGGATGAGTCTAAGGATGAAATGGAACTGTGGACCCGGACAGCTTTGAGATAGAGTGCGTCGGTGCTGCTGAAGAGAGATGTCGAGAGTGTTCATGTGGCGCCGCATGGCGTTGAGCGTGGATCTCAAGATGCGGCGAGAGCAGTAGTTCGAGGAACGATGAATATCTTGGAGATATTTGTAATCCTGGGTTGATCCGAAACACGAAGGGTGGAAGTTTAGTTGGAATCCACGTGGGATAAGTCGGAACCGGAGACTGTTGCTGAGGAAAGTAATGTGGCTGTGAAACCGAGTCTTGGAAGATACCTGATCAAACACGAGATCAAACAGCTGGCAGCTGTCCTTCATTCTGCCAGTGGATTTCACACTTCTTTCAGCCTTAATCTGTCACATTAACACCACCTCTAGCCTTGCATATCTCTTAATGTCTCTTAATGTCTCTTCATCTCCCCCTTTGTTCTTTTATCCCCTCCCCCTTTTCCCAGCTTTACTCTGGCCTTAAATCTATTTGATTTCCGGCTCTTCACAGTTCTGATGAAAGGTCATCGACCTGAAACGTTAACTCTCTTTCTCTCTCTACGGATGCTGCCTGGCCTGCTGAGTTTTTCCAGCGTTTTCTGTTGTTACCCAAGAAATCCAGTTGCCCAGCCAGTGGTGAAACAAGAGGGAGAGGAGAGTGAAGACGAAGAAGAAACACCATCACTCGATTTCACACTCCCAGCCCCCAGCTTAGATACTGACAGTCCGCTTATTTAGAGGATAGTTTTGATGCGGTATCTGCACGTGGGGAGACAGCGGGCATGAGTGGGCTGCAGCCAGGGCAGGGGGAAAGGGCAGCTCAGGTGCCAGTTCACCGGAGGATGAGGTCGCACACAAGTTCTGCTGCACTGGACTCAGATAAAGAGCTTGATGGGGCGGCCTACAGAAGAACGCTGATGGGTAAGCACAATAAAATGCTTGGTGCATTGGCAGGCCTTCCAGAAAGCCTGATTGCAAAGTCAAGGAGCATGAAGGAGTCCAGCTCCAGCCTTTCACAGGGCTTTAGGCAGAGCTTAGAGCCCATGCTCCGTCTGATGGCCGAAGTCTCAGCTTCCATTGCAGCACAAACAGAAGCCATCCAACATCTGAGTGCTGCAATGGAAGCTCAGACTGAAGTCATGCAAGCAAAGCCAGCCGTTCCTTCATCGTCGCTGGGTCAAAATCCTGGAACTCCCTACCTAACAGCACTGTGGGAGTACCTTCACCACACGGACAGCAGTGGTTCAAGAAGACAGCTCACCACCACCTTCTCAAGGGCAATTAAGGATGGGCAATAAATGCCGGCCTTGCCAGCAAAGCTTACATCCCGTGAATGAGTAAAAAAAGGACAGGATATGGGCAGTAGAAATTCAGATGAGCTGGAATTTACACAGTGTGGAGAATAGAAGGCTGGCCAGGAGAGCATTGGAATAGTTGAGCCTGGAGTTGACAAAGGCATGGTTTTAGCGGCAGATGGAGTCAGTAGCGGTGGCCGATGTTACAGAAATGGAAGTAGATAGTCTTTGTGATTGAGAGGATATGAGGTAAATATTGCACACTTCTCAGCTGCAGTAAGTGTGTTTGGAATTTATACTGGTTAAGTGGTTTTTTAACTTCAAGAAGTATTAAAGGATCATTATTAATAGGATGTCATGATTGTTTCTTTTACATTGCCACTCAGAAAATCACACACAAGAAGATCATTGCACATTTGAGCAGTGAAAATAACTATGAAACAGGCATTTAACCTGTTTTGTAGACAAATGAGAAAATATCACCCTTTCTCTCTCTCTCTATATAAGAAATATACAAACTATTCTGGAATAACTGTACAAGAAAATACTGAAATTAAAGAATAGGAGGATACCCCATTATTTCTTCATCTTTCTCATATGTTAGGAGCTTTCCAGTTGGAAGAGAGGGAAAATAATCAGTAATGTAAAGCAAGCACATCGGCTAGTGGGTGATTAATCTACTGGTGCATTGTATGAGATGTGTGCACAGGGAGAACAGAATTAGAATGCAACTATTACCTGCCACTAAAACCGTCACCCATGTCTTTGTCAACTCCAAGCTCAACTATGCCAATGCTGTCTTGGCCAGCCTCCCATTCTCCACTATGTGTAAACTTCAGCTCATCTGAAACACTGCTGCCTGTATTCTAACTCGCAACAAGTCCCGTTCATCCATCACCCCTCTGCTCGCTGACCTACATTGGCTCCCGGTCCACCAACGCCTCAAATTTAAAATTCTCATCCTTGTGTTCAAATCCCTCCATGGCATTGCCTCTCCCTATCTCTGTAACCTCCTCCAGCCCCACAACCCTCGGAGAACTCTGCATTCCTCGAATTCTGGCCTCTTGTGCATCCTTAACTTCCTTCATCCCATCATTGACAGCCAGGCCTTAAACTGTCTAGGCCCCAAGCTCTGGAATTCCCTCCCTAATACTCTCCACCTCTCTATCTTCCTTCAAGGCGCTCCTTAAAACTACCTCTTTGACCTGTCCGAATGTCTCCTTCTTTGGCTTGGTGTCAATTTTTGTCTGATTACACTCCTGTGATGTGCCTTGGGACGTTTAAGACACTATATAAATGCAACTCCTTGATCTTGTTATTATCCACAGCTTGAAATATTATTTTGGTTATTGTAAACTAAATTTTTTTCAAAAATTTTAAATATAATTTTAAATGAAAAGAAAGCCTTATATTTATATAGTTCCTTTAAAATCCTAAGGACATCTCAAAGCACTTCACAGATAAAGAATTACGTTCAAAGTGTAATTACAGTTGTTTTTGTTGGCAAACATAGGGGGAGAAATTCGGTATCGCCCCATTTGGGGCGCAATTATCGGCTGGGTGCAAAGTTTAGCGCCTGCCGCAAATTATTGCCTCCGACTGCAAACATGGCTTCTATCGCCCCTGGAGGTGATTGGAGCACTAAATCAGGCGCTACACACCTCTCTTAAGGCGCTAACGCCGAGGAGCGAGGTGCTAACCCAGAGCGCTGGCGAAGCTCATGTGATGTCAGTCAACAATGGAACACAGACACACTGGCACCGGCCAGTTCTTAAAGAGGAGGGTCGATCTTGCTCTCCATCCACACCCTGCTCATTGCAGCCTTGAATCTCGGCCTGGAGAGACCTGTACATCAACTCTGCTGGAAAGAACAATGGAGAGGCCCAGGGAAAGAGCTCAGAGTGCAGCCCCCATAGTCTCTTCTAAATCGATGCAAGGAAGGTCAAATCAAAATGAACCTGCAAAGTGCTGCTCAGTACCCAAAACTCCTTCACACAGCGTTGAATCTCTCCAGAAGTCTCTCTCTCTCTCTCTCTGAATGCATGGTGCAAAAATGTCACCGACAAAAAAAGGAAAGGAAGCGGCCGCCTTTAAATAGCGCTCCCCCAGTCCCTTCCCGACTGCAAAACGTTCCCCTCAACCTGTCTTTGCTGGCGGCAGACGGAAAGGCAGAGGGCGCTACTCAATATCCGGTCCGGGGCGTTGCACGCTCGACTGACGTCACGATCTGCGGGCACAGGAGATCGTGGCGGTAGTGTTTAGCGCCGCCGCAAAATGTCTGGTCAAATTTGCGAGCGGTGCAAACATCGCTGCGCCCGGGCACTAGTTGCTTTGCGCCCCATTAGCACCCACTTAGGGCGCTAATGGGAGGCGCAAAGCAACCGAATTTTTCCCCCATAGTGTCCAATTTGCATGCGGCAGGTCCTACAAACAGCAATAAGATGAATGACCAGTTAATTTGTTTTGGACATCATGAGAACTCGCAGCTCTTCTTCAAAAAAAGTGCCGTGGGATCTTTTACATCTTCTGCAGTGTACAAAGTTTACACAGAATCTATCACTGGTTTTGATAGCTGACATGATGCGGAGATGCCGGTGTTGGACTGGGGTGGACAAAATTGAGAGGTCGCACAACACCAGGTTATAGTCCAACAGTTTTATTTGAAATCACAAGCTTTTGGAGCTGCTGACGAAGGAGCAGTAGCAGCAGCAGCAGAGTGGTGGTCTCTGTGAGCAGGAAGAGGAGAAGGAGAAGGAGACCAGACAGCAGACCACCACCAACACAACCAACAACCACAACTGAGGTGCCTGGAGAGAGAGGACAGGAGAGGAGAAAGAAAAGAAGGCCTAGGCCATCAAACATCAGAGGAGAGGCCTTTCCACACTGCCTCCTCAATTGGCCTCCAATTTTAGGAGAGGGAGAGAGGGGAGAAAACATCACAAACAAACATCAACTGTTTGGAAGGAGGAGGAAGGAAAGAACAGCTACAGGTGGGTGTTATTTCTGGGGCACTCTCCCAGAGACTTTGTTTTGTAGGTGGGGGGAGGAAAGAAGAAAAGAAGAAGGCCGGAACATCTAAGGGGTGTGTGTGTGAGTGTGTGTGGCTTCTGTAAAAGCTAGGCCGCACACACCATATTAAACACCCCTTTCCCATTGCCTGACCTGGGACAGCTGGAGCTGCCTAGGTGAAGTTCCCCAATTAATTTAATCTTATTGGGCATCGTTAAGACCTGGTGCAGGACTGAGCCTGGGCGTCTCCAGCTATCCCAGGTGAAGACATCTTCTCCCCCCACCAGAAGACCACCACCAAAGACTTTTATTACATCGGAGAGTGCACCCCCCTGCCAACACCCACCCACCCACCATCCTGAGTGGCGACCCTGCCCTTGCGGCTTCCCTCCTTCCCACCTTCCCACCCCCTCTCTCTCTCTCTTTGTCTCGTGTCTCTCTCTGCCTCTCTCTCTAAGAGGCACCTCAATCTATTTTAATTAAGTACCCATTGAGCAGAGGGGAGAAGGCCCCTCTCCTAATTCAATCAACTAAAGGGAGAGGTGTGCCTTCAATTTAAGAGCTCCCTCTGCTCAGGGGAAAACAAAAACAAAAAAACCGAGGCCATTAACACTTTCAGGCCTGTGACTTGGGGTGAGTGTAGCCCTTAAAGACCCGTCCATTATGGCGAGCACATCTTCGTCGGTGGCGGGGGCAGCGAGGACGTATGCGAGCGTGGCAGCCGCGGCCACGGCCGCAGCCACGAGTCCTCCTGTTACCCCGTCACCTTTTACCCTCCTTACGAGGAAGAATGGGGTCAAGAGCTACACTCACCCCAACATGACTATAGAGGCGTGCGTTAAAGCCATGGCTGGGGTTGTCGGCCCTTCAGCCATCGTCGCCGCCTCTAAAATGTACGGCAAGGCTGTGTTCTTCCTGGGGTCGGAGCGGGCGGTGTCCCTGGCCATCGAGAAGGGGCTCACCGTGGGCGGGACCTTCCTGCCGGTGGACCCCCTTGAGGCCACCGCGCAAAGGATTGTGGTTTCCAACGTCCCGCCCTTTGTTCCGGGTGAGCTCCTCCTCCCCCACCTACGTCAACTGGGGGAGGTGAGGTCGGGGATCACACCCATCCCGCTCGGCTTCCGGGAAGCCAGCCTTCGGCACGTCTTCTCCTTCCGGCGCCAGCTTTTCGTCCGGCTGGCGCGGGAGGAGGACGCGGACGGCGCGTTCACGGTGCTCCACGGGGGGACCGCCCACCGCGTCTTCTGGACCTCGGACGGCGCGCGGTGCTACGCCTGTAAGGAGGTGGGGCACGTCCGCAAAAACTGCCCCGCCTCCAAGGCCGCCACGACACCTGGCGCGGCCAGGGCTGGCGCCGCCGCCCCCCCTCCCCCTGATACTGTCCGCGCGTCGACGGCGACGGATGCGCGGTCGAAATCGGAGGCCAACTCCACCACGGCCTCCGGCGGGGAGGAGGGAGAGCGTCCGGGGGGAAGGAAGGCGCGTAGGAAAAATAAACACATAAGGGCGGATCCCCTCGCGGAGGAAACATCTGAATTGGCCGAACTCACGCCCGAGTATATCGCGGAGTTGGTCGGGACGCATGAGAATGGGGGGGTCCTCGTGCCCGGGCCCGTGACCGTGACCGCAACTGCTGAGGCAGCTGAATCAAGACCTGCGGCCGGGCTCGGGCCCGAGGGGCCCAAGAAACCCAGTCGTCGGAAAGGGGCAGAGAGGGAGGCCCCAGCAGACATGGAGGCCTCCCCCTCTCCGGGCCCCAATACGTTAAAAAGAAAGCTCCGCCCCCAGCAGGAGGACTGCGAGGAGGAAGGTCCCTCCGCAAAAGGGGGGCAGTCGCCCGCCGCGGGTGCTGCGCCCCACCCCACCACCGTCATCGTCGCGCGCGATCGGCAGGGGTCGTCTGTCCCTCGGGAGGGTGAGACAGCGGAGTCTGTCCGACCTGTGCCTCCCGGGGATGGGGAAGAGACCCTGCCCGTGGGGGGGGGCGCGGAACAACCCGCGGAGGGAAATGTAGTTACGGAACCGTTGCTCCTCGCCGGGTCGGGCGTCCTGGGGACTGGGGCGGGCGAGGCCAAAGAGGCTGAAGCCGAGCCCGCCTTTTATAACCCAGATATCTCCCAGGGACTGCTCGACCTGGTGGAGGAGTGTAGCAATCCCCAGCCCGCTGGGTCGGAGGTTGGTGGCGGGGAGACGGAAAGCCCCCTGACTCCGTCTCTGTTGTTGGCGCCGGACGTGCTGGAGGAATTTGGGATTATTTTCTCCCCGGTTTCTCCGGTCGCCCCGGCGCCTGAGGCGGGGGGGGGGCCCCGAACCGCCGCCGCCGCCTCCCGGCCCGGCGCCCCTGAAGGAGCCCAGGGTGGACTCCTCTGCCACCGATCCTGGGGGTGGGATCGTGACGGAGGCGGGGCCGGCCGGTGCGGCCGAGCCGTTCGCTGCACCCTGTGCGACGGACGGGTCGGCCGCCGGTGACGACCTCCCGGAGGAGGACGGGGACTCGGTGTTGGGCGCTGAGGAAGATTTGGAGTCCATCAGCAGCGAGGCGATGGACGCCCTCGTGCCCTTCACCGACTCTCCCCTCATCCCCGTAGGGGAACTCCGGGATTTTATGGCCGTGAGCCAGGGTCGTCACAAGAAGATCCGGCTGGCCCTCGACAAGTGGTCGGAGCTGGCGCTGCTCGTCGTGTCCGTCCGCGCCGCCGTTAAAATCATGGGCGCGGACAAGGACGTTGACCGGCTCGAGCTGCGTCGGCTCAAGACGTTCCACACTGGGCTGCTGAGGGAGTGGCGGTCGTCAGTGACCGCCCTCCCTCCCCTCCGTTAGGTAGAGGTTGCACTATGCTTCTGAGATGAAGATAACCATAGCCAGCCTCAACATCAACGGCAGCAGGGAGGCGCGCCGTAGATTCAATAACTTCTCGGTCCTTCGGGACGGGAAATATGCGGTGTGCTTCCTGCAAGAAACCCACACCGTTCCGGGAGACGAGGCCACGTGGCTCCTGGAGTGGCAAGGAGGGGTCAGCATGAGTCACCTCTCCAACAATTCCTGCGGGGTGGCTGTCTTGCTGGCCCCGCATTTTCAGCCGGAGATCTTGAGGGTCAAGGAGCACGTGCCGGGCCGCTTGCTCCAGGTCACTGTTCGCCTGGGAGGCGTGCCGCTCCATTTAGTGAACGTGTACGCCCCCCGGACCGGTGCGCAGCAAGTGCGCTTCTTCGGAGAAGTGTCCGCTCTTCTGGGCTCCATCGACGTGGGCGAGTGCGTCATCCTCGGGGGGGATTTCAATTGTACCCTCGAGGCGCGGGACCGGTCGGGTCCCCCGCGAAGCCCGGCGGCGATGGAGAAGTTGCGGGACCTGGTCGGGTCCTTCGACTTGGTGGACGTCTGGCGAAATCTCCATCCCGACTCCAGCGCCTTCACGAGCGTGAGGTCTGGAGGAGGAAGGTCCAGAATCGACCGCCTTTACATTTCCCGGGCGTACGTCTCCTGCGTTCCGGCGGCTTCCATGCGGCCGGTGCCGTGCACGGACCACCACCTGGTGTGGGCGGAGCTCGCTCCGCTGCGCGCGCGGGGGGGGTCCGCGTACTGGCATTTTAACAACCTGCTGCTGGAGGACGCGCGGTTCCGGGATTCGTTTCGCCGGTTCTGGGCCGACTGGAGAAGGAAGGGGGGAGGCTTCCCCTCCTTGAGGCTATGGTGGGACGTGGGCAAGGCTCACGTCCGCGTCTTCTGTCAGGAGTACGCGAAGGGGTCGACCAAGAGGCGGGAGGCCCGGGTCGGGCGATTGGAGAAAGAAGTGCTCGACCTGGAGTCCCGTCTCGGTCAGGTCGTCGAGGACCCGGCCCTGCGGAAGGTGTACGAAGAGAAGAAGGGCGCGCTGAAGGACCTGCAGCTGGTCGGGTCCCGAGGCGCGTACGTGAGGTCGCGGATCCAGTTCCTGCGGGACCTGGACCGCGGCTCCCCCTTCTTCTACTCGCTGGAAAAAAGACGGGGGGTCCGTAAGCAGCTCTTGGGGCTGCTGGCCGACGACGGATCTCTGGTCTCGGATCCGGAGGGCATCAGCGCGGAGGCCCGGGCCTATTACGGGGCTCTGTTCTCTTCGGATCCGTCCAGCGAGGATGCGCGCAGAGTTTTGTGGGAGGACCTGCCGAAGGTCGGCCCGGAGGGCGCCGAGAATTTAGAAGCTCCGCTAAGCCTGGCGGAGCTGACCGGCGCCCTGCGCCAGCTCTCGAGGGGCAAGTCCCCGGGGCTGGACGGGCTGACCGTGGAGTTCCACAGGGCGTTCTGGGACGTCTTGGGGGACGACTACGCGCGGGTCCTGGGGGAAAGTCTGGCGACCGGGGAGATGCCCCTCTCTTGGCGCAGGGCGGTCATCGTCCTGCTGCCCAAGAAGGGCGATCTCCGCCTACTTAAGAACTGGCGCCCGGTCTCCCTCCTCAGCACGGACTACAAAATTTTCGCCAGGGCTATGTCTGCTCGCCTTGGCACCGTGCTGGCCCGCATGATCCACCCCGACCAGTCCTACACGGTCCCGGGCCGGAGTATCCACGATAACATCCATCTGGTCCGGGACCTGGTCCACCATTCCCAGAGGGCTGGTCTGTCGGTCGCCTTCCTTTCCCTGGATCAGGAGAAGGCGTTCGACAGGGTGGATCACGAGTATCTTTTCGGGACTCTGCGCGCATTCGGGTTCGGGACGCATTTCGTCGCCCGGATCCGACTTCTGTACGCCGCCGCGGAGTGTCTCATTAAAGTTAACGGGTCTTTGACGGCGCCCCTTCGCTTCGGGAGGGGGGTGCGTCAGGGATGCCCCATGTCCGGTCAGTTATACGCCGTTTGCGTGGAGCCTTTCCTGCGCCTCTTGCGGAAGAGGTTGACGGGACTGGCTCTGCAAGGGCCGGGCGTGGAGGTGGTCCTCTCGGCTTACGCCGATGACGTGCTCCTCGCGGTCACGGATCCCGTCGACTTGCGGAGGATGCGAGAATGCCAGCAGATTTACTCGGACGCATCCTCCGCCAAGATCAACTGGGAGAAATGTTCTGGACTCCTGGTGGGCCCATGGCAGGTGGACTCCCTGCCGGAGGAGTTCGGGCCTTTCGCCTGGAGCACCACGCACCTCCTCTACCTGGGAGTCTACCTCAGCCCGGCCGAGGACGCCTGGCCGGCGAACTGGCAAGAGCTGGAGGCCAAAGTCACCGCTCGCCTAGGGCGCTGGACAGGACTGCTCCGAGTGTTGTCCTACAGGGGTCGAGCGCTGGTCATAAACCAGCTGGTGGCCGCCATGTTGTGGTACCGGTTGGTCACTTTGATCCCTCCCCCTGCGTTTGTCGCCAAGATGCAGAAGAAGCTCGTCGACTTCTTCTGGGACAAAAGGAAGCACTGGGTCTCTGCCGCGGTTTTGAGTCTCCCGCTTAGGGAGGGCGGTCAGGCGCTGGTGTGCCTTCGCACCCAGGCGGCGACTTTCCGTCTTCAGACGCTGCAGAGATACCTGTACGTAGAGAATCCTCCTAGGTGGCGTGCGCTGGCGACGTATTTCTTCCGCCAGCTGCACGGCCTCAATTACGACACGCAGCTCCTGTTTGTGAGAGTGGGTGGCACGCGTGCCAGCCTGCGGGAGCTGCCTGTCTTCTACCAGGAACTGCTATGGGTTTGGAACAGCGTCGCCTCCGAGCGCAGTTCTCCCCCGTCAGGAGCGGCGGCCGTCCTTCGGGAGCCGCTGTTCAGGAATCCGCACCTCCACGACCGCGGGTTCGGCTGGCTGGCGGAGGGCAGGGCTGTGCCCGGTAAGGTGACCAGAGTCGGGGACCTGCTCGATGGCGGAGGAGCGGGCTGGATGGCGCCGGAGGAGTTGGCGAGGCGCATGTCTTGGGTCAACGTCCGGCTCGCGGTCAAAGCCATCGAGTCGCTAAAAGTGGCACTGGGCCCCGTCTCCACTAGGTGTGTCGAGGAGGCTCAAGCACGTGGGGCGATCCCGTCCGAACTGACCCCCGTTCGGACGGAATTCCTTATCGGCGCCCGGCCCCGAATCCTCCCTCGGGAGCCGCCGCCTCACCACTTGAGCCTTCTCGGAGAAATGCCCTCCGTGCCCTTTCAATCCGCACGGAGGCGTTTCCTGTACGGGCTGCTCCTGCACACTCTCCACTTTGCCATCTTCGTCTGCCGTCCGGACACGCCTTGGCGTACCATCCTGCCGTCCGGCGGAGGCGAAGGTCCCCATTGGAAGGCTCTCTACGCGGGAGTCTTCCCTTGTTCTATTGGGGACTTGGCCTGGAGGGTGTTGCACGGAGCAGTCCCGTGCAATAGGATTTTAAGTAGGTTTACGGACTCCCAGGCTGCTTGTCATTTCTGCGGCCTTGAGGAGTCCGTCTATCACATTTAATTGAGTGTGAGAGGTTGCAGCCCCTCTTTCATTATTTGAAGGGGCTGCTCCTCAATTTCTGGTTGCACTTCAGCCCCACGCTCCTGATCTACGGTCACCCGGTGCGGAGGGGAGCGGGTAGGTCGGAGGACCTCCTCGTAGGACTGCTCCTGGGCCTGGCCAAGAAAGCCATTAATTGGTCCAGGCAGCGGGCGGTCGAGGGGGTCGTTCGGCCCGATTGCCTGCCTCTCTTCCGCGGCCATGTTCGCGCCCGGGTGGCCCTGGAGATGGAGCACGCGGTGTCCGCCGGCACGCTTGAGTTTTTCCGCGACCGGTGGGCGCCGCGGGGACTGGAGTGCATCGTCACCCCGGACTTCAAATTTTGATTTGATTTGTTAAGTTTCATTTCAAGTTTTAATTGATTTACAGTAAATTTTGATTTGTCAAACCAAAAAGATCAACACCAGGTTATAGTCCAACAGTTTTATTTGAAATCACAAGCTTTCGGAGCTGCTGACGAGGAGCAGAGCAGCAGCAGCAGAGTGGTGGTCTCTGTGAGCAGGAAGAGGAGAAGGAGAAGGAGACCAGACAGCAGACCACCACCAACAACCAACAACCACAACTGAGGTGCCTGGAGAGAGAGGACAGGAGAGGAGAGAAAGAAAGAAGGCCAAGGCCATTAACAACAGAGGAGAGGCCTTTCCACACTGCCTCCTCAATTGGCCTCCATTTTAGGAGAGGGAGAGAGGGGAGAAAACATCACAACAAACATCATCTGTTTGGAAGGAGGAGGAAGGAAAGAACACAGCTACAGGTGGGTGTGATTCTGGGGCACTCTCCCAGAGACTTTGTTTTGTAGGTGGGGGGAGGAAAGAAGAAAAGAAGAAGGCCGGAACATCTAAGGGGTGTGTGTGAGTGTGTGTGGCTTCTGTAAAAGCTAGGCCGCACACACCATATTAAACACCCCTTTCCCATTGCCTGACCTGGGACAGCTGGAGCTGCCTAGGTGAAGTTCCCCAATTAATTTAATCCTATTGGGCATCGTTAAGACCTGGTGCAGGACTGAGCCTGGGCATCTCCAGCTATCCCAGGTGAAGACATCTTCTCCCCCCACCAGAAGACCACCACCAAAGACTTTTATTACATCGGAGAGTGCACCCCCCTGCCAACACCCACCCACCCACCATCCTGAGTGGCGACCCTGCCCTTGCGGCTTCCCTCCTTCCCACCCCCCCCCCTCTCTCTCTCTCTTTGTCTCTTGTCTCTCTCTGCCTCTCTCTCTAAGAGGCACCTCAATCTATTTTAATTAAGTACCCATTGAGCAGAGGGGAGAAGGCCCCTCTCCCAATTCAATCAACTAAAGGGAGAGGTGTGCCTTCAATTTAAGAGCTCCCTCTGCTCAGGGGAAAACAAAAACAAAAAAACCGAGGCCATTAACACCTTCAGGCCTGTGACTTGGGGTGAGTGTAGCCCTTAAAGACCCGTCCATTATGGCGAGCACATCTTCGTCGGTGGCGGGGGCAGCGAGGACGTATGCGAGCGTGGCAGCCGCGGCCACGGCCGCAGCCACGAGTCCTCCTGTTACCCCGTCACCTTTTACCCTCCTTACGAGGAAGAATGGGGTCAAGAGCTACACTCACCCCAACATGACTATAGAGGCGTGCGTTAAAGCCATGGCTGGGGTTGTCGGCCCTTCAGCCATCGTCGCCGCCTCTAAAATGTACGGCAAGGCTGTGTTCTTCCTGGGGTCGGAGCGGGCGGTGTCCCTGGCCATCGAGAAGGGGCTCACCGTGGGCGGGACCTTCCTGCCGGTGGACCCCCTTGAGGCCACCGCGCAAAGGATTGTGGTTTCCAACGTCCCGCCCTTTGTTCCGGGTGAGCTCCTCCTCCCCCACCTACGTCAACTGGGGGAGGTGAGGTCGGGGATCACACCCATCCCGCTCGGCTTCCGGGAAGCCAGCCTTCGGCACGTCTTCTCCTTCCGGCGCCAGCTTTTCGTCCGGCTGGCGCGGGAGGAGGACGCGGATGGCGCGTTCACGGTGCTCCACGGGGGGACCGCCCACCGCGTCTTCTGGACCTCGGACGGCGTGCGGTGCTACGCCTGTAAGGAGGTGGGGCACGTCCGCAAAAACTGCCCCGCCTCCAAGGCCGCCACGACACCTGGCGCGGCCAGGGCTGGCGCCGCCGCCCCCCCTCCCCCTGATACTGTCCGCGCGTCGACGGCGACGGATGCGCGGTCGAAATCGGAGGCCAACACCACCACGGCCTCCGGCGGGGAGGAGGGAGAGCGTCCGGGGGGAAGGAAGGCGCGTAGGAAAAATAAACACCTAAGGGCGGATCCCCTCGCGGAGGAAACATCAGAGTTGACCGAACTCACGCCCGAGTACATCGCGGAGTTGGTCGGGACGCATGAGACTGGGGGGGTCCTCGTGCCCGGGCCCGTGACCGTGACCGCAACTGCTGAGGCAGCTAAATCAAGACCTGCGGCCGGGCTCGGGCCCGAGGGGCCCAAGAAACCCAGTCGTCGGAAGGGGGCAGAGAGGGAGGCCCCAGCAGACATGGAGGCCTCCCCCTCTCCGGGCCCCAACTTGTTAAAAAGAAAGCTCCGCCCCCAGCAGGAGGACTGCGAGGAGGAAGGTCCCTCCGCAAAAGGGGGGCAGTCGCCCGCCGCGGGTGCTGCGCCCCACCCCACCACCGTCATCGTCGCGCGCGATCGGCAGGGGTCGTCTGTCCCTCGGGAGGGTGAGACAGCCGAGTCTGTCCGACCTGTGCCTCCCGGGGATGGGGAAGAGACCCTGCCCGTGGGGGGGGGCGCGGAACAACCCGCGGAGGGAAATGTAGTTCTGGAACCGTTGCTCCTCGCCGGGTCGGGCGTCCTGGGGACTGGGGCGGGCGAGGCCAAAGAGGCTGAAGCCGAGCCCGCCTTTTATAACCCAGACATCTCCCAGGGACTGCTCGACCTGGTGGAGGAGTGTAGTAGCAGTCCCCGGCCCGCTGGGTCGGAGGTTGGTGGCGGGGAGACGGAAAGCCCCCTGACTCCGTCTCTGTTGTTGGCGCCGGACGTGCTGGAGGAATTTGGGATTATTTTCTCCCCGGTTTCTCCGGTCGCCCCGGCGCCTGAGGCGGGGGGGGGCCCCGAACCGCCGCCGCCGCCTCCCGGCCCGGCGCCCCTGAAGGAGCCCAGGGTGGACTCCTCTGCCACCGATCCTGGGGGTGGGATCGTGACGGAGGCGGGGCCGGCCGGTGCGGCCGTGCCGTTCGCTGCACCCTGTGTGACGGACGGGTCGGCCGCCGGTGACGACCTCCCGGAGGAGGACGGGGACTCGGTGTTGGGCAACGAGGACGATTTGGAGTCCATCGGCAGCGAGGTGATGGACGCCCTCGTGCCCTTCACCGACTCTCCCCTCATCCCCGTAGGGGAACTCCGGGATTTTATGGCCGTGAGCCAGGGTCGTCACAAGAAGATCCGGCTGGCCCTCGACAAGTGGTCGGAGCTGGCGCTGCTCGTCGTGTCCGTCCGCGCCGCCGTTAAAATCATGGGCGCGGACAAGGACGTTGGCCGGCTCGAGCTGCGTCGGCTCAAGAGTTTCCACACTGGGCTGCTGAGGGAGTGGCGGTCGTCAGTGACCGCCCTCCCTCCCCTCCGTTAGGTAGAGGTTGCACTATGCTTCTGAGATGAAGATAACCATAGCCAGCCTCAACATCAACGGCAGCAGGGAGGCGCGCCGTAGATTCAATAACTTCTCGGTCCTTCGGGACGGGAAATATGCGGTGTGCTTCCTGCAAGAAACCCACACCGTTCCGGGAGACGAGGCCACGTGGCTCCTGGAGTGGCAAGGAGGGGTCAGCATGAGTCACCTCTCCAACAATTCCTGCGGGGTGGCTGTCTTGCTGGCCCCGCATTTTCAGCCGGAGATCTTGAGGGTCAAGGAGCACGTGCCGGGCCGCTTGCTCCAGGTCACTGTTCGCCTGGGAGGCGTGCCGCTCCATTTAGTGAACGTGTACGCCCCCCGGACCGGTGCGCAGCAAGTGCGCTTCTTCGGAGAAGTGTCCGCTCTTCTGGGCTCCATCGACGTGGGCGAGTGCGTCATCCTCGGGGGGGATTTCAATTGTACCCTCGAGGCGCGGGACCGGTCGGGTCCCCCGCGAAGCCCGGCGGCGATGGAGAAGTTGCGGGACCTGGTCGGGTCCTTCGACTTGGTGGACGTCTGGCGAAATCTCCATCCCGACTCCAGCGCCTTCACGAGCGTGAGGTCTGGAGGAGGAAGGTCCAGAATCGACCGCCTTTACATTTCCCGGGCGTACGTCTCCTGCGTTCCGGCGGCTTCCATGCGGCCGGTGCCGTGCACGGACCACCACCTGGTGTGGGCGGAGCTCGCTCCGCTGCGCGCGCGGGGGGGGTCCGCGTACTGGCATTTTAACAACCTGCTGCTGGAGGACGCGCGGTTCCGGGATTCGTTTCGCCGGTTCTGGGCCGACTGGAGAAGGAAGCGGGGAGGCTTCCCCTCCTTGAGGCTATGGTGGGACGTGGGCAAGGCTCACGTCCGCGTCTTCTGTCAGGAGTACGCGAAGGGGTCGACCAAGAGGCGGGAGGCCCGGGTCGGGCGATTGGAGAAAGAAGTGCTCGACCTGGAGTCCCGTCTCGGTCAGGTCGTCGAGGACCCGGCCCTGCGGAAGGTGTACGAAGAGAAGAAGGGCGCGCTGAAGGACCTGCAGCTGGTCGGGTCCCGAGGCGCGTACGTGAGGTCGCGGATCCAGTTCCTGCGGGACCTGGACCGCGGCTCCCCCTTCTTCTACTCGCTGGAAAAAAGACGGGGGGTCCGTAAGCAGCTCTTGGGGCTGCTGGCCGACGACGGATCTCTGGTCTCGGATCCGGAGGGCATCAGCGCGGAGGCCCGGGCCTATTACGGGGCTCTGTTCTCTTCGGATCCGTCCAGCGAGGATGCGCGCAGAGTTTTGTGGGAGGACCTGCCGAAGGTCGGCCCGGAGGGCGCCGAGAATTTAGAAGCTCCGCTAAGCCTGGCGGAGCTGACCGGCGCCCTGCGCCAGCTCTCGAGGGGCAAGTCCCCGGGGCTGGACGGGCTGACCGTGGAGTTCCACAGGGCGTTCTGGGACGTCTTGGGGGACGACTACGCGCGGGTCCTGGGGGAAAGTCTGGCGACCGGGGAGATGCCCCTCTCTTGGCGCAGGGCGGTCATCGTCCTGCTGCCCAAGAAGGGCGATCTCCGCCTACTTAAGAACTGGCGCCCGGTCTCCCTCCTCAGCACGGACTACAAAATTTTCGCCAGGGCTATGTCTGCTCGCCTTGGCACCGTGCTGGCCCGCATGATCCACCCCGACCAGTCCTACACGGTCCCGGGCCGGAGTATCCACGATAACATCCATCTGGTCCGGGACCTGGTCCACCATTCCCAGAGGGCTGGTCTGTCGGTCGCCTTCCTTTCCCTGGATCAGGAGAAGGCGTTCGACAGGGTGGATCACGAGTATCTTTTCGGGACTCTGCGCGCATTCGGGTTCGGGACGCATTTCGTCGCCCGGATCCGACTTCTGTACGCCGCCGCGGAGTGTCTCATTAAAGTTAACGGGTCTTTGACGGCGCCCCTTCGCTTCGGGAGGGGGGTGCGTCAGGGATGCCCCATGTCCGGTCAGTTATACGCCGTTTGCGTGGAGCCTTTCCTGCGCCTCTTGCGGAAGAGGTTGACGGGACTGGCTCTGCAAGGGCCGGGCGTGGAGGTGGTCCTCTCGGCTTACGCCGATGACGTGCTCCTCGCGGTCACGGATCCCGTCGACTTGCGGAGGATGCGAGAATGCCAGCAGATTTACTCGGACGCATCCTCCGCCAAGATCAACTGGGAGAAATGTTCTGGACTCCTGGTGGGCCCATGGCGGGTGGACTCCCTGCCGGAGGAGTTCGGGCCTTTCGCCTGGAGCACCACGCACCTCCTCTACCTGGGAGTCTACCTCAGCCCGGCCGAGGACGCCTGGCCGGCGAACTGGCAAGAGCTGGAGGCCAAAGTCACCGCTCGCCTAGGACGCTGGACAGGACTGCTCCGAGTGTTGTCCTACAGGGGTCGAGCGCTGGTCATAAACCAGCTGGTGGCCGCCATGTTGTGGTACCGGTTGGTCACTTTGATCCCTCCCCCTGCGTTTGTCGCCAAGATGCAGAAGAAGCTCGTCGACTTCTTCTGGGACAAAAGGAAGCACTGGGTCTCTGCCGCGGTTTTGAGTCTCCCGCTTAGGGAGGGCGGTCAGGCGCTGGTGTGCCTTCGCACCCAGGCGGCGACTTTCCGTCTTCAGACGCTGCAGAGATACCTGTACGTGGAGAATCCTCCTAGGTGGCGTGCGCTGGCGACGTATTTCTTCCGCCAGCTGCACGGCCTCAATTACGACACGCAGCTCCTGTTTGTGAGAGTGGGTGGCACGCGTGCCAGCCTGCGGGAGCTGCCTGTCTTCTACCAGGAACTGCTATGGGTTTGGAACAGCGTCGCCTCCGAGCGCAGTTCTCCCCCGTCAGGAGCGGCGGCCGTCCTTCGGGAGCCGCTGTTCAGGAATCCGCACCTCCACGACCGCGGGTTCGGCTGGCTGGCGGAGGGCAGGGCTGTGCCCGGTAAGGTGACCAGAGTCGGGGACCTGCTCGATGGCGGAGGAGCGGGCTGGATGGCGCCGGAGGAGTTGGCGAGGCGCATGTCCTGGGTCAACGTCCGGCTCGCGGTCAAAGCCATCGAGTCGCTAAAAGTGGCACTGGGCCCCGTCTCCACTAGGTGTGTCGAGGAGGCTCAAGCACGTGGGGCGATCCCGTCCGAACTGACCCCCGTTCGGACGGAATTCCTTATCGGCGCCCGGCCCCGAATCCTCCCTCGGGAGCCGCCGCCTCACCACTTGAGCCTTCTCGGAGAAATGCCCTCCGTGCCCTTTCAATCCGCACGGAGGCGTTTCCTGTACGGGCTGCTCCTGCACACTCTCCACTTTGCCATCTTCGTCTGCCGTCCGGACACGCCTTGGCGTACCATCCTGCCGTCCGGCGGAGGCGAAGGTCCCCATTGGAAGGCTCTCTACGCGGGAGTCTTCCCTTGTTCTATTGGGGACTTGGCCTGGAGGGTGTTGCACGGAGCAGTCCCGTGCAATAGGATTTTAAGTAGGTTTACGGACTCCCAGGCTGCTTGCCATTTCTGCGGCCTGGAGGAGTCCGTCTATCACATTTATATTGAGTGTGAGAGGTTGCAGCCCCTCTTTCATTATTTGAAGGGGCTGCTCCTCAATTTCTGGTTGCACTTCAGCCCCACGCTCCTGATCTACGGTCACCCGGTGCGGAGGGGAGCGGGTAGGTCGGAGGACCTCCTCGTAGGACTGCTCCTGGGCCTGGCCAAGAAAGCCATTAATTGGTCCAGGCAGCGGGCGGTCGAGGGGGTCGTTCGGCCCGATTGCCTGCCTCTCTTCCGCGGCCATGTTCGCGCCCGGGTGGCCCTGGAGATGGAGCACGCGGTGTCCGCCGGCACGCTTGAGTTTTTCCGCGACCGGTGGGCGCCGCGGGGGCTGGAGTGCATCGTCACCCCGGACTTCCAAATTTTGATTTGATTATTAAGTTTCATTTAAAATTTTAATTGATTTACAGTAAATTTGTGTTGTCCAACCAAAAAGAGGAACACCAGGTTATAGTCCAACAGTTTTATTTGAAATCACAAGCTTTCGGAGCTATCGATTGCTCCTTCCTCAGGTGAAGTAAATTAGATACAGAATCGCCAAAGCATATATAGATAGAAAACAAAGCATGTGTACTTTACAATTGCAGACCAATAAATGAAATCATCCTGACTATCTGCCGAGGTGTGATAAAGTTAATTAAGTCAGCCAGGAAGGTACCACATCAAAGACATAGCAAGATACAACTGAGACAATGAGGTGTAGTCGCAGGGGTTCTAACGTGTCAAAAGCTGCCGTCTGTATGTAAAACGAAAAGCTTTAAAATTTTTACTTTTTTACTGGGAAAATTTTTACTTTTTTACTGGGAATCACATCTGTGAACAAGCTAACGACGACTCGAGTCCGGATCACGTCATGTATCGTGACATAAACCCAAGATCCCGATTGAGACCGTCTTCATGAGTGCGGAACTTGGCTATCAGTTTCTGCTCGATGATTTTGCGTTGTCGTGTGTTTCTAAGGTTGCCTTGGAGAACGCTTACCCGCAGATCCGAGGCTGAATGTCCTTGACTGCTGAAGTGTTCCCTGACTGGGAGGTAACAATCCTGCCTGGCGATTGTTGCGCGGTGCTCGTTCATACGTTGTCTCAGTGTCTGCATGGTCTCGCCGATGTACCATGCCGCGGTGCATTCTTTCCTGCAACGTATGAGGTAGACAACGTTGGCCGAGTCACATGAGTATGTACCATGTACCTGGTGGGTAGTGTCCTCACGTGTGATGGTGGTATCTGTGTTGATGATCTGGCATGTCTTGCAGAGTTTGCCATGGCAGGGTTGTGTGGTGTCGTGGTCGCTGTTATCCTGAAAGCTGGGTAATTTGCTGCGAACGATGGTACTTCTGAGGTTAGGCAGCTGTTTGAAGGCAAGTAGTGGAGGCGTGGGGATGGCCTTAGCGAGGTGTTTGTCGTCATCGATGACATGTTGAAGGCTGCGAAGAACATGGCGTAGTTTCTCCGCTCCGGGGAAGTACTGGACGACGTAGGGTACCCTGTTGGTTGTGTCCCGTGTTTGCCTTCTGAGGAGGTCTATGCGATTTTTCGCTGTGGCCCGTCGGAACTGTCGATGAGTCGAGCGTCATATCCCGTTCTTACGAGGGCGTTTTTCAGCGTCCGTAGGTGTCCATCGCGTTCCTCCTCGTCTGAGCAGATCCTGTGTATTCGCAGGGCTTGTCCATAGGGGATGGCTTCTTTAACATGGTTAGGGTGGAAGCTGGAGAAGTGGAGCATCGTGAGGTTGTCCGTGGGCTTGCGGTAGAGTGAAGTGCTGAGGTGTCCGTCTTTGATGGAGATTCGTGTGTCCAGGAATGAGACCGATTCTGAGGAGTAGTCCATGGTGAGTTTGATGGTGGGATGGAACTTGTTTATGTTATCGTGTAGTCTTTTCAGTGATCCTTCGCCATGGGTCCAAAGGAAGAAAATGTCGTCGATGTATCTGGTGTACAGCGTTGGCTGGAGGTCCTGTGCAGCGAAGAAGTCTTGCTCGAACTTGTGCATGAAGATGTTGGCGTATTGGGGTGCGAATTTGGTCCCCATGGCTGTTCCGTGTGTTTGGGTAAAAAAATGGTTGTCGAAGGTGAAGACATTGTGGTCAAGGATGAAGCGGATGAGTTGTAGGATGGCGTCTGGAGATTGGCTGTTGTTGATGTTGAGTACTGAGGCTGTTGCAGCGATGCCGTCATCGTGGGGGATACTGGTGTAGAGTGCCGATACGTCCATCGTGGCAAGGAGTGTTCCTGGTTCAACTGGTCCGTGGGTGCTGAGTTTCTGTAAGAAGTCTGTAGTGTCGCGACAGAAGCTGGGGGTTCCCTGTACGATGGGTTTCAGAATGCCCTCGACGTATCCAGAGAGGTTCTCACACAGGGTTCCATTGCCTGATACGATAGGACGTCCGGGTGTGTTGGCTTTGTGTATCTTTGGGAGGCAGTAGAAGTCTCCCACGCGGGGAGTACGTGGGATGAGAGCGCGTAGGATGTTTTGAAGGTCTGGATCGAAGGTCTTGATCAGTCTATTGAGTTGGCGGGTGTGTTCTTTGGTCGGATCTGCGGGTAGCTGTCTGTAGTGTTCCTGGTTGTCCAGTTGTCGGTATGCTTCTTTACAATAGTCCGTTCTGTTCTGTATGACGATGGCTCCTCCTTTGTCCGCTGGTTTGATGACAATGTTGCGGTTGGTCTTGAGAGCGTGGATGGCGTTGCGTTGTGCTCGGGTGACATTCTGGACTGTCTTGTGAGTGCGGCTGATGAATCTGGCGTTGATGCATCTCCTGACAGCTTGAGCATACATGTCAAGCTTGGGGCAGCGACCCTCCGGAGGGGTCCAGTTTGACTCTTTTTTCTTCGGTTGCTGCACTGCGAGTCCCTCTGTCTGCTGTTCTGGATCATTGATTGTCTCATTGGGTTTGTTGCTGACATCTTGGGATTTGTGGAAGTATTCCCGGAGCCTCATTCTCCTGATGAATTCCTCCGTGTCTGCCGCGAGACCGATGGGGTCCATTTTGGTGGTTGGGCAGAACTTGAGCCCTAGGGCGAGAACTTCGATTTCGTCTGGTTGAAGGGTATGGTCGGACAAGTTGACGATGGACTTCCCTGTGGTTGCAGCCGTGGTACCGGGGGAGGCTTGGTTGCTGCTGGTGGTGATGCCGAGTTTCTCAAGCTTCCTGTTCTTGATGCGCATGTAGGCAGCGTAGTTCCGTTGCCTCGTCTGTTTGGTGGTGTCTCGTAACTGGTCTGCTGTGTCCTGAGCACAGGCTGAGAGCATGGACTCTATCTTGGTTTCGAGGTTGTGGCGTTTGCTGTAGAGCTGGTGTACGAGATGGTTGAGGAGTGTGCGAGAGGTACGACGGCAGAGTCTCTCAGCGTAGTCTGTGTTGTATGTCGACTTGAGTGGGTTCGTGATCTGTAGTCCTTTCGGGATCTTGTCTGCTTTCTTGCATCTCTGTAGATACTTGATGTTGGTGTCGATATGCGCGATCTTCTTGGCGATTCTCTCCACTTTGAGCCGGCAGTTTGTGGTGTCGATAGTGGTCATGATGCGGAGATGCCGGTGTTGGACTGGGGTGGACAAAATTGAGAGGTCGCACAACACCAGGTGATAGTCCAACAGCTTTATTTGAAATCACAAGCTTTCGGAGCTGCTGACGAAGGAGCAGCAGCAGCAGAGTGGTGGTCTCTGTGAGCAGGAAGAGGAGAAGGAGAAGGAGACCAGATAGCAGACCACCACCAACAAACAACCACAACTACTGAGGTGCCTGGAGAGAGAGGACAGGAGAGGAGAGGAGAAAGAAAGGAAGGCCAAGGCCATTAACAACAGAGGAGAGGCCTTTCCACACTGCCTCCTCAATTGGCCTCCATTTTAGGCGAGGGAGAGAGGGGAGAAAACAACACAACATCATCTGTTTGGAAGGAGGAAGAAAGAACATCTACAGGTGGGTGTTATTTCTGGGGCACTCTCCCAGAGACTTTGTTTTGTAGGTGGGGGGAGGATAGAAGATAAGAAGAGGGCCGGAACATCCAAGGGGTGTGTGTGTGTGGCTTCTGTAAAAGCTAGGCCTTAAACACCCCTTTCCCATTGCCTGGCCTGGGACAGCTGGAGCTGCCTAGGTGCAGTCCCCAATTAATTTAATCTTATTGGGCATCGTTAAGACCTGGTGCAAGACTGAGCCTGGGCATCTCCAGCTATCCCAGGTGAAGACATCTTCTCCCCCCACCAGAAGACCACCACGAAAGACTTTTATTACATCGGAGAGTGCACCCCCCTGCCAACACCCACCCACCCACCATCCTGAGTGGCGACCCTGCCCTTGCGGCTTCCCTCCTTCCCACCCCCCCTCTCTCTCTCTCTTTGTCTCTTGTCTCTCTCTGCCTCTCTCTCTAAGAGGCACCTCAATCTATTTTAATTAAGTACCTATTGAGCAGAGGGGAGAAGGCCCCTCTCCCAATTAATTCATATAAAGGGAGAGGTGTGCCTTCAATTTAAGAGCTCCCTCTGCTCAGGGGAAAACAAAAAAAAACCGAGGCCATTAACACCTTCAGGCCTGTGACTTGGGGTGAGTGTAGCCCTTAAAGAACCCTCCATTATGGCGACCACATCTTCGCCGGTGGCGGGGGCAGCGAGGACATACGCAAGCGTGGCAGCCGCGGCCGCAGCCACGAGTCCTCCTGTTACCCCGTCACCTTTTACCCTCCTTACGAGGAAGAATGGGGTCAAGAGCTACACTCACCCCAACATGACAATAGAGGCGTGCGTAAAAGCCATGGCTGGGGTTGTCGGCCCTTCAGCCATCGTCGCCGCCTCTAAAATGTACGGCAAGGCTGTGTTCTTCCTGGGGTCGGAGCGGGCGGTGTCCCTGGCCATCGAGAAGGGGCTCACCGTGGGCGGGACCTTCCTGCCGGTGGACCCCCTTGAGGCCACCGCGCAAAGGATTGTGGTTTCCAACGTCCCGCCCTTTGTTCCGGGTGAGCTCCTCCTCCCCCACCTACGTCAACTGGGGGAGGTGAGGTCGGGGATCACACCCATCCCGCTCGGCTTCCGGGAAGCCAGCCTTCGGCACGTCTTCTCCTTCCGGCGCCAGCTTTTCGTCTGGCTGGCGCGGGAGGAGGACGCGGATGGCGCGTTCACGGTGCTCCACGGGGGGACCGCCCACCGCGTCTTCTGGACCTCGGACGGCGTGCGGTGCTACGCCTGTAAGGAGGTGGGGCACGTCCGCAAAAACTGCCCCGCCTCCAAGGCCGCCACGACACCTGGCGCGGCCAGGGTTGGCGCCGCCGCCCCCCCTCCCCCTGATACTGTCCGCGCATCGACGGCGACGGATGCGCGGTCGAAATCGGAGGCCAACACCACCACGGCCTCCGGCGGGGGGGAGGGAGAGCGTCCGGGGGGAAGGAAGGCGCGTAGGAAAAATAAACACCTAAGGGCGGATCCCCTCGCGGAGGAAACATCCGAGTTGACCGAACTCACGCCCGAGTACATCGCGGAGTTGGTCGGGACGCATGAGACTGGGGGGGTCCTCGTGCCCGGGCCCGTGACCGTGACCGCAACTGCTGAGGCAGCTAAATCAAGACCTGCGGCCGGGCTCGGGCCCGAGGGGCCCAAGAAACCCAGTCGTCGGAAGGGGGCAGAGAGGGAGGCCCCAGCAGACATGGAGGCCTCCCCCTCTCCGGGCCCCAACTTGTTAAAAAGAAAGCTCCGCCCCCAGCAGGAGGACTGCGAGGAGGAAGGTCCCTCCGCAAAAGGGGGGCAGTCGCCCGCCGCGGGTGCTGCGCCCCACCCCACCACCGTCATCGTCGCGCGCGATCGGCAGGGGTCGTCTGTCCCTCGGGAGGGTGAGACAGCCGAGTCTGTCCGACCTGTGCCTCCCGGGGATGGGGAAGAGACCCTGCCCGTGGGGGGGGGCGCGGAACAACCCGCGGAGGGAAATGTAGTTCCGGAACCGTTGCTCCTCGCCGGGTCGGGCGTCCTGGGGACTGGGGCGGGCGAGGCCAAAGAGGCTGAAGCCGAGCCCGCCTTTTATAACCCAGACATCTCCCAGGGACTGCTCGACCTGGTGGAGGAGTGTAGCAGTCCCCGGCCCGCTGGGTCGGAGGTTGGTGGCGGGGAGACGGAAAGCCCCCTGACTCCGTCTCTGTTGTTGGCGCCGGACGTGCTGGAGGAATTTGGGATTATTTTCTCCCCGGTTTCTCCGGTCGCCCCGGCGCCTGAGGCGGGGGGGGGGCCCCGAACCGCCGCCGCCGCCTCCCGGCCCGGCGCCCCTGAAGGAGCCCAGGGTGGACTCCTCTGCCACCGATCCTGGGGGTGGGATCGTGACGGAGGTGGGGCCGGCCGGTGCGGCCGAGCCGTTCGCTGCACCCTGTGTGACGGACGGGTTGGCCGCCGGTGACGACCTCCCGGAGGAGGACGGGGACTCGGTGTTGGGCAACGAGGACGATTTGGAGTCCATCGGCAGCGAGGTGATGGACGCCCTCGTGCCCTTCACCGACTCTCCCCTCATCCCCGTAGGGGAACTCCGGGATTTTATGGCCGTGAGCCAGGGTCGTCACAAGAAGATCCGGCTGGCCCTCGACAAGTGGTCGGAGCTGGCGCTGCTCGTCGTGTCCGTCCGCGCCGCCGTTAAAATCATGGGCGCGGACAAGGACGTTGGCCGGCTCGAGCTGCGTCGGCTCAAGAGTTTCCACACTGGGCTGCTGAGGGAGTGGCGGTCGTCAGTGACCGCGCTCCCTCCCCTCCGTTAGGTAGAGGTTGCACTATGCTTCTGAGATGAAGATAACAATAGCCAGCCTCAACATCAACGGCAGCAGGGAGGCGCGCCGTAGATTCAATAACTTCTCGGTCCTTCGGGACGGGAAATATGCGGTGTGCTTCCTGCAAGAAACCCACACCGTTCCGGGAGACGAGGCCACGTGGCTCCTGGAGTGGCAAGGAGGGGTCAGCATGAGTCACCTCTCTAACAATTCCTGCGGGGTGGCTGTCTTGCTGGCCCCGCATTTTCAGCCGGAGATCTTGAGGGTCAAGGAGCACGTGCCGGGCCGCTTGCTCCAGGTCACTGTTCGCCTGGGAGGCGTGCCGCTCCATTTAGTGAACGTGTACGCCCCCCGGACCGGTGCGCAGCAAGTGCGCTTCTTCGGAGAAGTGTCCGCTCTTCTGGGCTCCATCGACGTGGGCGAGTGCGTCATCCTCGGGGGGGATTTCAATTGTACCCTCGAGGCGCGGGACCGGTCGGGTCCCCCGCGAAGCCCGGCGGCGATGGAGAAGTTGCGGGACCTGGTCGGGTCCTTCGACTTGGTGGACGTCTGGCGAAATCTCCATCCCGACTCCAGCGCCTTCACGAGCGTGAGGTCTGGAGGAGGAAGGTCCAGAATCGACCACCTTTACATTTCCCGGGCGTACGTCTCCTGCGTTCCGGCGGCTTCCATGCGGCCGGTGCCGTGCACGGACCACCACCTGGTGTGGGCGGAGCTCGCTCCGCTGCGCGCGCGGGGGGGGGTCCGCGTACTGGCATTTTAACAACCTGCTGCTGGAGGACGCGCGATTCCGGGATTCGTTTCGCCGGTTCTGGGCCGACTGGAGAAGGAAGCGGGGAGGCTTCCCCTCCTTGAGGCTATGGTGGGACGTGGGCAAGGCTCACGTCCGCGTCTTCTGTCAGGAGTACGCGAAGGGGTCGACCAAGAGGCGGGAGGCCCGGGTCGGGCGATTGGAGAAAGAAGTGCTCGACCTGGAGTCCCGTCTCGGTCAAGTCGTCGAGGACCCGGCCCTGCGGAAGGTGTACGAAGAGAAGAAGGGCGCGCTGAAGGACCTGCAGCTGGTCGGGTCCCGAGGCGCGTACGTGAGGTCGCGGATCCAGTTCCTGCGGGACCTGGACCGCGGCTCCCCCTTCTTCTACTCGCTGGAAAAAAGACGGGGGGTCCGTAAGCAGCTCTTGGGGCTGCTGGCCGACGACGGATCTCTGGTCTCGGATCCGGAGGGCATCAGCGCGGAGGCCCGGGCCTATTACGGGGCTCTGTTCTCTTCGGATCCGTCCAGCGAGGATGCGCGCAGAGTTTTGTGGGAGGACCTGCCGAAGGTCGGCCCGGAGGGCGCCGAGAATTTAGAAGCTCCGCTAAGCCTGGCGGAGCTGACCGGCGCCCTGCGCCAGCTCTCGAGGGGCAAGTCCCCGGGGCTGGACGGGCTGACCGTGGAGTTCCACAGGGCGTTCTGGGACGTCTTGGGGGACGACTACGCGCGGGTCCTGGGGGAAAGTCTGGCGACCGGGGAGATGCCCCTCTCTTGGCGCAGGGCGGTCATCGTCCTGCTGCCCAAGAAGGGCGATCTCCGCCTACTTAAGAACTGGCGCCCGGTCTCCCTCCTCAGCACGGACTACAAAATTTTCGCCAGGGCTATGTCTGCTCGCCTTGGCACCGTGCTGGCCCGCATGATCCACCCCGACCAGTCCTACACGGTCCCGGGCCGGAGTATCCACGATAACATCCATCTGGTCCGGGATCTGGTCCACCATTCCCAGAGGGCTGGTCTGTCGGTCGCCTTCCTTTCCCTAGATCAGGAGAAGGCGTTCGACAGGGTGGATCACGAGTATCTTTTCGGGACTCTGCGCGCATTCGGGTTCGGGACGCATTTCGTCGCCCGGATCCGACTTCTGTACGCCGCCGCGGAGTGTCTGATTAAAGTTAACGGGTCTTTGACGGCGCCCCTTCGCTTCGGGAGGGGGGTGCGTCAGGGATGCCCCATGTCCGGTCAGTTATACGCCGTTTGCGTGGAGCCTTTCCTGCGCCTCTTGCGGAAGAGGTTGACGGGACTGGCTCTGCAAGGGCCGGGCGTGGAGGTGGTCCTCTCGGCTTACGCCGATGACGTGCTCCTCGCGGTCACGGATCCCGTCGACTTGCGGAGGATGCGAGAATGCCAGCAGATTTACTCGGACGCATCCTCCGCCAAGATCAACTGGGAGAAATGTTCTGGACTCCTGGTGGGCCCATGGCGGGTGGACTCCCTGCCGGAGGAGTTCGGGCCTTTCGCCTGGAGCACCACGCACCTCCTCTACCTGGGAGTCTACCTCAGCCCGGCCGAGGACGCCTGGCCGGCGAACTGGCAAGAGCTGGAGGCCAAAGTCACCGCTCGCCTAGGACGCTGGACAGGACTGCTCCGAGTGTTGTCCTACAGGGGTCGAGCGCTGGTCATAAACCAGCTGGTGGCCGCCATGTTGTGGTACCGGTTGATCACTTTGATCCCTCCCCCTGCGTTTGTCGCCAAGATGCAGAAGAAGCTCGTCGACTTCTTCTGGGACAAAAGGAAGCACTGGGTCTCTGCCGCGGTTTTGAGTCTCCCGCTTAGGGAGGGCGGTCAGGCGCTGGTGTGCCTTCGCACCCAGGCGGCGACTTTCCGTCTTCAGACGCTGCAGAGATACCTGTACGTAGAGAATCCTCCTAGGTGGCGTGCGCTGGCGACGTATTTCTTCCGCCAGCTGCACGGCCTCAATTACGACACGCAGCTCCTGTTTGTGAGAGTGGGTGGCACGCGTGCCAGCCTGCAGGAGCTGCCTGTCTTCTACCAGGAACTGCTATGGGTTTGGAACAGCGTCGCCTCCGAGCGCAGTTCTCCCCCGTCAGGAGCGGCGGCCGTCCTTCGGGAGCCGCTGTTCAGGAATCCGCACCTCCACGACCGCGGGTTCGGCTGGCTGGCGGAGGGCAGGGCTGTGCCCGGTAAGGTGACCAGAGTCGGGGACCTGCTCGATGGCGGAGGAGCGGGCTGGATGGCGCCGGAGGAGTTGGCGAGGCGCATGTCCTGGGTCAACGTCCGGCTCGCGGTCAAAGCCATCGAGTCGCTAAAAGTGGCACTGGGCCCCGTCTCCACTAGGTGTGTCGAGGAGGCTCAAGCACGTGGGGCGATCCCGTCCGAACTGACCCCCGTTCGGACGGAATTCCTTATCGGCGCCCGGCCCCGAATCCTCCCTCGGGAGCCGCCGCCTCACCACTTGAGCCTTCTCGGAGAAATGCCCTCCGTGCCCTTTCAATCCGCACGGAGGCGTTTCCTGTACGGGCTGCTCCTGCACACTCTCCACTTTGCCATCTTCGTCTGCCGTCCGGACACGCCTTGGCGTACCATCCTGCCGTCCGGCGGAGGCGAAGGTCCCCATTGGAAGGCTCTCTACGCGGGAGTCTTCCCTTGTTCTATTGGGGACTTGGCCTGGAGGGTGTTGCACGGAGCAGTCCCGTGCAATAGGATTTTAAGTAGGTTTACGGACTCCCAGGCTGCTTGCCATTTCTGCGGCCTAGAGGAGTCCGTCTATCACATTTATATTGAGTGTGAGAGGTTGCAGCCCCTCTTTCATTATTTGAAGGGGCTGCTCCTCAATTTCTGGTTGCACTTCAGCCCCACGCTCCTGATCTACGGTCACCCGGTGCGGAGGGGAGCGGGTAGGTCGGAGGACCTCCTCGTAGGACTGCTCCTGGGCCTGGCCAAGAAAGCCATTAATTGGTCCAGGCAGCGGGCGGTCGAGGGGGTCGTTCGGCCCGATTGCCTGCCTCTCTTCCGCGGCCATGTTCGCGCCCGGGTGGCCCTGGAGATGGAGCACGCGGTGTCCGCCGGCACGCTTGAGTTTTTCCGCGACCGGTGGGCGCCGCGGGGACTGGAGTGCATCGTCACCCCGGACTTCCAAATTTTGATTTGATTTGTTAAGTTTCATTTAAAGTTTTAATTGATTTACAGTAAATTTGTGGTTGTCCAACCAAAAAGAGCAACACCAGGTTATAGTCCAACAGTTTTATTTGAAATCACAAGCTTTCGGAGCTATCGATTGCTCCTTCCTCAGGTGAAGTAAATTAGATACAGAATCGCCAAAGAATATATAGATAGAAAACAAAGCATGTGTACTTTACAATTGCAGACCAATAAATTAAATCATCCTGACTATCTGCCGAGGTGTGATAAAGTTAATTAAGTCAGCCAGGAAGGTACCACATCAAAGACATAGCAAGATACAACTGAGACAATGAGGTGTAGTCGCAGGGGTTCTAACGTGTCAAAAGCTGCCGTCTGTATGTAAAACGAAAAGCTTTAAAAAATTTTTACTTTTTTACTGGGAAAATTTTTACTTTTTTACTGGGAATCACATCTGTGAACAAGCTAACGACGACTCGAGTCCGGATCACGTCATGTATCGTGACATAAACCCAAGATCCCGATTGAGACCGTCTTCATGAGTGCGGAACTTGGCTATCAGTTTCTGCTCGATGATTTTTACCCAGCTTTCAGGATAACAGCGACCACGACACCACACAACCCTGCCATGGCAAACTCTGCAAGACATGCCAGATCATCAACACAGATACCACCATCACACGTGAGGACACTACCCACCAGGTACATGGTACATACTCATGTGACTCGGCCAACGTTGTCTACCTCATACGTTGCAGGAAAGAATGCACCGCGGCATGGTACATCGGCGAGACCATGCAGACACTGAGACAACGTATGAACGAGCACCGCGCAACAATCGCCAGGCAGGATTGTTACCTCCCAGTCGGGGAACACTTCAGCAGTCAAGGACATTCAGCCTCGGATCTGCGGGTAAGCGTTCTCCAAGGCAACCTTAGAAACACACGACAACGCAAAATCATCGAGCAGAAACTGATAGCCAAGTTCCGCACTCATGAAGACGGTCTCAATCGGGATCTTGGGTTTATGTCACGATACATGACGTGATCCGGACTCGAGTCGTCGTTAGCTTGTTCACAGATGTGATTCCCAGTAAAAAAGTAAAAATTTTCCCAGTAAAAAAGTAAAATTTTTTTAAAGCTTTTCGTTTTACATACAGACGGCAGCTTTTGACACGTTAGAACCCCTGCGACTACACCTCATTGTCTCAGTTGTATCTTGCTATGTCTTTGATGTGGTACCTTCCTGGCTGACTTAATTAACTTTATCACACCTCGGCAGATAGTCAGGATGATTTAATTTATTGGTCTGCAATTGTAAAGTACACATGCTTTGTTTTCTATCTATATATGCTTTGGCGATTCTGTATCTAATTTACTTCACCTGAGGAAGGAGCAATCGATAGCTCCGAAAGCTTGTGATTTCAAATAAAACTGTTGGACTATAACCTGGTGTTGTGCGACCTCTCAATTTTGATAGCTGATCCAGACAGTTGATTGAAATAGAATAAATGATAGATATGCTTCAGTAACAGATGCCAACACTGATCATATTGCTTCATGCACTTGACTTGCATATGTATCCCATAAACCATCTGCATATTGGAGACCTTTGAAAAGTTTTACTATTTATTTTGAGAAATTACATAATTACTCAGAAATTCAGCGTAGTAAAAAAATTACAGAATTGTTAAGTACCAATTATATATTTATAAACCACATGTGACCTCTGTACTGGTAATTTGGACTCAATAGTTTATGCTGCCAATGTTATCTCCAGAAAATGATGATCAGGATACTGTTTATATTACGTGGGATTCTTACCAGTGCTTGAGGATCACATTCCACAATTCTGTCCATTTATAATTAGGCTTACTTGTTTATAGTGACTGAATGTCAGATTCTGTTTTCCATATATGCAATTCCAGGATTTCCTGAGATTTTTACCCAAATTTGGGGGATTATATTCAGCAATTCAATTGATTTTTTTCTGTAAGACCAAAAATTAGTGACCTTGATGATAAAGTGCTCATGGTACATACTGCATGCAACTATGTAGCTAAATGTAAGCTGTTCAAGGCAGACTCAAAGGATGTGGAAAGTACCTCTGCTTTGGAATGAACTCGCATCTAAAGGCAGGCCGAGTAGGATGCCAATCCCTTGCAGACATATATTACAGACTCAGAACCTGGCCAAATGCTTCCCCTTTTCCTGCCATCTCCACTTGCCCCTCCTCACTTACAAGAGGTTATAAATCTGAGACTGATTTCAAGCCCTTTAAAATCAATGAAACTGGGGTCACTTTCTACAATGAGACACATCACACAAACAAGCAACAGTTTTCACACAAAAATTAATCAACGAAAGTGACTTAAAAAAATTACTGAAAAAAAGGAAGTCTGAAGTAATACAGTTCATGTTTAAACCAGCCTCCGTAAGCGAAAGATAGATTTACATTGGCTAAGACCATTCATTGGAACTGGTATGGTCAGGGCTGCCCAAATGATGGAGTGGATGGAGAGAAAATGTTAAAAATAGACATGCTAACTACTGTACTTTTACAAGTATGTAAAAAAATCTGCTTGCAATTGCATCTCTAGAATGGCAGTTCTGGCCAAGAGACTCCATCCAAAATGTTAACCTGCCTTTTCAGATTACCATATGTTTTCATCATTTTCTGTTTTCAAGCCTCTGGACATATAGGTGTAGTTAGGAACAAGTCAAACCAAATCAGTGGAGTAGGTGAGCAAGCTGTGACCCACTGCTCCACCTTTCCACTTCCTTCTTTTTCTCTCTCCCCTTTCTCCCTCCCTCTCTCTTACATCATTTTTCATCACCCTTCCTTCACTTCTTCCTTTATCTCGTCCCCTTCCTTCCTCTCTCCCTCCACCAAACCCCATCCATCCCTCTCTCCACTCAACTCCAAACTTACCTCTCTCCCTCCATCCTTCCTTCTCTACCTCCATCCTTCCTCTCTCCCTCCACCCAACACCATCCTTCAGTCTCCCCTCCACCCAACTCCATCCTTCCTCTCTCCCCCTCCATCAAACTCCATCCTTCCTCTCTCTCTCTCCATCAAACTCCATCCTTCCTCTCTCTCTCCATCAAACTCCATCCTTCCTCTCCCCTTCCATCAAACTCCATCCTTCCTCTCTCCCTCCATCAAACTCCATCCTTCCTCTCTCCCTCCATCAAACTCCATCCTTCCTCTCTCCCCCTCCATCAAACTCCATCCTTCCTCTCTCCTCCATCAAACTCCATCCTTCCTCTCTCCCTCCATCAAACTCCATCCTTCCTCTCTCTCTCCATCAAACTCCATCCTTCCTCTCTCCCTCCATCAAACTCCATCCTTTCTCTCTCCCCCTCCATCAAACTCCATCCTTCCTCTCTCCCCTCCATCAAACTCCATCCTTCCTCTCTCCCCTCCATCAAACTCCATCCTTCCTCTCTCCCCCTCCATCAAACTCCATCCTTCCTCTCTCTCTCCATCACACTCCATCCTTCCTCTCTCCCCCTCCATCAAACTCCATCCTTCCTCTCTCCCTCCATTAAACTCCATCCTTCCTCTCTCTCCATCAAACTGCATCCTTCCTCTCTCCCTCTATCAAACTCCATCCTTTCTCTCTCCCCCTCCATCAAACTCCATCCTTCCTCTCTCCCTCCATCAAACTCCATCCTTCCTCTCTCCCCTCCATCAAACTCCATCCTTCCTCTCTCCCCTCCATCAAACTCCATCCTTCCTCTCTCTCTCCATCACACTCCATCCTTCCTCTCTCCCCCTCCATCAAACTCCATCCTTCCTCTCTCCCTCCATTAAACTCCATCCTTCCTCTCTCTCCATCAAACTACATCCTTCCTCTCTCTCTCCACCCAACTCCATCCTTCCTCTCTCTCTCCATCACACTCCATCCTTCCTCTCCCCCTCCATCAAACTCCATCGTTCCTCTCTCTCCATCAAACTCCATCCTTCCTCTCTCCTCCATCAAACTCCATCCTTCCTCTCTCCCCCTCCATCAAACTCCATCCTTCCTCTCTCCCTCCATCAAACTCCATCCTTCCTCTCTCCCTCCATCAAACTCCATCCTTCCTCTCTCCCTCCATCAAACTCCATCCTTCCTCTCTCCCTCCATCAAACTCCATCCTTCCTCTCTCTCTCCATCAAACTCCATCCTTCCTCTCTCCCTCCATCAAACTCCATCCTTCCTCTCTCCCTCCATCAAACTCCATCCTTCCTCTCTCCTCCATCAAACTCCATCCTTCCTCTCTCCCTCCATCAAACTCCATCCTTCCTCTCTCCCTCCATCAAACTCCATCCTTCCTCTCTCCTCCATCAAACTCCATCCTTCCTCTCTCTCTCCATCAAACTCCATCCTTCCTCTCTCCCTCCATCAAACTCCATCCTTCCTCTCTCCCTCCATCAAACTCCATCCTTCCTCTCTCCCTCCATCAAACTCCATCCTTCCTCTCTCCCTCCATCAAACTCCATCCTTCCTCTCTCTCTCCATCAAACTCCATCCTTCCTCTCTCCCTCCATCAAACTCCATCCTTCCTCTCTCCCTCCATCAAACTCCATCCTTCCTCTCTCTCTCCATCAAACTCCATCCTTCCTCTCTCCCTCCATCAAACTCCATCCTTCCTCTCTCCCCCTCCATCAAACTCCATCCTTCCTCTCTCTCTCCATCAAACTCCATCCTTCCTCTCTCCCCCTCCATCAAACTCCATCCTTCCTCTCTCCCTCCACCACACTCTATTCTTTCTCTCTCCCCTCCACCATTCCCCATCGAGTGTGGGGACGCGCAGGCGCGGCTCGCTGTATTATCGCGTCACAGAGGCACTGAGCCGAGCTGAGTCGGAGCGGAGAATGCGGCTGTAACCATGGGCGATGGCGTGCCGGGCGGCCTTGGACCCCGCTGAAAGGTACTTGCCGCCTGGGTAGTTCTTGTGACCGTATTGTAAGCAGGAGGGCGGCTAGCGCGGTTAACCGCTCGTAACTCGGCCTTACCTGTGGCGCTGGGTGATGGCGGTATCGTGCGGCATTATGAAGGGATCACCAGCTGTTTAAAGCTGCTCCCTGGGCCCAGCGGGTTATGTCGCTTCGTGCCCAGCGCTGAGCACCGGGCTGCGAATTGGAAGCGGACATTGACCCTTTGGGAGCCCGGTTACTTTTTTCGCGGTGACGAGGTTTCACGGTGCTCGCCCCGCGATTTGTATGGCAGTTCGATGGACTGGCTGCTACCTGAAGGACCTCAGAGACAGAGCTAGGCCGGAGTCACAGGCAAAGGCACCAGTGCCGCATCACAAACCGAGGTGCTAATAGTCAATGTGAATTTAAGATCTCACGTGTCATGTAAAGCTTGTATGTAATTCTTGGTAAATGATAAACTATACTTTGCATAAAGAACAAATTGTGATACAATATAATACTATTCGGTGTGAAATTAAACAATAACTTGCATATTTATGCAGTGCCTTTAATATCGAATACAAAGAACGTTCCAAGGTGTTTCATAGAGGTGTTGTCAAAATAATGGATGCTGACCCAAAGAAGGAGACAAGAAGGGTGACTAAAAGCTTGGTCAAAGAAGTGGGTTTTAAGGAGGATCTTAAAGAAGAGCAAAGTAGAGAGGTTTAGGGCGGGAGTTTGAGTATGATGCCTAAGCGGCTGAAGGCACGGCTGCCAATGGTTTGTATGTGGTGCACAGGTGCACTAGTAACTTACTAATGTTAGCTGAGATTTCTTTAAGCCTGTATTTATGCTACAACTGCAGCATACATGCAAAGGCTTTGCATTGAGCCTAAAGTTATAGCGTAAATACGGAGTCAGGGCTTGACTTGACTTTGGAGGGAACCAGAGTGCAATACTTCACTCCTCTGCTGTGGAGTTGGGTTGGATTGTGGGTTTGGATTTGCACAATGGGTTAAATTTTCTGAGTACTGACAGCGAGATAGCTTGCCCATGCATATTTAAGCTTGCAACTTTTTAGTGCCTACATTGATACTACAGTTGTAGTGTAAATGTATCTGAAATGTACTTATTATGACTTTTGTGCCAATGGATTATTTGACCATGGTTTTATTAATGAAACCTTTCTGGGCGAGTATATGTTCCAGCATATATGTCAAAAAAGTCTTCAACATCAAAATGATCCATCTTTGTTTGTTTACAGGAGAGGGAGTTTCTTACTGTATTTAGCAAGAGATCCAACATTTTTACTCCCTTTAGCAGAGAAAGTAGTTCGACTTTACAAAGAATGAATAGTCCTGATTGAAAGATTGCCACACGACTGCATTGATTTAAATAAACTTTTGTTGGTTTCTTGATTAGTTGATTCTCTTGTTGCCTATACAGCTTTGCAATATTGTGGATTACTGTCAATCAATATATATGGGTCACACACAGCAATCAAAAACAAAAGTTCTTCAGCTATTTATTGTGAAGTTTATAATTTATTTCAATGGCACAATATCAAATTATTGCAAAGTTTACAATAAATAGCACTAATTAAATTCAAAAGAAAATTGTAAGCATTTGCAGAGTTAGGAGCTCATGGCAGGTGGTGTTGAATTTTGCAGCAGGATTTCCACCCCCTAATTTGCCTGGGCTACTGACCTGAAAAGCTTGGCCTGTGGTACATTTGATTGGGAAGTGCAAAATCCAGTGATGCAGCAATTCCTAAACGGCTGCAGCTCACTATTAAAGGGGAAATTGTGGTGGTGGGTACAGAGTGGATTTACTGCCCACAATGGCGCAGCAGAGCCATGTGAGTAATACAGCTCCCTTTGATGCTGAAGAGTTGGAGTTCTTGATGTAGGAGGTGCACCAAAGCAGGGTGGCTCTATCTGGGCCCATGGCCACCCTGCAATAAGAACACAGGTGTAAGCTGCATGGCGGAAGGTCGTCAACTGGTTTCTCGTACCTGACTTCAAACAGGAAGTTTGTTGGTATTGGGAGCAAGGTGTGTGCTCCTCACTTTTCTTGTGGGGGATTATGAACCGTGGCACAAACCTGCATTGGAAACTGCCGCACCCTCTGGAAGGTGCCATTTAAACCATTTAAACCATTGTGTACAAATAATTTGTGGACTTTTTCATGTGTGTCAAACAGCTTTGGCACACTTTGTTCCAAGTGAATGGGGTGCTTAGGAACAACAACAAAAATTGCTGAGGCAGCCAGGCTGAAGTGCTCCTCTGACGAAGGGTCATCGACCTGAAGTGTTAACTCTGTTTCTCTCTCCACAGATGCTGCCTTACCTGCTGAGTATTTCCAGCATTTTCTGTTTTTGTTTATTATTGAAGTGCTCCTCTGTTGTTAAGGGGCTTCTGAGTGGGGCCAGCAGCCCCAGAGGCAGAGGATAGCTCTAAAGGCCATCCACCCAGTGTTTATTCTTCAAATAATAAGTGCACCATGAAATGCCTCTGACTGCTACACATGGGGCCCTCCTTGCTGTAGTCTGGATCCTCGCAAAATCTATTCTATTGTGTCCAGTTTTAGATTACCCAGTGTAGGAAAGAGGTTAAAGCCATGGAGATGGTACAGAAGAAGTTTACTACCAGGGATGAGTGGCTTTATTTATGAGGACAAGAACAGGGAATGCTAAGAAGAAATCGGATAGAGGTGTTCAAAATTGAGGGGTTTTAATAAGGTAAATAGGGAAAAACTACTTCCGCTGGTTGGCGAGTTGGTAACTGGAAGGCATAAATTTAAGATAATCATCAAAAGAACAGAGGGAGATTTTTTTATGTATGTGACTCTTCTCAAAACAGATTTGTTTTACTTAGCTTTCAGCCAACTCTCTCTCCATGGCTTGACATGCCTTCCTTTATCTTTTTTCCCTCCTGCTTCAGTTTTCTATGCGAGTAGTTGTTGAAACTCTCTTTGTCATTCCTCCTCCCATGTTCCATCCTTTTCCACACTTTGTAGTTACTGTCCATGTATATCTTGTAATTGAGTTAGATATTTTCCTTTTTATATCCTGGTGTGCACCATTGTTCCTAGCAAGCAGTCTTTCATTGTGCCTGTTTCCATTTAATTGTATGGGATCTGTCTCCCATCCCCTTAATGACCTTAATGCTCTCCTAAAGTAAGCTTTCTAAGTTTGAGTCCCGTTACAGTGACATGGCAGTGAATGAGATCCAGCTTTGTTTAACATTGAGATGAGTTTTCAAATATTTACATAGCTTTTACAGTCATAGCAGTTTTTTCTTTGCCCTTGAAAAGATTATGTATATTGCAAGATACATCAGCCCGGAATTTGCGGTCAGCAGCGAAGCAAAGGCGTTTGCTGGCCCCGAAGTAAGCTTTGCACAAAGATCTCTCAATCTCTGTGTCAAGAATTCGGCTTTTCTGATGCGTAGTTGAAATCAATGGAAGTTAATGGGGATCCCAGGCGAAGAGCTGCTGTGACGTCAACAAGCTGTCTAAGCAGCCAATCAAAACGCAGAATTCTCACAAACAGTGAACCAGGAAATGGGTAAGCTCCTAAAATGTTAACTTTTTAAAAATGTTCGAGAGAACAAAACAAAGATTGGGGCTCTCGCATGGGGGGGGAAAAGGCAAACCTGAAATAATAATGATAAAATTAAAATTAGTTCTTCAGGGCCATAACCTTTGTTTAGCAGTCAATATGCTGTTAAAACCTCAGTTACACCTAATCCAAATGGATCTAATTTTGAATGGGGTATTTAACAGCATAATTAGCGCAGAAGAGCCAAAGTTTTCGTCAGTTTCCAGGATTTGAGATTTCACTGATTGCCGGCTCTGTGGGGTGGGGGGGTTGGTAGGGCGGGCGGATGGGGTGGGGTGGGGTGGGGGGATTGGTAGGGCGGGCGGATGGGGTGGGGGTGGGGCACAGCGCAGCCTGTGGAGGAGCAATGAATGACAGACTGCAACTTCAGGAATTCCACATTAGGCTGCGCATGCGCTAAATCCTGAAGTTGCGGTCAGTTTCAAAGGCGAAAGGATGGCGAATGCTGCCAGTTAGTCGTCATCAGGACTGCAATTCCGGGCCAATGTAATTCAGACAGGATATGCTGCTCTTTTTTCGGTTATCAATAGGTTTTGGGTTTACAGCTAGAAATGGTTAATGTCAACCATCGCTGTAGCAGATATTCTTCCATTCGAGTCTTACAAGTGCAAAAATCCTTTGTGAGAAATAGTACAGAACTGGAAGTAAGTTTCAAAAGCCTTTCAGTGTAAAATTATATGGAAATGTTTGATTGAATAAGAAAAACCTTCACCTACATGTAAATTGGGCCATTGGTTTTGTTGTCTAAAACAATGCAGAAAAACATCATGCTTTTGATCTGAGTGACAGTATGTATAAAACAATTCTAGGCCTTTTCACTCCTAAAACCTGATGCATTTCTGCATTGCTGTTTTCTTTCAAACGAAAGCAGAATGTAAAACTTGCATCTATTTAATGCTCCATGTAGCTGCTACTGGTGTGCATTTTTTATTAACATAATTTGTAAGTGCAGAATTACATTATAGGTCACTAACTGACAAAAAAGGATATCTTTTTATTTAATGTTATTCTGGTACGTATTAATATTGATTTCAGTTGTTGCACAGAAACTTCTAAACTGTCAGCAAACTCAAATTTTTTGATGCTGTACAGCAGAGTGTTGTCTCTAGCAATAAGGTTTGGAGGGAATCTGACTCAGTTTTCAAATACCTGCAGACATCCGGATTGGTTCATTTTCTATTTTACCGACAGCTCTTTTTGAATCTGAGAGGCGAGCTATTCAACATAAGAAATAGGAGCAGGAGTAGGCCATTCGGCCCTTCGAGCCTGCTCCGCCATTCAATAAGATCATGTCTGATCTTCTACCTCATCTCCACTTTCCTGCACTATCCCCATATCCCTTGGTTCCCTTAATATTCAAAAATCTATCGATCTCTGTCTTGAATATACTCAACGACTGAGCCGCCACAGCCCTCTGGGGTAGAGAATTCCAAAGATTCACCACCCTCTGAGTGAAGAATTTTCTCCTCATCTCAGTCCTAAATGGCCGACCCCTTATTCTGAGACTGTGACCTCTGGTTCTAGACTCCCCAGCCAGGGGAAACATCCTCCCTGCATCTACCCTGTCAAGCCCTGTAAGAATTTTGTATGTTTCAATGAGATCACCTCTCATTCTTCTAAACTCTAGAGAATATAGGCCTAGTCTACTCAATCTCTCCTCATAGGACAATCCCCCCCATTCCAGGAACCAGTCTGGTGAACCTTCGTTGCACTTCCTCTATGGCAAGTATATCCTTCCTTAGGTAAGGAGACCAAAACTGTACACAATACTCCAGGTATGGTCTCACCATGGCCCTACATAATTGCAGTAAGACGTCTTTACTCTTGTACTCAAATCCTCTTGTAATACTCAAATCCTCTTGTAATAAAGGCCAACATACTAATTGCTTGCTGTATCTGCATGTTAACTTTAAGTGATTCGTGTACAAGGACACCCAGGTCCCACTGAACACCAATATTTCCCAATCTCTCACCATTTAAAAAAGCCTCCTTGCATCCTCCTCACAACTTACATTCCCACCCAGCTTTGTATCATCAGCAAATTTGGATATATTACATTTGGTCCCCTCATCCAAATCATTGATGTAGATTGTGAATAGCTGAGGTCCAAGCACTGATCCTTGCGGTACCCCACTCGTTACAGCCTGCCAACCCGAAAATGACCCGTTTATTCCTACTCTCTGTTTTCTGTCCGTTAACCAATCCTCAATCCATGCTAGTATATTACTCCCAATCTCGTGAGCCCTAATTTTGTTTAATAACCTCTTGTGTGGCAACTTATCGAATGCCTTCTGAAAATCCAAATATACCACATCCACTGGTTCCCCCTTATCTATTCTGCTAGTTACAACCTCAAAAAACTCTAACAGATTTGTCAAACACGATTTCCCTTTCATAAATCCCAATTTATCTCAAATCTCAGATATGTCCCGCCTACTCCATTCGAGTTATATAAAAACACAATCTTCCTGCGAGTTTAGCAGTTGGGCTGGTTCACTATAAAGAGGTTAATTAAACCTCCTCAAAAGAAAAAACAAGCTGAAGAATCATCTCAGGTTTGGCAGTTACCTTGAGAGTCCTTGAGAAAAGGAGTTTGATAGTTTAGAATTACCGTAGACTTGAGGAATCCTATATAGTTCTTAAGTACAAGAGATTAGATGATTTCTTAGAGTTGCTACCTGCTATTTTACCATACCAAGTCATTTAGATCATTGTCCTACATAAATATATCAGTGTTATGTCACTATTATTTGTCTGTTCAATGTTTATTTAATAAATTGGTTCACATTGTTAAGCAAGGTTTATATTCGCTTTTGAAGACTGAATGGAAATCTTATTGCAGCATAAGATTACCCAGCACCTAACAACCATTACCAAACAGGGTTTGATGTTGGTTAACCCAGGCATGTTACCAAAACCTTTCCTAGAGTTCCAAGGAAAGATGCACACTCTTGAAGCTTTAGGGAATTGAACTCACCCAGGAGATGGTCTGAAACACAAAAGCTGATATTATCTATGATAATATGATGCTGCTTGACCTGCTGAGTATTTGCAGCTTTTTCTGTTTGTATTTCAGATTTCCAGCATCCGCAGTATTTTGTCTTTGTATAATCCATGATAAAATTGTTTGAAAAGACCCAAACATGTGACAGTAACAAATGCTTCAAATAGTTACTTGATAATCCAATCAATCCTTTTGAAACATACAATTGAAACATACAATTAAAAGAAAGAACTTGCATTTATATAGCGCCTTTCATTACCTCAGGACGTCCCAAAGTGCTTTAAAGCCAATGAAGTACTTTTGAAGTGTAGTCACTGTTGTAATGTAGGAAACGCAGCAGCTAATTTGAGACGGCAATGTCCCACAAACAGTAGTGAAGTAATGACCAGATAATTTGTTTTAGTGATGTTGGTTGAGGGATAAATAGTAACCAGAACACCTGAAACACTCATATGCTCTTCTTCGAATAGTGCCATGGGATCTTTTGCGTCCACCTGAGAGGTCAGACAGAGCCTCGGTTTAACGTTTCATCCAAAAGACAGCACCTCCGACTGTGCAGCACTCACTCAATACAGCAGTGAAGTGTCAACCTAGATTTTGTGCTCAAGTCCCTCGAATGGAACTTGAACCCACAACCTGCTGACTCAGATGCAAGCGTGCTGCCACTGAGTCACGGAGTAGAGATTACAATGTAAATATTGACATACCCCTGCCTCTCCCCCACCATCCTAACTACTGAAAGATAAGTGTCAGCTACCCAAAAGAAAATGCTGCAATAAATGCAGAAGACGGGTTGTATTCGAATACAGCGAGTAGACCAGCAAACAAATGTTTACAGCAGAAAAGCAGGCCATTTGGCCCATCATGTTTTTGCTGGCTCTTTACTAGAGCAATCCAAAAACAATCCCACTGCCCTGCTCTCTCCCCATAGCCCTGTATCTTCCCTGCTTCAAATATTCATCCAATTTTTCCCCAAAAGATGCCATTGTCTCGGCCTCAACCAGTCCCTGTGGCAAAGCATTCCACCCTCCAACAACCCTGAATAAAGACATTTCTCCAAACTCTCTCCTTACTCTCTGACAATTTTAAATTGATGACCCTTCATCATTGACTCCTCAACCAGAGGAAATAGTCTTTCCCTATTCACCCTATCAAAACCCTTCGTAATTTTAAAAATCTGTATTAAATATTAACTTCTCTGCTCCAGTGGAAAGTCCCAGTATCTCAAGTCTCTCCTCATAACTATAGTTTCCCAACCATGGCATAATTCTCATGAATCTACGCTGTATGCTCTCTATGGCTTTAATGTCCTTTCTATAATGGGGCACCCTAAATGGCACCCAGTATTCTAACTGTGGCCCAATCAATGATATGTACAAATATATTACTTAAATAGGAGTCAAAGAAGCAACTGGTACATTGAGGAAGTGATTTATATGCAATGATGCACGTGCAACTTCTTGATATATCGAGGACTACAGCCCATTTTACAGGTGGTGATTTCCATGCTCGGCCATGAAGCAAGTTAGCAAAGCTTGTCTCTACATTACAGAAAAAATGAGAGAATTTGATGCCCTATGATCCAATGTTTCCTTCAATTTTTTTGGGTGCACGGCCCATTCAAATTCCCGCGCATGTGCGATTTTTCCTATTGTAAAGCCGGCAAGCGGCCTGCACGGGAGCTCCAGACTGCAGCTTAAAGGGAACGTTGTTAGGATCCCTTTGTGGGGCTTCTCGGGTCTAAGATTCCACTTTGAAAATCTGTGTTTACAGAGACTCACTGACTAGAATTTAAACAGTCAAAGTGTACAATATAGGACAAGGACTATTAGTTAACGCACTTTAAACTGCAATGGTAACATAAAAATAAAACTATAATGACTGTTTCTTGCCAGTGTTAGTTTTTTTCCTTTGAATTTCTTTGTCACCTTAAGTAATCAGGCAGCATGTGAATGCCTCTAACATGCTACTGGTAAATGTGCTGCATTTCACTTTGTAATTTGTATCCAGTAAACTTCAAATGCATAGCTTATTTGGAGTCACAGTTTTCCAGATAAATGTCATAGTTTGATAGAATGCTATTAATATAATGGTCAGGTTTGTGTGTTTTATACCAAATCTGGGGTTAGGGTAGTGTTGTCCTTGAACCGCGGCCCAACCAATCCCCATCCACCACCACCCTCCTCCGTCTGGCCGTACTTTGAACAACTTTTCCGTAAGCTCTACTTACTTCCTCTAAATAAAAGATGTCGCTTTGGGAACCCGTATGGGTCCTAGCTATGCCTGTCTTTTCATGGGATATGTGGAGCATTTTTTGTTCCAGTCCTAGTCGGGTCCCCTCCTTGACCTCTCTCTCCAGTACATTGATGACTGTGTACGGTGCCCCTTCCTGCTCTTGCCCCAAACTGGAAAATTTAATCAACTTTGCCTCCAATTTCCATCCTTCCCTCGCCATCTCCAACTCTTCCCTTCCCTTCCTTGACTTCTATCTCTCTCCATTTCTGGGGATAGAATGTCCATCAGTGTCTACAATAAGCCCACCGACTCAGACAGCTACCATGAATATACTTCCTCCTACCCCGCATCCTGTAAGGACTTTATTCGGTTCTCCCAGTTTCTCCGTTGCATCTGTTCCGACAATACCACCTTCCAAATCAGTGCTTCCGAAATGTCTTCCATTTTCCTCAGCCGAGGATTCCCCTCCACTGTGGTTGACAGGGCCCTCGACCGTGTCCGTCCTATTTTCCGCACTTCCGCCCGTTCCCCTCCCTCCCTCCCAGAACCATGATAGGGTCCCTATTGTCCTCACCTTCCACCCCACCAGCCTCCACATTCAATGGATCATCCTCCGCCACCTCTAGCGTGATGCACCACCAAACACATCTTCCCCTCCCCTTTCAGTATTCCAAAGGGACCATTTCCTCTGCGACACCCTGGTCCACTCCTCAATCACCCCCTCCCTTTCCCATTGCACCTTCCCGTGCAAGCGCAAGAGATGCAACACCTGCCCTTTCACCTCCTTACTTTCCACTGTCCAGGGCCCCTTACACTTCCAGGTGAAACAGCGATTTACTTATACTTCTTCCAACTTGGTATACTGAATTAAATCGCTGTTGTGGTCTTCTCTACATTGTGGTCTTCTCTACATTGGGGAAACCAAACACATTGGGGGATCGCTTTGCTGAACATCGCCGTTCAGTCCGTAAGTGTGACCCTGAGCTGCCGGTTTCATGCCACTTTAATTCTCCATCCCACTCCCACTCTCGCCTCACTGTCCTTGACCTCCTACAGTGTTCCAGTGATGCTCATCGCAAGCTCGAGGAACAGCACCTTTCTATTGGGCAATTTACAGCCTTCCAGCCTTAACATCAATATCTGTATGACCATGGCCTATTGCATATCGGCAAATTCAAGAAAATAGCACATGCAGAATTGCATGTATTGCAATTATTGTAAAACTTCACTTTAAAAAGTGAATTGCATTTAGATACATTCTAATAGGGTGCTTTAGGAAAGCTAGGCACATGCTGTGGGGTATTTAATAACTTCAAGAACTAAATGATTGTGATGCCAGATTCCCCTCTTGTGAAGAAAGAAACCATGACCAGGTTAGCAGTCAAATAAGCACAGCAGCGATGGATATTTTAGCTTTCAGAATCCAGGGTGTTAATGTTGACATTTTTTTTTTTTTATTTTAATGGCAGCAAATAGAAATGCTTATTACTTCAGTTTTCCACTTGGTGAGGTTTTGTTAACCAGCAGAAACCTAGCTAGTCAGGATTTACCAGTAATAATCTTTATTTTGTGCTCTCAAGGGACTTAAAGAAAGAATTTGCATTTATATAACACCTTTCATGACCTCAGGGTGTCCCAATGCGCTTTACAGCCTCCGTACTTTTGAAGTGTAGTCACTGTTGTAATATAGGAAACGCAGCAGCCAGTTTGCGTACAGCAAGGTCCCACAAACATCAATGAAATAAATGACCAGATCATCTGATTTAGGTGTTGGTTGACGGATAAATGTTGGCCAAGACACCGGGAGATGTCCCCTGCTCCTCTTCAAGTTCTGAGGGACAAGATAAATCTTCATTTAGAAAGACACGGATTAATCAAGGACAATCAGCATGGATTTGTTAAGGAAAGGTCGTGTCTGACTAACTTGATTTGAATTTTTTGAGGAGGTAACAAGGAGGGTCGATGAGGGTAGTGCATTTGATGCAGTGTATATGGATTTTAGCAAGGTATTTGATAAGGTCCTACATGGCAGACTGGTCACGAAAGTAAAAGCCCATGGGATCCAAGGCAAAGTGGCAAGTTGGATCCAAAACTGGCTCAGAGGCAGGAAGCAAAGGGTTGATGGGTGTTTTTGTGGCTGGAAGGCTGTTTCCAGTGGGGTTCCGCAGGGCTCAGTACTAGGTCCATTGCTTTTTGTGGTATATATCAATGATTTAGACTTGAATGTAGGGGGTATGATTAAAAAGTTTGCAGATGATACTAAAATCGGCTGTGTGGTTGATAATGAAGAAGAAAGCTGTAGACTGCAGGAAGATATCAATGAACTGGTCAGGTGGGCAGAACAGTGGCAAATGGAATTCAATCCGGAGAAGTGTGAGGTAATGCATTTGGGGAGGGCTAACAAGGCAAGGGGATCCACATTAAATGGTAGGACACTGAAGTGTAAAGGAACAAAGGGACCTTGGAGTGCATGTCCACAGATCCCTGACGGTAGCAGGCCAAGTAGATAAGGTGGTTAAGAAGGCATACGGAATACTTGTCTTTATTAACTGAGGCATAGAATACTAAGAGCAGGGAGGTTATGCTTCAACTGTAAAACACTAGTTAGGCGACAGCTAGAGTACTGTGTGCAGTTCTGGTCACCACATTACAGGAAAGATGCGATTGCACTAGAGAGGGTACAGAGGAGATTTATGAGGATGTTGCCTGGACTGGAGCATTTTAGCTATGAGGAAAGATTGGATAGGCTGGGTTTGTTTTCTTTGGAACGGAGGAGGCTGAGGGGAGACTTTATTGAAGTGTATAAAATTATGAGGGGCCTAGATAGAGTGGACAGGAAGAACCTAATTTCCTTAGCAGAGGGGTCAACAACCAGGGGGCATAGATTTAAAGTAATTGGTAGGAGGTTTAGAGGGGAATTTGAGGGAAAATTTCTTCACTCAGAGGGTGGTTGGGGTCTGGAACTCACTGCCTGAAAGGGTGGTAGAGGCAGAAACCCTCACCACATTTAAAAAGTGCTTGGATGTGCACTTGAAGTGCCATAACCTACTGGGCTACGGACCAAGAGCTGGAAAGTGGGATTAGGCTGGATAGCTCTTTGTCGGCCGCGCGAACACAATGGGCCGAAATGGCCTCCTTCCGTGCTGTAAATTTCTATGATTCTATGAATAGTGCCGTGGGATATTTTACGTCCAGCTGAGAAGACAGTCGGCCTCAGTTTGATGTCTCATCCAAAAAGATGGCACCTTCTGATAGTTCAGCACTCCTTCAGTACTGAAGCACCAGTTTAAATTATGTGCTCAAGTCTCTGGAGTTGGACTTGAACCCACAACTTTCTGACTCCGAGGCGAGAGTGCAACCACTGAGCCAAGGCTGACACCTAACAGCCATTTAACTCAAATTAACGACCAAGGGCATTAATCCACGTGCAGAGCACGGAAAACTTAGGAAATCAAGCACCCCAGCAAATTTTACATCCCGATTCAGTGATTCATTTCCAGATTATGAAAGACTGCGTTATAGATTTATGATGCGGAGATGCCGGCGTTGGACTGGGGTGGACAAAAATGAGAAGTCGCACAACACCAGGTTATAGTCCAACAGATTTATTTAAAATTACAAGCTTTCGGAGCTGTCGCCCCTTCCTCAGGTAAAGTTACAATGAGTGAATCTACAATATTTCACCAGTATATAAACACAGAAACTGCAGAGATACAATCTTTCAGGGAAGGTGTCCTTACATCAAAGACACACCAAGAGCACAGCCAAGACAATGAGATGTGTCACAGGACGTCCAACGTGTCAAATCCTGCTGTCTGCAGTTTTTTTTTGTGTTTCTTTTTTTGTGGTTTTTTTTAAAACTGGAAAGATAGACAACGATGTCGAGTCACGTTCTGTAGCGTGACATGAACCCGATATCCCTATTGAGGCCGTCCTCATGGGTGCGGAACTTGGCTATCAGTTTCTGCTCGATGATTTTGCGTTGTCATGTGTCTCGAAGGCCGCCTTGGAGAACGCTAACCCGCAGATCCGAGGCTGAATGTCCTTGACTGTTGAAGTGTTCCCCGACTGGGAGGTAACAATCCTGCCTGGCGATTGTTGCGCGGTGTCCGTTCATACGTTGTCTCAGTGTCTGCATGGTCTCGCCGATGTACCATGCTCTGGGGCATCCTTTCCGGCAACGTATCAGGTAGACAACGTTGGCCGAGTCACATGAGTATGTACCATGTACCAGGTGGGTAGTGTCCTCACGTGTGATGACGGTATCTGTGTTCATGATCTGGCATGTCTTGCAGAGGTTGCCGTGGCAGGGTTGTGTGGTGTCGTGGTCGCTGTTCTCCTGACAGCTGGGTAATTTGCTGCGAACGATGGTACTTTTGAGGTTAGGCGGCTGCTTGAAGGCAAGTAGTAGAGGCGTGGGGATGGCCTTAGCAAGGTGTTCTTCGTCATCGATGACATGTTGAAGGCTGCGAAGAACATGGCGTAGTTTCTCCGCTCCGGGGAAGTACTGGACGACATAGGGTACTCTGTTGGTTGTGTCCCGTGTTCGCCTTCTGAGGAGGTCTATGCGGTTTTTCGCTGTGGCCCGTCGGAACTGTCAATCGACGAGTCGAGCGTCATATCCCGTTCTTACGAGGGCGTCTTTCAGCATCCGTAGGTGTCCATCGCGTTCCTCCTCGTCTGAGCAGATCCTGTGTATTCGCAGGGCTTGTCCATAGGGGATGGCTCCTTTAACGTGGTTAGGGTGGAAGCTGGAGAAGTGGAACATCGTGAGGTTGTCCGTGGGCTTGCGGTAGAGTGAAGTGCTGAGGCGTCCGTCTTTGATGGAGATTCGTGTGTCCAAGAATGAAACCGATTCTGAGGAGTAGTCCATGGTGAGTTTGATGGTGGGATGGAACCTGTTGATGTTATCGTGTAGTCCTTTCAGTGATCCTTCGCCGTGGGTCCAAAGGAAGAAGATGTCATCGATGTATCTGGTGTACAGCGTTGGTTGGAGGTCCTGTGCAGCGAAGAAGTCTTGCTCGAACTTGTGCATGAAGATGTTGGCGTATTGGGGTGCGAATTTGGTCCCCATGGCTGTTCCGTGTGTTTGGGTAAAAAATTGGTTGTCGAAGGTGAAGACATTGTGGTCAAGGATGAAGCGGATGAGTTGTAGGATAGCGTCTGGAGATTGGCTGTTGTTGGTGTTGAGTACTGAGGCTGTCGCAGCGATGCCGTCATCGTGGGGGATATTGGTGTAGAGTGCCGATACGTCCATCGTGGCGAGGAGTGTTCCTGGTTCAACTGGTCCATGGGTGCTGAGTTTCTGCAAGAAGTCTGTAGTGTCGCGACAGAAGCTGGGGGTTCCCTGTACGATGGGTTTCAGGATGCCCTCGCCGTACCCAGTGAGGTTCTCACACAGGGTTCCGTTGCCCGATACGATAGGACGTCCGGGTGTGTTGGCTTTGTGTATCTTTGGGAGGCAGTAAAAGTCTCCTACGTGGGATGAGAGCGCGTAGGATGTTTTGAAGGTCTGGATCGAAGGTCTTGATCAGTCTATTGAGTTGGCGGGTGTGTTCTTTGGTCGGATCTGCGGGTAGCTGTCTGTAGTGTTCCTGGTTGTCCAGTTGTCGGTATGCTTCTTTGCAATAGTCCATTCTGTTCTGTATGACGATGGCTCCTCCTTTGTCCGCTGGTTTGATGACTATGTTGCGGTTGGTCTTGAGAGCATGGATGGCGTTGCGTTGTGCTCGGGTGACATTCTGGACTGTCTCGGGAGTGCGGCTGATGAATCTGGCGTAGATGCATTTCCTGACAGCTTGAGCATACATGTCAAGCTTAGGGCAGCGACCCTCCGGAGGGGTCCAATTTGACTCTTTCTTCTTCGGTTGCTGCACTGCGATTCCCTCTGTCTGCTGTTCCGGATCATTGATTGTCTCATTGGGTTTGTTGCTGACATCTTGGGATTTGTGGTAGTATTCCCGGATCCTCATTCTCCTGATGAATTCCTCTGTGTCTGCCGCGAGACCGATGGGGTCCATTTTGGTGGTGGGGCAGAACTTGAGCCCTAGGGCAAGAACTTCGATTTCGTCTGGTTGAAGGGTGTGGTCCGACAGGTTGACGATGGACTTCCCTGTGGTTGCTACCGGGGGAGGCTTGGTTGCAGCTGGTGGTGATGCCGAGTTTCTCAAGCTTCCTGTTCTTGATGTGCATGTAGGAAGCGTAGTTCCGTTGCCTCGTCTGTTTGGCGGTGTCTCGTAGCTGGTCTGCTATGTCCTGAGCACAGGCTGAGAGCATGGACTCTATCTTGGTTTCGAGGTTGCGGTGTCTGCTCAGAACAGAATGGACTATTGCAAAGAAGCATACCGACAACTGGACAACCAGGAACACTACAGACAGCTACCCGCAGATCCGACCAAAGAACACACCCGCCAACTCAATAGACTGATCAAGACCTTCGATCCAGACCTTCAAAACATCCTACGCGCTCTCATCCCACGTACTCCCCGCGTAGGAGACTTTTACTGCCTCCCAAAGATACACAAAGCCAACACACCCGGACGTCCTATCGTATCAGGCAACGGAACCCTGTGTGAGAACCTCTTTGGGTACGTTGAGGGCATCCTGAAACCCATCGTACAGGGAACCCCCAGCTTCTGTCGCGACACTACAGACTTCTTGCAGAAACTCAGCACCCATGGACCAGTTGAACCAGGAACACTCCTCGCCACGATGGACGTATCGGCACTCTACACCAATATCCCCTACGATGACGGCATCGCTGCGACAGCCTCAGTACTCAACACCAACAACAGCCAATCTCCAGACGCTATCCTACAACTCATCCGCTTCATCCTTGACCACAATGTCTTCACCTTCGACAACTAATTTTTTACCCAAACACACGGAACAGCCATGGGGACCAAATTTGCACCCCAATACGCCAACATCTTCATGCACAAGTTCGAGCAAGACTTCTTCGCAGCACAGGACCTCCAACCAACGCTGTACACCAGATACATCGACGACATCTTCTTCCTTTGGACCCACGGCGAAGGATCACTGAAAGGACTACACGATAACATCAACAGGTTCCATCAAACTCACCATGGACTACTCCTCAGAATCGGTTTCATTCTTGGACACACGAATCTCCATCAAAGACGGACGCCTCAGCACTTCACTCTACCGCAAGCCCACGGACAACCTCACGATGTTCCACTTCTCCAGCTTCCACCCTAACCACGTTAAAGGAGCCATCCCCTATGGACAAGCCCTGCGAATACACAGGATCTGCTCAGACGAGGAGGAACGCGATGGACACCTACGGACGCTGAAAGACGCCCTCGTAAGAATGGGATATGACGCTCGACTCGTCGATTGACAGTTCCGACGGGCCACAGCGAAAAACCGCATAGACCTCCTCAGAAGGCGAACACGGGACACAACCAACAGAGTACCCTATGTCGTCCAGTACTTCCCCGGAGCGGAGAAACGTACGCCATGTTCTTCGCAGCCTTCAACATGTCATCGATGACGACGAACACCTTGCTAAGGCCATCCCCACGCCTCTACTACTCGCCTTCAAGCAGCCGCCTAACCTCAAAAGTACCATCGTTCGCAGCAAATTACCCAGCTGTCAGGAGAACAGCGACCACGACACCACACAACCCTGCCACGGCAACCTCTGCAAGACATGCCAGATCATGAACACAGATACCGTCATCACACGTGAGGACACTACCCACCAGGTACATACTCATGTGACTTGGCCAACGTTGTCTACCTGATACGTTGCAGGAAAGGATGCCCCAGAGCATGGTACATCGGCGAGACCATGCAGACACTGAGACAACGTATGAACGGACACCGCGCAACAATCGCCAGGCAGGATTGTTACCTCCCAGTCGGGGAACACTTCAACAGTCAAGGACATTCAGCCTCGGATCTGCGGGTTAGCGTTCTCCAAGGCTGCCTTCGAGACACACGACAACGCAAAATCATCGAGCAGAAACTGATAGCCAAGTTCCGCACCCATGAGGACGGCCTCAATAGGGATATCGGGTTCATGTCACGCTACAGAATGTGACTCGACATCGTTGTCTGTCTTTCCAGTTTAAAAAAAAAACACACAAAAAACTGCAGACAGCAGGATTTGACACGTTGGACCCCCGTGACACATCTCATTGTCTTGGCTGTGCTCTTGGTGTGTCTTTGATGTAAGGACACCTTCCCATAAAGATTGTATCTCTGCAGTTTCTGTGTTTATATACTGTGAAATATTGTAGATTCACTCATTGTAACTTTACCTGAGGAAGGGGCGACAGCTTGTAATTTTAAATAAATCTGTTGGACTATAACCTGGTGTTGTGCGACTTCTCATTTTTATAGATTTATGGCACTAGAACCAAGATATTTGTTCTTGTGCGTTTTAGCAACCTTGGAATTTTAAAATCAACAACAAAGCTAAAATTGCATTTCAGATTTTAAAACTTATGTATCTGCTTGAGTAGTTTACATTGAAAATTATATTTAAATTAATTTCCTGATTAGTTTTTGCCTGTTTTGTATTTGTAATGAATTATTTTAACATCCAAACCGTGAGATTTTCAAACAGTACTAGCAAAATTAATGGGACTAAAAGTCGATAAATCCCAAGGACCGGATGACCTACATTCTAGGGTTTTGAAAGAGGTGGCCATTGGAATAGTGGACGCATTGGTTGTCATCTTCCAAAATTCTATAGATTCTGGAATGGTTCCTGCAGATTGGAGGATAGCAAATGTAACCCCACTATTTAAGAAAGGAGGGAGAGAGAAAACAGGGAACTACAGACCTGTTAGCCTCACATCAGTAGTTGGGAAAATGCTGGAATCTATTCTAAAGGATGCAATAACTGGGCACTTAGAAACTAATAGTAAGATTGGGCAGAGTCAACATGATTTATGAAAGGGAAATCCTGTTTGACAAACCTATTGGAGTTCTTTGAGGATGTAACTAGTGGAGTAGACAAAGGGGAACCGGTAGATGTGGCATATCTGGATTTTCAGAAGGTCTTCGATAAGGTCCCGCACAAGAGGTTGGTGAACAAAATTAGGGCACATGGAATTGGCGGTAATATACTAGCATGGATTGAGAATTGGTTAACAGACAGAAAACAAAGAGTAGGGATAAACTAGTCTTTTTCAGGATCGCAGGCGGTGACTAGTGGGGTACCGCAAGGATCGGTGCTTGGGCCCCAGCTATTCACAATCTATATCAATGATTTGGATGAGGGGACTAAATGTAACATTTCCAAATTTGCTGATGATACAAAGCTAGGTGGCAGTGTCAGTTGCAAAGAGGATGTGAAGAGGCTTCAAGGGGATCTCGACAGGCTCGGTGAGTGGGCGAGAACATGGCAGATGGAATATAATGTGGATAAATGTGAAGTTATCCACTTTGGTAGAAAAAACAGAAAGGCAGAGTATTTCCTAAATGGTGAAAGATTGGGGAATGCAGATGCTCAAAGGGACCTGGGTGTCCTTGTACATGAGTCACTGAAAATGAATGTGCAGGTGCAGCAAGCCATTAGGAAGGCAAATGGTATGCTGGCCTTCATTACAAGAGGATTTGAGTACAGGAATAAAGGAAGTCTTACTCCAATTATATCGGGCCTTGGTGAGACCACACCTGGAGTACTGTGTACAATTTTGGTCTCCTTACCTAAGGAAGGAAATACTTGCCATAGAGGGAGTCCAACGAAAAGGTTCACGAGATTGATTCCTGGGATGGTGGGACTGTCGTATGAGAAGAGATTGAGTAAACTAGGCCTGTATTCTCTTGAATTCAGAAGAATGAGAGGGGATCTCATTGAAGCATACAAAATTATTACAGGGCTTGATAGGGTGGATGCTGGGAGAATGTTTCCCTTCGCTGGGGAGTCTAGAACCAGGGACCACAGCCTCAAGATAAAGGGTAGGCCATTCAGGACTGAGATGAGAAGAAATTTCTTCACACAGAGGGTGGTGAATCTTTGGAATTCTCTACCCCAGAGGGCTGTGGAGGCTCAGTCATTGGGTATATTCAAAACAGAGGTCGATAGATTTCTGACTAGTAAGGGCATCAAGGGATATGGCGATAGGGCCGGTGACTGGAATTGAGGCAGAAGATCAGCCATGATCTCATTGAATGGCGGAGCAGGCGCGAAGGGCCGAATGGCCTACTCCTGCTTCTTATGTTCTTATGTCTCCTGAGCGAGAATAAAATGTATAGCTAAGTAGCGCTTTGGGTCTTTTTAAAAGTTCATTGCTTATCTGTTTAAAAATGCTTCAAAAGCCCAGGTGCCAGCCATTTAAAGTGCCGATGAACACAGTAAACTGTTTAAAAACCCAATCCTAATTGGTGGGACGGATGCCTAGTTTTCAGTGGAATCTGTACTCCCCAGCAAGCTTCTTCCTGAGATATTTAACATAACAATTGCAACAAAATCCACATCTACCAAAGACTTCAGCTGCTTCATTGTTCAATTAACTCCAATTTGGCAGGTGAGATTATAGAATCATAGAAATTTGGCCATTCAGCCCATCGTGTCTGTGTCGGCCAAAAAAGAGCTATCCAGCCTAATCCCACTTTCCAGCTCTTGGTCCGTAGCCCTGTAAGTTACAGCACTTCAAGTGCATATCCAAGTACTCTTTAAATGCGATGAGGGTGTCTGCCTTTACCACCCTTTCAGGCAATGAGTTCCAGACCCCCACAACCCCCCTCTGGGTGAAAAAAGTTCTCCTCAACTCCCCTCTGATCCTTCCACCAATTACTTTAAATCTATGCCCCTTGGTTATTGACCTCTCTGCTAAGGGAAATAGGTCCTTCCTGTCCACTCTATCTAGGTCCCTCATAATTTTATACACCTCAATTAAGTCTCCCCTCAGCCTCCTCTGTTCCAAAGAAAACAACCCCAGCCTACCCAATCTTTCCTCATAGCTAAAAATTGGAGCTGCAACATTTAAAGGCGCAGTCATCCAGGCATAACTACTATTACAGACTACTTATTTACTACTAGTTATAAAATTAACATTTATTTAAAATAAATAATTGATTTTTAAGGATTCATATTGAGAAAGCTCATTGAGAAGCCCCATATTTATCATTTTCAGTGCAATGGTGCAGTGTTTCCATTCAGTATTGCTGATGATAATGGCATTGTTGTGTTTATTTTTTTTCCTTGTTCGTATACATCTACCATTTTACATCTTAGCAGATACTTATGCTGAACAAATGAGGTCATCATACCGTTAAAATTTGTTTTTACTGTGTAATAGATTTTTTTTAAATTAGGAAATTAAAGAGAGGCTCTGTGTTTAGTGGAAGTTGTTTTGGACACCAGAATTTTTCTTTTTGAATCTGTCACCAGTGCCAGAATTGTGCATTAAAGGGGATGATAATGTGAAGCATTCAAGCCTGTTTTGAGAGCAGCCTGTATGGAGGGGTCTACATACCTATAGCAACAGTAAGTTAGGGAGGAGAAAAGCTGATGCACAAGTCACAGGGTGCTTTCTCATCACCTTCTGGGGATTGCAGTGTCACTGGCAGAGATTTAGGACCAAGTTACTTAACTGCCTTACGTGACAGTGTGGAGGGAAGTTTCTTTAGGAAGGCACAAAAATAAATGAGATTGAGGGAGGCATGAATATGAAAGGATAACAAGCTCCGAGTTTAAGTGTGGCTAAAGCTTTTTACAAGCTCCAAAAGGCAAATGTGCCTCAATATGCATACTGCGAAATTCATGCCGAATGTGCAATTTTTCTTAACTAAAAAGTGTACATGTATTACAGGTTTGGAATATAGGATTTAATCCATTTTTTGCAAAGCATCACCGAAGGCTATTCATCTGAGAGAAGAAATCCCTATTCCTTTCAGTTCTCCACATGAGGCTCCCATGGCAGGCTGGCAGATGGGGTCACATGACAGTATGGGACAGGCTTGATGGACCAACTCGTCTTTTCCTCCTTTATTTTTGTATGCACTAAGTCCCATTCACCCATCACTCCTGTGCTCCCTGTCCACTAACACCTCGATTGTAGAATTCTCATCCTTGTGTTCAAAGATGCTGCTTAAAACCTACCTCTGACCAAGTCTGAATGTCTCCTTCTTTGGCTCGTGTCATTTTTTGTCTGATTTACGTTCCTGTGAATTGCCTTGGGACGTTTTCCTATGTTAAAGGTGCTATATAAATGAAAGTTGTTGTTGTTTGTATTTATGCAGTACCTTTCACATTTTCAGGCTGCCCCAAAGTCCTTCGTAGTGAATGAATACTTGTCACGATATGTAGGCAAATGTGGCAGTCCTGTCATCGAAAGGACCGTACCTCTGACAATGCAACACTTCTTTGGTACTGCACTGAAATGTTAACGTAGCTAATGTGCTGAAATCCTGGGATAGGGTTGAACAGATGGCCTTCTGACTCCGAGGCGAGAGTGCTACCACTGAGCCAAGCTGAAACTTGGGAAGAACGAAGGGTGATGTCTTAATAGGTTTTGTGTTTTATTGTGATTCAGGCAATCTTAGAAGTGTCTGGAAGGGTGCTAGTCACATCAAGGTGGTGAAAATGTTCCAGTCAAACAAGATGTCAATTTGGAAATCAGGTCTTATAGAACTCAGCTGGCTGGCTATCAGGTCCTGGGCCTCCCTGATTAGAGGCATTGGGCCAGATGTAGCTGGTCATCTAATTGTGTTGGCTGTTAGACTTGCCACTGCACCCTACAGCTCAAAACATTTTTTCCCACTAAAGTGCAATCTGATAACGTCGCAGCGAGGGGAACAGGGCATCGGGGACCTGAGTGAACAGAGCAACTAACGGTATCTCCTTAACCAATCCGATTGAAGGATTGAGAAATAAGCAGTGGAAGGACTGAAAAAGTGTAAATTAGAGTAGGTGAATTCAATGTCAAATCAGTTACAGAAAGAGAGGGAAAGAAAGATTGGATTAAGAGATAGAGAGAGAGAATTAATTTTCAGTGCCAGAGATGGTTGATTGGCACGTCCTTAAAAGGGTACTTGATTGAAATGGCAAGACCTAACTTTCTGTGGTGAGTTTAGTTCATATCTGTCTCTCAAATACAGCAACTTCACGACATTCAATGCTCGTCAATGGTGAAGCAGACAGCGAAATTCCGATTTCACGAAGCTAACGCCGGAGCAGTACAACTCGGACAGCAAGTTTTGGATATTGGCGTTTAACCGTGCATCTCCTTGCCTGAAATTGCTGTACCATTTACGCAAAAATAACAATGAGCGCCATTAGCTTCACCTTTTATTTTGACAGCAAAATCTGGACCACTGTATTCCCACTTCGATCTCCCTGGCTGGGATTAGGAGTCCAGTGCCTGTACCGCTCCCTGGGTGGCTTGGGAGAGGAGAAAGTTGGTAAGATGGCAAGATGTTTACAGTGTGATGTTCGGGGACACAGGTGTAAAAGTCTAAATATTCCTTTAGCAAAATACTGCAGCTGCTGGAAATCTGTAAACAAAAACAGAAATGTTGAGAATACTCAGCAGGTAAGGCAGCATGTGTAGAGAACTGTCGGTCAGTCAATGTTTCAGGTCTAAGTCCTTTCCTCAGGACTGGAAGATATTAAAGATAAACAGCATTTAAATAGGAACAGATCAAGGGGAAGGGAAAAAAACACAATGAACTGTGAAGGAGACTATTAAATGACGGAATAGTAAGAGTCGAAAGGAGTTACAATAAGACAAATCTAAAAAATTTACAAGGCACAGAGTGTGAATCGCTAAAGAGGGATTGGTAGAAAGGGAATGATTGGGATATGGAACCCCTGTCTCAACAGTACTGGTTGGGTGGTCTTGGATAAGTAAGTGACTATCTGTCTGTGTTTGGCCTAGCGAGTCCCTTGTGAGTTTGGTGTGCTTTGAAGGAGTCACATGGATCTCTTGCAGAAATACCACAGCTTTTCTTCCATCTGGTTGATTAAGACTCTAGATATTTAGGGAGATTTAAATTTCAGCCATGCTAGTGCTGTGTATGCAAGGGCTTGGATATGCCCGGCATTGTTTGTATGCTGCCTACAGATAAAGGAGATGTTCCTATCAAATGTGGAAGTGCCCTCCCATAGTTGGGGCCCCAGATATTGAGGTTGTTCCCTTTGTCCTGTCCTGTGTTCATTTGGAAATTTTCCCCCTGGGGTTTGTCACCCTCTTGTGCACGTGCAATGTTATGTACACCTTTTCCTTAGTGCTGTGTTTAAAATGAGTTCCCATACTCCCTTCTGATTCCCACTTTCCTTTTGAGATTCCACTGTGTTTCCTATCCGGTAATTTCCCTGTCAATGGTGGAGTGCTGGAGTTGGCCTGTGGCTGATGTCCATTGGATGACTGTCAGGGCTGGTGATCCCTGTCTGTCAGGTTCTGCATGTTCCAGGACCTCCTTTGTGCTCACATTAAATGTTCAACAATTGTAATTCCTGCCATTCCACCTTCCTTCCCCCACCCCGCCACAGTATTAATGGGCAATATTGGGTCCTCAGTGTATCTCACACGAAGCAGAGCAGTTGGAAGTCCAACATTGGAGTTCACAGGTTCACTATAGTTTGATTTTGTTTTGTTTCCTTGGTCTAGCTGCAGTATTGGTGAGTGTTCTATCTTCTAGTTTACTCAGGACATTGGGTTTTCTCTTGTCATTTGTGGTGGAGTTCTGGGGATGGGGCTCTCTTAGAGTGCTTTCCTGTCTTCTGCTGCGTTGCGTATTTGGTTAGGTACAGGAACTTTTAGAAGATTAACTAGAGCTGTGGGTATGTGGCAAAGCAATGTCCTTTAGGGAAGGAAACCTGCTGGTCTATATGTGACTCTGAAGTGGCCCCGTAAGCCACTCGGCTGCATCAAACTGCTACGCTGCAACGGTTCAAAATGAAAGCACTCCACCACATTCTCAAGGGCAAGTAGGAATGGGCAATAAATGCCAGCTTTGCCAACGATGCCCACATCCCAAGAATGAATAAAATAAAGATCATCAGCAACCTGAGATGTACGCAAATGAATGGGAAAATGAGTTTAATCTTTGTGTGGACTATGAGACTTCATGATCCACATCCAAGTGTCTCAGAGATAAAAAGCATGTATCAGATCGGCCCTACAGTAGCACTACATAAGCTGTACTGCTATGCTACCTCTTTCAGTATAAGAAATTGCTTACACAAGTGACTTTCTGATATCTTGCAGATGAATTTCATCAATAAGAACAGCAATAAAACTGCACCAGAGAGGGATATTCGTACTTCAACAGTGGACTCCCATCATCGCTCAAGGACCAATGGCTGGAGCTGGCCACTGCATCCATATCAGATAATCAGTTGGATAGTCTACTTCTACTTTGTTGTTGTTGTGTTTGGCATACTTATCCCTCTTCTTCCATTTCACTGGGTACCAGCTGGCTACATTGTATCTTTTTTATATAGAAATATAAGGCTGTATTGGATTTTTAAGGATTGCTTATTCCAGAGATTGACATTGCTGATTAAATTATTTGTACACATTTCAGGAAGTGGTAGTACATTGTCCGTTGCTGTGCAGTCTGGTCTGTGTTAATTCTGTTTTGCACATTTGATGACAATTCACCTCTTTGTACCAAAGCTAGTTCAGGAATGGAACAGAAGATTGCAAAAACAGTTTCTGTAATGTTAATAATCACCAAAATTGCATGAATTTAAACTGAGAAAGAATGGCAGTATAAGTATGAAATAATCTTTATGTCTACAATATACAGAATGTATTTTTTTATTAAATTGATTCTACAGATTTGGGTGTAGTGATGCACAGCGTAAAATACTAAAGTGAATGCAAGAGCATTGTCACAGCATGGTGCAAATGGCTGGAGGCCACCATCTGTCATTGCAGGCAAACAAATAATCTTGGACTCTGATCTGACATTGAATCTTACAGTATGTTTTTCCCCTACACAGTCTGTTTACAGATTCCACTGTGTTTGTACCAGGCAGATGGCTGACTGTAATTGATGCTGAAAATATGTTAAAAGATTTTCAAAGCTCTGTTGATGAAGAGCAAGGATTGGCTTTAAGACCAGCTTAAATATAAAGGCAAATAGAACCCATTCTCACAAAGTAAAACGTTTAGACACATTTATGTCCCAATTATTCCAAGTGAAAACTGTACAAAATGGCCAGCTTTAACAGATCATAAAGAAAGAACTTGCGTTTATATACAGTCTTTCACGACTTAAGGATGTCCCAAAGTGCTTTACAGCCAATTAAGTACTTGCAAAAAATTACACAAACTCCATTCCCTAGTCGCCGACTCCGTCCCACTCCCTGATCACTGAGGCTGAACCAGACAGTTCGCAACTTTGGCGTCCTAGTTGACCCTGAGCTGAGCTTCCGACCCCATATCCTCTCCATCACCAAGACTGCCTGCTTCCACCTTGTAACATTGTCCGTCTCTGCCCCCTGCCTCAGCTCATGCTGGTGAAACCCTAATCCATGAGTTTGTTACCTCTAGACTTGACTATTCCAATACTCTCCTGGCCGGCCTCCCACCTTGCAGCCTCCGTGAGCTCATCCAAAACTCTGCTGCTGTATCCTAACTCGTTCACCCTGTGCTCGTTGACCTACATAGACTCATAGTCCGGGACGCTTCAATTTAAAAATTCTCATCCTCATTTTCAACTCCCTCAATGGCCTCGCCCCTCCCTATGGTCTGTAACCTCCACCAGCCCTACAACCAACGTTCCCTCTAAGCTGCGCATGGCTGCCGGTCCCACACAGCCTGGGACCAGTTTTTCAAATGTGAAATTTTGCGCATGTGCGAAACTTTGAATAGGCCACGCAGCCCGTTCAAGGGACTGCACACCCCAAAAGAATTAGGGGAAACATTGCCTACAACCCTCCGAAATCTCTGCGCTCCTCCAATTCTGGCCTCTTGTGCATCCCCGATTTTAATCACTCCACCATTAGCAACGATGCCTTCAGCTGCCTAGGCCTTAAGCTCTGGAATTCCATCCCTAAACCTCTCTACCTCTCCTCATTTAAGACGGTCCTTAAAACCTACCTCTTTGACACAGTTTTTGGTCACCTGTCGTAATATCTCCTTATAGCCCGGTGTCAAATTTTGTTTGATAACGCTCCTGTGAACCACCTTGAGATGCTTTACTACGTTAGAGGCGTTATATAATTGTTGTTGGCCAGGACTCCGGGAGAAGTCCCCTACTCTTTGGATGGTGCCATGGGCAGATGGGGCCTCAGTTTAACGTCTTATCTGAAAGATGGCACCTCCGACAGTGCATCGCTCCCTCAGTACTGTACTGAAGTGTCAGCATAGTTTATGTGCTCAAGTCGCTAGAGTGAGACATGAACCTACAACCTCCTGACTCCAAGGCGAGAGTGCTACCACTGAGCCAAGGTTGGCATCTGAGCTCAGTGTAATATGATTCACAGAATTGTGTGTCAGATCTTAGTGATACAAAAACATGAGAAATAAAGCATTAATCAAGTTGAGAACTAGCAGTGATGGGTTTTAAATTTAAGAATAGCTGCTTGGCATAACAAACTTTTAGTGACAATTTTAAAAAGACTAATGTTCGTTGTACTAAACCTATTAACTGGAAAGCTAACTTACAAGAGTTCATTGAAAATATACTAAATCTGTATTAGTTGGAGCAGGGCACGGATAGCTTTTGTGTTAAATTCTGGATAAATTGCTTAGTATTTTTACTGGTCACACCGATAGAATAGGTGTAAATTGTGTATACTTTTTAAAACAAAATTGAGAAATGCAACCAGTTTGTAGTTAAATAGCAAAATATAGATGGCAAAAAAAAAATCACCTTTGAACAAAAAATGATAGGAACATAGGAATAGGAGTAGGCCCTCGAGCCTGTTCCGTCATTCAATGAGACCATGGCTGATCTGATAATAATTGAAATTTATTTGAGGGTGGAATTCCTACCAATAAAACTGCAGAATGTCTAATTTTCTGTATAATTACTGATCTGCCCAGAAAATTGCATTCTCTGAACTTTGTTATTTAAAAGTTAGACTTTCCTGTGATTTTTGTTAGTGGGGCTATAAATTACAGAGAAAAATGGGTATAATACTTGTTTTCCTCCAATTAATGGAGTAACTAAATTGTGGGAATGTGCAACTTTGAAATGTGGGTGTTCTGAGAACATGAATCTGTCAGCTCATTGCTTGTTTTTCTTAGTAATTAACAATCTCCTGTTCATTCAGAGGATTTCACTCACCTAGTCCTTTTTTTGCACTTAATGCATTCTGTAGTACATTCAGTTGAGCAGCAATAGCAGATGCAGTTAGCAGTTTAATCATTTAAGTGACAATATATGCAGATTTCCTCAGTGGTATTACTTGCAATAAATCAGTAGTTCTCAAACTTTTTTGGTTGAAGGACCCCTTTCCAAATCGATTATTAATCACAGATCTCTGAAGGACCCCTTTCCAAACTGATCAGTATTCATGGAACCCCCATCTAAATTATAATACTATATAATACTCATAATATAAAAGTGCTGCATTTAAAAAGTGTTTTAATAATGCTTTTAAGAAAACAGGTATTTACTTACAGACAGCAGTGAGATAGGTGTGCCTGCTTCTCACACCAATTCAGGGTACTCAGCAGCAACAGATGGCCACTATTAGCCACTTAGTGCTGGACAATTTTTAAAGCGGTCAGCAGGCTGGCCAAGGTGAGTGTGGGCACGAGCACCGATGCACATGCTGGGATGCTGCTGGAAGCATGACTCACCACTGGTATCTTCTGTAACAGCTGCACTGTGGGATTGTACGTGTTTGGGTGAACACGTTCAGGCACGTGTTTGAAGGGCCCTGCAGGTGCTCTGGTCACGTGTTGGGAGGATGGCACAGGGTCGAGGAATTTGCTCGACCAGCAGGGAGCACTTGTTGCAAAGTGAGTGAGAGCTGTGGGCCTCTGAGGAGGCAGGCCTAGCCATTGAGAATAATTCGCAAGAACTGAGTAAGTGTCGGTTTTATAAGACGAGCAGGCTTGAAATTGCCTCCGGTCACGGACCTGGAAAGTCTCTACGGACCCCAGTTTGAGAAACACTGCAGTAGATTACTGCTTTCTAGAGATGAAATGTTTATATGTTTATGTAAAATCTCTCCGTAAAGCACAGCCAATAATATGAACAGCCAAAGTGAATTAGTGGAACGTGGTCTAAGTACATCCAGCCTGATGATTTAGCCATCTTGGAACAGCTTCATTATCCATGTCAGAATTCATATTTGCGTGTCAGAATTATTCATTGTTTAAATCCACAAAAGTTTTAGTGCAGTGTGAATCAAATTTATTGTATCCTTTTCTGTTGGTAATTATTTGTTAATTTGTCCAACACTAGCAAATCTGCTCAAATATTTGATTCAGGTCGAAGCTGGTGTGACTTGCTTGTGTAATGTATGTCTTAATGTGTGGATAAAAGTGTATTATCCAGTACTGTATATACCATCAGCTTTAAGATTAACAATAGTAGTCACTATTAATAGTTCTTTTTCATGTCTAGTTCTATTGTTCCAAAGTTGGTATACAAAAGTTTTACAGTAAGACTATAGTGTCACAATCCATAATATTCAGAACTTTTTAACCTTAACGCTCTTCAGTGGCTTGGTGTTATGTTTATTTGCCACCTGGTTGTTCATTTATCTTCAGCCAGCATCGATCCAGCTGATAAGAACGTTCGAGCCAAGCACTATAATAAGCCAATCACAGTGTTTGACCGCAGCAAACATAAACATGTTATTGAAAATCATCACTGCTATCTTTGTGAAGTTGATGTGTAAGTTCTAAAATGGTGTCCTGTCAGTCAGAATCTATTGCTTCTTTATTGACTGGTAGGAACATACAAGCCATTAGAATGATATGAAGTAACGTTCTATACAGGAAACTCTTTATTAACCGGCACCCAAATATCCGGAAATCTCTCTCAACCGGCAAAATTCTTGAGTAGGTAACCGGGGTTTTCCTTCATCTCTCTACACTGGATCGTAGCATTATATGGGCCAAGTCTTTGCTGAATGCTCGCTGTAAGATCTGTCACAAGACGGGAGATGCAGAAATTCTTTAATGTGACCGGGGTTCCTGCACCTGTGGCCGTGCACCAGGCACTCCTGGATCTGTGGCCATGTACGGGGCTCCCCGTACCTTGGTAGATATAACTCTCCGTTATCCGGACTTTTTGATAAACCGGCACCACGCCGGTCCCGTCGGTGCCGGTTAATAAAGAGTTTCCTGTACTACCCACTGCAAACTTAATTGAGGCTGCCCAAACTGATTTCATGTAGGCCCTTACAACCAGCAAGATGGTAAATCTTCATCTCATCTGTCTGAGCTCGATTTCAACATAGGACCGAGGTGAAAAGGCCTGTGCATCTAACTCACTACCACATCAAATCTCCTTTTGACATGGAAATTAATGCGCGTTCCAGACCAAAAAGTAAATATTAGTGCAATTTTAATTCTTCCTAACCTTTGTAACATTGAGCCATATGGACCAGGAAGATTCTAGTTTTGATGCCTGATGTGTGGTGAGTTACCTGTTCTCAGCTGGGGTGACAGTAAAAACACTACAGATGGCCTCAGCACCCTTGGTAAAAGTCAGCTCGGGTCCTACTCCTAATTGCTATCTAGTAACTCTTGCTAGAAAGTGTGCGTGGGTGAACATCTAGTTCAGGTCTAGTGATGATGCCTTTCATGATGGGATAGCCTGGAACTCGTTAACTTGACTTTCCCATAAATGATGACCACTTGGATGAGATACCAGAGGGCAGCTGTTGCCCATGGAGCCATACGGCAGCATTAGTCAGGATTGTAAGGAGAATGGTGTAGGGTTAGATTTTTTTTCCCCCCAGTGTTGGCATCCAACAGGTGAAATTATTTTTCTCTATGGTAGTTAGGTACCATTGCAGCAGAAATGGCAGTGGGTGAGTAAGGAGGCTTGTAATAAAGAAATTGCCCTTATTGCGACCTCTCCTAAACCACCCCAATGTACTACACAGCAGATAAGATTTATCTCCGAGGTAATTTTGACATTGGTGAAAATTATGCAGATCGTAATTAAGCTTTTGTAGTGTCTAGTTTTCATTACAATGTGAGTAAAAACTACAAATAAAGGCAGTGCAGTATTATATACTGTACTTGCTTGACAAGATTTCAAAGGTACACCTCATGCCACTGTCATCTTTCTGTATAATTATATACTGGCATAGAATTTCCCTGTAATCGACTTGAAATTACCCGTTGATGAAGATGTGATCATACCACATTTGTTAGTCATGTAACACGAGTGTCCTTGCAAGGGCATGGAACTGACAGGTTAGATCCTTAATGGCCCTTGCCACCATGCAAACAGTATAAAACCTGTTTGTAAAGTTTGAGTGCTATTATACATCTCATTTAAGCGTACACACTAATGAATGCATTTTTGCTATTTAATGATTTATTCCACAAATTATTCCCCCCATTTGGCATCCTTCCCAAGCTGCAATAGTATTGCTTCAGAAACCATGTATTTTAAGTTGAATAAGTCAAGTTGTCTTCCGGTGACTCTGGTTCTGTAAATATATTTATATTGCTCAATTGGCAAAGTACGAAATGTTGCAGTAGATTGGTGCAGAGGTTGCATGTAGATTCTGATTAAATTTATACAGTATGACTGAGTCCTGAAAGGGCCATTGACATCCCAATGGTTGCCAAATTCCCTGAGTCACAATTCCATTGGTTTCTCCACTCTCTGCCATTATTATGGCAATCAGTTGTATACTTTAAAGTGCCAGTGCTCTGTTTCTTTCTCCCTGGCCAACTGTGAAGAAAGTTACCAGTTGGTCTTGGTCAAGATGAATTTTGACCACGAGTAGATAGCTGCTAATTTTGACAACTGAGAAAGGGATTTGGGTTCCGAAGGAGACGGGTACTAGACCAGAGACATAAAATTTAAAAATCTTAAAAGGATAAAATAACCTAACTAACAGAATTAAAGATGTATAAATAAATAAAGCAGTCACCAAGTGTGAAGGCAGTGGAATGTTTCATGAACCCCATGCTAGGAACAACAAAGCGAGACAGAAATGTGGGATCTGTCCTTTTTATAAGAGTGTGAAGTGGGAGAGAACACGTGAAATATTGTGACCTCTCAAAATGTCTTAAAAGAATTATTCCAGCAATGTGTGGAGGAAACATATTGAAGAGACCCCAGTGTCCAGCTGTAGCTGTGCTGTTCTTTGACTTCATTTGAACTCTTCAGTTTGGTTACTGCTCTGTAATGGCTCCCAGATAGTTATAATTGCAGATTTCAATCCCCATGTCAATGGAAGTATGTGTACGTGGAGAGAGGAGGAAGGAGGAAAAGGGAGGTGAATTTCTATTACTCTGCTGCCCATTCATCTGTGACCTTTAACTTGTCACATCAATAATTCACCAATGCTCCTTAAAGACACTCCTTAAAACCTACCTCTTTGACCAAGCTTTTGGTCATCTGCCCTAATTTCTCCTTATGTGGCTTGTTGTCAAATTTTGTTTCATAACGCTATATAAATGCTGCTTGTTGTTGTTGTGCTTGATTATATTTTAACCATCTTAATAGAACACTAGGGGCCTAACATTCCTCTTTTATGGAAAAATTACAGAAGTGCTTATTTTTCATTATAATTAATAAACGATCAACATTTAAGAACCGTGGGTAATTATAGATTTGTATTATATTTGGTTCACAGAGGTTTGAAGTCCAAGCACTGCAGTCAGTGTAACAAGTGTGTAGCTGCATTTGATCACCATTGTAAATGGCTCAACAATTGTGTAGGAGGCAGGAATTACTGGTAAGTCTGATTTTTTTTTATTACAAGTTGATACAATAGTACAATTGCTCTAATTTTTTAATACACAAGTCTTAAAATTTATCTGGAGCAATAGATGAATTAAACTGTTACAGCAATATATTACAGTGGAGCCCTGATATATTGAACAATGTGAATGTATAAAAGTTTTACCTTGGTTCTTAACATTAAATTGCATTGAATTTTACTTCAGTATATCTATTAAGGTTTTCTTTCAATAGGTTGCAGTAACTTTGGGCTTGCCCTGCATCTCTGGACTCTCCAACACCAGTTTCCCTTGTCCACGGGAATGTTGGGTTCCAGATCTCTCTTGAAAATAAGTGTGCAAGAACATATGTCTGTGTATTGCATCTTCATATTTTAAAAAAAATTATATTTTTTGAATTCACATATTTGTGCTGGGGAATGGAAGACTTTTCCGCTTTTGGCACACAATGTCAACTTGAAATACTTTCAGGTCAGGTAAAGAAGCTCTTAACGCATGGCTTAACCCCACTCTCGGAAGAGCATCTTCTACTGCACCATTGTGAATCTTTCCATTTCCCACACTGGCTCTATGTTTATCGAGCAGAAAGAAATTGGACCTTAAGTTAGCTGCACATGTAATTAGGGAGGCAACCCATATTTTAAAATTGGATTTGGAGGACTTTGTATAATCTGGACATTTGTAAGTAAAGATTTAGCACCCCTATAGTTGACCTAGTTGAGATCCGTTAACTCCCACAGATCCTGGGCCGGACTGAAATCTGGCTTGCGTACTTGTCAATTAATTCATATTTATTTGAACCAAGCTGTTACACTCTTTATATATTGCTTCTTTGGATATTTTCCACCTCACCAAGGCTTCCTTTCCAGGCTACACTGTTATTCATCTTGCTGCAGCCAGTTTCCTAAATTTGTTAAAATATTCTGATCTTCATCACGAAGGAGTGGCATGTTACCACTCTGAAATTCCTGAACCTCAGTGGGGTGGACACTCACGAAGCACTGTAAATGATGCAGGTGTCTCCAACTTCATGCATGGATTTGGGGTCCAGTGTCGGGTAGACTGGTGGCCAAAGTCCCGCCTTGCCACACTTCTCCATGAATTTCAGGCCCCTTGTAATTTAGAGTTTCCCACAGCATTAAGATCTGGTCAGATCTGGATAATAAAAACAGAAAACTCTGGAAATACAACATCTGTGGAGAGAAAAACAGAGTTAACGTTTCAGGTTGCTGAGAACTATAGTAGGTACTATATTGTACCTGTAGTCAACGTCACCGCTAAGCTGCGCTGCCTCCTGCGCGGCCTGCCTCCCCCACTGCGCAGCCCATTCAAATCTTTGTGCATGCGCGGTACCTACAATGGAAAAACTGGTGAGCAGTCTGCGCGGGACCTTGCCGATGACTGCGCAGTTTAGCGGGAACATTACCTGTAGTAAATGCAGGCTGCCTGAGAGAATGGGAGACCAGTGCCGGAGAGTAATACTGGGCCAGGAGCAGAAATCTACATTTATCAAAGTCTTAATACAGTGGTGTTTTTGCCAGTCCACTTGTACTTTGCTGCATTGAGACTTCCTACTGTATAAAGTTTTACAGCGTGGGGGTCAAAGCTCCATACCAAATGCCCATTTTTGCATTGAATTTCCTTTATGACTTTGAAAAGAGGACAACCATTGGAAAGCACCCACAAAACTGAAAGTTGTGCTTTATTATGAAGTAAACAATGTTACGGTCGTCATTGAAGGCCTGTATATTCTTAATTTTAACTTTGAGGCTGAATCTCAATTAATGTAGTTTTGCAAAAAGAAGTTGCACAAGTACATCTAATCAAGGTGATTAATGTCAGTACAAAAGCAAAACACTGTACATGCTGGAAATAAAAACACAAAATGTTGGAAATACTCAGCAGGTCAGGCAGCATCTGTGGAGAGAGAAACAGAGTTAACGGTTCAGGTCGATGACTTTTCGATGAAGAGTCCCAGACCTGAAACGTTAACTCTGTTTCTCTCTCCACAGATGCTGCCTGACCTGCTGAGTATTTCCAGCATTTTCTGTGATAAATGTCAGTAGATGGTTGCCTTTGTGGTTTCTTATGAAAATGGTATCAGTGGGGAATAAAATAATTCCTAGATTTTTCCACCAATTGACAATGAAATCTAGTCATCTATCAACAGATTATAGAAGTATTGGGATAAAATTTCTAATTGAATGCATCTGCTGCAGAGCTTTGCATGATGTGAGAGCTATCGGACATCGAGGTTAACGTCTCCGATTTGCAGCCTGCCCAATTTTCCAGTTACTGCCGAGAATGCCAACTAATTAAATTTACCCCAGTACCTTAATTAGTCAACCACCTTTCTTGAATCGTTCCTTTCCTGCTCTGTTGCTAGCCTTGCTTCCTGCTTTACCTCATTCAGTTGTTAGTCCTCCTTGTCCTTGTACATGCCTGTTCCATTTTCGTTTGTTATCTAGAAAGCCAATGCTTCATCCTATACACTCGCACCAATAATGTCTAACAAAAGCAGAGATAAAATTAGTGGAAAATAAAAGTAATTCCAACAAACATAGCATTTTATGTGGACGTATAACCTGGATGGGGAGATCTCAAACTTGGGTAGGACCACTGAGGTTTTTGAAAAATCTCTGTTGTCAAGGAAGTATGAATTTGTGTAGACCTAGGTTTTTTGAGCTGCAAGAGATAGAATGATGTTAGTTATTACATAGTTCATGGTCACTTTTATGACACAATGGTAGTGGTAATATTAAGTACCTAAACTAAACTAAAAATTATTTTGGTTGGTCTAACAATTCAAAGCAGACATGCTTATTTGTGGAAGTAACATGAGAGAGGAATCTAATGTAGAACATAATTTTCCTACTGATGCAAAATGTAAACTTCACTATACAACAGGCACTTCATTGATAAATGTAAAAAAACTGAGTTGACAAATGATTGTGTATTTGGTTCTGAGGTCTGATTGATCTGTGGGTACCACTTGAGCAGTAAATCTAAGCTGGTTCGTCGTGGTACCCTCAGCCAATTGATTTTGTGATAATTCAGTGGCTCTCGCCTTGCTCTGTTGCTGGCTTACCTGGCTTCCTCAATCTTATCTCTCCCTATCTCGACTCTTTTTTTCTCCCCTTGTCCAGTCTCTTCCCACCTACATCCGCGACTCTTCTGACGCCCTCTGCCACTTTAACAGTTTCCAGTTTCCTGGCCCCAACCGCCTCCTTTTCACCATGGACGTACAATCCCTCTACACCTCCATCCCCCACCAGGATGGCCTGAGGGCACTCCGCTTCTTCCTTGAACAGAGGCCCAACCAGTCCCCATCCACCAGCACCCACCTCCGCCTGGCTGAACTTGTTCTCACATTGAACAACTTCTCCTTTGACTCCACTCATTTCCTCCAAATCAAAGGTGTTGCTATGGGTACCCGCATGGGTCCTAGCTATGCCTGCCTTTTCGTGGGATATGTGGAACACTTTGTTCCAGTCCTACTCGGGTCCCCTCCCTCACCTCTTTTTCCGGTACATTGATGACTGTATCGGTGCTGTTTCCTGCTCTCGCCCTGAACTAGACAATTTCATTCACTTTGCCTCCAATTTCCACCCTTCCCTCACCTTCACATGGTCCATCTCCGACTCTTCCCTTCCCTTCCTCGACTTCTCCGTCTCCATCTCTGGGGATAGGTTATTGACCAACATTCACTACAAGCCCACTGACTCCCACAGCTACCTGGACTACACTTCCTCCCACCCCGCCTCCTGTAAGGATTCTATTCCCTTCTCCCAGTTTCTCCGTCTCTGCCGCATCTGCTCCGACGATGCCACCTTCCATGCCAGTGCTTCCGACATGTCTTCCTTTTTCCTCAACCGAGGATTCTCCTCTACCGTGGTCGACACGACCCTCGACCGTGTCCGTTCTATCTCCCGCACTTCTGCCCTCACCCCTGCCCCTCCCTCCCGGAACCACGATAGAGTTCCCCTTGTCCTCACCTTTCACCCCACCAGCCTCCACATTCAACGGATCATCCTCCGCCATTTTCGCCACCTCCAATGTGATCCCACCACCAAACGTATAGAACATAGAACATAGAACAGTACAGCACAGTACAGGCCCTTCGGCCCTCGATGTTGTGCCGAGCATTGTCCGAGACCAAGATCAAGCTATCACACTCCCTATCACTCTGGTGTGCTCCATGTGCTTATCCAATAACCGCTTGAAAGTTCCTAAAGTGTCCGACTCCACTATCACAGCAGGCAGTCCATTCCACACCCCAACCACTCTCTGAGTAAAGAATCTACCTCGGACATCCCTTCTATATCTCCCCCATGCACCTTATAGTTATGCCCCCTTGAAACAGCTGCCTCTACCCGAGGAAATAGTCTCTGAACATCCACTCTATCTATCCCCCTCATCATCTTATAAACCTCTATTAAGTCGCCTCTCATCCTCCTCCGCTCTAAAGAGAAAAGCCCCAACTCCCTCAATCTTTCCTCATAAGACCTCCCCCCCCCCCCCCCCCCCAAACCAGGCAGCATCCTGGTAAATCTCCTTTGCACTCTTTCCAATGCTTCCACGTCCTTCCTATAGTGAGGTGACCAGAACTGCACACAATATTCCAAATGTGGTCTCACCAAGGTCCTGTACAGTTGCAGCATAACCTCACGGTTCTTAAACTCAAACCCTCTGTTAATAAACGCCAACACACCATAGGCCTTCTTTACTGCTCTATCCACTTGAGTGGCAACCTTCAGAGATCTGTGGATATGAACCCCCAGATCCCTCTGCTCCTCCACGTTCCTCAGAACCCTGCCGTTGACCCTGTAATCCTTATTCAAATTTGCCCCACCAAAATGAATCACCTCGCACTTATCAGGGTTAAATTCCATCTGCCATTTTTCGGCCCAGCTCTGCATCCTATCAATGTCTCTTTGCAGCCTACAACTGCCCTCCACCTCATCCACTGCTCCACCAATCTTGGTGTCATCAGCAAATTTACTGATCCACCCTTCAGTCCCCTCCTCCAAGTCATTGATAAAAATCACAAACAGCAAAGGACCCAGCACCGACCCCTGTGGCACACCGCTGGTAACTGGTCTCCAGTCCGAAAATGTTCCATCCACCACCACCCTCTGCCTTCTATGAGATAGCCAGTTACTTATCCAATCGGCCAAATTTCCCTCTATCCCACAACTCCTTACTTTCTTCATGAGACGACCATGGGGAACCTTATCAAACGCCTTACTAAAATCCATGTATACGACATCAACTGCTCTACCTTCATCTACACACTTAGTTACCTCCTCAAAGAATTCAATCAAATTTGTTAGGCAAGACTTACCCTTCACGAATCCGTGTTGACTATCCCTGATTAAGTTGCCCCTTTCCAAATGGTCATAAATCCTATCCCTCAGGACCTTTTCCATTATCTTACCAACCACCGAAGTAAGACTAACCGGCCTATAATTACCAGGGTCATTCCTATTTCCTTTCTTGAAGAGAGGAACAACATTCGCCACTCTCCAGTCCTCTGGCACCATCCCCGTGGACAGTGAGGACCCAAAGATCAAAGCCAGAGGCTCTGCAATCTCCTCCCTTGCCTCCCAAAGAATCCTAGGATATATCCCATCTGGCCCAGGGGACTTATCGACCCTCAGGTTCTTCAAAATTGCTAAAACATCTTCCCTCAGAACATCTACCACCTCCAGCCTATCCACCTTTATCACACTCTCATCCTCAAGAACATGGCCCCTCTCCTCGGTGAACACTGACGAAAAGTATTCATTCATCACCTCTCCTATCTCTTCTGACTCCATGCACAAGTTCCCACTACTGTCCTTGACCGGCCCTACCCTCACCCTGGTCATTCTTTTATTTCTCACATAAGAGTAAAAAGCCTTGGGGTTTTTCTTGATCCGACCCGCCAAGGACTTCTCATGCCCCCTCCTAGCTCTCCTAAGCTCTTTTTTTAGATCATTCCTTGCTACCTTGTACCCCTCAATCGACCCAACTGAACCTTGTTTTCTCATCCTTACATACGCTTCCTTTTTCCTCTTGACTAGACATTCAACCTCTTTTGTGAACCATGGTTCTCTCACTCGGCCATTTCCTCCCTGCCTGACAGGGACATACCTATCAAGGACACGCAGTAATTGCTCCATGAAAAAGCTCCACTTTTCGTTTGTGCCTTTCCCTGATAGTTTCTGTTCCCATCTTATACTCCCTAATTCTTGCCTAATCGCATCATAATTACCCCTCCCCCAATTATAAACCCTGCCCTGCCGTATGGCCCTATCCCTCTCCATTGCAATAGTGAAAGTTACCGAATTGTGGTCACTATCTCCAAAGTGCTCTCCCACATACAAATCAAACACTTGGCCCGGTTCATTACCCAGTACCAAATCCAACGTGGCCCCACCTCTTGTCGGCCTATCCACATATTGTGTCAGGAAACCCTCCTGCACACACTGTGCAAAAACTATCCCATCCGAACTGTTTGACCTATAAAGGTTCCAATCAATATTTGGAAAGTTGAAGTCACCCATGACAACTACTCTGTGACCTCCACACCTATTCATAATCTGCTTTGCAATTTCTTCCTCCACATCTTTATTACTATTTGGGGGCCTGTAGAAAACTCCTAACAACGTGACCGCTCCTTTCCTGTTTCTAACTTCAGCCCATATTACCTCAGACGGCAGATCCCCCTCGAACTGCCTTTCTGCCGCTGTTAAACTATCCTTGATTAACAATGCTACTCCTCCACCTTTCTTACCAACTTCCCTACTCTTACTGAAACATCTATACCCCGGAACATTCCAACAGCCATTCCTGTCCCTGTTCTAACCATGTCTCCGTAATGGCCACCACATCGTAGTCCCAAGTACCAATCCACGCTCCAAGTTCTCCTACCTTATTCCGGATGCTCCTTGCATTGAAGTAGACACACTTCAAGCCATCTTCCTGTCTGCCGGTACATTCCTGCGACCTTGATACCCTCCTCAGTACCTCCCTACACTCACCACTGGCTCGTGGACTACAGCCCTTTTTCCCATCCCCCTGACAAATTAGTTTAAACCCCCCCGAAGAGCCGTAGCAAATTTCCCTCCCAGGATATTGGTGCCCCTCTGGTTCAGGTGCAAACCGTCCTGTTTGTACAGGTCCCACCTTCCCCAGAATGTGCTCCAATTATCCACATAACTGAAACCCTCCCCCCTACACCATCCCTGCAGCCACGTGTTTATCTTGCCCTCACTTCCCCTTTCAGCATTCCGTAGGGACTGCTCCCTCCGAGACACCCTAGTCCACTCCTCTACCACCCCCAGCACCCCTTCCCCCTCGCCCGGCACCTTCCCGTGCAAGCGCAGGAGATGTAACACCTGCCCTTATACCTCCCCCCTTCCCACTGTCCAGGGCCCCAAACACCCCTTCCAGGTGAAACAACGATTTACTTGTACTTCTTGCAATCTAGTATACTGTATTCGCTGCTCACGATGTGGTCTCCTCTACATTGGGGAGACCAAACGCAGATTGGGTGACTGCTTTGCGGAACACCTCCATTCAGTCCGTAAGGGTGACCCCGAGCTTCCGGTCGCCTGTCATTTTAATTCACCGCTCCACGCCCACTCAGACCTCACCGTCCTCGGCCTTTTGCATTGTTCCACAGAAGCTCAGCGTAAGCTCGAGGAACAGCACCTCATCTTCCGATTAGGCACTTTACAGCCTTCCGGAGTCAATATCGAGTTCAACAATTTCAGATCATAACCTCGGCCCCTATTATAACTATATATTTTATCCACACTTTTGGTTTGTGCCTTTTCCCTTTTTTTTCTCTCTCCCACATGGCAGCTGTCTTTCATTCTGCCAGCGCATTTCACACTTCTAGAGCCATCTTTTGTTTCTTAACCTGTCCTATTACCATCTCGTCTCACCTTGAGTATCTCTTAATGTCTCTTTACTTCTCACAGATCTCCCCTTTTGTTCCTTTATTCCCTCCCCCAGCCTCCAAACTTGCTTTTTCATCTGTTTCATTTCCTGCTTTTTTCTCAGTTCTGACGAAGGGTCTTCGACCTGAAACGTTAACTCTGTTTCTCTCTCCACGGATGTTGCCTGGCCTGCTGAGTTTTTCCAGCGCTTTCTGTTGTTATTTCCTCAATCTCAGCCTTGGCTCCAGCTCCCAAATCACTCCCTCACGACAGTTGCCCTGATTTCTATACATTGTCACTTCCTCTGAGCCAAACCCAACTTCTCTAACTACTATCCTTCCCAGCAGCAAATCCAAACCAAGACCTCCTGCTCAGTCCAGAGCTTTCCCTGAGTGCTCCAATTGGGGATCTATTCTCATCTCCCTATGACCTCTCTCCACTGCAACTCTGGACTTTATGGTCACAGGATCTGTTTCACTCCCTGACCCACTCTGGCCACATCTCTGATCCTTCTGAACCTCAAAAGAAGTATTTTTTGATATCGGGTATTTTTATTTAATATTTTGGGATATTGGATGTATTAAACTGCTTATTCATGTGTGACTTTAGCTCAGTTGTTGTTTTTGTCTCTTTTACTTGAGATTTTGGTCCCAGAAAAGGGGCCAGAGCACCTGGCCATGTGGTGCCTCTCACTGTTGCTGAAAGTAGTGTCAGAAAGTGTTTATCACACTGCTCTTGAGGTCCACAGACTTAGGCCACGATTTTATCGATCGATGCGGCTTGGGAGCGGGTCAGCTGGTTTCCGGGTTCCAGTCCCACCCCCAACTTTATCTGGCCCACGGACGTGATTTTACGTCAATTGGCCTTGTTAACCCCGTCCTGCGTGCTTGCCGGCCAATTAAGAAGAAGACGGTCAGATGACGTCATTTGATGACGCGTCATCTGCCGGTTTTCTTAAAGGGACCGCGCACAATTTTTCTTTGACAGCTTAATTCTCAGTGTTTGACAGCATTGAGGTGCTGCAAACACTGACAATGACTGTTCACAGGTGAGTTCTTGCACCCAGGCTCTCTAGTGACTCCCTTCTTGGGCTAGAACAGATGGCAGCTGCAGGTGAGGTTACAGAAGCGATCTTTCACTGGTGAGAGAGATTCTCCCAATGAGGTGGAACTACACATACAATTCAAAACTTGTTACCTACAGAAAAGTCTAAATGCATTAAAAATGAATTTCCCAACATTTCCTTACCTCTGAAACTCACCAGTGCATCATTGGATCATTCACACCACTTCTGCAACTGTCATCAATGCAGAAACATTACAGCAGACTCACAACACACCACACTTACCTGGTGTGGTGTCCGGATGTCGGGAGGCCCAAAGTAGAAGTGTTAAAATTGTAAAAGAGTCTGTTAACTGCCTGTTAACAACCTTTAACAGGCAGTTAAGTGGCTATAATCCTCTTCCCGCCGCTAGGTGTCGGGTCCATGCGCAAATCGGGGACCCGACACTTGGGAAGATTGATTGGAGGCGGGTTGACCGAGTTTCCTGCCCGCTGTCAATCTTTGCGATTTTGCCGGATGTCCCGCCTCCAAACCCGCCCCCTGAGTGCCGGCAAAATTGTGTCAAATATTTTAAATGGACTTAATAACTGGACATTTCAGTGAATGTTATGCTGTTGAATCAGTTAAGAAATCTGCTCTAAAATTGTAGTATGGTTCAATCGTTTTGTTCCGCACCTTTGCCATTAAGGTACTAAATGTGGAGCTCTATCATGAACCGCATGTGTTGCAGCATATCACACTCCTCGATAACTTTTTGCCACCAAAATCCCCAAGTTTTTAATTCCAAAAATACTCAATGATTTTTTTTCCAAAGTCACTATTATAGGCACATTGGTTTGATATATGAAAAATGTGGTAGAATATCCAGCAGATTTCCATTTCGGTTACTAGATGCTATTTCATTTTATGGAGTGCTGAATGTATACAGCTCACTAAAGAGATCTGCTGGCTGAAATTTCATACTGCAACTGTGGCTGTACTGGTTTTGCCCATAGTAGCGAGTTGAGGACTTTACAATAATTCAACTGTGTAGATAATCCATTTTTGAAGACACTAGTTTATATCTTGAAAGCTACTAAGGACATTCAGTAATTCTATATTTAAGCCAGGGAAATTCTTTGATAATGTGTTACTCAAATATTATTTGATAATATTTCTCTTATTCTGAGATATATTGAAGTAAAATTTCATATTTTCTGTCTTTGCTAAAAATGCACAATCATCCTCATGCAGCATGTTTGCCACTTCAGTTTATTCTATAGTCTTTGACATCAGAGAACTATTATCAAATTGTTTTGGTGAGTAGTGTAGTTAATGGAATTTTAATACTTGCAGAACACTGCAATCTTAATGTAAATTGTTGAGCATTGTTGTGCTGTTCCATGCATTTCATATTGTGCAGTATTGCTTTTAATTTGCTGCTTTCTCGTCTAGGCATTTCCTGAACTGTGTTATCTCTGCTGTCCTTGGCGTTCTGGTGATTGTCTGCATTGCATCCTTTGTGTTTATTGAGTACTTTGTTGATGCAAATATGCTTCGCACCAACCGGAAATTTGAAAGTAAGTTTACCTTGCAGAATTTTAGTTTCAGTAAATCTATGTGATGTGTGACTGAGGCTCTGTATAAGTATAAGTTATTTTGATAGCTATTTTAATTACATGTAAACTGAGTCTGAACGACATGAAAGTTCTTTAAAGAATCAGTGCTACGTTTAATTTTTTTTCTCTTTTTTGCCCTTTTCTCACCACCTTACTCGGGTCACTAAATAACCATTAGGAGTGGGAGCACTGTCTGATTTATTTTTTCCCCCAACGCTTGGACCTTGAGGCCAATTATAAACACACTGCAGCTCCACCGGCTGATATTAGCTAACTCACCAGGGATGGTTCCATACTACACCATTTTCCATTGAGCCATTAGCGATTCCATTTTAATATTTAATAATACTATCACAAAGGAAAATACGTCCAGATTTTCTGAGCACATTATATGCTTATTTTCGAAAAGTCACGCAAACAGGAAAGGTAGCCTTAAGGGATGGCATTTTAAAATTACAGTATTTATTATACATTTCTCTGAGCAAAACCTAGATTTTTATTCATTTGAAGTGTCATGAAAAAATATTCTAGGATATTTATACTTCGAACAGATATGTGTATAAATATCTGCTTTTGCTATCACTTTTTGCTCATCTATCATGGAGGTTGTTTATTCACCTTGGGAGACTGGTTTCTTGTGCATCTCGATTGAGTGTGTTCAGAATAACTCACCAGTTTGTTTGAATTTTCACATCTAAAAGCATGTTTGCCCGGAGAACAAGTGCCATTAATTGGAGCTCAGTATTCAAATATACTGAAACTGATTTCAAAACTTAGACTGCCCACCCCTAATTGTGTTGCTGAGCAGCTCCATTAAGACTTGTATTTGATTTTTTTAAATCTATGCCAATATAAATGAGGCTTTAAACACGCTCTCATCTTGGCAAACTCTTGTTTAGGAAGAAAAGTAATAATAAATTGTGTTCTATTTTCCTTTAGGACTAGGTATTAAAAATGAATACCATGCACTCTTAATTTCAAATTGCTCAATTCAAATGATCTGTTGATTTGAATTGAAGTTAAGCAGAAATATCTCCTACACTGTTTTATTTAAAATGCTGAATTAGAATTCCTAAATGATTTGAATTTTTTGAGCAAAAATGGCTTTGAATTAACAGCAGTAGGCTGTACATCTTGCACCAGTATTTGTGTGTGTTCTTTGAGGCTCATATAAACAAAGGTAATGTGAGCTAATGCACCTCGTGTGCTCCCATGTGAATGTACTATATTAGCAAATCTTTAGTTGTTAACTAGATTTGATGGCCCATAATTTTCGATAGGAGTCTTCCTGCGTGCGGATGCCTCCTATCGGAAAAAAATCTACGCCCTTAGCCGAGGGCTCCTGAGGTCTGGACACTTCCGATCCTGGGCCTCTCCACAGTCGCAATGCGCAGGGCCCACGTACCCCAGGGGTGCATGCGGTTCGCAAGCGTCCCAAGGATCACGTGGGCCAGGCGAGCCAATGAAAGAAGGGACCTGTCGAAAGTATGAATGGGGATCACTGAAAAAAGACACTAAAACATTAAATATTTTTTTTTTGAATGAGTTAAAATTGCATTAAATTAAATATTTTAAACAAAATTAATTTTTTGGAAAAAATAATTAAAGTTTTTTACAGGGCTAAAAATAAACTTACCTTTTTTTAAAAGTATTTTTAAATTATAAATGATGAAATTTTTTATTTTTTTTCAACTCTTATGCTGGTAAAAGCAGGCCTTACGCCTGCTTTTACCAGGCATAAGATTTCTAAGGGTTTTCAGCGCGCAGAGGTTCTGCAGAAAGCAGAGCTCTCCGTCCGCAGAGGCCCTTCTCCAGGGCAGGTGTCCGATCTGTCAAGAGGATCCTTGACAGATCGGAAATGCCGGTTTTCAGCGCATGCGCTTCGCATGCCTGAAACCGGCATTTCCGATGTCCCTACGGGTGTGTATACAGCTCGTACGCACCCGTAGGCATCGGAAAATACGGGCCGATGTATTTTATTTGTGTAGTTATAATCTTAAGGACTATTTTTACTATCAGGCTTACTATTATTAGGTGTTAAGGGTAAACTTGAACAAACATTTTGCATATGTGTATGCAGATAACAAACTTCTAGTTGACCAAGTGAAACGTTCAGATCAGTTTAATGCATTCATTATTGTTGAACATTTCTAAAAGCCCATTGATTTTGATTATCAGCTATAATGGACAGGGACCCCTTCATCCCCTTTGGTGCGTAACAGAAATCAGAAGGTAATTGAGTCTTCAAAAATTTGGTCTAACAAAAAAGTACACCAATAACTGTCGGTATCAGAATGGAAGCAAGTGCTGTACAGATAAACATTGGCCCAGAAATTGATCTCGCTCTGTTCCCGCGGGGGTAAGGCTTCCCCGCGATCTCTCACTCCGCTTGTGCTTTTTCAGATCCAGCTCGCACGAACTTGATGTTCCAGACATCAGCTGGGCAGTGCTTGCGTATCCCACCGGCGTAGTGAATTCGTGCGAGCTGTGGGATCACGTGACTCAGTTAGAGCCAATGGCAGCACACCATTCATAAGTTTCACATACGTGCTGTGAAATCTATGAATCTTACACCCCCCCAAAATAACAGCTAAACCTCAATTAAATTTAAAAAAAAACATCACATTAATAAAATAAGTATAGTTAAATAAATTAACCATTTTAAATAAAAAATTAAATTTTTGAAAAAATTTAAAATCTTTTAAAAAGTTATAAAAATAAACTTACCTGTCTTTAAAGTCTCTAAAAAAGATATACCTGTTAAAAAAAAAATTCAAAAAAATACTTAATTCACTACTTACCTTGTTAAAAGTGGGTCTTACTCCTCCTTTTTCCATTTCTAAAATCTTCCGTACTTACCTGCGCATCCAAAGCATGAAGTGCGCAGCCTGTAGCACGCACGCGATGCACCGAGGAACCGCCCCCTTTTCAAAAGACCAAGTGCCGGTTTTCAGCGCATGCGCAGGGCATGCAGAAAACCGGCAATTGGAGAGAGAATACGCGAGAGTACGCAATGCGTACTCTCGCGTCGCGGGATGAATTTTTGGCCCAATATGTAGCTTTATCCACCGAGACAAGGATTAGAAACACAAATTAGAAAAGAAACATTAACGTAAACGGGGGCAACATCTGATGTAAGGCTTTGTCCTGCAAAAAAACTGGTGGATAATTGGGAAGACTGATAATTGGAGTGTGGTTAATGGAGGCTTCACTGTCCTGATTCTTCAGAATTAGACTCTGAACCATGAAGAAGAGGGAAGGTTGGGAAAGAACTACAATGAAGTTTAAATCCAATTAACAAAGTTTTTAATTTTTTTTTAATTCTAACAGCTATAAACGATACAGATATCTGGTTTGCATTCCTGCCCCAAGCCCCTGTTCATACAACTGCTACTGCCATTCTTACTGTGGCTTTGATCACCATTATACTAGGTCTGACTTCAGTGGCACTTTTGGGTCAACTTCTGTGCTTCCACATTTACCTCTGTAAGTAACATACAAGATATCTGCTGTACTCATTTTATCAATAAGATTCACCACTTCTATACTGCATTGCTAAAGAAATTGAGCTTTTCTTTTGAGCTTTAAATTAGATGTTAAAGATTCTCTGTGCTGTTTCTAAATGTTTGTTTTTAAATATTAGACTTGATCAAATTACAGTGCCATACAGTTGCATGAATTAGTTAAATATCTTATCTATTTTGACAGACTATAGAAAATAAGTCCAGGCTTAGAATATTGAAACTAAACCATTTGCCACAGGGGGGCAGGATAATATACCTTACCAGAAGAGTATTATAGTAATCCATTTAAAGGAGCAGTTTGTCCTAGACTATCTCTCAAATGCTGATGTATATGTATCCGCTCCATTGTGCTAGCAAACAGTAATTTGATTCCTACCATTTCTGTGCTGTTTCAAGGGAACTGGGCAGTGCAGACTTCAAAGCTTACATCATGACTGATACTCCCTCATATTCTGTCTCTATCTGCTGATGGGAAGGAAGGAGGAAATTGTACCGCTTTGGCATATTACTATATGGGTACTACAGTAGTGTAGCAGTTATGTTACTGGACTAGTAATCCAGAAGCCTGAACTAATAATCCAGATAATGTGAATTCAAATCCAACTTTGGCAGTTTGAGAATTTGAAATCCGATTTTAAAAATATGGAAATGAAAAACTGGTATCAGTAAAAATGACCATGACTATTGTCGTAAACACCCCAACTGGTTCACAAATGACTTTTAGGGAAGGAAACCTGCCGTCCTTACCCGGTCTTCCCCTATATGTGACTCCAGTGCCACACCAATGTGGTTGACTCTTTGCTGCCCTCAGTTGTATCAAAACTTTCTCAGGGCAATTAGGGATGGGCAATGAATGCCGGCCTTGTCAGCAATGCACACATCCTGAGATTGATTTTTTTTTAAAGTAAAAGAGCATTTAATAACTAAATATGAAGATAACCACCAAGCAATATAACTATATATAAACTGATACAGAAAAGCAAAAATATTCTGAATGGAGGCATTATAAAACTAACCAAAGTGAAAAAATATATCTTTCAGAGGAAACAAATAGTTTTTTTTTTTACTTCCATTCTCTCCTGAAGATCATTCTGGGGAATGGTTCTGTGATGCCAGTTACCCTCTTCACATGTGAACCTAAGTGGTGAACGTTGATGGGCAGTTTGACCATGGAAGGCACCTCAGCTAAGCCGAATCCTGTTTCCAGCAGAGGTCACTGCATAGCAATTAGGAGTGGAAACCTCTTTGACTAGTGCCATGAGATCTTTCGTGTCCTCCACAGCAGGCAAACATGACCTCGATTTAACATAATATGCAAAAGACTCCCTCAGCACTGCACTGAGGAGCTGGTCTAGATTATGCACTCAAGTCTTGGAGTGAGGTTTAAACTTACAACCTTTCTGAATTAAAAGTTCGAGTGCTACCACTAAGTCAAACTGACGACTCTCGTGTCGTGGATGTGCTGCCTGTGATTTTCTGTCCATTAATGGATGTAAAATCGCGGGCAGTGTGCCAGTGTTTTACTGATGTGTGCTGCGAACAAGCCAGGCTTCCTGCCACCAGCACATATTTGGAAAATTGTCCCCAGAATGTCCACATAATATTCCTGCAGATGAAATCATTTGAACCTTTTGAAGGATAGAAATCCATATAATGGTCTGCTTTATAGGGAAAAACATTTTGCTTGCCAGTTTAAAAATTAAGCTTTAAAAATGGTCATGCTGAAAGCAGTGCATGCATCCAAAACCACTGACCTATCACCCAGGAGCAGAATGAACTTTAGCATTTACCCAAACAAACTTCAAAAGATTCCTTCACATAGGTAGGATCTAGCAGCGGGTTTTATAAAGAATATTTTTTTTTAATCTTTGGAAACATATCAAGGGTTTTTAGCACATTTTACACGGATGTATTTTTCAGTTTACAATCATGTGTATTTCATTTACATATGAACTGGGTTTTTCAGTAATTTCCAACGCCATCACAAACATCACAAGTGAATTTTAGAAGCATTACTCACCTTTCTAGATCAGTGTTTGTGATTCAATGTAGAAATTACAGATTGTGCATAATGAAACTACTTTTTTTTGACAGTGTGGAACCGGCTAAGCACTTATGAGTACATAGTGCGGCAGCGTCACCGACGAGGGTCCAGAGTCTCGCCCAAAAATCCAAAGGCACAAGAATCCCCATCGAGATCCATTCAGGTAGGAAGGTGTAAATTTTAAAAAGTGATTTGTGCAAATTATAATTTTGTACACTGTTTAGTGCTACTTACACTTCGCATAAATTTTGTTAATTTCCCATGGCCAAGCTGATTGAAATATTCATGGTGGACTAATGGTGCTTTTTTTTAAGCTTCCTTGGGGTGGGGAGAGTAGAATAGCTGCAGCTCTTGCTACAACATAGTGTGGCTGATGGTGGCAGCTGAATGAAAAACAATCTTTTTGAATTTATTTCAAATATCCACGTTGCTTCATGCAATTCACCACTCTTCAATGGGTTGCTCCAGACAAGACAGCCCTTTGATTTTGTTACTCTCCTCCATATCCTTCGCAATGCTAGATACCAGAACATATTTCTGACACCGAGTGACGCTAAGGAATTAATGACCGAACATCTGTCAGATCTGTTAGCAAATTGGAAATACATTATAGACCATCGAATAGTGTGAAAGAAATCGAGATTGAGATTTAAAGGCAATTCAAAAGGTTTGCAGTGGTAACAGAGTTATAATTATGGGGCACTTTAACTATCCTAATGTAGACTAGGATAAAACAAATTCTTGTGATCAAAATGGCGAGAGGTTCTTGGAATGCATCCAGGATGGTTTCCTTAATAAATGTTGTATGTCCAACGAGGAAGGATGTAGTGCTAGATTGGCTCTGGGTACTGAAGCCAAATAATTAAATGATCTAAAGTTAGGAAAACATTTGGGAAACAATGTCCATAACCTAAGTAGGTTCACCTTGAAAATAGAGAAAAATAAGGAGGTGTACAGATCACGGTGTTGGACTGAAAAATAGGTCATTTCAAAGGCATATAAGGGGACCTAGCCACATCAATTGGTTAGAAAAATTGGCAAATCAAACAATGGAGTAGCAGTGGGAGGTATCGATAGAAAAAAAGAGAGATTAGAACAAAAATAGGATCTAAAAAGAGGCACATGATAAATATGAGAGGGGGGTTAAGAGAATACAGAAAAAAACTATGAAAATGATAAAAGTATAGAAAACAAAAGAGGAAGGTTAAGATGGAGTATAGGAGAAGGCTGGCGATCAATATAAAGGGAAAAAGCAAGTGCTTTTATAAATACGTAATAAGTAAAAATAGGGATGGGACCACTTGGTGCCATCATCTTCCTGAGAGTAAGGGAGTGGCAGAGATGCTTGATAAATATTTTGCATCAGTTTCTACAGGGGGAAAATAAGACTGTAGGAGTACCTGAGGAGGGTGTGGAAGAGGCAATCTTAGAGATAACAATTCAAAATGAAATGGTGTTAAAAAAATTAATGCAACTAAAAGTACAAAAGTCACCAGACGCAGATCGTATGACTCCCGGAATACTGAAGGAAGGAAGAAAGAAAGAACTTGCATTTATATAGCACCGTTCACGACTATAGGACGTCCCAAAGCGCTTTATAGCCAATGAAGTACTTTGAATTGTAGTCACTGTGGTAGTGTAGGAAACGTGGCAGCCAATTTGCGCACAGCAAGGTGCCACAAACAGCAATGAGATAATGACCAGATAACACAAAAGCAAAATACTGCGGATGCTGGAAATCTGAAATAAAAACAGAAAATGCTGTAAATACTCAGCAGGTCAGGCAGCACTTATGGAGAGAGAAACAAGAGTTAACGTTTCAGGTCGATGACCTTTCATCAGAACATTCTGACGAAAGGTCATCAACCTGAAACATTAACTCTAATGACCAGATAATCTGTTTGTGATGTTGGTTGAGGGATAAATATTGGCCAGGACACCGGGGAGAACTCCCCTGCTCATCTTCGAAGTAGTACCATGGGATGTTTTGCATCCACCTGATAGTGAAGACAGGGCCTCGGTTTAACGTTTCATCCGAAAGACGGCACCTTCAACAATACAGCGCTGCCTGAGTACTGCACTAGAGTGTCAGCCTGGATTATGTGCTTGGAAGAGATAACAGAAGCACTAACCATAATTTTCCCAAAAATCTTTGGAAACAGATATTGTGCCCAAGGACTGGAGAGTGGAAAATGTTGCACCCCTGTTCAAGAAAGGGGAAATAGATAAGCCAGGAAATAATAGGCCAGTGACTCTCTCCTCAGTTGTGGAGAATGGTCTAGTGGTCATAATATTGGATGAAATTAATAAACACTTAGAAAGGCAAGGACTAATCAAAAATGGTCAATAGTGTTGCTTGACTAATTTAATTGCATTTTGGAAATTAGAATGAAGTGAACGCAATGGATGTTGTATATATGGATTTTCGGAAGGCATTAGATAAGGTGCCACATAAGAGACTTGTTCTAAAAATTAAGACGTATGGATAGAGAGATGATTTGTAGAAAAATTAGAGTCTGGGTAAATGGATATTTTTTGGATTAGCAGGATGTGGGTAAGGTGTACCTCGGATATCTGCACTCGGACGACTTTTGTTGCCATTTACAATAACGATTTGGATGTGGCACAAGAGGTAAAGTTTGTTCATAACAACTTAAGGGGCTTTGCAAACTGAGGAAGCATGCAGGAGGTTATAGATAAATTAGCAGAATGGATAAATAGGTGACAGATGCAGTTCACTGCCAGAAATATGACGTGCATTTTGAGAAAAACAGAAAGTGAATATTTCTTTAATGGTAAGACACTTAACAGAGTGGAGGATGGAGAACGTCTGAAAATCTTTAAAGGCGGAAATGCAGATAGAAAAAGGCTAAAATGGACTCCGGATTATCGCAAAAAGGTGGAAGTAAGAACATACACTTAGGCACATAGGAACAGGAGTAGGCCATTGAGCCCCTCGAGCCTGTTCCGCCATTCAGTGAGATCATGGCTGATCTGCGACCTAACTCCATATACCCGCCTTAGGTCCATATCCCCTAATACCTTTGGTTAACAGAAAGCTATCAATCTCTGATTTAAAATTAACAATTAATCTAGCATCAATTACCATTTGCGGAAGAGAGTTCAAAAACTTCCACCACCCTTTGTGTGTAGAAGTGTTTCCTAATTTCACTCCTGAAAGGTCTGGCTCTAATTTTTAGACTATGTCCCTAGTCCTAGACTCCCCAACCAGCGGTAATAGTTTCTCTCTATCTGCCCTATCTGTTCCCCTTAATATGTTGAAAACTTCGATCAGATCATCCCTTAACCTTCTAAATTCTAGGGAATTCAACCCTAATTTGTGTAATCTCTCCTTGTAACTTAACCCTTGAAGTCCGGGTATCATTCTGGTAAACCTACGCTGCACTCCTTCCAAGGCCAATATATCCTTCCTACGGTGTGGTGCCCAGAACTGCTCACAGTACTCCAGGTGTGGTCTAACCAGGGTTTTGTGTAGCTGCATCATAACTTCTATCCCCTTCTAATCTAGTCCTCTAGAGATAAAGGCCAGCATTCCATTAGCCTTTTGATTATTTTCTGTTCCTGTTGATGACATTTTAATGATCTATGTACCTGGACCCCCAAGTCTCTTTCGACCTCCACTGTTTTTAGCTTTTCACCATTTAGAAAGTATCCTGTTCTATCCTTTTTAGGTCCAAAGTGGATGACCTCACATTTGCCTACATTGAAATCCATTTGCCACAGTTTTGCCCATTCACTTAATCTATTAATATCCCTTTGTAATTTTATGCTTTCATCTACACTGCCTACAGTGCCGCCTATCTTTGTGTCATCGCCAAATTTGGATATATGACTTTCTATGCCATCATCTAAGTCGTTAATAAATATTGTGAATAGTTGAGGTCCCAACACGGATCCCTGCGGGACACCACTAGTCACCTCCTGTCAATTTGAGTGTCTACCCATTATACCTACTGCCTGTCTCCTGCCGCTCAGCCAATTTCCTAACCAGGTCAATAATTTGCCTTCAATTCCATGGGCTTCTACCTTAGTTAACAGTCTCTTATGTGGGACTTTATCAAATGCCTTCTGGAAGTCCATATAATTAACATCCATAGACATTCCCGTGTCCACTACTTTAAGTCACCTCCTCAAAAAATTCAATCAGGTTTGTCAGGAATGACCTACTTTTCACAAATCCATGCTGGCTCTCTCTAATAAACTGAACATTTTCGAGGTGTTCAGTCACCCTATCCTTAATTATAGACTCTAGCAATTTTCTGACAACAGATGCAAGGCTAACTGGTCTATAATTCCCTGGTTTTCCCCCCTCACCATTCTTCAATAGCGGAGTGACATGTGCAATTTTCCAATCTAAAGGAACGGTTCCTGAATCGAGAGAACTTTGGAAGATTATACTTGGGGCATCTGCAATGTACTCACCTACTTCCTTTAAAATCCTGGGATGGGAACCACCTGGCTCTGGGGATTTGTCACTCTTTAGTGCCATTATTTTCTTCATTACTGTTATTTTACTTACGTTAATTTTATTGAGTCCCTGTCCCTTTAACATTAGTTTCCTTGGGATTTCTGGCATGCTGACTTGTATTCCCTTGAATATAGGAGTTTGAGGGGTGATATGCTCGAGGTGTTTAAAATGTTATAAGGATTTGATATGGTAGATAAGGAGAAACTATTTCCTCGGGAGGCTGTGGATGTTGGGACAATTAGAGCTTTCAATACTGAGATCGTTAGATTTTTGTTAGGTAAGGGTATCGAGATATGGAGCAAAGGCGGGGAAAATGGAGTTGAGGTGCAGATCAGCCATGATCTAATTAAATAGTGGAGCAAGCCCAAGGGGCTGAATGGCCTACTCCTGTTCCTAATGCTCCTATGTTCCTGCATAGGATGATTTACCGCTAGCAGTTATTGAAACACAATCTATAATTCAATTTTAAAGGAAATTGGATAAGAATTTGGGAAGGAAGAATATAAAAGGATATGGGCAAAAGCAGGGAAATAGGATTAAAGTGGTTAGCTCCAGTTGAGGAGTTACTATGATAGGCTGAATAACTGCTAGTGCTGTAAATTCTGTGATTCTATGCAGTTGATGGGTACAGATAGGGTAGTATTGTTTCTGTGCTTCGTATTTATCTTTCGATGGTTAAGTTATAGCACAGCTTTTGGAATTGGGTACTTTTGATTCCAATGTTCTTTCCCCTTCCTCTCTTGAAGACAGTGTGGGACTACAGTTCCATGGACAAATAGTATTTTTAAAGTGTGAACCTAGACAAGTTATTACAACCAAACCAGCTCTGCCTTTACCTGCCATCCACACATGTGCACCTTCCAGCAGAAGTTATTGTGAGTGGCAGACACTCGGCTCTAGACCTTATTACAGCCTTGGTCCAAGCATGGACAAAAGAGCTGAATTCCATAGGTGAGGTGAGAGTGACTGCCCTTGACATCAAGACAGCATTTGACCGAGTGTGGCATCAAGGAGCCCTAGTAAAACAGAAGCCAATGGGAATCGGGGGGGGAAAACTCTCCACTGGCTGGAGTCATACCTAGCACAAAGGAAGATGGTTGCAGTTGTTGGAGGTCAATCATCATAGCCCCAGGACATCCCTGCAAGAGTTCCTCAGGGCCAACCATCTTTAGCTGCTTCATCAATGACCTTCCCTCCATCATAAAGTCAGAAGTGGGGATGTTCACTGATGACTGCACAGTGTTCAGTGCCATTCGCAACTCCTCAGATAATGAAGCAGTCCATGCCCACATGCAGCAAGACCTGGGCAACATTCAGGCTTGGGCTGATAAGTGGCAAGCAACATTCGTGCCACACATGTACCAGGCAATGACTATCTCCAACAAGTGAGAGTCTAACCATCGCCCCTTGACATTCAACGGCATTACCAACATCGAATCCCCCACCATCAACATCCTGGGGGTCACCATTGACCAGAAACCTAACTGGACCAGCCATGTAAATACTGTGGCTACAAGAGCAGGTCAGAGGCTGGGTATTCTGTGGCGTGTGTCTCACCTCCTCGCGCCCCAAAGCCTTTCCACCATCTACAAGGCACAAGTCCGGAGTGTGATGGAATACTCTCCACTTGCCTGCATGAGTGCAGTTCCAACAACACTCAAGAAGCTCGACACCATCCAGGACAAAGCAGCCCGCTTTGGCACCCCAACCACCACCTTAAACATTCACTCCCTCCACCACTGGTGCAGTGTGTACCATCTACAAGATGCACTGCAGCAACTTGCCAAGGCTTCTTCGGCAGCACCTCCCAAACCCGCGACCTCTACCACTTAGAAGGGCAAGGGCAGCAGGCGCATGGGAACACCATCACCTGCAAGTTCTCTTCCAAGTCACACACCATCCTGACTTGGAAGTATATCGCCGATCCTTCATCGTCACTGGGTCAAAATCCTGGAACTCCCTCCGTAACAGTACTGTGAGAGTACCTTCACCACAAGGATTGCAGCGGTTCAAGAAGGTGGCTCACCGTGACCTTCTCGAGGGCAATTAGGGATGGGCAATAAATGCTGGCCTTGCCAGCGACGCCCACATCCCATGAACAAATAAAAAAAGCCTGCACTGAGGTCAGCTAACTTAGCCTAGGACCTTTCTGGTCTGTACAAGCCCTGGTGGTATGTTTACCCACCAACCCATCAGGGAAGCTGAAGCTCTGATGTATTTTTTTCTTAATGGTGCATATATTACTATTTGAGTGTTATGATCACAAGGTTTACTTGCATTCTAACTCCAAAAGAGACCAATAAAGAGAAACTCTTATTTGGCAAAAAAAAAGTATGATGCTGCCAGTCTACTCTTGAAAGAAGCAAACCTTTAATAAAGTTTTTACTAGAGATGCAAAAGCTCATATGGAATGGATATTTTTATGTTTTCCAGAATTTCGGAAGTGCAGGATCTCTTGGATACACCAATACTGGAATTCAGTTTGAAGCCACCTCATTAACTGTGTCATTGACAAAGGAGTAAGTGCTCCTTCCAATTTTTTTTTCAAATAAAATTAATAACCATTTAACAGAAGCACCATATTAAGAAATGTATAATATTGCATGACATAAATTTGCCACATGTATAAGCAGATCAACTAAAATGCTTGTGCTTAATTTAGAATGAAATTACAATTCAAAAGGAGAAATCAGATAAAAGAAGGGCTATTTTTTTAGGAAAAACTGTTGGTGGCATTAATGTTATCTATATATTGTTTGAGTAGAAACTAATCTGACTGGGAGGTGTAAGTAGTGAGACTGCTTTACAAGTGAGTCATTGTGGTGGATAATACTGTAGCTTACTCTGGGAGAGCACTCATTTGCTCCTCTGGAGGTCACACTATCCTGTCTTTTCTGGACACTGCAACGATGCCTCATTCCTGGATTGTATTTGTTCTACACGTTGCTTTGACTGAACGGTCAGTGCATGCATTCAAATTGAACTGCCTGTGCTGTGAGGAGCTGTGGTGATTGGGGCAGATGTTGACCCGCATCTTGTATGCTGGTTGATTTCTTTTTTAGGGATTGTTGGCTGGTATATGAGGTGGGAGAGTCATCTTAATAGACATACATTATCCAAAATCACATAATTTTTCTACACCATTGTGATGTAGAGGATTCATGGTGAGGTATGATTTATATTCCTCAAGTGGGTTGACATGAGTGAGTTTTGGTCTACACCATGAGTGGGATATTTCATGAAGATGGCATCAACTTTCAGGAATAAGTGCTGGCTTTAAATTAAGAAGTACAAATGCTTTTATATGTGATTTTCTTTTTCTGTCAGGTAAGTATTGGGCCAGTAGCCATAGGTTTCAGTTCAAGCTGTATTTAGAGTAAATACTGCCCCATTCGCACCAGAAATTGAGCCCCAAATCAGCCACAAGTCAGAAGAACAAATTTTCTGCTGGAGTATAAAGGAGCTAATGATTCAGTTATTCTCTTTTTTAAAGTGACATTGTCTATATTAAAGACAATACTAATTTACCAGCATCTTGCTATAAAATTGCTAAATTTAGATTAATTGTAAAATATTTATGTAACTAACAAAATAACCACAGTAACTCTGTGAATTTATCACATAGGAAAGGCATATGAACTAATGTTTGGCCAGGGATCAAAATAACCAAGCAATGATTTGCTTGAGGGCTACTCTCGTAACCCCTCCCAATAAAGCTCATTTTTAACAAGGCAACACAGTTATCCTTACTTCTTCCTCTCCCCCCCCCCCCCCCCCCCCCCCCCCCCACAAAGTAATTTAATTTTTCCCTCCTCGTAGGTGCTAAACACTCCCTCATCCCTAAACATGACTGCACTTAACCCTCCTTACCCAAATGCAACCAATTGCTTCTTTCTCTCTTCCCCAAATGTGGTTGACATTGCTCTCCCCCTCCCTCCACCTTGCACTGAAATAGCATGAGGCTCAGCCACCAGACTTTCCACACTTCCGAGATCCACCAGGGCTTATCCTCAACTTTCTGCCCATCACCAGAGCTTCCACATCCCAGTTCACCACTTCCAGCTTATCCTAGGATCTCAGAACATAATTGAGTGTCAGATAGGAAATTGTGCAAGACTTCAGAAAGACTCGAGAGTCTTTGTAGTAAATGCAAATTGGGGGTCTCAGATTATGTGGGGCCTGAAAAATGGACTTTTCCTGCCTAGTTTAAAGTTAGAAAAAATTTAGCGACCCATTTAAAAGAAACACAGATTCTGCGGCCAGAAAATGGACAGTTGTAAATCCTACAAGAGAGACATTCACGTCTGAGACAGTCCAAAGAAGCGCCATGAGGCCAGTACCTAGTTTTTAGAAAAGGTAAACCCGGAGCATTATTTCATGTTAAACTGTGTCAGTAGGACAAGAGGCATAGGTTCAATTTGGGAAAAGGCAATACTTAGGGCTAATGTCAGCAAATACTTCATGCAAAGAGTGATCAATACCTGGAATGGACTTTTAATAGGGTAGTGGAAGCAAGTACCTTGGAATTATTTGAGACAGCTATCGTGTCGGGGGAACACGGTGTTTTCTGGATAGGAGCGCTTAAATGGACCAAATTGGCCTTCCTTATCCATATTTATCTTGATGAGTGGCTGCCAACAAATGATTACCCCAATGTTAGATAATGGATTGATGGTGAGTTACAAGCACTAATTGATATGAACAGTTCTGTTCTAAGCTGAAACACTGAGAGGGAACCTGGAGTTGCAAGTGCAGTAGATGCTTGCAAATGATTGTGAGAGGGCAGGATGGTAACATAGTTTGCCAAAATATGGTTTTCAACTTAAGGCAACTTGGCATAACAAGGGTCATAGTCACTGCTTTACTCTGCCATCATAACAAGTTCCAAGAATTTGATTCTGGGTTCTGCATGTTGCACCTTGGAGGAAAATTCCATGCAACAACAACAATTTACCTGATATACTGGACATTTTAGGTCAAACACATACCTAAGCACTGCAGTCATCTGTTGCGAATGGTGCTCTGTCCTTATAGAAGGTATTGCCATAGAGCTGGATTGTCCAACCTGGGAGCACACGTGGCCCCTGAACCCAGGTAACTCAGTCCTATTTGTACTTATATTTCTTCTGTGCTAGTTTGTCCTGTTTGAACTTTGTGGGTTTGGAGGTTAGAAAATCACTGTTTTTAAACGCTATTGCTTTATTGGTGGATAAATCCTCAATCGGAACACTAAGATCTGTTGGTATCAGCAGCTTGAGATATATGCATATCAATGGGAGCATGGATCTAATCTTTGTACGTCGTCCCAGAGGCTCATAGTACACTCTTATGCAGCCCATGAAGATAAAAGTTTTGATGGATACCTTTGCCACATAGGATACTGAATGACATTTGGTATTTTAAATGTACCAAAAAGGCACTGATATTATTTTTCACATTTCACACTTAGTTGGCACATTTCAGCATGCCCCTTTTGTTCAGTTGTGGTTTTCTATTTATAGTACCCAACATGGAAATTCACAGGTTTGAGTATTATCTCATTATTTTAGAAAGATAAATTGCACAAAAATTCACTGTCCAGTATAAATAAATTGGCTGAGGTGCAGTTCCAGGATGATCTTATGCCTTGACCGTGAGCATCAGGTTAGCCCTTAAAGCAATGCTCCTCCACATGTGGAGAGCTGAAGACCTTGGTCATGCCAAAAAGTGTTGCGAAGAAACTGATGGATTAACCTTCTAATGGCCCTTTCCAGTAAGCTAAACAAGTGTAGGAAGCACTCACCAAGAAACTCAACCATCCGTGAGGCTATTTGGGCCCAAGTACAAAATTTGACCTGGCTCAGAAATGAATGCCAAGCTGCTTAGAGACCAGTATAAACAGATTTATAGCAAGAATATAGGTCACAATGAGGGCTACTGTACCTATAGCACGTACTTTTTTTCCAGCTTTTGAAAACCGCAAGAGAAACTTGATACTTTGAAGGTCAGCTCAAATGGAAATAAGCCACTTTCTTTGTTATCATTAGAGAAATATTTTTGTTAGTTAGGGTTTGCAACTTTCATGGAAAAATCCATTTGTAATGTTTTGTAAGGAACCCACTCCTTTTGCGTTAGGAAATTCTTATTTGTTTGTAAGATGTTATGACCATGGTAAATTTAGAAAAAGAGAGACCATAAACTATACTGCTTATTGAAAACAATTACCTCCAGGTCAATTCTCAGTGTGCTATTGGCAGGTTCAGACATGTCTCTGATATGATGCATAATCATTCTAGTTTAATAATAGTAGGTAATGTAATGATTAACTTTGTTTTACGTAGCTTAGAAAACAGCATGATCGGGATGTAAGAGGCTGTCTTTTTACAGAGTAAATAATGTTTAATTGGAAATGTAAAGGATTTTCAGCTATAATTACTCTTCACTTGGAACATACCAAGTTCACTGAACTGTCCAGTATTCAATTGTGATTGCTTTCTTCCTGTTTAAAACATTTTAGTAATTTCTAATCTAGTAATGAGTTTATTAAAATAGTTAAATGAATATCAAAACTGAATAGGCTGCTCAGGAGCTCTCTGGATCCAATCCGAATGCTTTTACTAGAAAACAGATGGATACTGGCTAATGAGAATTTTTTGCAGTATTTAGTCTAGTAAGTTGGAGACTAGCAGGCTCATTTAACAGGAAGCAAATTCTCTTTAGGCTGTCTAGGTGGAATAATTTGGGGTAGTCTCAAAATAAATTCCCAAATTAGAGGACAGTTGGTGTTAACTTGGCAATCCTACTCAAACAATCCATTCTGATGGCAGATGCTATTTGTGTTTGCAGATATTTAATCATATCAATGCAGAAAATGTGTTTGTTCTAATTTTAAATAAAATGTCTTGCTGTACTTAATGTTGCACTGCAGCAAAGTAAAGCTATTTCTGAATTTACAAACCGCATAATATTACTGAATAGAAGCTCAACATACAAATTACTTTATTAGAAATAGCTGCAATATATTTTTTAAAACCTTTGCGCACACTTCCTGTGTCAATCTTTTCCTTTGTTGAAATTTATAATGAAAATGCCTATGTAAACTTGTCACGCTGTAATTATACTCTCCTGCTAGTGATGGCACTGTGGCACCTCAGTTTTGCCTCTCAGCTCCTCAGCCTGTACTGCAGAGAAAGTCCTGTGCTGCAACTCTGCTTCTCAAATTGCCAAGTAAAAGAAAAATATTTCATTAAAATGAAGACGGAATGTATGACTAATATAGTTTGACCTGAAGTGCAAATATGCATTGTCTTTCAGGGGGAGTTGCATGGTTCATTTAAATCTCGATGCATTGCACTATAGTGTTGGTGTGGATTTGTTCCCCGATTCCTTATCTGTTGTCTTCCCAATCTCTGCTGTTTTTTGTGGGAATGTGCTGAATGGAGGCAAGGTGTTTCTCTACAGGGAGGGAGAGTGAGTTGTACGAGCTGTTCCTGCACACCTCTTGGCAATCAATGTCAGATGAGCATTGGTAGAGACCTGGAAGCGATTTGCTTTCCTGCCCTCTCATCTGCAGATAGTGTATAGCATGGCAAACTAACCAAATGGAAGGGGAGAAGAAAACTTGAATTAAGGGCATCCCACTCTCAATAAAAACTTTATCAACCATAGGAATCTTAGAGAAAACAAAGGTAATGCTGGTGTTCTGACAAAAAGACAGCATTACTTTATTCTAAAACTGTTTTGTCACAAAGAATTGACTCTTTGCTAGTTCCTGCAAATTAGTTGCTATCTTTCTGAATGTGAATTTTGCCGCTCCCAGCAGAAGGAATTTCCTATTAATATCCACAGGATGTAAATGCAATTTTAGGCATGTAAATGGTATCAATGAGACTATAATAATAGCAGTTTGGAGAGTAGAAACACTTGCACAAAGGGGACTTCTGAGATTTGGGAGTTGGGCACCTTGGGAAGGTAATGTAGAGGGAGCTTTGACCCAGTGCTTGATGCTGTCATTGAGTAGAAATATTTCATTCTTCAACATTGTGGTTCACTTCTTTTGCAAAGGTTAAGATTCACTACTCAGGAAAAAAATGGAGAAATTGATGGTGCTTATTTGTTATGCTGATGGTTGAAGTAAATTCTGTAGCGAATGACTCTCTAACTTGCTTGGCATATATGTGATGAGTTTTGACAGTTCTTAACTATCTACTGGTTATAGATGGAGCAGGAGGCAGATTTAAAGTGGTTGATTTGGAGTTAAACTGTTACCACATACTGATTAAGGTACGGAAAGCACTGGTGTTAGAGTTGGAGAGAGTCCAGAACTGTAATTGTCCACTCTCTCTCTAATACTTGGATCATTGGATAGACCAGAAGCTAATGTAAGTGGAATAGACACTCCTAAATGGAGAGAGCGAATAGAAATGGCAAGGTTTGGTAGTGTATTAGAATAACCAGATTTGAGTAAAATTCCCCAAATAATTATTCTATAGGTGCTTTATGTAACTTCAAAATCGAAGAACAATTCCAAAATTGAATTTAAAATGAAAAGAAAGTTAACAAGGACAGAATAGAGTATATTTCTTTGCACTGGGTTCATCACAACAACAACAGCAGCAACTTATATTTACATAGCACCTTTAACATAGTAAAACATCCCAAGGCACTTCACAGGAGTGCTATCAAACAAAATTTGACACCGAGCCACATAAGGAGATATTGGGGAAGATGACCAAAAGGTTTTAAGGAGTGTCTTAAAGGAGGAAAGAGAGATGGAGAGGTTTAGGGAGGGAATTCCAGAGCTTAGGGCCTTGGCAGCTGAAGGCACGGCCACCAATGGTGGAGCAATTAAAATTGGGGATGCGCAAGAGGCCAGAATTGGAGGAGCGCAGAGATCTCGGAGGGTTGTAGGGCTGGAGGAGATTACAGAGATAGGGAGGGGTGAGGCCATGAAGGGATTTGAAAACAAGGATGAGAAATTGAAAATCGAGGCGTTGCTTAACCAGGAGCAAATGTAGGTCAGCGAGCACAGGCGTGATGGGTGAACAGGACTTGGTGCGAGTTAGGACACGGGCAGCAGAGTTTTGGATGACCTCAAGTTTACGACGGGTGGAAGATGGGAGGCTGGCCAGAAGTGCATTGGAATAGTCAAGTCTAGAGGTAACAAAGGCATGGATGAGGGTTTCAGCAGTAGGTGAGCTGAGGCGGGGGCGGAGTCGGGTGACGTTACGGAGGTAGAAATAGGCGGTCTTTGTGATGGCACGGATATGTGGTCAGCAATGTTCCCACTAAATTGCACGGCAATGTCCCGCGCAGACTGCTCACCGACTTTTATATTGTAGATACCACGCATACAAAAAATTTGAATAGGCCGCGCATTGGAGGAGGCAGGCAGGCCGCGCAGGAGGCAGTGCAGCTTACATAGAAACATAGAAGATAGGAGCAGGAGTAGGCCATTCGGCCCCTCGAGCCTGCTCCGCCATTCGATGAGATCATGGCTGATCATCCAAACTCAGTACCCTGTAGCTGCCTTCTCCCCATTTCCCTTGATACCTTTAGCTTTAAGAAATATATCTAACTCATTCTTGAATATATTTAATGACTTGACCTCAACTACCTTCTGTGGTAGAGAATTCCACAGGTTCACCACTCTCTGGGTGAAGAAATTCCTCCTCATCTCAGCCCTAAATGGCTTACCCCTTATCCTTAGATTATGACCCCTGGTTCTGGACTCTCCGACCATCGGGAACATTCTTCCTGCATTTAGTTTGTCCAGACCTGTCAGAATTTTATATGTTTCGATGAGATCCCCTCTCATTCTTCTATACTCCAGCGAGTATAAGCCCAATCGACCCAATCTCTCCTCATATGTCATTCCTGCTATCCCAGGTATCAGTCTGGTGAATCTTCTATGAACTCCTTCCATGGCAAGAACATCCTTCCTCAGATAAGGCGACCAAAACTGCACACAGTACTCAAGGTGTGGTCTCACCAAGGCCCTGTACAACTGCAGCAGGACATCCCTGTTCCTATACTCAAACCCTTTCGCTATGAAGGCCAACATACCATTTGCCTTCTTCACCGCCTGCTGCACCTGCATGCTTACCTTCAGCGACTGGTGCACAAGGACATCCAGGTCTCATTGCACTTCCCCTTCTCCCAATCTATTGCCATTCAGATAATAGTCTGCCTTTCTGTTTTTGACACCAAAGTGGATAACCTCGCATTTATCCACGTTATATTGCATCTGCCACGCTTCTGCCCACTCACCCAACCTGTCCAAATCATCCTGGAGTTTCTCGGTATCCTCCTCGCAGCACACACGCCCACCCAGCTTTGTGTCATCTGCAAACTTGGAGATATTACATTTAGTTCCCTTATCTAGATCATTAATGTATATTGTGAATAGCTGGGGTCCAAGGACCGAACCCTGCGGTACCCCACTAGTCACTGCCTGCCACTCGGAAAAAGACCCATTAATTCCTACTCTCTGCTTTCTGTCCGCCAACCAGTTCTCTATCCAAGTCAATACCTTGCCCCCAATCCCATGTGCCTTAACTTTACACGCTTATCTCTTATGCGGAACCTTATCGAAAGCCTTTTGAAAGTCCAAATACACCACATCTACTGGTTCTCCCTTATCTATTTTCCCAGTTACATCCTCAAAAAATTCCAGTAGATTAGTCAAGCACGATTTACCTTTTGTAAATCCATGTTAACTTTGTCCGATCCTGTCACTGTTTTTCAAGTGCTCAGCTATTACATCCTTTATAATGGACTCTAGCATTTTCCCCACTACCGATGTCAGGCTGTAATTCCCCACTTTCTCTCTACCACCCTTTTTGAATAGTGGGGTAACATTAGCTACCCTCCAATCCATGGGTACAGTTCCAGATTCCATCGAATGTTGGAAGATGATCAGCAATGCATCTACTATTTCTAGGGCTACTTCCTTAAGTACCCTAGGATGTAGATTATCAGGCCCTGGGGATTTATCGGCCTTCAATCCCGTCAATTTCCCTAACACCATTTCCCTGCAAATACTGATTTCTTTCAGTTCCTCCCTTTCATCAGACCGTATGTTCTCCAACATCTCTGGGAGATTATTTGTGTCTTCCTTTGTGAAGACAGAACCAAAATATGCATTTAATTGGTCTGCCATTTCTTTGTTCCCCATTATAACTTCCCCCGCTTCTGACTGCAAGGGACCTACACTTGATTTCACTAATCTTTTTCTCTTCACATATCTATAAAAACTCTTAGTCAGTTTTTATGTTCCCTGCAAGCTTACTTTCATATTCTATTTTCCCCTTCTTAATTAATCCCTTTGTTGAATCCTAAACTGCTCCCAATCCTCAGGGTTACCACTTTTTCTGGCCAATTTATATGCCCTCTCCTTGGATCTTATGCTATCCCTAATTTCCCTTGTTAGCCACGGTTGAGTCACCCTTTTTGTTTTATTCTTATGCCACACTGGGATGAACAAATTCTGTAGTTCATCCATGCAGTCTTTGAATGTTTGCCATTGCCTATCCACCGTCAACCCTTTGAGTGACATTCCCCAATCAATCCTACCCAATTCGCACCTCATACCATCGTAGTTTCCTTTATTTAAATTTAGGACCCTAGTCTCTGATTCAACTACTTCACTCTCCATCCTAATGAAGAATTCTATCATATTATGATCACTCTGACCCAAGGGGCCTCGTACAACAAGATTGCTAATTAATCCTTTCTCGTTACATAATACCCAGTCTAAGATGGCCTGATCTCTGGTTGGTTCCTCGACATATTGTTCCAGAAAACCATCCCGTAAACATTCTAGGAATTCTTCCTCCACAGTATTTTTACTAATTTGGTTATCCCAATTTATATGTAAATTAAAGTCACCCATGATGGCTGCTGTGTCCTTACTGCATGCTTCTCTAATTTCCCTTTTAATGCCATCCCCAACCTCCGTATTACTGTTTGGAGGTCTATATACCACTCCCACTAACGTTTTCTGCCCCTTGTTATTTCTCAGTTCTACCCATACAGATTCCGCATCATCAGAGCTAATATCCTTCCTTTCAATTGTGTTAATCCCCTCTTTAACCAGCAATGCTACCCTACCTCCCTTTCTTTTTTGCCTATCTTTCCTAAATATTGAATACCCCTGGATGTTGAGTTCCCAGCCTTGGCCACCCTGGAGCCATGTTTCTGTAATCCCAATCAAATCGTATTCATTTACCTCTATTTGTGCAGCTAATTCATCCACCTTGTTCCGAATGCTCCTTGCATTAAGACACAAAGCCTTCAGGCTTGTTTTTTTAACGCTCTCAGACCTATATGAATTATTATTTACTGTGACCATGTTTGATTTAAACCGTTGAGTTCTTTGCCTTCTACTTTTGTTTTTCTCCTTCCTGTCTTTAGCTTTTATCCTTGTTTCCCTTTCCTCTGTCTCCCTGCTCAGGTTCCCAACCCCCTGCCACTTTAGTTTAAACCCTCCCCAACAGCACTAGCAAACACTCCCCCTAGGACATCGGTCCCGGCCCTGCCCAGGTGCACACCGTCCCGTTTGTACTGGTCCCACCTCCCCCAGAACCGGTTCCAATGTCCAAGGAATTTGAATCCCTCCCCCTTGCACCATTCCTCTAGCCACGTATTCATTTGAAATATCCTCCTATTTCTACTCTGACTAGCACGTGGCACTGGTAGCAATCCTGAGATTGCTACCTTTGAGGTCCTATTTTTTAATTTACCTCCTAACTCCCTATATTCTGCTTTTAGGACCTCATCCCGTTTTTTACCTATATCGTTGATGCCAATGTGCACCACGACAACTGGCTGTTCGCCCTCCCCCTCCAGAATGTTCTGTAGCCGCTCTGAGACGTCCTTGACCCTTGCACCAGGGAGGCAACACACCATCCTGGAGTCTCGTTTGCGGCCGCAGAAACGCCTATCTATTCCCCTTACAATTGAATCCCCTATCATTATAGCTCTTCCACACTTTTTCCTCCCAGCCTGTGCAGCAGAGCCACCCATGGTGCCAGGAATTTGGCTGCTGCTGCCTTCCCCTGATAAGTCATCCCACCCAACAGCATCCAAAGTGATATATCTGTTTGAGAGGGGGATGGCCACAGGGGACCCCTGCACTACCTGCCTGCACCTCTTACTCTGCCTGGTGGTCACCCATTCACTTCCTGCCTGTACACCCTTTACCTGCGGTGTGACCAACTCTCTAAACGTGCTATCCACGATGTTCTCAGCGTCGCGAATGCTCCAATATGCATCCATCCGCAGCTCCAGCGCCGCAATGCGGTCCATCAGTAGCTGCAGCTGGATACACTTCCCACACACATGGTCGTCAGGGACACAGGAAGCGTCCCTGATTTCCCACATATAGCAGGAGGAGCATATCACAGGGCGGAGCTCTCCTGCCATGACTTACCAATTAATTAATTAATTAATTAATTAATATCAAATTAAATGAATCCCACCAATTTCACTTCAATTAAATGATATACTCAAGGGCCCTTGTTTAACAGCAGTCCCCGCTACACCACAGAGACTCTAGAAACTATAAACCACAGAATTTAAGTATGGAAAAAAGGAGAAAGAGAGAAATACTCACCAACCAATCACTTACCTGCTTTCTGGTGACGTCACACTTCGATTACTTTTTACTTCTGTCTCCCGCTCTGAGATTGGTGGGCCTACCTGCTCCTCGGGCTCGTCTTTATACTCTGCCGCCTCCGCACCGCCGCTGCTGTGGGCCTACCTGCTCCTCGGGCTCGCCTTTATACGGGGGACTTTGGTAGTCGTAAGCTCATCTCTGGGTCAAATACGACACCAAGGTTGCGAACAGTCTGGTTCAGCTTCAGACAGTTGCCAGGGAGAGGGATGAAGTCGGTGGCTAGGGAACGGAGTTTGTGGCAGGGACCAAAGACATGGCTTCAGTCTTCCCAATATTGAGTTGGGGGAAATTTCTGCTCATCCAGTACTGGATGTTGGACAAGCTGTTGGACAATTTAGAGACAGTGGAGGGGTAGAGAGGTGGTGGTGAGGTAGAGCTGGATATTGTAAGCGTGCACGTGGAAACTGACGCTGCGTTTTCGGATGATATCACCAAGGCGCAGCATGTAGGTAAGAAATAGGAGGGGGCCAAGGATAGATCCTTGGGGGACACCAGAGCTAACGTTCTGGATCAGAAGAAAAGCCATTGCAGGTGATTCTCTGGCTACAACTGGATAGATAAGAATGGAACCAGGCGAGTGTAGTCCCACCCAGCTGGACGACAGAGGAGAGGCGTTGGAGGAGGATAGTGTGGTCACCCTGCAGACAGGTTGAGAAGGATGAGGAGGGATACTTTACCACGGTCACAGTGACATAGGATGTCATTTGTGACTATAAGAGCCATTTCGGTACTGTGGCGGTTGCGGAAACCTGATTGGAGGGATTCAAACATGGAGTTCTGGGAAAGATGGGTGCAGATTTGGGATGCGACAGCATGTTCAAGGACTTTGGAGAGGAAAGTGAGATGGGGCGGTAGTTTGCAAGGACGGAGGGGGTCAAGGGCAATGTTCCTGTTGAGCTGCGCGGCCCTGCGGTCTATAGGTCCCGCGCAGGCTGCTCAGCGCCTTTTAAATGGAAAAATCACGCACGCGCGGATATTTGAATCGGGCCGTGCAGCCCGTTAAAGGGGCCGCGCACAAAAAAAAATCAGAGGGAACATTGGTCAAGGGTTGGTTTTTTGAGGAGAGGGCTGATGACAGCAGATTTGAAGGCGAGGAGGACAGTACCTGAGGAGAGAGAACCGTTAACAATATCAGCTAATGTGGGCCAGGAAGGGAAATTGGATGGTCAGCAGTTTAGTGGGAATAGGGTCGAGGGAGCAGGAGGTGGATCTATGGACAAGCTGAGCTTGGAGAGAGCATAAGGGGAGATAGGTTTCAAATTCTTCCGAAAGCAAGGAAAATCTGGTATTCTGTTTTTGAAGGGTGTCATTGCTAAACAGAACAGTCATTAGATTACTGGTATAAGAACTTGTAATGGGTAAACAGTTAACTACAGTATATGTTACAATTTCTAACAATTTTTGTTTCTATCTTGAGCTTGTAGAATTTCTTTGATTAGGTCTAATTCTGATTAACGTGGAAGACATTCAGATGAAAATTATGGTGGCTGGAAAGTTGATTGGCTGAATTGACAGATTTCAATTCTATGTGGAGTGAACAGGGTTTCACTCACAAACTCAGAAGATGTGATCTGACAAATAATTGGCTCCAAACACTCGTTCTGCCCAAAGTCCAATTATCCACCTAGTGTAAAAAAAATCTGCCTAATTGCTCTTTCCTCCTGTTATCGGCAGTCTTTTCACCTACAATTTCAAGGAATAATGGATCATCTGACTAGGTTTGCACTTTGATATATAGTAATAAACAGCTGAACCTCGGTCACTAAGTATCATATTGGGAGGAACAGAGTTCCATTGATGTAAGTGGAAATGTTTGAACCCACTCCTAAACTACCACTTTTGGGAATTGTTTGCATCTCCATTTAATAGAATGATTTCAACAAGTATTTTTGCTTCCTTTGACTGAGTTCTGGCATAACATTCATAATTTGAGTTTTCCAGTACATATGGTAATTGCTATTTCATGAGAGAGAAAAAAAAATCACAAGGCACTGACTAATGCTTCACTTCTGGGACTTGGGTCCAGCCCAGTCTCTGTTGGCTGTAAGAATCCGCTCGGCTGTTCAAAGCAGTGCCTAGTGGATTTGGTGCACACAGCACAAAATTGGCAATATCACTGAGAATTTTTACAGAAGGAACATCCAGTTTTTTGGAGCAGGGGGCTGGATACTACTATCGAAACCAGGGAGTGTGCTGCCTGGTGTACTGAGAATTCAAACACCCCATACACAAAGATTGCAAGGCTCCACAAACAAAAGAAATTAGATTCCCCATACACAAAAGTGTTACCACTAATGCACAAAAAGCCAGATCGCCAACACAAACAGTGAGACTCTCTTGCACAAAAAATTTAAGCCCTCAAACATGAAAACAAAATCAAACCTTCTTCCTCTTCCCTCTTCTTCTCTCCCTTCTCTGTCGTCCCCCTGTTTTCCTTTCCCTTGAAGCTTGAAAACTGGAAGATTCAACTTAAACTCTTTTAAACTTTGAGTTAGAGGTGAGATTGGTGCAAAAAGGCAATTCCCTAATTGGGCTAAATCCACCAAACAAGAAGCAAACTTTTCCAGTTCTCCAGGCCCAGGAACCTTAACCGTCTGCGACTGAGCCATTTATCCGGCACCACCTGGTATTAAGCGCACAAAGCTGATTTCAACAATGGTTAGTTGTAACTGGCTTTGTGTATTTAATATGAGAAGACACAGGCCCAGATGAAAGGAGCTTGTGGGCCGCGTGTTGGACATTGCTAGGCTACAGGATGGCTGGTGTGGGAGGGGTGTAGCAGAGGTGTTCTTCTGAGTTTGGCACCGTGGGGCATTGTTGGGGTGGTGTAGAGGGAGTTTTATTTTGCAGCTAACCATGTTATAACTATATAAGATTACTTCATTGTGAAGCTAGGTACCCAGAATGAAAATGATTAATTCCATAGCAACATCATTCCTTAGAATTCCATTGTTCAAAAAAAAGAAGAATCACATTTTTGTTCAAGTTTTGCTGTTTAACAAATGATATTAGTCCTGTGGTATTTGTGACAACTCCTAAATATAAATTCTGTTCCCACAAATGAAAAATAAATTGGTTGTGAATGTTGCAACTTCAGTTTGGTATAATGTTAACATTTCTTGTTTGTGAATTACTGAGTAAGGATTTGGGGGATGAAAATCTACCCATCAGTAATTTTAGCTAACAAGTCAGCTTGAATACAAAATAGGGTTTCTCATGATTTCAAATCCCATCACGGCAGCTGGAGAATTTAAATTCAGTTAATTAAATAAATCTGGAATAAAATGCTATTATTCGTAATGGTGACCATGAAACGATCGGATTGTCGTAAAAACCCATCTGGTTCATTAATGTCCATTTTAGGGAAGGAAATCAGCCTGTATGTGACTCCAGATCCACAACAATGTGGTTGACTCTTAACTGCCCTCTAAAATGGACGATCAACTCACTCAGTTGTATTAAACCGCTACGAAAACAATAATAAAAATAAAACCGGACGGACCACCCAGCATCAACCTAGGCACTGGATTAGGACACGACAAAGGCACACCCAGCCCAGTCGACCCTGCAAAGTCCTCCTCACTAACATCTGGTGACTTGTGTAAAAATTGGGAGAGCTGTCCCACAGAGTAGTCAAACAACAACCTGACATAGTCATACTCACAGAATCATACCTTTCAGCCAACATCCCAGACTCCTCCATCACCATCCCTGGGAGGCAGTAGACCTGGGAGTCCTCAACATTGACTGGGCCCCATGAAGTCTCATGGCATCAGGTCAAACATGGGCAAGGAACCCTCCTGCTGATTACCATCTACCGCCCTTCCTCAGCTGATGAATCAGTACTGCTCCATTTTGAACACCACTTGGAAGAAGCACTGAGTGTAGCAAGGACACAGAATGTACTCTGGGTGGGGGACTTCAATATTCATCACCAAAAGTGGCTCAGGAGACCACTACTGACCGAGCTGGCCGAGTCCTTAAGGATCTCGCTGCCAGATTGAGCTTGCGGCAGGTGGTGAGAGAACCAACACGAGGGAAAAACCTTGTCCTCACCAATCTACCTGTTGCAGATGCATCTGCCTATGACAGTATTGGTAGGAGGGACAGTCATTAATGACCTTCCCTCCATCATAAGTTGAGGTCGATGATCAGCCCTGATCTTATTGAATGGCAGAGCAGGTTCGAGGGGTCATATGGTCTACTCCTGCTCTTACTTCTTATGTTCTTATAAGGTCAGAAGTGGGGATGTTCGCTGATGATTGCAGAGTGTTGAGTTCCATTCGCAACTCCTCCGATAATGAAACAGTCCATGCCCGCATGCAGCAAGACCTGGACAACATTCAGGCTTGGGCTGATAAGTGGCAAGTGGCAATGACCACCTCCAACAGGAGAAAGTCTTACTACCTCCCCTTGACATTCAATGGCATTACAATCATCAAGTCCCCACCATCAACATCCTGGAGGTCACCATTGACAAGAAACTTAACTGGACCAGCCACATAAATACTGTGGCTCAAAGAGCAGGTCAGAGGCTGGATATTCTGCGGTGAGTGACTCACCACCTGACTCCCCAAAGCTTTTCCACTGTCTACAAGGCACAAGTCAGGAGTGTGATGGAATACTCTCCACTTGCTTGGATGAGTGCAGCTCCAACAACACTCAAGAAGCTCAACACCATCCGGGACAAAGCAGCCCGCTTGATTGGCACCCCATCCACCACCTTAAACATTCACTCCCTCCACCACCGGCGTACCATGGCTGCAGTGTGTACCATCTACAAGATGCATTGCAGCAACTCGCCAAGGCTCCTTCTACAGCACCTCCCAAACCCGCGACATCTACCACCTAGAAGGACAAGGGCAGCAGGCACATGGGAACACCATCTCCTCCAAGTCACACACCATCCTGACTTGGAAATATATCACCGTTCCTTCATCATTGCTGGGTCAAAATCCTGGAACTCCCTCCCTAACAGCACTGTGGGAGTACCTTCACCACACGGACAGCAGCGGTTCAAGAAGGCGACTCATCACATTCTCAAGGGCAATTAGGGATGGGCAATAAATCAACCAGCGACACCCACATTCCCTGAATAAATTTTTTTTTAAAACTCCTTATGCCTGAAGTGCACAGTCTCTATAGGCAATACCATCAGCAAATATTTCCATTCCAGTGTCACTGCCTAACTGTTGTCTGTTTTATTGTAGACCACCAGAGTATTATCAGAATGGTGACTTGAGATTGTCCAGTACTAAGCTGGAGGATGATTCTTTGCCTACAATTTCTGCTCATCTTCAGCAAGCCAGGGTAAAGAAGACTTTGCAGGTAAAGGAGGCTGATGTACAGAAAATGACAAAATACATGTATTTAAGAATTCAGAGGGCGACTGAAGCAGTTGAGCATTTGATTTCCAAGCAAGACCCTACATTTAAGCTAAAAGCCTGTTACCCAAAGTAACTCTTCTCAATAAGAAATATTTAATCAGTTCTTTAGCTCAGCTTCAGGGTACTAAGCAAAACATTTCATTTGGAGAAGGGAAAACTAACGCCACACAATTTGGCTCTGAAGGAGAATTGTTGGGTCAGACCCTAAACTAAGCATTGATGATTTCCCTGTATCTCTAAAGCAAAACATAACTGAAACAATTATGTAATCCTGTCAAAATGGCAGTTTTCAGGTATCTACTGTCTGACACTACTTGCCAACATCATGACACAACAACAACTTGCACTTATATAGCGCTTTTAATGTAATAAAACATAACACCATCACTGAACATTTAGACCATTTGCAATCTATACCAATGATAACTCTATGTAAAAACTGAAACTCTACTTTATACACCACCTGTTCTGCACCCAAACAACATTGCCATGTGTGTCTTGTTGAGTTGCCCTAATTTTTCTGGGAGAGGCCTGCGCTGTGTTCTCTCTTGCATCGAGTGGTATCAACTGGGGACTGGATAAAGCTATAGCTTGGAATGTATCTGTTCTAGTTAGATGATGATGATTGATTCTATGTTCCGCACAGCAACAATGTAACATACTCTGTAGCAACGATAAATTATGACTTACTTTAGCAGTAGTCCACTATTTTATTCCCTTGCTCATTTCAACAATATTTGTTTAAAGTGGGGGGAAGGTGACTGATTGCAATTAGGCGCTGGGTGACTATGCAGAGATTTAGTTTTAAGGGTCAACATCCATAAAACCACTGCTTTACTGTACCATTGTAACTAGTGCGATATGCCCAATACTGTAAGTTCATGGCCAATAAATGAACCTGTCCCTTCATGTAACATCACAGGAACTACTGAAATTCTTTCAGATCAGCTTGGTGATTGCAAAAACAATTTGAGATTTTTTTTTCAAGTTCTGGAATAGTATTTAGAGAATATGCAATAATTAGTGCAAAAGTTATGTTTCTGTTTTACATGTGAGCTATTCTGTCCCATTTCTAACTGGGGTGTATATATCCCTCTGGCAACGTTTAACATTGGATGAGTGATATTGGTAACTGTTATTAATCTTTTTTTTGGAAGAAAAAGAAGAGAGTACACAAAGTACCTGCAGATGTAATGAATGACAGGTCGTCAGCCAGCACCATTAAACTACCATCTGTTCCTCCTCTATCAGAACCAGGTAAGGATCAGTTTGTAATTAACTAAGAAGCAAGAAAACTTTTAAAGCAATGTTACACTTTTTTTTGGAGATACTTATGCTAAATTTAAGCAATTGCGAACTATTGTACACTCCCAAAAAGCCCAATTTTCTCAACTTTAATATTTGTGATCATAATTTGAAATGAGCTAATGTATGTTAGCAAAAAAAAAACTTTTCCTAATTGGTGTCAACTTGCCGCAATGAAATTAATGTAAATTTTATGATTTGTTTTAATTAATACAGATACCTAACCCATCATATTTCTATACATAAAAATATTATACTTTGCCCCGATGGCCTGGTGGAGAAAGGCATTGTAATACCTTATAACATTCAGCTATGTGAGCCAGAAGGTCCTGTGTTCATTTCCTCCTTGTGTTGAGTAACTAGGTTTCAGCTGAGGCTCCATTCGTTATGCTGCAATTGGCCTTTACCCCCTTGGGTAAGGAAGGGGAAAAATCCAAGCAGGTTACTGCCCATGATTCCTGTCCAGTGACCTCTGCTGGAAAAGCATGGACGTCAGATGAGAATAGAATTGGGTTTAGTTCTGATATCCTCCAATAGTCAAACAGCTTTTTGACATTGTCTTAGCTCAGCATATGAAGATGACCATTTGGACAAGTTACTGGAGGGCTACCAGCACCCATGGCACTGTGCCCTAGTAAAAGTCAGTGTTTTCAGGAGAGGAAGGGAGAAAATTGAGAGAAAAAGATAGCCATATAAAGCATTGTATTTCAAATGTAAGAGTCCTTGCATGTGCAAGAAAATGTGGTGACCAAATTGTGGTAAATATAGAAAAATCAAGTACGGTGAGTTTGTGACACTTTTTCACCTTGACTTGTTCCATGTTCACTTTTTGGTTGGACTATATTAACCATATAGTCAAGATAACTTTAAAACAGTCTACCACAGCCAATCCAAAATGTTTCTTCTTCTTAGGCAGTCCCTCGGAACCGAGGATGACTTGCTTCCACATTAAAAATGAGTTCGCAGGTGACTGATGAGTCCAATGCGGGACCTACAGTCTCTGTCACAGGTGGGGCAGACGGTGGTTAAAGGCGCGGGCGGGTGGGTGGGGTGCTTGGGTGGACGTGCGCTCCTTGCGCTTGGCATCCGCTTGCTCCCGGCAAAGAGACTCGAGGTGTTCGGCGCCTTCCCAGATGCTTCTCCTCCACTTTGTGCGGTCTTGAGCCAGGGATTCCCAGGTGTCGGTGGCGATGTTACACTTTTTCAAGGAGGCTTTGAGGGTGTCCTTGAAGCGTTTCCTCTGCCCACCTGGGGCTCTCTTGCCGTGCCGGAGCTCTGAGTAGAGCGCTTGTTTTGGGAGTCTCGTATCGGGCATGCGGACAATGTGACCCGTCCATCGGAGCTGATCGAGCATGGTCAAAGCTTCGATGCTGGGGATGTTGGCCTGAGCAAGAACACTGACGTTGGTGCGCCTATCCTGCCAATGGATATGCAGGATCTTGCGGAGGCAGCGTTGGTGGTACCTCTCCAGTGCTTTGAGGTGCCTGCTGTACATGGTCCATGTCTCTGAGGCATACAGCAGGGCGGGTATCACTGCTGCTCTGTAGGCTTAGTGCCGGGTTTGAGTTCCTGGTCTTCAAACACTCTCTTCCTCAGGCGACCGAAGGCTGCACTGGCACACTGAAGGCAGTTTTGAACTTCGTTGTCGACGTCTGCCCTTGTTGACAGTAGGCTCCTGAGGTATGGAAAGTGGTCTACGTTGTCCAAGGCCTTGTCGTGGATTTTGATAATCGGAGGGCAGTACTGTGTGGCGGGGGCAGGTTGGTCGAGGACCTTTGTCTTACGGATGTTTAGTGTAAGGCCCATGCTCTCGTACGCTTCGGTGAAGGTGTTGACGATGGTTTGGAGTTCGACCTCCGAGTGAGTTTAGACACAAGCATCGTCTGCATACTGTAATTCGACGACAGAGGATGGGACGACCTTGGATCTGGACTGGAGGCGACGGAGGTTGAACAGTTTCCCGTTTGTTCTGTAAATTAGCTCCACTCCAGCGGGCAGCTTACTGAGGGTGAGCTGGAGCATTGCAGCAAGGAAGATCGAGAAGAGCGTTGGTGCGATGGCACAGTCTTGCTTGACCCCGGTTCGTACGTGAATTGGGTTTGTGGTGGAACCGTTGGTCAGGATCACAGCTTGCATGTCATCGTGAAGCTGGCGGAGGATGGTGACAAACTTTTGAGGGCAGCCGAATTTGCGGAGGACACTCCATAATCCCTCACGGTTGACAGTGTCAAAGGCCTTTGTGAGATCAAAGAAGGCCATGTACAGTGGTTGGTGCTGTTCCCTGCATTTCTCTTGTAATTGACGTGCGGTGAAGATCATGTCCATTGTGCCCCTTAGTGGGCGGAATCCGCATTGCGACTCTGGGAGGAGCTCTTCGGCCACTGGGAGAAGGCGATTGAGGAGGATTCTTGCGATGACTTTCCCTGTGGCAGACAGCAGGGAAACTCCTCTGTAATTACCGCAATCGGACTTGTCACCTTTCTTGAAGATGGTCGCAATTACGGCATCTCTGAGATCCCCTGGCATGCTCTCCTCCTTCCATACAAGAGAAATGAGTTCATGAATTCGCGCCAGTAGTGCTTCTCTGCCATGCTTTAGTGCCTCAGCGAGGAGTCCATCTGCTCCTGAGGCCTTGTTGTTCTTCAGTTGTCGGATGGCCTTTTCAACCTCATGCCAGGCTGGGGTTGTGCTGAGATGGTGGCGGGTAGCATGCTGCGAGATGGAGTTGAGGATACTCGCGTCGAAGACAGAGTCACGGTTAAGGAGATCTTCGAAGTGCTCCTTCCAGTGGGCACTGACTGCCTCTCTGTCCTTGATGAGTACCTCTCCGTTCTTGGCCCGCAGTGCGGTAGGGCCTTGGGTGCTTGGGCCATAGATGGTCTTGACTGCGCTAAAGAATCCACACACATCGTGGTTGTTGGCTAGCTGCTGGATCTCCTGCGCTTTCTCCACCCACCATCTGTTCTTTAGGTCGCGAGTTTTTTGTTGGACCTCGGCCTTCAGGCGTCTGTAGAGCTGCTTTCTTGCTCTCGAGTTCTGTTGCTGTTTCCAGATCAGGAATGCCTTGCGCTTGCGGCTTATTAGCTCCTGGATCTCCTGGTCATTCTCGTCGAACCAGTCTTGGTGTTTCCTGGTCGAGTGACCGAGCGTCTCTTCACAGGTGCTGATTATGGAGGCCTTGAGTGCAGACCAGGCGCTGTGGGCACTCTGTGTTTCTGCATCACTGGGAGTCGTCAGGTTGTTTGTGAGGCGCAGGCTGAATAGAGCTTTCTTAGCGGGGTCTTTGAATGCTCCAGCGTTAATTTTCCTGCGGCATTGTTTCTGTTGCCGCCGCTGTTTTGGGGCTACATTGATGGAGATGACAGAGTGGATTAGGCGGTGGTCTGTCCAGCAGTCGCCAGCTCCTGTCATGGCACGGATGATGCGGACGTCCTTGCGGTCCCTCGCTCGGACGATGACGTAGTCCAGCAGGTGCCAGTGCTTGGAGCGAGGTTGCTGCCATGTACTTGTCTCTCTGACGGAACAAGATGTTGGTTATGACAAGGCCATGTTCGAAGCATTTCGACAGGAGGAGGGTACCGTTGGAGTTGGCTTTCCCTACCCCCTCTCTGCCGATCACACCTCCCCAGAGGTCCATGTCCTTTCCAACTCTGGCGTTAAAGTCTTCAAGGAGGATCAGCTTGTCGCCCGTTGGGACTCGGGACAGGGATTGTTCGAGGCTGGAGTAGAATTCCTCTTTGGTCTCGTCTGTGTTTATATTCAAATTAAAACCTCTTTCCTGTAGAACATATTTTACCTCTGTAAATGCTGCAGTTTATATAATTATAGTTACCTTTTCCTCAATTCAAGATCACTCAAATGGCTGCATAAAACTAGATGGTGTTATTAATTTGTACGTTAATGAATGCCATAATCAAAACTGCAAAACTTTGCCTTCAATAAATATGCTCCCTTTGCAGGTTGTTCAGGATAAGCTAGGTTTTGGGGAAACTACGCATACTGTAGAACCTCAATTATCCACACTCCCATTATCCCCTATATTATCCGCATTCCCTATTATCGCCTCCAGTGATCCTTATCGGCAGTCTCTATAATGCTGATCTCAAGAGAGTTGCTGCAAGTGAGTGCTTTCTGCCTTTTAAGTTCACTTCTAATTGAGGGAGCATGGTTTGCATCAAGGAAGTATTTTGGCCAGCTCTCTTGGATCTGTGGCAGGTTCACTGGTGAAGTTGGGAATGGGGGTGTGGGGGATAGGAGGTGGGGTGGGCAGTACTGAGCTGATAACTCAGTTGTTCCAGTGCGAGCTGATTTTCATAGCAGGACCAGAGCGACTGAGGGGACAGACAGGCAGGCGGGGAGCGACAATGCATTCGACATAATGAGCAATCAACAGTGTAATCTGGGGACTCGTGAATATCTGGTTGGTGAACTTGATCTTCAATGGTAGCGCAAAGTGGGTGATGGCAAATCGGCAGCCTGTGTTACAGCAACTGAATGGAAAAGAAAACCGGACGGAGTTAAATCAGGCTGCTGATGCACTATCACTGAAGACCAATTTCACCCCCCGATACTTTACATTATCTGCGATGAGAAGGGGTCCCTCTCCATTATGGCAGATAAACAAGATTTCATTACACAACTTAATAAAAGGTCAGGCAGCTTTGAAGGGTAGGCTGGATGTTAATTACTGTAGAATGTAATTTTGCTTGCATAAATTCACAAAGAAATCATTGATCATTACAAAATTACATATTTCCTAATTTGCGTAAGGTACATATTTTTACTACCTCACTGTTGTTTCAATTTTGTTTTCCTATTTTATTTCCTAAATATTTACCTTTTTATCTCGCTCCCCCCCCCCCCCCCCCCTCCTTAATGGATTCTTAACCTCTGGAGCCTTTTGAGCTGAGAGGGTAGTAATGTGAGTGGAAGACTTTTCCACAACTTGGCTTCAGTGCCTGTCCAAGCTCAGCTGACAGCAGTGCACCTACTGTGAAGCTAGCTATATAAAAGGAATCTTCCAAGGAGCCTGGTCGGGAAATGAAAAAACAGATTTGAGACTGGGCTGGAACATGAGCATGTGACCACAGGGTTTCCAAACGACCATTGTCGTGTCCAATCCTGAAGGTTAAATCTTTCTAAATGTACATATTTTGCATATCCTTTAGCTTTGCAGCTATGTAGCATTTTAAGTAACTAGAGTATTAAGTATAGTGAAGAATTCCTGTAATGATCGATACTGCTCTAATTATGTAACTCCACTTTCTCGCTCCATCCCACAGATCTTCCTGCTGCTTTCCAGAGTTCAATGATCCCTATCCCAGCTTTCCCACCAAGGGCTACTCTACCTCCCTTAATGCTAAATGGCATTAACCATGTGCAGGCCGCAGGCCCTCCAGCTGAGTATCACTCTGATTCTGCAGAGTCCATGGATGAAATTCCGGTGATCCAGACAAGACTTGGCAGTGCAGCAATGGTCGACTACACCAGCACAATCCTTCACAGCGCAAAGGGCAACCTTGGAAATTCCCTTCAGAGTCTGATTCCCAAACCACAGCACCACGGTGAAGGACCAAAGCCATTTTCTCCAGTGCAACCAAATATTAGGAAGAACTCTAAAAAGTTTGCAGGCTTAGATCCAAAAATTGAACTGGTTCACAAGGTTCCACCTGTGTATGTTAGTCACAGCAGTGGTGAATTTCCTCTACCAGAACTATTGCAAAGCCCTAGAGCTAAAATGGAGCATTCTGGGTCTGGAAAACGGAAACTGTCCAGTAAAAAATACCCAGATTTGCCTGTGTTCTTTCTCCATGCCAGGGATAACTTAGACACCAGAACAAACACAACATCGGCGTGACTTTTAAGACCAAATTTTGAATTACTGAAATGCTCAATTGGTTTCAACCCATAAATGTTAAAACTGGGCTCCTAGCAATCATCCAGTTTTAGTGTATGAAGAAAGTGAGTCGATTGGCAGCCACAGGAAGTGGTACGTGATGCTATCTAGAGCTAGTCTATTGTGGCCTAAACTTTGGTACGACCTTGGGATTTGAACATTTAATCAGTATTTTTTCCTTTTTTATATATACATATATAAATGAGGGTTGATACGTTCTGTGAAAATATCCCTCTTACAGAGGTTTTAATATATTTTTGCTTTTTGTTATTTTTATATAAATACTATTTGGCACTAAATATACATCAATATAAATCATTAGGCCAATCAGAAATGGAACTATGTTTCTCAGGGACAGTTTCAATGCTGTGTTTTGGAAGTATAACATCAACTTTTTTAAATTCTGGTTACAGTCCAATTTATGTAACTTCATGTGATGGAAGGTTGTAACAATCTGGAAAAATTTTATAGACTCGTCATTTAATGAAGATCCTGTAACTAGATTTCCTGGAAACATAGCATTTACTTTGTGTGGCCTTAACATTCTTTTAAAGGTAGTCTGACATTAGCCTTTTTTGTGTCCAGTTTGTTAAAATATTTCTCGGTTTCATCCTCTTAAGTGCCAATCACTCTACAGATGTAATTTCTGTTTAACCTTTTCATGACTACAGTCCTATTTCTGTACTGAAATAAAGCATTTTAACTTACACAGTTTATAAAAGTTTATTCAGATATTATTATGGAATAACTGCATCACTAAAATACTGTGTCACAGATTTTTAGGATGTGGATTGCACCTACAGTCTTCCACTGTGCTTCCCATGGTGTGTAAAATTAAATATTGGGAAGACCGAGGCAATTGTCTTCGGTCCCCGCCACGAACTCCGTTTCCTAGCCACGACTCCATCCCTCTCCTTGGCAAATGTCTGAGACTGAACCAACCTGTCCACAATCTTGGCGTCCTATTTGACTCTGAGCTGAGCTTCTGACCCCATACCCTCTCCATCACCAAGACCGCCTACTTCCAACTCTGTAACATCGCCTGTCTCCGCTGCTGCCTCTGCTCAAATTTGCTGCTGAAACCCTCATCCGTGCCTTTGTTGCCTCCAGATTCGGCTATTCCAGTGCTCTCCTAGCCAGTCTCCCACCTTGCACCCTCTGTAAACTTGAGCTCATCCAAAACTCAGCTGCCCATATCCTAACTCGCACCAAGTCCCATTCACCTACCACCCATGTGCTCACTGACGTACATTGGCTCCTAGTCTGGCAATGCCTCGATTTTTAAAATTCTTATCCTTGATTTCAGATCCCTCCGTTGCTTTGTCCCTCTCTTTCTCTGCAACCTCGTACAACCCTCGAGCCCTGTGCGATCCTCCAATTCTGCCCTCTTCCATATCCCCGATTTTAATCGCTCCATCATTGGCGGCCGTTCCTTCAGCTGCCCAGACCCTAAGCTCTGGAATTCCCTCCCTAAACCTCTCCTCCTCCTTTAGGACGCTCCTTAAAACCTACCTCTGTGACCAAGTCCTGTCCTAATATCTCTATGTGGCTCAGTGTCAAATTTTTGTCTGATTATGCTTCTGTGAAGCGCCTTGGGACGTTTTACTATGTTAAAGATACTATATAAATGTACATCGTTGTTGCCAAGGAGAAGCCATCAACTTCCACACAAGAAGTGAGGAAGGGAAAACTAGAGATAAGTCAGCCTAAGAGGCCTCTCAGTAGCTAGTTACAGAATTATTGCCCTATCAGCTGTGGATAGTTCTTGGCACGGGGAGGCCATTAGAAAGGGGAGAGGGAGAAAGTACAAATAACTTTTTTCTTTGGCTCAGCAATGAGCAGCTAAGCCAAATAGACCAGGAAGGTCCCAGATTTGTTCCTGAGGTCTGCTGAGTTAGCTGATCTCAAGCGGCAGTAAGGGCCCCACAATTTGCCTCAGTACCATTGTTTGGGGGGGGGAGGGGGAGGGTGCAGAAAATCAGAAAGGGTTTCTGCACTTGTTCTTCACCGAACCTTGCTGGAAATGCACGTGAATGTCCAGTGATAACAGGTTCATGCTCGGTTTGGGTGTCCTCCCCCTGCCAACAGGGATCGTCCAGGTTCGTACATAAAGAATGACCGTATGGGTGAGGTACCGCAGGGCAGACAGTGCCCGTGAAACTATACCTAAGCAAGAACTTGACTCCTTCAGGAAGGGAGGGAGGGAAACAAATTTGCTGAGAAAGAAAAATATGAATTTAGGAGAGCTATACTTTTGTAATTCTGATTTACAATGTTAGGTACTACAAACGTAACCAGGGACCTTCCAACAGTGCAATTTTCCTTAGGTCATGGTACCCGTTTCTCTAACAACGCTGAATTTATAGATCAGCTGAGGGGAGAAAAACAGTCCTCTTCACCCAGCTAATACAGACCTTGGTGTAAACCTATCCTAGATGAAATCTGATCTCTGTGATACACTATTATTCATCCTACAGTTTTATCTATTTTGTGGCAGTGACAACATAAATTGAAAACAGCTCTGAAGAGGCAAAAAGTTGAAGGTAAGATCACCAGCATTAGTTTGTATTTAAGATCCTCATGTCTGCCTCTACTTTTAATTCTAATATAAGCAGAATGCACAATGAAGAGCTGTGCAGTATGATTTCCATCTCGCTTGTTATGCTGACTAGCTTGAATAACAGTTGGGTCGTCCTTCTAATGGTGTATAACCTGTATCCCATGACTCTGCAAGTGTACTCGATAGAAGTTTATTCTTGGAGAGACTTTTAAGGAACTCACTTTAAACTCCACTGCAAGTAAGTTACGATTACAAAGCGATAGCTCGTTACATGCATAATTTGATTAACCATAACAATGTTTACTGTAGAAAATGTTATAAATTAGTACTTCTTAAATGCAGTAAAAAGTGAAGATAAATGTTAAAGGGCAACTGGAAACATAAGTAATTTAAAAATTCCTTGTGCAGTCAATTTAAAAGAAAGCCATTTTTCAGAAAGGGTCTCTGACATTCTAGGAGATGTTTTAATTTGATTTTCTCAGCTGCAGGAATACCTGCTATTTTGAGTTTCCACATTCATCACTGAGCTGTCACCAACAAGTCAGCTATGATGTAGCTCCCCATGTGATTGAATAGTCTGCTGACACTCACTGTCAAGGGTCAAACGTGAATAATGAATAATAATGCATCAAGTACCGAAAGATGACCAGCTTCTTTGTGAAGTCGAACATCTTCAGGAGAGAGAGGGAGTGAAGAATGCTGCTCCAGGTACTGTATACTGGCAACATACTTTGCAGAATATAGTGTTCTTTGGGCAGTGTAATTACAGAAACATTTGCTAAAGAACATAGCAGAAATAGCACAATGTAGACTGAGTTTAAGTTTTTAATACGGATTACAAACAGACCAAATGTCTTGTTTATTCTTAAATTGCTCAGTTTATTAGACAGTGATCATACATGGGAACCTGGAATATTATCAACCATCAAAACAAAACCTTAGAACTGAATTCTGATGAAGTGTTATTGCCAAACTTTAAAATCTGTCTTTTCTCTTTTAGATGTGGGTCGACCTGCTGTGCAATTCAAACATGATCTGTTTTTAAAACCTTTAATATTTGAGGTTGGTAATAATAGCGAACACAACACTTTGGTATGGCATTCCAGTGTCAACTATTTTAATGGAGGCAATAGGCCTTTTAAAATAACTGGCTGATTTGATTGGTTCTGACAACCTCCAGTCCTGCCCTCCAACTAATCTGATTGGTTGCCAACCTCCATTCCCAATAAAGAAAGCGATTTTCACCCTGCCCCCTTGAAACACTGGCAAGCTAACATGAGTTGAAATGCTGTCAGCTTGAAACACTGAGTGATGTGTGGATTCTGTTACTTCAATGTAGTCTTCAAAATTTACAGGGCTTGAAGCAAATGTTTACAGACCTGAGTTATTTTTATTTTGTGCACTGACTCACTGTCCAGTTAAATGTTTTTTGGTTGTAATATTGCATGTACTTCCAGGGTATGTGTACTTTTATGCACATGAATTCCTTCAACAGGAAATGGCCTTACATTGTGGGAGAAGAAAATACATGCATTTATATAGCACCTAATCACATTAAAATGTATCTAAGTGCTTCACACTTTGGGGGGCGCAGGTAAGTAAAAGAGATTGCAGTAGCAACTAAAAATGAATACGAATAGGTAACTGGCCTATTGATCTCATTTTCCCCATAGCAAAGTACCACAGACAGACTGCTGCTAATGGGAAAAATAAGATGCTTTGAAAGCCACACGATTGTATTTGTTCAGTGGAATGTAACGTGAGGAATTACAACTTTCATAATGATCAGATTGTACACTTTTAAAGTTTAGCAGGTACTTGCTTTGTGAACACTAGATTTGTATGTCCTTCAGTTTCCATGGTTGTAGTGTTTGAGTTTCTGCACTGCTGACTTTGTAACTTGCACCAGAAAGACTCTGACTGTTGAAAACCTGTTTACTTTAACTGAACGCTTGTTCAAGGTGAAATCATTAGCTTAGTCTGAAAGCTGTATTCTTCTATATTAGCCATTTACAATTCTTAATGTTTGAGCTCAGAGTACTGTTGACTTGTTTTACATGAGATGCAGTGTCTTGCAAAGTTAATTATAATTGAGAAAGGCGTTCACCCTTCTTAGTTTTCAGACACAAATATTGTCATTATTTGTGTAAATTGTCTGGACTGGAATATTCTAAGGCATGAGTTTTTAAACAGGTGCTTGTGCTGATTTATTTAAAATCCTAGACTGCATATGGCACCTTATGGGAATGATTAATTGGCATGAGAAGATGCAGAGGTCACAAATATAAAACTTCCCTAGATTATTTATTGAAACATTACTGTATCCCTTTCTAGTAATCTCATTGACCGGTAGTGATCATGAGATCATTTTAACTGTTAAGTCACTTTTTAGTAATCTCTTTCACTACTAGTAATCATGTTGACCTTTTAAAAGATTTGTGTCACTTTTACCCATTTCTATTGTTCAAAGTGGCACTTTTGAACAATAGAATTTTTTCGAGATCTGTGATTGGTTTGTGGGAGTAATATAATAGAAAGATGTCATCTGTCATGGATCTGTTGTAATCAAGGCTTCAGCCTGTCTCAAAAGCCTGGGATTTAATTGGAATTATTTTACTTCAGCAAAATATGCACAGACCTTCCAACCGCTCCTGTGTATTCTGAGCACATGCAGTTTGCAGAGTATCCCAGTATGTGTTAAGTCAGTTTCTGATTTGAAGCAGAAAGGAGTGTCCCCTCATCCTGTGAGGATTTGAGTGTTTTTGCTTTTTCCAAAAGACTTGCAACCAAACTGGAGGTTAATTTTTCAAATGTTTATTTCAGGCAAGTTTCACTTGAAATGCAAAAATCTGTTTTTATCATAAAATAATCAGCTAAATAAGACCTGTGATTAGCAACAGCTGTGGTTTCTTTGTTTTCCTTTGTAGCTGTCAACAAAAAATAGAAAGACTTGCATTTATATAGCGCCTTTCACAACCTCGGGATGTCCCAAAATACTTTACAGCCAGTGAAGTACTTTTGGAGTGTAGTCACAGTTATAATGCAGGAAACATGGCAGCCAATTTGTGCACAGCAAGGACCCACAACAGCAATGTGATAATGACCAGATAATCTGTTTTTTTTTAAATGATGTTGGTTGAAGGATAAATATTGGCCAGAAAACTGGGAAGCACTCCCCTGCTCCTCTTCTAAATAGTGCTATGGGATCTTTTATGTCCACATCTTTTATGAAGGCAGAGGGAGCCTCGGTTTAACGTCTCATCTGAATGACGGCACCTCCGACAGTGCAGCACTCCCTCAGGACTAGATTTTGTGCTCAAGTCTCTGGAATGGGAGTTGAACCCACAACCTTCTGACTCCGACGAGAGTGCTACCCACTGAACCACAGCTGACTCCCAACTACGGATTTCTTTTTGCTCAATTGAATGGTTGAAAATTCAGTTTCAAGATGTTCTCTTGCAGTTATTGCTTCAAAGCAGAACATAAAGACAAGAACCGGCTGACATAGGAGGAAAAGATGTGGGTGCCCCCCCACCCAAAAAAAAACGGGTCTCCTATCCTCAATAGGTTCTATTACCCTCTCTCCCTCCTTCCTCACAACACGTAATATCCAACTCAAGTAACTGATCCACTAAACTGTTGCTTGACAGCCCTTTTCAATGTCATAGTTCAGTTTATTGCAGGGTAATGGATATTTAGATAACATTTTATCTGGTGGATAGATCCAATTTCAGGGTCTTGTGATGAGGGCTATTCTAGAGCATATTAAACAATTATTAGTCTAGCATTCCACCCTATGCATAGATCTCGTTATAGTGATATCTTAGATATGTTCTTGTTGAAGCCAGTGTTTAAAGTGTGAGTGCAGCCATGTAGTTTTGAATGTGACTGGAAAGTCAGTTGATCAACAAGATTAAAAAAGCTTTCTTTTTGATGCCCTGAGATCTGTATTTGGTCAGCAAAGTGATCACCTCAACCCACTGATGAAAGCACATGGTAACTCTCTGATATCTGACCGTACAGACATTTTACTTTGTTGGAGGGAAAAAATTTCAATCCATTGATCAGATTATCCTCCAGAGATCCTGGAAAAGCACGAGACTTTTAATTCCTGTTCTCGCCCTCATGGCACTATTCAAAGAAAAGCAAGGGAGTCCAATATTTATCCCTCAACCAACACCACTAAAAAATAGATTATTTGGTCATAATCTCATTGCTGTTTGTGGTAGCTTGCTGTGTGCAAATTAGCTGCCGCTTTTTCCAACATTACAACAGTGACTACACTTCTAAAGAACTTGGCTGTCAAGCGCATTGGGACGTCCTGAAAGGCGCAATATAAATATAAGTCCTTTTACTAGTGAATCTCCTGTGGTGTTTCACATGGTAAATCGGAGGTTACGCTATTGCAAGGACAGCAAGAGTGGGGGAGGGGTGCACATCACTACTGAGAGGATTTGGAAAGAGGTTTGTGAGAGAAGTGCTCAGAGACCGTGAATTAAGTGTTTTTCCTTACCCACTGCTCGTTGATACAGGCCCAATATCATCATAAAATTTATGATTATAGGGATAATGCCATAATCACAAGTTCAGAGCAGGGAGTTGTGCTCAATAGAAATGTGGGTCAAACAATCAGAACTACAATTTTGCAGCCCTATCCCGAGCTACTGAAAGTAGGGGTTGGGAAATGACCCCTGATATTACTCATGCATTATTGGATTGGGCTGGCCCACGAGATAAACACTATATCCAACAGGCATCTAACGTGCCTTCTGTCCACACGTAAAACAAGTATGTACAGTGTACATGTAGCAGGAGACAATGCTGGAATGAAAAGGCAGAGCAACAGAAGTAAGAAATGTTTAAACGAGCACTGTTTACCTGAAAATAATGGTGAACCTTTTTTATTTATTCATAAGCACACATGGGGAGGGATGAGGCCGTGGAAGGATTTGGGGAAAAAAATAGGTTGCCAAACACTTTATCATGAAGACAAAACCTTTTTAATTACTTTGGTGCTGATGACAAGTCCGAGGTTGGTTGAAGAACAGTAAATGTTGCAACACTTGTGCTGCCAGAGGCATGTGGTACCACAAAAAAGGTGGGGCCTCCAACAGCAGCAGAAGCACTAGCCTGTACGCTATCTTCCCCAGAAATCGCGTCCTCTGTTTTTCTACTAAATAAATGGTTCAATTCCAATATTTGACAAGTCTCATGTCACAGTGAAATCTCATGATCATTGCACTCATTGGGAACAAGATGGTTCTTCATGCTAACTGACCATAACAATACTCTACGTTCCTTTGTAAATTTCTGAACCTTTCTAATTCATGAAAGAACACTTTTGTATCTATATTTCAGTAGTAAATTAAAAGAAAATCAGTTACAAGATGGGGCAGACAATGGGGGAACTTAGGACCAAGTAATCTGAGTTTACTTTTAAAAAAAATTGTAATTCACTAACTCGATTGTTAAAGGTTGTTACCTCCATTTGAAGAGCACAGAATCTTGACTTCTACCTACCTAACACAACACAATTCCACAACACACACAAGAATTTACTTGTTATACTCACAAGCTGACGTAGCTGCCTCCGAAGATCATTATAAAGTTGAGTAATTAGGTCATAAAGTCCTTGTTATTTCTGTGGTCCTCTTGCTGCTACCTTGGTAACAATAGTTGTTGGCCTTTTGCTGTCAGCGATCAAGTGATGTGTCTGAAATGCCAGTGGAGATGGCCGTATGATTTTTAATACAGACATTATGTAAGCTCTAAACCTTGTATGATTTATGAGCTGTTGGCAACACCGCTACACTTAGAGTTGTCTATCAAATAAGATCTTTGCTGCATCTATTTGATCATCCACCTAGTTTTGGCAATATACATAGAAGCAACGCCACAGCCAAATTCAAAACTAATTCATCATTTGAATCTCAAAGTGCTTCAGTTCTATTAAGTAATTAGTTGCAGAACATGTTTGAAACTAGCATAAATTCAGCAATCTGTACAGTCCTCACATTGCTTTATGGTGCATTGTACTTATTGACACTAGGATTGTTGTGCACCTGAAAGCACTAACTAATTAACTGGAATGTACTTTGTCTATTGGTTGCCCCTGTTTTATAAAGTTGTCCTGTTAGTACAGGTAGTGCTGTGTATAATGAAGTAAAGAGAACGATCACAAATTGGGAAAGACTGAAATAAAAATGGAAATTGCTGAAAATGCAAAGCAGGCTGATCAGAATCTGAAAGAGTAAAATAGATTTAGCATTTTGTGTGTGGACACTTCATCAGAGGGTCATACCTGAAATATTAACTGTTCTTTCACGTGTTGGTCGGTCTTCTACACATTTCCAATATCTTCTGTTTTTATTGTGTATAATGATGAACTTAATCAATAACACTGAACCCTTATTGCATTAAACATGTAGGTCAGAGGTACAGAAATGTTTCAGTTAACAGGAATAATTGTCATTGACAGTATGAGGAATTAAATATAAACTTCATGACCTCTTGTTTGTTGAAGTTAGTGTTGCCTGTATATGTGGATTTGACTGCACATTTGTTTTGTTCACTATTAGCCTAATTCACCTGAATCCACACATATATTAGAAGGAATAATGACACTGAGGCCAGTTTAGCTGGGGGGGGGGGGGTGGAAAGAGGGTCCCACCTTTTCTTTTGCGAATTTTGCACTCATCAAAGCTAGGAATTTTAGTCCTGCAACACTTTCCATTTTAGACATCCAGTGTCAACATAAACGCTTCTGGGTCGGGTATAGTGCATTGGTTTGCAAAATAAAGCTCCCACTAGTCTGCCACAACAAGATGACTCAGCCTCGATCTGATAAGAGTATCCCTTACTGCACCTGTGATCCATTTTTTCCATTTCCTACTCCAGCCATCCTAATGCTTCTCTCAGCAAGATTGCCATTTTCAGCCAACTAATGCTGAATTAAGGGCAGTTTTGTGCAGTGGACCCATGCCCACTAATAACTGGACTGAGACCCTCTAATCTCATTTTAATGTAGGGCCCTGACAGCCAGTACTTAAAGGAGATTTTCATCCAATCAGTACGAGGGGCATTTTAAATATAAGTTTCTAATATGTTCCACAAATTACATTCTCTTGAATTTAGCCCATATTGAAACATATATATCATTTTACAGTATGAACATACAAAAATTAAGAGCAGGAAAAGACCAACTTGTCCATCGATCAGTCCTTATATTGTCATAGTGTGATTTCTACACGCCGTCATCAGCATCTGTCCCCCGATGTTAAAAGAGACTTTCAGTGAGCTTCTTAAAACCCAGTTCACTTCAAAATAATGAAATTGCCAAACTAGTCAAGTGAACCAGGTATTATGATTTATATCGAAGTATCCTATATTTAGCAACATCCGTGTCTATTACTGGCAAAATATACTGCTGATTCAAATGGAACAATTTCATTAAATGAGGTTCCATTTAAAGGTTTGATGAGCAGACTGATTTATTAAAAATATATTTTTACTACTGGTGCACTACATTGCATCATACCATAGAGCAGTAAATACTGGGCAGCTCTCACCATTGCCCATTCAATGAATTTCTGAACTAGGACCGATATTCCCCGTTGGGAGGGAGGGAAAGTTAGTCCTGGTGGATAGTTGCAGAGAAACATTGTCACCGGCCTGGAAGCAGGTCACAGCCTGTGTTGTTGTCCACGGAGTCAAAAGAGTACAATAAAATCCAAATATTCACAATCAATTAAAAAATATCTTTCTACTTCATTGAGTTAAGCTATATTGACAGTATATGTGAAGGAGGTGTCTCTTTTAATTTGGTCTTGCTGGTGCTAAACTCACTAGTTTTGCAATTCTATCACCATCATGCCACCAAATAAAGAGATTACATTTTTATGTTTATTTAAGTTAACTCCAAGTGAAAATTGCTGGAGATGGATGACAAATAGGCCTTGCTTTAGATCGTAGGAAGCACAGGCTTGCCTATGAGCACTGGCTTCTGTATCGTTACGAGGAAAAGTAGCAGGAGAAGCTTAAATTGAAACAATCCTGTTAAAATGAAGACTCATCATACGGTTTCCTACTGTAACTCATTCTCTCCCAGAATCTCAAAACTATGGAGCTCCTCGCCTTCCTCAGTCTTTACTTCCTCCTGCAATCTTAAGGTTTTTAAAACCCAAGTTTGGCAGCAGTTAATCACCACTCCTGTTTTGCTTTGATTTCCAGTTTACTCTTTTCAACTTTGGTGGCAACCTGCACTAAGGGCCTTGGCCCGTTACATTGATTTCTCAATTAAACATATTTTTTAAAAACCCATTTCTCCAGCTGACGTGGGGAGAGGGTGGATAAAGCCTGGGTAAGCCGAAGTAGAGGATAAAAGTGTTCATTGCATTTACATTTAAGAAAAGGATAAGCTCCTTTAAAATACCATTATTAGCAATTGCTGTACCTATTCTTCATGTAGAGAATTTAACAATTATTGAACACGCTTCTATAAGCCAACATGAATTATTATTGAAACAAAGCTGTTGCTACTACAGCTATAATTAATGACCCCGGTCACTTTATTGTATCGTGCTATTTTATCACGCCCCCTTGATGTTACACAGTTTGTTGCTACGGCTACAGGAAAAACAGAAAATAACATCTCTTCACTTTAAAGGAACATTTTGTTATAGAAAGGGAACAGAAGGACTTTGTGAAGAGGCTTTCGGAACGAAGCTGAAGGAACTCAGAAAGGTAAGAAGGCTGATTCCTCCTTATTTAACATGATAAATATTTTATAGCCATAAAATACCTCGGTGTGTACGAGGTGAGTAGGGTTTGTACGGACTGAAAGAATAAGCAGCATTCACCTGTTTACAGACTTGAGTATATTATCCTGAAATGTTAAGTATGCTAAAACATTTTTATTTGATATTTCAAGTTATTTATGCAGATTATGACCTATTTGCACCTTCCAGCAGAAGAGCCCAGTTGTCCTACCTCCATCTATAGCTTGCTGAAACTAATTTAATAAGTAAAACCCCACGGGCTGCAGTCCTATGTTTCTAGGTGCTCTCTCTAATTATTTCAGTGAAGATCAATATTAGAACTTTTAACTCGATGAGAAGAAAGAACTTGCATTTATACCGCACTTTATCATGTACTCAGGACTTTGCAAAGCATTTTACAACTAATGGATTACTTTTGAAGTCCAATCACTGTTGTTTATGCAGCCAATTGCACATAGTAAGGAACCATAAAGAGCAAATGAATGATCAGATAATCTGCATTTGGTGGTGTTAGTTGAGGGAGGAATGTTGGTCTCACTGAGCATCAGGGACAGGACAACCCTGCTCTTAAAATTGTCCCACAGGATCTATTGCATCCACCTGAGCAGGCAGTTCACGGAGTCATCCAAAAGATGACTCCGATAATGCAGCACTGCCTCAGTGCTGAGTTGAAGTAGCAGCCTAGCTGATGTGCACAAGTCTGTTTTACTGCGTTAAAGGTGCTAGATAAATGCAAGTTGTTATTGTAATGGGCCTGGAGGAGCCCGACCTGGGAAAAGTTAGCATTAGCTATGCACACACATGACTCGCCCAGTAATAACCTTTCCCAGGTTAGACATCTCCAAATTAGCACCAGGTTAATCTGTACAGCCATTCCAGGACCCACCCATAGCCTTCACTGTCAGAGGAGCTTGATTGGGTAACAGTGCAAGAGAAGAACTGAAATTACAGATCCCTATGGGATGGAAATGAGTAAGAAAAAATCTCGTAAGGTAGGAGAACATTCCATTTTTCAAATTATGCTGAAGTACTCTTCTTTATGGTTTCTTTCTCCATGTATCCCAAATGTTGATATTCATGTTTGCATTTGGGTGTGTGTAATAGCAGCAGGAAAAAGTGAGGTATTTTGCATTGATGAATTTCACATTATCCCCCAGAGCTTTAGCACCCATTTGTAATGCTTATCACCAGAATCATTAGGAGCCATAAATTCAAGGGAGGGGAGGTGGTATGGGGGGTGCGGGTGTTGGGTGGCGTGGAATAGCAGGGAAACTGCCTATCCGGATTTCTGTTTAATATAAATCACACTGCTGGTGAAAGGCCAACTTCAGGTTGGTCTTAAATTCAGCAGACCATTAAAATATCTGTTTATAGTAGGAAATGGAAACTGAGTTGGTTTGAAAAAAAGGATCATTCACATCCCTGTGCCACTGTAAACACGGTCAGTTTAGAGAATTCAGAATAACATCCGTTCTTTTGGCCATTTTGTTTTAAATTTTGTAAATGTATAATTTCCACCAGTATAGACACTAGCAGCTTTTGTGTGTGATTATAGCTGCAAATTAGCATAGTTGCTGCTACCTTCTTGCTTCTCCTCTGGCTTTGAGAAGTTTCAGGTAAACCTAGTTTGTAAGGTGGTCCTCCTGGCATTGCTGAGGAAATGAGTATAGAAAATGAGGTTGGTGGGGGGAACCTACTGTTTGTGAACACAGATTTTTATGGTATTTTTCCACTTTGCTTATTTTTGAATAACGTCACCAGCAGCAACTCAAAAAGGGTTTGATCTACTGGAGTTTGAGGCAAGTAGTTAAAGTGGATCAGAGCACTCGATATACAATGACATCGAAATTACAGCACAGAAAGAGGCCATTCAGCCCAACTGGTCCAAGCCGGTATTTATGCTTCACACGAGCCTCCTCCCACCCTACTTCATCTAACCCTATCAGCATTATCTTCTATTGCTTTCGCCCTCATGTACTTATCTAGTTTCCCCTTAAATGTATCTATGCTGTAGTCCTTGCCCAAAAACATAGTTTGCAGAGCACCAGTGCTGAGATATTTCAACAGTTGCCGAAGCTGCTGGTTGTCACTTTAGTTGCTGAAAGCTCGTCATCTCTGACATTTCAAGATGGTTTTGTGGCATGAGTATTTAAAGCAGGCTGACTGAACTAGGCATCACATCAGTTAACTGCTATTTATGATCCTCAAGCAAATACAGTGAGGTAGATTTTCATCTTTATTGCAGGGGTGATAGGATCGCCTGGGTGGAGCGTAGAAAGGAAAATCTGGTTGGGTCGTTCGCACACCTGGTAACAGAATCTGCCTGATTTTCCTTCCATTGAAATGAATGGTAGGAAAATCCAGTGGATTCTGTAAGGGGGTGTGATCCTCCTGCCAGATTTTGTTTTCCGTGCTCAGCTTATCACCCAGGTGGTAAGTATGAAGATCTACTCCAATGAGTAGAGTTAATCAAATAATCAGAAGATTGATAGCTCCTTATGTCCAAGAAATGCACTGGAGGTGAGACTCATATTTGCTAACATTTGCAGGGCTAGCATCAACTGCAAAGAGAATAAAGCAGTGAATTTTAACTTAATATACAGCTTTATAAACTCCTTTTGGCTTGTGATGTAAGGTACACAATGGGCTCTAACCAAAGGAGCTAAAGGAAGTCCTTCAATGTGTTCATATGGTAGTAAATGAGGACTATCCACCCAGGATGATGATGTATCCCTGAATCTGATGGAAGTGCTGTTCACACAGCATAACTTATTCCTCATTTGATGGGTCGATACAAATTTGGCAAGAAACAAACAAAAATAACAAATTCTTCTTCTTTCGTATGGTAGTAGCAAATCAAATGTCAATATCTAAGTTGGATATCCAGGCCAAAGCCTCTGGTGTAACAGCATGGATATCTTGTAGGCTACCTGCAAATTTCCTCTGAGGGCAGTGCTCACTGATGTGCTCCAGGGTCTGATTAGGAGCTCTACAGTCGCATGATGGGGATGCTTTAATCTTCCATCTATGGAGAAGGTGGCAGCATCTACCATGACCGGTTCTGAGGCGGTTGATGGTTGTCCACTGTTTGCGAGGAAGGTTTGATCCTTCGGGTTGTACTGTGGGGTCCTCTATAGGAATCCATTCCGTATGTCGCAGTTCTTCCAAGCATTTCGCCATCGGTTATCAAGGCTGAGAGGAGATCACTGAAGGGCTTCGGCGACGGTCCAAAATGGCCTTCTAGATTTGAGACGGGTTGGTGGTAGGTTGTTCAAGTCGGCCTGGATCGGCATGTCTTTGCTGGTGTAACGGTTGTATTCTCTGGAGATTGCATATTCGCGGTGTAGGTGCGATGTTTGCAAGCACGGGCAGCCAAGGTGTTGGTGCTGATAAAAGCGTACCGGTGATAATTCTCATAGTAGAAATCAGCTGGACATCAACAGATTTGACATGCGGACTTGATAGCCATGCCGGAGAGCCAGTACTCCACTGTAGAGTACACCAGGGCGAGTGCTGCCGTACATAGGGTTTGAGCGTCTGCTCCCCATGTGGATCCGGCGAGTTTCTGGATCAAGTTGACCCTACTCTTTAGTTTCTTCCCAAGGTTCTAGAGATGTTGTCTATATGACCGGGTGCGATCAAGCGTGACTCCTAAATAGGAGGGTTTTTTGGCATGGTTTACCTCTGCACCGCAAAAGGAGACTTTCAAAGCTTGGTTTGCTTGACGGGTGTTGAGATGGAATGTCGAAGTGATGGCCTTTTGCGGGTTTGGCCGAAGTCGCCATCGGCAGAGATAGGCCTCCATCCTCTGTAAATCACTGGTCAGGATCTCCTCGGTGATGGACAGATTCATGTTTTGCGTGGCCAAGGCAATGTCATCAGCGCATACGAACTTGCGGGACTCTGTTTCGGGCAGGTTACTGGTGTAAACGTTGAATAATGTGGGTGCCAGGACAGAACCCTGTGGGAGTCCGTTGTTCAATGTCCTATATCTGCTCTTCTGGGTGCCAGAGTACACACGAATTATTCAAAACAAAGTGGAGAAAACCCGAAAGCACATTACTAGCAGCAAGAACCAGAACTAGACTTGGAACCAGGATAAAATTCTAACTTTTTCACATTTCCCCAGTAGATCAGTGGAAAGAGCTAAATGTAGATGAGTATTGTTGAAGGAAATGTCACACGTAGAGCTGCATAATTCATTTGCACAGACTATTGGTTTAGAGAAGAAAAAAATGACTACGGAACTTAAACTGGCAGCAAGGACAGTGAGGGCTGTAATGGCCAAAATGACAGCACAGTGACCTTGCCTGGCAAAACATTTTATAGTCCTTATATCGAATAAAGGACGGCAGGTATGTTGAAAATGAATGAAGTGTATGAATCAATGGAAAAGTAGGATATTATTTGCTATATTTGATAACTTTCTTAAATGTGCAATATTGAGTATTTTATTCTGCGGTAAATCAATGTTGAAACCGGTTTGATAGTTAATGTTCCTATTATAAAATAGATTAATCTGGTGTTCCAATATTCTTTCCTAACACTGTAACCTCTATTATGGTACAGATTCCCATCTGGAGATGTTTCAGGTTAGAAAAGGGCAAAGGGAGTAGAACTTTAAGAAACTTACCCTTTATAAAGGCAGATGTTGGTAACGGTCAGGGCGTGGTTGATGCCACATGAGGTGCACACAAAAGGAGCACTTGTTTGTACTTGGTGAGCTCCAACACCAGCAAACAAATGGCATGTAGAAGAACCAAATAGCTTGGAGGCCAAATACAGATAAAACTGTAGCGGCCTCCAATGTTACTGACATCATAGTCCTTTAACTACAGCTATATGTTTTTTTTTAATGGACATGCTAATGCTAAATGTGCACCAGCTGCTGGAAAGAAGTCATCCACCAATGTAGATACAGACTTGAGTGAGTTCCCTCTAGTGAAGGTAAATGAGGTTGCAGGATTAGTGAGATGAGCAGTTTCTGAAAAAAAAGTGACAAAGCTCAGAAAATTGGCCATGGTTGAGCGGATATATCAAGGTTGTAGAATATATAACATGTATAGGGGCACTAAATAAATATTTTAAGAACATGAGAAAAATAAGAAATGTTATTCGTCCCATCAAAGCTTCTCCCTCGAGTCCATTAACTCCTCATCATGGAATCCAATTGTATTTTGAACCTCCGTGTTCTTACCTCTACTAACCTGTTTAACAGTTTATTCCAAATATTTTTCACCAGAATAATCTGCCAGGCAGGATAGTAGAGGCAAGAATGTTGGCATTGATCAAAATATAGTTGAGCTTCACTGCCGGTAATCACTACTGGTGATCTCTTGGTCTGAGCTTCACTGCCGGTAATCACTACTGGTGATCTCTTGGTCTGAGCTTCACTGCCGGTAATCACTACTGGTGATCTCTTGGTCTGAGCTTCACTGCCGGTGATCACTGCCCTGCTGATCTGCTGGGCTGAGCTTCACTGCCGGTGATCACTGCCCTGCTGATCTGCTGGGCTGAGCTTCACTGCCGGTGATCACTGCCCTGCTGATCTGCTGGGCTGAGCTTCACTGCCGGTGATCACTGCCCTGCTGATCTCCTGGGCTGAGCTTCACTGCCGGTGATCACTGCCCTGCTGATATTCTGGGCTGAGCTTCACTCTTCCACTGGGTCCTTGGTTGGACTCTGCTTTTGTTTTCTTGGTCACTCTGCTTCTCTGCTGATCTTCTGGATCAGACTCCACTTCACTCTTTCCCTGGATCAATCTTACCTCCTTCATTGGTGCCCTAGATCAAATTGCATTGGCTCCTGCTCCATAAACAATTTCTCTGACAGCATCTGGTTCAAACCCTACTCCTTTTCTGGCTCCTGAACTGAACTCTGCACTTTTTCTGGCTCCTAGACTGGTCTTTAACCATCCTGAACCAAACAGCTCCAAAGCTGCCTAGAGACATCTCCCTCAGTACAAGTCCTCACATATTGGACTGGCCATATAAACAGAAAATGCTGGAAATACTCAGCAGGTCAGGCAGCAGCTGTGGAGAGAGAAACAGAGTTAACGTTTCAGGTCCATGACCTTTTGTTAGAACTGGAAAATGTTACAGATGTACCAGGTTTTAAGCAAGTACAGAAGCAGGGAAAGGGGCGAAAGAACAAAAGGGAAGGTCTGTGATAGGGTGGAAGACAGGAGTGATTAAATGACAAAGGAATGATGGTGCAAGGCAAAAGGGGTGGTAATGGGACAAGTATAGAAACAAAAGGTGGGTCTTGAGCTCTAAATGGCAACAGTAAAACCTGTTACATCTGTGGATGGTGGGAAAGGAGAAGGTGAAAAGGCAGGTGTTGCATCTCCTGCGCTTGCATTGGAAGGGGAGCGGGTGTTGGGGGTGATGGAAGAGTGGACCATGGTGTCACAGAGGGAACGGTCCCTTCGGAATGCTGAAAGAGGAGGGGAGTGGAAGATGTGTTTGGTGGTGGCATCGCGCTGGAGGTGGCAGAAATGGCGGAGGATGATCCATTGACTGTGGAAGCTGGTAGGGTGGAAGGTGAGGAGGGAGGGGAAGGGGTGAGAGCAGAAGTGCGGTAAATGAGACTGACGTGGTCAAAGGACCTGTCAACCACGGTGGAGGGGAATCCTCGGTTGAGGAAAAAGGAAGACATATCGGAAGCACTGGTGTGGAAGGTGGCATTGTCAGAACAGATGAGACGGAGAAATTGGGAGAATGGAATAGGGACCTTACAGGAAGCGGGAGGAAGTGTAATCAAATTAGCTGTTGGAGTCAGTGGACTTATAGTAGACATTGTTTGACAGCCTATCCCCAGAAATGGAAACACAGAAGATGAGGAAAGGAAGGGAAGAGTCAGAGATGGACCATGTGAAGGCGAGGGAGAGGTGGAAATTTTAAGCAAAATTTATTTCTTCAGCCCTACCCTAGCTCTCTGTCAATAGTTCCTACTCCCACTTTTTCTTTTTGGCAATTTCTAAGCCCTGTTTCACTTTCTCTTCATCTTCATCTCATCTAGCCATGCTCTCTTTCAACTCCCACTTCTCCAGTACCATACCTCTCTTGATCCTTTCCCACACCCTACATTATCCCTCAGCCTACCTTGTCTCCTACTCCTATCAGAAGTTCCAGTCCCTCTAGAATGAGTCTGTTGCCCTTGGTGTTCTCCACCTTGCCCATTATGGCACCTGTCACTGGCTTTCCCAGGGCAGTAACCCCAAATGTTGCACCCGCCACTCCCAGTCAACGTTTTGCTTAGCTGGCTCCTCGGGGATACTCTTATCCATGTTTTTGCCACTTCTAGACTTTATTTCTTCAATGAATTCCTGCCTCTCATTCTCCACTCTCCATAAATATCAACTTGTCCAAATCTCAGCTGCACATATTCTGTCCTGCACTAAGTCTACCTCATCATGTTCTCAATACATTGAATTTAAAATCCTCATACTTGTATTCCTATACCCCCTTCTGCATTCTTTGGTCTTGCAAATTTGGTCTTTTCTGCACCCTTCCTCCCTTAACCCCACTATTTGATGGCAGAGCCTCCAGCTGTCTCAGCCCTACCGTCTGAAGTTCCCTCCCTAAACCCCTTCACCCATCACTACTCCACTGCTCTGTTCACCTTTTTAAAAAAAAAACTTTTTGACCAAGCTTTTGATCACTTCTCTTAATTCTCCCAATATGACTCAGCATCCATTCCTTTATTCTTATCTGTTTTACTTATTTATTTAAATGTGTAATTTAACCCCAGCCCTCGCCAGTGCTTTCTGATCGTTTCTACGTTAAAAGTCCTATAGAAATGCAAGTTGTTGAAACCCTTTCCATCTCTTCCAGATATTCTCTGTAGTCAATGTCATAGCATTTGATGTTGAGATTTTACAAATTATTTTGACATGTTCTACCCCTGTATCGTCACATCCCCTAGGTGTGAAACCTAATATGGCTGCATACCATTTTACAAATTCTTTCACCAGTGGATCTTAAAGCTATTACTTTGCTAATGGTTGGGCGGATGTGCAAAGCCATGACCAGTATGTTCATACTTGTTTAATTGCCATTAGCACATTGAAAAATGATATAGTATTTACTGAACAAATCAAATGCCAGAAAGCGCAAATTGTTTGAATGCTGCTATTTTAATTTTAAAAAGGAGAGATCTGTTTATATAAAATTTCCTCTATCCAGTAAGAATTGATCTTAAGAGACTGTAGTTGAATTAACAGTTACTTTATAGACAACTTAATTTTGTAAATGGCTGCCTTAAACAGTGCTGTACTATCTGAGCCCATTGGAATGACTGAATGAATTGAACTTGGTGGAGTGGTAAATAGCGAGGAGGGAAGCCTCAGGCTACAGGACGATATAGATGGGTTGGTCAGATGGGCAGAACAGTGGCAAATGGAATTTAACCCTGAAAAGTGTGAGGTGATGCATTTTGGGAGGACTAACAAGGCAAGGGAATACAAAATGAATGGTAAGACCCTAGGAAGGACAGAGGATCAGAGGGACCTTGGTGTGCATGCACATAGATCCCTGAAGGCAGCAGGACAGGTAGATAAGGTGGTAAAAAGGCATATGGGATACTTGCCTTCATTAGCCGAGGCATAGAATATAAGAGCAGGGAGGTTATGATGGAGCTGTACAAAACGCTAGTTAGGCCACAGCTGGAATATTGTGTGCAGTTCTGGTCGCCACACTATAGGAAGGATGCGATTGCATTGGAGAGGGTGCAGAGGAGATTCACCAGGATGTTACCTGGGCTGGAGCGCTTCAGCTATGAGGAGAGACTGGACAGGCTGGGGTTGTTTTCCTTAGAGCAGAGAAGGCTGAGGGGGGACCTGATTGAGGTGTAGAAAATTATGAGGGGCATAGATAGGATAGATAGAAAGGAATTTTTCCCCTTAGTAGAGGGGTCAATAACCAGGGGGCATAGTTTCAAGGTAAGGGGCAGGAGGTTTAGAGGGGATTTGAGGAAAAACTTTTTCACCCAGAGGGTGGTTGGAATCTGGAACTCACTGCCTGAAAGGGTGGTAGAGGCAGGAACCCTCAACATTCAAGAAGCATTTAGATGAGCACTTGAAACGCCATAGCATACAAGGCTACGGACCAAGTGCTGGAAAATGGGATTAGAATAGACAGGGCTTGATGGCCGGCGCGGGCACGATGGGCCGAAGGGCCTCTTTCTGTGCTGTATAACTCTATGACTCTAACTGATGCAGTCCTGTTGGGAATTTCCAATTTGTGATTGATGCATTCTTCACCAACAGTTGAGTGGCACCATTGGATCTGTTGAGTATTGTTCATAAGGATCTTATAGAGACATTTAAAATCCTGACTGGTTTAGACAAATTAGATGCGGGCAGAATGTTCCCAATGGTAGGGAAAACTAGAACCAGGGGTCACAGTCTAAGGATTAAGGGGAAGCCATTTAGGACTGAGCTGAGGAGGAACTTCTTCACCCAGAGAGTGGTGAATCTATGGAATTCTCTTCCACAGAAGGTTGTTGAGGCCAGTTCGCTAAATATATTCAAAAGGGAGTTAGATATAACACTCACAACTAAGGGGATCAAGGGGTATGGCGAGAAAGCAGGAATGGGGTACTGAGGTAGCATGTTCAGCCATGAACGCATTGAATGGCGGTGCAGGCTCGAAGGACCGAATGGTCTACTCCTGTACCTATTTTCTATGTTTCTATGTTTCTATTAGGAGTGACAATCACTCATTCTGCTGTGTCACTTTTAAAACAAATATAACTATATTGGAGGAAGATTTCCTCTGCATATTTTGTTGAATGAAACCAGCAACCCATTGATAAAGGATGCATTTGCAATTTGGTTAGATATAGTTCAGAGAAAATCTCACCCCATATCTTTAAATGGGATTCCTTCTGCATCACTTTGTTTGATCAAAGATGTCAATCCTCATATTTTCCAAATACTGACAGCTCAGGGTTGATTATACAAATAGTTGCAGAGCAAACTTACAAATAAGTTGTTAACATTCTGGGAGCATCTTGAATAAACCTAAAACTAGATTTGTACTGGAAAAGAGGGGAATTATTATTTTTAAATCTTAGTGGGTACCAATCCCAGAATACTTTCCAGTGGGCTATCTTTTTATTTATTTTTCAATTATTCAGTTATAATCTGGAAGATGGCAGAAGGAGGCTCAGTTAACATGGAAACACTACACGAGTCATTTAAAAAGTTTGCAGCATATGGAGACACCAAAGCATCTGGCAACGAAATGACTGGGAAAAACTGGGCCAAGCTGTGCAAAGACTGTAAAATCATTGATGGCAAAGCAGTCACTTCAACTGATGTGGACATTGTCTTTTCAAAAGTGAAGTAGGTACCAGATAATTTTTCAACATAGAAATATTGCACATCATGTATTGAATAATTTGGCTTCAAGGTTCAGAAAATAAAGATATATTTTATGACTGGCATAGCTGAAATTTTGATGGAGTATGGGTAGTACAAAACACTCTCCTTTTGAATTTGAAACCTCTACTTTTATTTAGTTCAAACAGATGGAATGAAGGTTCATTGGTCACTCTGTCATGTCTCGCTTCAGCTTTTAAGAGTCCAAGTAAATTAGTGTGGGAAATCTCAATCCAACATTCAATGATCACGAGTCCACACCAAAAAAACTGTTCAACAACTACTGGGCTATCTCAGTCACATCGTGTACTAGTGAGTGCTATACAGGCTTAGCAAGAAATCCAAGTGTCTTCTTATCCAATCTGCATTTGATCAAAAGGCACTTAATGCTGACAATGAGTGCAATCAGGTAAAATACAGCTTACCAGATCACTATCTGATGAAGGATCTGACTATTAATCTATCTTCCTCTTTGAGGTGATAACTGATCTGCTGTGCATTTTCATCACTTGCTATTTTTTGTTCAGATGCCTAGAATGTGCAGTTTTTCTTTCTATCTACAAATTGACTGATAAACTATCCTTATTTAATCTGTAGTCTCAGGTTAACATCAAAGTAAATCCAATTTCCTTTTACAAAGAGCGCTACAATAACCCATATGTATAGTAGCTCATTAAGGTCGTTGGTGTTATTTTGAAGCTGCCTCTCTCTTAAATCCACCAATAGCTCAAGTCAGGTGAATTTCCCGGCCAGACAGCTAGGGAGAATGCCACATGGAAATGAGGCCTTATGTGATTAGGGAGGAGCAATTACCACTGTCATCTCATTCTGCTCGAATATTACTTCCTCATGAAGTAAACAATGGCTGAAAATGCAAGTCGAATAAATGGATCTAGAGAGACAGCACAGTTCCGATGCACCAGTCTTTTGCCAAAGAAATTTAGGAATTGATTGATGTAAAAATTAAATTACGATCCTTTAGACTTTATGTATATGATTTTCAGTGTTGATTTGTTCTAAATTTGCGATACCGTGATAAGTGTCTTAAGTGGAGAACATTTATTATGCTGAAAAGAAATGTTAACAAATTCTTAATTAGTCAGGTTTGTTGCAAATCTAAGAAATTGTAGATTAGAAAGTTAAACACAGTCGAATTCTTTACATTCTACTCCTGGTGTAATTCTGCAATAATTTAAACATGAAATAATTGCGGTTTGTAACTCTCAGTGGGATAGCTTCAGAATTCCCATTGCCAATCTTTTAATCAGAAATGAAGCATTTTAATTACATTTGTACACAGAGCCAAGACAGCTCGAATAATCACATTTGAAGAGTTTAAAAATGCTTTGGCAGAGCTTGCTCCAAAAAGATTCAAAGGCAGAAGTAAGGAGGAAGCAATTGAGGCAGCCTACAAGCTGATTGCAGGAAAAGATCCAGCAAATGTTGGCGTAACGGTGAGTGAATCTGCACAAATTCTCTGGCGAGGAAACGAACATCGCAGGACATGATTGGACAGCTTTCATACGCCACATGATCGCCAGACACAGGGCAGTGTTGGTGAGGGCTGGGGATGTACCAACATGCTAAAATAATAGGATAGGAAAAGACCAGCTGGTCCATCAAACCTGCCCCGCACAGTCATGATGCCTCATGCATCATGATTCCCAACACTGCCCACCCACCAGTAGTCATGTTATCTCCTGGCAGGG